>CP142454.1:74687500-75887500 GCA_038049695.1 Cinnamomum chago
TAACCAAGTTTTATGCTATGTGATCAAAGATGGGGGTTTTGATTATACTGGAAGCAAAAACAAATAAAAACAAATAAAGAGCAATAAGGTAACGAATTCAGTCAAATGAGCAAGCATTGGTCAAAGTTAACATCCACCATTGGAAATTCAGAACTGATCATTGATGCAAAAATAAATCAATTAACACTTTGAATATTCATCGTTGGAATTAAATTCCTACCTCCTTAATTAGTTAATTAAAAAACACGCGCTCTAATTAACCCTAATTACTAAACAACCTTAGACAAGCGCTATAGATTTGATTTAGTAAAAGCATTAAAATCAGAGAGATCGATGAACCCAAATAACACAAGCACACGCGGTTGCATTTAATTTAGCCAAGTGTTCTTCCTAATATCTAACAATTACTGACGCAGAAAATTATTAAATATCAGTTGCTTCATAAATTTTAGGGATCAAACAATTACGGATTTGATTTCTAATTTAGCTGTAGATTGCAACGAAAAATATACTAGTATGCATCCTATCAATTAAACGAAACAATCATGATAACAAATTAAGCATAGAAGAACAACCCATATTCAAAGCATAAATTGAATAATGAAAATAAATTAGATCTCACAGTATTTATTCCGAGGCTTCAGTCTCCTTGAACCAATTATAGAAAATTAGCCACACAGGGCCATGCTAACTTGCAAAATAAATTAAGTGGAAAAAGAAGGGAGAAAGAAGAGAGAAAAAGAAAGAGATATGGAGAGAAATTGTGGGTGTAGAAGATGGTCTTTGAATGGCGTGTAATGGGTATTTATAGAGGTGGGTTAGGATAGGGGAGGAGAGAAAAAATAGGTAGTTGGGGCCATGTGATGGAGAGAAAAGGAATGAGGGAGAGATAAAGTAGGAGAGGATGAGAGCTGAAAGTAGGGCTGCACAACTGGATTTATGGTTCGGTTTTCGGACCGGAAATCCGGTTAGGCTTAAATGTGAGGACCGGACCGGACCACTTATAAGTGGTCTGGTCCGGTCTAAGGTCAGTGGTCCAAACCGGTTTCATTTTTTTTTCTAAGCTTTTATTTTTTTTTTCATTTTCAACTCACATCTAAATTACACCTAAATATGTCTAGTTTTCTTCGTTAACATTACTTCCAATATGGTTATTGAATTGTAAAGTTAACGTAAAAATGGAGTGATTTTGACTTAAGATAACAAATTAGTTGCAAATGTCTCAACAAATTAAGCACCATAAGTCAAAATACAAATGTCTCAAACATGCACAAACAAATACATTAACAAACTAAAAAGCTTGCAAGTTCGGCTCCTCCTCAAGTCTTGCCGGTGGTTGATGACGATGTCCCAAGTTCGGCTGCTGCTGTGCTAATGCTATTGCTTGCCATTTCTGCAAGTTTAAATGTCAATAAATGTTAAAAACAAATAAATATAAGTAAAGCATAGAGAAAATAAAAGGAGAATTAAAATTACAAACACATTTTATCTACCGGAATCCATGTCATAACTCTCGATACAATCCAAAGTTTCTTTGATGTCAATTGGTTCCTTTTCATCAGCACGCCTCAACCAATCTTGGGCGCAAATGAGGGCCTCCACAGTCACTGGGGCTAATGAACTCCGAAATGGTTCAAGTACACGTCCCCCCGTACTATAAGCGGACTCTGAAGACACAGTGGAGAGAGGGATAGCCAATACATCCCGTGCAATCCTAGCAATGACGGGATATCGTAAATCATTATCCTTCCACCATTTCAATACGTCAAAATTCTTGTCTGGAGCAACAAGTGGATCATCCAAATACCGATCAATTTCTAAGTTTGCACTAGGACTTGATGAATATGTTCCAAACGACACAGCCGTGCTCCAATAATCCTCAAATAAAGTTAGCTTGCTGCCAGAACCCGCAACCACTGGAGGAGGAGGAGGCACACTAGTAGTACTAGATGAATGCACCTGAGCCTGTGGTAACCCCAACGTATATTCATCAAACAATGCACGAAACAAATCACTTATACTGGCCACCAACTTCTCTCCCTCTATTCCACCATACATCAACCTCACCATTTGTCCCATTACTTGTAACTTAGACCGTGGATCAATCACATTTGCAATAAATATCAACAAATTTAACCTGTCATTCATTCCCCAATATTTTTGGTACTTAACTGTAAGGTCCGCGACCTTACTGGGTCAATTGGGCCCAATAGCAGGCCCGTTGACCCATTTATTTTATTATTATTATTATAATTAATTGTATTTTAGATATTTAAGTGGGTTTAGGCCTTGAGTGAGTTTCTTTTAGTGCTAGAATAGTGTCTGCGAAGTTTCGTTCGATTTCGAGTTCGTTTGATCATAGCAGGGGGGTAGTTTGCAAATTAGGAAAAATTGAGTGTTTTTCCGGATAAATTCATATCACCGTGATTTTGGGTTCGTTGGAAAGGTCTCGTCGCACTGATCATTTTTGTCTTCTGGCTCGTCGCGATCCGACGATCAGAAACCCTTCAAATGGTCCATTCTTTCACCGGACCCACTTAAAGGACAATTCGGTCTTTTCCTCCCTCTCTTCTTCTTAATCAAGGATTAGCCCTAATCTCATTCTCACTTCTGCAACAAACGAGAGTTAAAGCAGCCCATCTTCTTCCCCTTCTCTTCTCAAGCCCAGATCTCCCTCCGGGAGAGATTACCTTCGCGATCCAGACCGCACATCTTCTTCCTTTCGATCTCCTCTCTCCATTGATACTAGTTGGTAAGCCTTTTCCATCATCAACTTTTCCATTCATTTTCTCTTTTGTTTAGAATAGGTTGGATCATGATCCTTTTCTTTCTTTTCTTCTCCGTTGCGTTCTAGATTGCGTTTGGTCAGATTAGATTGTGGGTTTTGCGAAAGAGAGCTTCTCCTCAAGCTTTTTCCAATTTCTAATCATCTTCTTGGTGGAGGCAAGTAGATATGCATTTTATATTTAATCATGTGTGTATTGTTTTCTTTTAATTGCAATGATATCCTTGTTAGATTACCCAAATTCCAAGCTTATTGTTGGTATTGTATTGGGATTGACATGTTAGGTTAGATTTGTGGTTTGGATTGGATTAATTGTTAAATGGTAGCTTTGGAAGTTTTTAATTTGATAGAATGGATGAGAATAATGATTGAAATGATTGGGGAGCATGGAGGCTCATTTTCTGCAGGAAAAACAAGCAAAAAACCCATTTTCGGGCTCAGGCTACAGTGCCGATCGATCGGGCCTGCAAGCAGATCGATCGGAGGGCATTTTCGTAATTTCTGACAACTTTGGAAAAGGACTTAAAATGCTTATAAGTTTTAATCCGTACGTCGGATTTCTACATATTATATACCGTTGGAAAGCCCTTGAGATGTAGAATCCAGAGGTTCTAGTTTCATCACGATCGGAGGTCGGGAAGTAATATAAAAACTCAGATTATTGACCCAGCCTATATTTTATTAGAAATGAGACCAATAACTTAGGTTTGGGCCTTAGATGTTGGAAACCAAGAACCTACTATCAGTTGACCATTAATGGGGATTAAATCGTAGCACGTGGCTTGGTGTGCTTCGATTATGTGTCTAGGTATTCGTGTATTAAACATGGGATAACCGAATGCGTATGAAATTGAATTAATGGATGCTTAACATGATTGTACACCAAGGGATTTCCTTAGAAGCATCGTTGATCCAATTCCACACGTACTCCGTTAGAACATGTAGGATACATGGATGACACCACTTGCTTAGGTTCGGATCGTAATTCCTCCTTGACTTATTTAATCGTATCCGTTGTTATAAATCCTTGTACACTCACTCTCGGCATAATACGCCTAATTAATTATGAAACTTAATCTCTTGTAGAATTAGGACTTGGACCGGACTTAGAGTATACCTTAGTACCCCGTGTTATGTAATTGATGAACATGACTGGCTAGACTGAAGGGATTACCATGTGATTGGTTTTGTCTTGTATTGATTCGAATGAGATAATCCCTACGAACCTGTCTTGTAAATTGAGCTAGCCAGACTTGCTTGTCTTGGTCTATTCTTGTGTCAACACCACAATATTATTATTATTTGTATATCATGGCTAGCTGCAGTTTGGGGTTTATTGATGGGCCGGTTACTCGGACATCGGGGTGGGCAGTCGGCTTTGGACGGCGTCCATGGCGTTGAATAGTTGGGAGCGGGCTGGGACCGTGGTATTATTCCCAGGACCGGGAGCTGGGATCCCCCTGGAGCCGGACTTTGGTATCAGTAGTCTGGATAGGATTGTTACTGGTACCCCGTGAGGTGGCTTGGACATCCACGGAGTCTCCTTCTTGTGCATTGCATTACATTGGTAGTAGTGATTGTTAGTATTGCTAGGATTTCTATTTATGATTCAGATGATTATTTACTCATGCTTTATGCCTAGATTCGATTCCTTGTATTCTCTTGATTATTATGCCTGTCATTACTCTTATACTTGATGCATGTCATGATTACTTATATCTTGTTTATCTATTGCTCAACATGTTGTTGACTCTATTCTTTTGGTGTGCGGACTCCTCAGGTGAGTACTACTACGAGGAGCAAGCAGGTGAGGAGATCCCAGAGGATCTCCAACCAGCAGAGGAGGAGCGAGAGTGGCGTGCCGATGACGTAGAGTAGCGTCATCATTCCCGGCACGAGAGTGATTCATCGGGACTTCCTTAGATTTTATTTCTTCATTTATTATCCCTCGTTGAACTTTCACACTATTGGCTCCACTATTGTTTTAAATGGCCTTGATTAGTGGGATGGCCATTGAATAAATTAATTTCCTTGTTTAAGTTTTATTTTATTCTTTGTTCAACTTTAATATATATTGAGATTCATTATTCCTTGTTGATATCCAAATATGCCTATAATTGTATGAGTTCTGCAAATTCTTATTTTATTTGAGGCTTGAAATATTATATCCTCACAGCGGACTTACGATCCTTGGGCCTAAAGGATAATTTTTTTTAATTAGTCCTAAATTTCACTCCCCGGATCCGGTTTATTCTCTAATTGTTAAGAGTCCAGATATGGGGAGCCTGAAGGCACGACATTGGCCGAGCCTTGCTTTTGTGGTGGCATTATGCTTGATGGCTACCGTTGCGATGGCAGATGATCATTCTTCACCACCACCTGCACCTAAATCAAATCGCCTCAAATCACCCCCAAATCGCCCCCATATCTTCCAAATCGTAAAAACAAGGAATTGATGAACAAAAAGAGCCAGAAAACTCATACCTGAATCGAAATAGCCCGAAAGATAGGATTTTTACCACCGATCCAAGAGAAAAACATCACAATCTGACTCTATCTTTTTAGGCACAGGTTGTGAAATCGAAAGCCATTAAAATGTCTATGCATGTATGAGAGTAACCACCAACAATTCAAAACTGAAAGAGGTAAAGAAAAGGGAAAGGAACAAAGACGGGGGAGAAATTAGGGATTTGTGCGGAAAAACCCTAACCCTTACTTGAGCTGAGGCCTGAGAGAAGTCCTTACTCAGTTACTCCTTAGCTGATTGCCGACTTGGAATCGCAGATGGCGTTGGCCGTTGGCTCCAAAATGACACGAAGCTCTTTCTAGGATAGATGGTTGGACTACAGAGCAGACAGCAGTAGATGGTTGCTATTTGATGAACAGACTATAGAGCAATAACTATTTGACTTAGGAATTTTGTATTAAAAAAATTGAAAAATATTTATTTATTATTAATCCGGTCCGGTCCATTCCAGACCGGTTTTTAAAAAGTCTGGACCAGACCGGACCGGATATAACCGGTTTTTCAAATCCGGTCCGGACCGGACCGGATTTGTGCTATAAAGACCACAAATCCGGTTCGGTCAGGTCCGGTCTGGTCTGCGGTCCGGTTCTGTTCAGCCCTAGCTGAAAGAGAGAATAGAAGACGTTGGATGAGATTTAGAAAGTGAAAAATTAGGAAGACTAAATCAGAGAAGGAAAGTGACGTGAGAGACATACATGGGTAGAATTTGTTAATGTGGAAACAAGAGAGAGAAAAATTAAATAAAATATTAAAACTTATTACAATCTTCTCTTTGATGATATCTTCCTATTTGGGTTTCTGTTGGACTCGACCCAAGAATTAAAGTTGCACTATTTTTCGTTCTGCACAATATGAGCCCAATATTGGATATGTTTCGACGAACTCCTGATTTCTTCAAATTTACCATAATGCCCTTCTGCTTGATTTCCTCTAAACTCGACCCGGTTCCGAATCAGCTTCAGTCATTTAGCATCAAATATGATCACCTTCTTTTGATGTTCCATAGTATCTTGAATCATCTCAATTGGAGCCTGGATGAGAGAGTTATTCCCAGCTTGCGAAGCGATGTGAAAATTCATCTAAAATTGCCCAATTAACTTCGTTTTGCGCTAAATCAAAATTGCCCAGTTATGCCCAGCTTGCGAGCCTCCAATTGCATCCTAAATCAAAATATAAGAATAATGAGTGCAATTAGACATCAAATAGGTACAAAGAACTAAATATTAATGGAGAAAAATATAACATTTTTCATTCTTATCAAGTTTTATTAAGAGTTATTAATCAATTTCAGGGATTTAGTAATTGGATGTTTTAATTAGGTGTTTTGAGTTAATTAAGTGTTTTAGATTAGGAGTTGATCAACTTTATTGATTTACTTAGGCACGAATGGAATACCCTAAGATCAGCTACTTAATGTCTACTTTTATAATTCTAATACTTTTTTTAATTACTTTCTTTTTTTGTGTTCTCTTCTCTAATTACTAGGGAGTAAGATGAGAGGAGAAGTATTTTATGATTTTGTGATTTTTTGGTTTTTTATGCAAAAGCAATGCAACCTAACCTAAAGAACAACTTATGATCCTCTACACAATGTCTATTGTTCTAATCCTACTACTTCTTTTAATCCTTTTGTTCTCTTCTCTAATTACTAAAGAGCAAGATGAGAAGGGAAGTGTTTTATGATTTTATGTTTTTTTTGGTATTTTATGCAATTTATCCTAACCTAAAATGATGATGATTCGATGATTCGAAGTCTAGAGGTTCAGTAGTCAATTGAAATCCTCACAAAGGTAAAATAGCAAGCTAAATGGAATGCAAAGGTATGAAAATGCGGGCCGAAAAATGAATTGACAACTTGGGCGCACACACAAGGGCGCCCAAGTGCCTCTGCACAACTTAGGCGCACACACAGGGGCGCCCAAGTGTTTCCCCTGCGGGTTGTGATACACTTGCAATTTTCTACGATATTCTAATTCGATTTTGGACACTTTGTGACTAAATATAAGGTCCTAATGTAAATTATTGATGTAATAACCTCCGGATTCGAAAGTAATGACACGGGGACCAAAGTCCAAGAGGCGGGTCTCTTTGGCAGGAACTTGGGCGCACCCACAGTGGCGCCCAAGTTCACTGTTTCTTCTTTTCTTTACCTTTTCGTAATGTATTTCAGTAGTCCTTCGATTCTTTCAATGCCTTTTGTGGATCCGAAGGTTTTTATATCAATGTATACAAAGATAGACTCGGATCTAAGAGCTAGAATGCGTGCGAAATGGGAAATCGGGGCCAAAGTCCTATCCGGAAACTTGGGCGCACTCACAGTTGCTCCCAAGTGTTTTCCTGCACCTTTCTTCCTCTTCAGCGATATATTTGGTCTTTCTTCTAATTCTTTTAATAATTCTTTTAATACTTTTCTCAAATCCAAAGACTTTAATATTAACTTTTATAGGGGTATACTTGGATTTAAGAACCAGAATACGCACGAAATGGGAAATCGGGGCCAAAGCTCTATCCAGAAACTTGGGCGCACACACAGTTGCTCCCAAGTGTTTTCCTGCACCTTTCTCCCCCTTTGTTTCTTTTCTCAATACTTTTCGCACGATTTGGGATGCAAAATTACAGATTCGAAGGTCTCAATATCAATATGTATGAAAGCGAGTTCAGATCTAGGAAACGGAATATGCTTAATATGAAAATCGGGGTTGGAACCCAAACGCAGACACTTGGGCGCACAGATAGTTGCGCCCAAGTGTTCTGTTGCACCTTTTTTTTTTTTTCGGATTTTCCTTAATGAAGACAAGCTAGATGGATGCAAAGTCTACCCTAATCACGAGTTCAGAATGCAAGAAATAATGCAGATCTATAGAATAGGGATGATCCTAAGCATGTTACTAATGACAGATGATTGCTAAGTATTAGATCTACTGAAAAGTACTATTATTAATGCAGATCTACAATGCATGCATGATCCTAAGCATATTTCTAAGCATTAATGATACTGAATATTGATGGAAGAGAACCTAATCTAGAAATACCGGTTTGAGTCGTGTCCTTCAAGTCCTAGATCGAAGCTTTCGCGCAAGTCCATGGCTTTCATAAGCCTTCTCCATTGTTAATCTTGGAAACTAGAAAGCTCCTCTTCTTCTTCTTCCTTCTAGATCTAAAGCTCTCTCTTTGGTTATGGTGGCTACTCTCTTTTTCTCTCTTTTCTTCTAGTTTTTCCATTCTTTTTTTTTGGTAGCCTCCCTTTTGTAAATGATATAAGAGATCCTTATATAAGGGTTTTCTCATGGAAAAGGGGTTAGGGCTGTTGTTTGCACAAGTTTCTAGAGGCTTCATGCAAACCAAGGTAGGTTTAGGGTTTCGGGAACTTGGACGCACACATAGGTGCGCCCATGTTGGCCTGGGAACTTGGGCGCACACACAGGTGCGCCCATGTTCTGTTTTGGGGCTAAGTGGGCTTAGGGTTCGGTTTCAGACGGTTTTTAGGTTGTGGTTAGGTCGGAACTGCGAAAGATAGAGCGAAACCCACCTAAGTATGCATTCAAGTGCTTTCCTAGGGCAACTGGGAACCTGGGCACAAGCACAGGCTGAGACTTGGGCGCACCTAGGGTGGCGCCCAAGTATGTCTCTAGTGGGGGGCCGTTAGGGCAATCTTCCGTGGGCCATAACTCTTGGACCGTTTGTCGGAATTAGACGTTCCACGTATCGTTGGAAAGTCTTAAAATGTAGGATCTATTGGTCCATACATCATAATGATCAGAGGTTGGGAAATGGTAGGGACTTGGGGTTAAGTTGACCTAGAGTTTGGTTCAGGTTGTCTTCGGGTTGAACTTGGACTAAAATAGAGGAAATTGGACTTGGGCGCAATTGTGGGGGCACCAAAGTGGATTTTAGAACTTGGACGCACACACAGGTGTGTCCATGTTATCTTCTGGGTCGAATGGGCTTGGGGTTTGGTTTTGGATTGTTTTCGGATTGAGATTGGGTTGGAATTATGAAGAGTGGAGCGGAACCAACTTAAATGTGCACAAAAGTGTGTTCTAGGGTAACCAGGGACTTGGGCACACCTGTGCGTGCGCCCAAGTGTGACCTTGGAACCTGGGCACACCTGTGTGTGCGCCCAAGTGTGTCCCTAGTGCGGGACCATTTGCGTAGTCTTCCGAGGGCCATATCTTTTGATCCGTTGATCGGAATTGGACGTTCTATATATCGTCGGAAAGCTCTCGGAACATAGAATCTTGTGGTCTATAGATCCTAATGGTAAGAGGTCAGGAAAAGTAATGGATGCTTGGATCAATGATTCTAACCTCCTAATTTGTGCTAATCGTATTGTACTTAGGCAAACTGTGTAATATGTTTAGGAACAACCTAAGTGTGTCTTATACAGTCTAGAAGGGGTTTGGATAGCGTTGTAGTCCATTCCTTGTTTGAATAGTGGGTTGAACTCGAGATCTCAATGTGATTTGGCCTTTTCTCTCACAATTTCTATGAATCGTCGAACTAAGTCTAAAATTATCAACAAGCATCTTCATTGTCATTAATTGATCTGAATTATGTCGTTAACCATTCAATTATGAGTGAAATGGGGGCATCGTTACATATGATAAGTGTTTAAGGCTATCATAGGGGGCCAAAATGAGGTGTCTACAATTATGTCAGCTAAGATGTTTGCAACCAGCATATCTGTCTATAAGGACATCTGTTCATAGCTAGCCATCTCTACACTAAACGATATAAACTGTGATGCCACACCAGTGAAATTTGTTTCTTCATTGCTACTATTTAGCAACTACTCTTCCAACTCGGATACAACCAATGTGTCTGGCATTATGTCTATATCCGGTTGGGTGGCTTGAATCATTTTGTTCTATTCTCCCTACTCTCCTTCTTCCAATTCATGCTCTTTTTGTTCATTTCCTTCATCTTGATCCTCTCCTTGATCCCAATTTTCTCCTTCTACCTCTACTGCTATGTCTCCACCATCTCCTTGCTTTTCATTTGTATCTCCATCCTCATGTTCATATTCTTCTGTTGTCTCTTCTCCCTCACTATTTTCTTTTTCTGTTACTTGTTGCTGTCCTTCTATCTATTATGGCTCCCTCATCACAAGTGCCACTATTCAACAAGGACAGTAATCGCTGTACTTCAAGCAACGTGCTATCTAATTCGTCACTGAGGACCTGCATTTGATAATAATGTTACACAAAACATGTTAGATTAAAAATTTAGATAAAATTAGGTAGTGAAAATTACAAAAAATACCTCAGTAGCTAGTAGTGAATGAAGGAGCCTTTTCCTAAGTGCCATACTAACTGCCCTTAGATTCCACTTTAGTATCCATGGGAAATGCACAGAATCATTTGGGGTGATAATTGTCGTGTGCTCACACAACCAATACTGTTACAAAATCAGAAAAGACATATGTATGTCAATTATTTTTTATAGATTGAAATTCAAATGTGTAAATGTTAGGAATTTTGTATATTGCAATTTGATGGATGCATTAACATTCAAGCATCATTTGATTTACACACTTATGCATTGATTTAGATAAACTTGAAATCTTGATTTATACATGCATTGTTTTTAAGATTTGTAAAAGTATTGATTTATGCATGTTTTGTTTCTAATCTTGGATGTATTTGTTTTGGAAAAGAGTTTTTAGAAATCAAGCAAGCCATTGGATTTAAAGTTTCGAATCATTTTAGGATTTTTATGTTTTGTGTTTTTAAACCACTTAGTTTGATTTAAAACATGTTTCCAAGCTTGATTTATTGGCCCAAAAATCCCCTCCAAGAAAAACCTTTAAATATGCAAAAGTTGGGAATTTTCGTCCCAGGGGGTCGACCTGCAGTGTGGCCGGTCGACCGGCCCAGGGGACCCGGTCGACCGTTCACACTGCCAGGTCGACCGGCCAAAGAGCCGTTGCTCCTTTTCAAACGGTCACTTTTTTGACCGTTGTGAAGGCCAGGTCGACCGGGGTTAGGGCAGGTCGACCGGGGGCACGCAGGAACTCAACTTTTTGAGTATAAAATGAAGTTCATTCCTTTTCAAAAGTTGGAGATTTTGAAGACTCTTTTGAGGAGCTTTGAGACAAAGAAAAGGGGATGAACTAAGAGAGACCAAAGAGTCATTTGGAGAGCTAAAGCTTGGATTAATGAAGTTAAATCTCTAAGTAAGCTCTACCTCTCTTAATCATAAGTTATATGCTTTGTTTAAATTATTAGTAAATGATTTGTAGCATGATGACTATGATGTGTTGAATCCATTCTTTTCTCAATCTTTGATCTAATTAAGATTGGATTCTTCACTTTGTCCTCAAACCAAGTTTTGATTTAAAATCTTCATTAATCATGCTTAGCCTAAATCTTTGATTTCTTTTAGCATGATTCATTTTCTTGGTTGAAACTCAATTTGTTGTTTTCATTCATTTAAACTTTAGTTAAATTAATTTGGTTTTGAAAACAACATTGCACATGCATCACATGTTCTAAGTTAGTCATTTTCATACAACTTGTGAGTCTTTGATTTTCATGTCATTAACAAGTTGTTTCTCATACATGTGATTTGCATTAAACTTCAATCAAATCTTTTATGTGCCTTAAACTTTGAAATGCTTTGAGCATATATTTGAATGAGCCTTCTTTTTAAACTTGATTGAAGTTATCACACACACATCATGAGCATACACATTTGCATTCATATAGTGTTTGTGTGAGTTGATTTACACTTTCATATTAGCCTATTTAAGAGGCAACATCTTTGTGCTTAAATTGTATCTCTTAGAGTGTTCTTGAAGAGACACCTTCTTAGAGAAAAATCTTCTTTCGTAAAGGTTATTGCTTAGCCTTAGAAAAGCACATTGTAAAGGTTATTGCTTAGCCTTGAAAAGCATCTTGTAAAGGTTGTTGTTAAGCCTAGAAAAACAACATTGTAAAGGTTATTGCTTAGCCTAGTAAAAAGCATAATTAGTGGAAATCCGGTGGGGTGATTGGATCACAAGCCGGTAGTGGACGTAGGCATTGAGGCCGAACCACTATAAACCTTTGTGTTGTGGTGTTTGCTTTGTGATGATTGTTTTATTAGCTTCCGCATTTTGATTGTTTATCATCACTTGTGACTAGCTTAATTTTAAGAAGTTAAAATTTGTCATAATTGGTCACATATTGTAGCTCACCCTATTCACCCCCCCTCTAGGGTTAGGATCCCAGGACTTTCAGTAAATTGGTAGTTGTATATCATACCGGTAATGCAATAAGGCACCCAATTACTCTATTAGAACGACGACTTCTAGTGTGTACCGACTCCATAAGAAATTTTGAAATCTCTTCTGCCCGGGCATAGTGCTTCATATCCATGTAGTTTTCAACGTAGCCCACGTATGCCCATCCTATTGTGTTTCCGTGGGTTGCCAAAAAGATTACGACAAGGATATACGGGCTCAGTAGCCTAGCAACATCAACAATGTCAGTTTCTGATCCTCCATTCAATGCTAGATGGAGCTGTTGCTTTACTTGTGGAGCCAACACCCTTGAACAGCTATGGAATCTTCTAGATATGAATTCAGATGTTTTCCTCTTTGAATACTTTAGATCAAGCGCTCTTGTTCCATTCAGTATGCCGAATATGAGCGATATGTCATTTGCAGTGAATGGCACGTAGGACCTCCCTAGTCTGAACTGCCTTCTTTGGTTGTTGTATGCATCAAGTATCAACATAATGTCCTTGTCATACTTCCTGCACATCTGTTCTGAGATTTTTTTGTCCAACATGCATTCTATTAGGCTCCAGAAGGGAGTCTTTTTTAATTCAACTCTATGGACTTCAGTGACCATCTGCTTTACGCTTTGAACTAGTGACACAGTTGACACCAAATTTGATCTGAATTGGTAATGAGTGGTAGTTTTCTCAGCATTTTTCTCTTTACTCACTGCCATTTTGTTTGATGGTTTATCCTCTACCCTTTTTCGCTTGTTTTGTTTTCTTGTTGCATAGACTAAAATAACCCAGGTTCATATCATCAAAGATTAAGATAAGTGTGTACAGAAGACAAATAAATTGCACAAGACAGAGATAAATTTATTATAAATTCAGATAAATTGGATATAAAGTCAGATAATTTGCATATGGAGACAGATAAATTTCATATAAACTCAGATAAATTAAAGAAAAAGACATAAGGTTTGTATACATCTCCGAAAAGCATATTAGGAACTGGTTAGAAACTCAAATAAAGTCATTTGTTTGTGTTGCTAACTCAGAAACTCGAATAAGATGAGATAAAGTTAAGTCAAAGCCAAACAAACTCCGTTAAATAGTGATATTAATTCATCAAAATTTATTATGAACATATAAATTTATCTCATGCACATAGAAATACATTATAATTTTAGTGAATTTTCATTGAAAACTCATATGCATTTGGTTTAACTCCAGATAAAGTCAATAGACATTGATTCAAGTTCGCTCAGAAGATAGATAAATTCAATATAAATTCATATAGATTGGCTACAAACCCAGATAAATTTGATAGAAAATCAGATAAATTAAATAAGAAAACATAAGCTTTGTATAAAACTTATAGAAACATATTAGGATGTGATTAGAAACTGGAGTAAAGTCATTTATTTGTGTTACTTACTCACAAACTCAACAAAGATCTAATAAAGTTAAGTCAAATCCAAACAAACTCGGTTAAATAGGGACATAAATTCTTTCTAATTTATTAAGAACAGATAAATTCAAATTAGGCACATATAAATACATTATAATTTTAGTGAAATTTCATTCCAAAGTCATATGTGTTTGCTTTAATCTCAGATAAAGTCAATAGACATTGATTCAACTTCACACAGAACACAAATAAATTCAGTTACATGGATACAAAAAATGATAAGTTTTGTATAAAACTCAGATAAAAATATTAGCAATTGGTTACAAATTGGAATAAACTCATATTTGTGTCATTGACTCTCAATTAACCCAATTAAAATCACATAAACTTAATTTAAAGGCAATACAAACTCACTTAAATAGTGAGATAAATTGAGGCCAATTCATCAAGAACAGTTAAATGCATCCCAGGCACACATAGATTTATTATAATTTGAAGCAATTTTCATGCCAAACTCAGATTCATTTTCATTCCAAGCATGCAATCTCAGATATAGACAACATAAATTGATTTAAATTCAAGAAGAACTCAGAATCGAGTAGTTTATAAGGAAATTGAGAGTTGAATTTTTTTTGAAAAACTTAAGTGTCAGGACGCACCCATACCTGGTCTCGGTATCATCTTTAACTCGGCTCAATTAACTGAGATGAGTACTGAGCCATAATTATATTTTCATAAAACTACAGCTACGTTACAAAACGTACTGACATATAAGATGTGCGCCGGATATAGATAAGGGGTGTCCTTATCTAACGACCACATTCGTAATAATACAAAAAGTCAAGGCATGATCTGATGGGACAGCGCCTCCACCTACCTCCACTAAGGAAACATGGTGTGGGTTGATAGGACAGTACCTCCACGTACCTCCACTAAGGGAGCGTCTGATGGTACTTCCGCATATATATATATACAAGGGTAAGATCCCAAGGAGGTACGCAATGCAACGTGACTCAACATAAACACACACATAATCCAAACTTTGCATTTCTTCTCAACTCACTCACCCTTTATTCAGTAACTGTACTAACTTAGACATCGGAGTGCCTTCGGTTGACTGCAGCGAGGGCCTTTAACCTTTGTCTCCTTCCCTTTCAAGTCTCAGGCATTCGATCTCTCCCCAAAAGAAGTTTATTTACGAGTTTCATGCTCGCCTAATCAAGTCCGTAATATTTAGGGACTTACAATTGTCGCCGCCTGTGGCGAAGTCAAACAAGATTTGCAAACATCATGCCTCCTAAGAGTAGAAATGGTGAAGGATCGTCAAAAGCCCAGTCGCTACCTGTTAGACCCCGACCCAGACCAATTCGATTAGTGTGTGATTAGTATGTGTTTAGTCCTAAGTGGGTTTAGTTATTGTTGGGCTAGAAGTGATTAGTTTAGTCTTGGACATAGCTTTGGGAATCTTGAGAACGTTTAGTATTAGTTAGACACTCAGGAAGGCCTGAGTGCACGTGTGAGCTTGGGAAGATCGTGTTGGGTTCCGTGTGATTGTGGTTTTGATTTCATTTGAATGGTGTTTCGACGTGTTACAACTTTCATTTTAAGCATATTCATATTTGAAGCCCAAAAACCCATGTTTTGGCCCAAAGAGGGTAAAATTGTCTTTTGTGCACAAATCTGGACACAATTTTCGAGATCTCAAAACCATGTCAAAAATATACTTTTTGGAAACTAGAAATTTCGACGATCGTTTTATCCTTCTTCGTCGAAGTCATCCGAGGCCCTCAAGATAGTGTTTTGGTCGTTTCAAAGTTCAAGTTAATTGGGCCCATTTGCTAATGCCTTTAGTCAACCCATCTCCTTCCCCTCTTTACTCTTTCATTCTAAAACCAAATCTCTGCAATTTCTTAAGCTAGGGCAAGGAAAACCCTTTTCTCTTCCTCTTCATTCCTCTTGCATGCTTTAGCTAGAGAGCTCCAAAAAGAACTTCAAAATCATCATCTCCTCCATCTCCTTGCAAGCGCTCTATCAATACAAGTTTCTTTGAGCTTCTTGTGGATCAAGCTCTACATTTCTCCATTTCCTTCTTGTGTGGCCATTGCTAGGTAAGAGCTCCAACCCATATTTTTCATAGAGTTATTTTGGTCCCTTAAGATCTTGTTTTTCATTTGGAAAACCCTTTTTGTTCAAATGGGTTCTTTGTTTCCATTTTGAGTGAGTTTGTGTGTTGTTATTGGGTTTCCTTGTAGTGTGGGAATAACTTGAGTGAAGTGCTTGAAGAGGAGTATTTTAGCATTGGTCAAGGCAAGTAATCTCTTTAGGAAATGATGCATGTGTATTTTGATTTCATTGTATTTTAGAAATTGTGCATTTGGTTTGTTTACAAGCTTCATGATTATGTTTTCATTTGATTTGGATGGTTGGAATGATGGAATGAACCCTTGGTGAGCATGTAGGCACAAGGGATTTTGTGTGATTGATGAAGAAGAAGAAGAAGAAGAATGTAGTGAAAGGTGTGAAAAAGAAAGGCAGTTTCTGCACTCTGCGAGTTCAGGCAGAAGCTGATTCGCTCGAGCGACCCTTGGGTCCGCTCGAGCGACCAAGCCTCTGTTTGGTCCGAGCGCAGACAGAGAGCTGTCCGCTCAAACGACCCTATGGTCCGCTCGAGCGAACTGCCCTCTGTATAATCTGGAGCAGGATAGAGAGCTGTCCGTTCGAGTACATCTTATATCCGCTCTAACGAACTGTCTCGCTCGAGCGAAGTGTCATCACCTTATCAAGTTCGCTCGAGCGAACCTGCCAGATTCAGGAAGAAGATTTATTTCGTGTGGATTTTCGTGAAGGTTGAAAAACTAGACTATGTTGAGGGTCTTGACTTGACATTGTGTAAATGGGACTTCGAAATGCAACCCAACTTCGGGGACACCAATTCTTGCATATTCCGACATTTGGAGTCTCAATTACACAAAGGTCAATTAGCAGCCTTAACACATGCTTGTCAGATTTCGTGTTTGAATTCCGTTTTGGTACGACGAGTGCCATCGTGTACTAGTTTTGGATTTCAAGAATAAGCTTGTTTTGAAGAAGTGTTTCAAGGAAAAAAGGGGATCAGTTCCTAAGCGTGTTATGCATATTAATTATGCCCTTGCTAGTCGTGTTCATCGTGTTTGATAAGTGATTTCCACCTTTTTACCTCGACGTGTTTCGATCGTGTTCCGCGTTTTTTGTGCATTCATGAATTAAGTAAACACCACTGAGCTTAGACTGCCCTTTCAGTTTGATCCACTGCCTGGGGGTTTTTAAACATGTGGACTGTCTGCAGACTGGTTGTGTATTTATTACACATCATCCGTGTCCGGTTCCGCGGCCGGAAATCCCCGTATATGTGGGAATCGTGTCGTGCTTATATTATGTATATCGTGCTTGTCGTGCGTGCTTGCTCTTTTCATTATATAAATGATAGAGAAAGGATGGGCTCTTTATGGATTGTAACTATTCATGATATATTCTGTACTCATGCTAGTTTGTTTTGATATCTCGGCTTTGTTCGCATTCTTGAAAATGTCCCTCGGTTTTCATAGTATTTCATGTCAAGGATTGCTTACATGTTTTCGCTAAATGTTATTGTTTATGTTCATGCCTAAATTGTTTACCTGCCAAACCGTTGTGTTTGACCCTTGTCTGTTGGTGCTCAGGTGCATGAGACGCTACCTTTGAGGAGGAGCGTCAGGAGGAGGCTTGTGAGCCAACCCCTATGAGAGAGTGGCAGCCCGACGATGTTATCTAGATGTCGGGCGGGTTCTTGAGTTTCTCAACATTTTGTCTTGGGGTTTCTTTTGATTATTTTGGAGAAGTGTATTGGCCTCTATTGGCCTCTTATGGATTGTACTTACAACTTAACTTACTTTTGTGTTAGTCTCGTAACTTGAATCCTAATGGGAATGCCATGTTAGCTTCTGTCTTTGATACCATGTTTTGTTACTATTTGTCATAGCACTTAAATTATCTAATGGTGTTTATCATGATGTGTTTTGCTACACGCTTCCACATACTTGTACGTGTGAGCCAGATTCCGCGTGTCTTTGGGAATCCTCACCGCGGGAACCTGTGGGAAAGTATATCTCCAAAAAATTAATGTGCAACGCACGTCGCGGGCCAGGGATCCGTTCCGGGGTCGCGACAGGACTGGTATCAGAGCGAGACATGTTTCAGGCACTTAAAAGAAACTAGAAAGGTCCTAGGAACGTGGCGAGGATTCGTGAGTTCGATAGATTCGTTCGTATAGGATCTTAAAAACTCTTGTACCACGATTTTTGTGTTTTAACTCTTTGTTTTACAGCAACATGCCTCCAAGAAAAGCTCCAAATCATAATGCTTCAGGCAGTAATCAAAATGAGTCAGATGTTTCTGAGACACCGACCGCTACACAGTTTCAGGAATTTATGCAAGCCATGATAGCACAACAAAGGCATGCTAATGAGAACCAAGCAAGATTTCAAGAACAGTTGGCAGAGAAAGATGATGAAATGGCACAAGTTCAGAGGCAACTGTTAGAAGTCCTTCTAGAACAGGAATGTAGCACCACCCGCAGGTCCACAGATTGTTATTCAGAATAAGGATCCTGACCCTAATGCTCTATTTGAGAAGTTTAGGAAGAGAGCACCCAAGGAATTTTCGGGCAATGAGGACCCATTGGTGGCAGATGACTGGCTAGTCAATACCGAGAAGATCTTTGATGTTTTCATGTGTACGGGTATACAGAAGGTCAATCTCACAGCTTCATTATTTTATGGGCTCGCAGATAGGTGGTGGTAAACAGTCTAGGACCCATATGCAGTGATGGCTGACAAAGAGGCATGGGCAGCATTCAAGATACAGTTTCAAGAAAAATACATCCCCTCTCGTGTCAAGAGGCAGAAGGCTATTGAGTTTCAGCAACTCAACCAAGGTAGCATGATGGTGCTAGATTATGTCACCAAGTTTGAAAGATTGGCTAGATATGCTACCGAGCTGATTGATACGGAAAGGAATAAAATAACGAAGTTTTTGGAAGGATTGAACCCGATCATTATGAGGGATGTCATAGGAGTAGTTCCTCCAGCTACATATGATGAGGCAGTCAAGTGGGTATATACATTTGAAGACATTAACAATATGATTGTTCAAGACAGAAAGCAGCAATATCAGCAGCATTATTAGAGGCAACAGCAGAGCAAGAAGCTAAGGCAAGAACAAGGCCAAGTGAGGCAAGGTTGTGGGCATTGTGGCAAAAATCATGAGACACATGAATGTCATAAGGCCATGGGTGCCTGTTTCAAGTGTGGGGCCATGAACCATGCAATCAAGGATTGCCCACTACTTCAAAATCAAGGGAACAGAAACCAGCAGCAGAGACAAGTAGCCCCTCAGAACCAAGCACCAGTTCAGAATCAAGTCAGACCACCTCAGCAGCAACAGCAGGCTAGGCCACCGGCACAGAATCAGAATGCTCGTCCACCACAGCAGAACAGACATGGCCAAGGAAGGCAGAACCAAGTACCAAACAGACTACAGATGCATGGACGTTTGTACTATCTCAACCGTGCAGATGCTGAAGCTGCAGGAGACGTGGTAGAAGGTAAACTCCTTGTCTGTGGGATAGAAGCCTAGATTTTATTTGATCCTGGATCCACACATTCCTTTGCATCTCCTAGTTTTGCTAAGTTGATTGATGCACCATGTAGTGAGTTGGCTTACATTTTAGTAGTGACCACTCCAGTAGGGAAACAAGTTGTGTGTAGAAACCATTACCCTAGTTGTACATTGTTGTTAGGAGATGTTAATTTACCGGCCAACCTTATAGTTTTGGACATTCATGATTTTGATGTCATTTTTGGCATGGATTGGTTAGAAGCATATCATGCCACCATGGATTGTTTTAGTAAGACCATTACATTCAGATTCCAAGGGCCACAGGCAGAATTGATGTTTCAGGGGAACAGGAGAAAATCTCAGGCGGGGTTTATTTCAGTCTTGAAGGCGAGCAGATTAGTTCAGAGTGGGTGTCAAGCATTTATTGCGTTTATCACGGAGGATAAACAGTCCCAAGGGGTGGAGGATATCCCCATTGTGTGTGAATTTCTGGATGTTTTTCCAGAAGAAATCCCGGGTTTACCACCAATTAGAGAAGTTGAGTTCACAATTGAACTCTTTCCAGGGATAGCTCCGATCTCGATTGCACCATACAGGATGGCTCCAGCAGAAATGGGTGAGCTAAAGCTCCAATTACAGGATTTGTTGAGCAAAGGTTTTATTAGGCCAAGTGTTTCACCGTGGGGAGCACCGGTGTTGTTTGTGAAAAAGAAGGATGGGAGTTTGAGAATGTGCATAGACTACAGGAAGTTGAACCATGTGACCGTGAAGAACAAGTATCCACTGCCAAGGATAGACGAATTGTTTGACCAATTGCAATGAGCAGCCTATTTTTCCAAGATAGACTTGAGGTCAGGGTACCATCAATTGAGAGTTAGAGACTCAGATGTTCAGAAAAAAGCCTTGAGAACAAGATATGGGCACTATGAGTTCTTAGTGATGCCCTTTGGTTTGACAAATGCACCCGCAGTCTTTATGGCTCTGATGAACAAGGTCTTTGCACCTTATTTGGATCACTCCACAGTAGTATTTATTGATGACGTCCTTGTGTATTCCAAGAGTAAGAAGGAGCATGAAGAACATTTGAGGACAGCGTTGCAGCTCTTGAGGGACAACCAGTTATATGCAAAACTAAGTAAGTGCGAATTCTGGTTAGAGCAAGTCGCTTTTCTAGGCCACATCATCTCCAGAGAAGGTTTAGCAGTTGATCCAGCCAAGATTAAGGCAGTTGTTAGTTGGGTGAGGCCAAACAGTGTGACAGAAATTAGAAGCTTCTTGGGGTTAGCAGGCTACTACAGAAGATTTGTCCAAGGTTTTTCGTCTATTGCAGCACCGTTGACAAAATTGACCAGGAAGAATGTCCCATTTGTGCGGACTGATCAGTGTGAAACAAGTTTTCAGGTGTTGAAAGGAAGGTTAACCACAGCTCCAATCCTCACATTACCCTCGAGCAACGGTGGATTTATTGTTTATACAGATGCTTCGAATGTGGGACTGGGCTATGTATTGATGCAAGATGGCAAGGTGATTGCTTATGGCTCGAGACAGTTGAAGGACCATGAGAAGAATTATGCGACTCACGACTTAGAGTTGGCAGCAGTTGTTTTCGCATTGAAGATGTGGAGACACTATCTCTATGGAGAGAAATTTGAGGTCCATTCAGATCACAGAAGTTTGCAATAGTTGTTCTCGCAGAAGGATTTGAACATGAGGCAGAGAAGGTGGATGGAGTATATCAAAGATTATGATTTTCCAATCAAGTATCATCCAGGCAAAGTGAATGTGGTAGCTGATGCATTGAGTAGGAAGTCAGTGACAATGGCCAGTTTGAGAGGAATGGTTGTCTTACAGCAGTTTAAAGAGTTGGGTGTAGAGGTGCAAACCCTGAGATTGGGTGCGATGTTAGCAAACATGACAGTATTAGAACCTACCTTCATCCAGAAGATCAAGGAAAGTCAGTTGCAAGACCCAGACTTGGCTAAGATAGTAGAGGTTATTGCAGAACATCCAGATTTCAAGATGGTGAATGGGGTATTGTATTTTCGCGATCGGTTGTGTGTGCCAAATGTGGATGATTTGAAGAGTGAAATAATGAACGACGCTCACAGCACGAGATATTCTATGCATCCGGGTAGCACGAAGATGTACCAGAATTTGAAGAATAGATTTTGGTGGAACAACATGAAGAGAGAGATAGCAGCTTTTGTATCTCGTTGTCTGACTTGTCAGTTGATCAAGGCAGAGCATCAGAAGCCTCCAGGTTTGTTACAGCCTTTGGAGATTCCGGAGTGGAAATGGGAGCACATCACCATGGATTTCGTCTCCGGTTTGCCTAATACTAAGAAGAGAAATAATGCAATTTGGATCATTGTGAATCGTCTGACAAAGTCTGCTCACTTCATTCCGATGAAGACCGGGAACATGATGCACATGGCACCATTGGCGAAGTTATTTGTTGATGAGATTGTTAGTAAACATGGTCAGCCCGTCTCCATTACTTCAGACAGAGACAGTAGGTTTGTTTCAAAGTTTTGGAAAACTCTTCATGAGTCGATGGGTACCAAACTTCAGTTCAGCACAGCTTATCATCCTCAGACAGATGGTCAGTCAGAAAGGATAATACAGACTCTCGAAGACATGTTGCGTGCTTGTGTATTGGATTTCAAGATTCAGTGGGATGAGTGCTTACCTCTTTGTGAATTTGCCTATAACAATAGTTACAATTCGAGCATTGGTATGGCACCTTTAGAGGCACTCTATGGTAGAAGATGCAGAACTCCGGTTTGCTGGGAAGAAGTCGGTGAACTTAGTTTCCATGGACCGACGATTGTTGGAGAGACAAGTGACAAGGTCAAGCTAATTCAGGAACGTTTGAAGATCGCCCGAAGTAGGCAGAAGAGTTATGCAGCTACTCGTCGGAGAGAATTGCAATTTCAGGTGGGTGACAAAGTGTTCTTGAAAATCTCACCAGTTAGAGGGACTCTGAGATTCGGACAGAGTGAGATTTATTGGTCCGTATGAGATTTTGAGCAAGATTGGAGATGTTGCTTATAGACTTGTATTACCATCGAAATTCTCCGGGGTGCATAATGTTTTTCATGTTTCGATGCTCAAGAAATATGTCTCTAGTCCTGCACACATTCTACAGCATGAGCCTTTAGAGATTTGGGAAGATGCCTCGTATGTGGAAAGACCGATCAAGATCATTGACACCAAAGAGCAAGAATTGAGAAACCAGACTATTCATTGGGTCAAGGTACTTTGGGAAAATCATGAGCCAGAGGAAGCCACCTGGGAATTGAGAGAGAAAGTGCAGAGGAAGTATCCACAGCCTTTACCAGAGGTAATTGTTTGATTTATTTGGTGGACCAAATATCCTAAGGGGTGGAGGATTTTAGACCCCGACCCAGACCAATTCGATTAGTGTGCGATTAGTATGTGTTTAGTCCTAAGTGGGTTTAGTTATTGTTGGGCTAGAAGTGATTAGTTTAGTCTTGGACATAGCTGTGGGAATCTTGAGAACGTTTACTATTAGTTAGACACACTCAGGAAGGCCTGAGTGCACGTGTGAGCTTGGGAAGATCGTGTTGGGTTCCGTGTGATTGTGGTTTTGATTTCATTTGAATGGTGTTTCGACGTGTTACAACTTTCGTTTTAAGCATATTCATATTTGAAGCCCAAAAACCCATGTTTTGGCCCAAAGAGGGTAAAATTGTCTTTTGTGCACTAATCTGGACACAATTTTTGAGATCTCAAAACCATGTCAAAAATATACTTTTTGGAAACTAGAAATTTCGACGATCGTTTTATCCTTCTTCGTCGAAGTCATCCGAGGCCCTCAAGATCGTGTTTTGGTCGTTTCAAAGTTCAAGTTAATTGGGCCCCATTTGCTAATGCCTTAAGTCAACCCATCCCCTTCCCCTATTTACTCTTTCATTCTAAAACCAAATCTCTGCAATTTCTTAAGCTAGGGCAAGGAAAACCCTTTTCTCTTCCTCTTCATTCCTCTTGCATGCTTTAGCTAGAGAGCTCCAAAACGAACTTCAAAATCATCATCTCCTCCATCTCCTTGCAAGCTCTCTATCAATACAAGTTTCTTTGAGCTTCTTGTGGATCAAGCTCTACATTTCTCCATTTCCTTCTTGTGTGGCCATTGCTAGGTAAGAGCTCCAACCCATATTTTTCATAGAGTTATTTTGGTCCCTTAAGATCTTGTTTTTCATTTGGAAAACCCTTTTTGTTCAAATGGGTTCTTTGTTTCCATTTTGAGTGAGTTTGTGTGTTGTTATTGGGTTTCCTTGTAGTGTGGGAATAACTTGAGTGAAGTGCTTGAAGAGGAGTATTTTAGCATTGGTCAAGGCAAGTAATCTCTTTAAGAAATGATGCATGTGTATTTTGATTTCATTGTATTTTAGAAATTGTGCATTTGGTTTGTTTACAAGCTTCATGATTATGTTTTCATTTGATTTGGATGGTTGGAATGATGGAATGAACCCTTGGTGAGCATGTAGGCACAAGGGATTTTGTGTGATTGATGAAGAAGAAGAAGAAGAAGAATGTAGTGAAAGGTGTGAAAAAGAAAGGCAGTTTCTGCACTCTGCGAGTTCAGGCAGAAGCTGATTCGCTCGAGCGACCCTTGGGTCCGCTCGAGCGACCAAGCCTCTGTTTGGTCCGAGCACAGACAGAGAGCTGTCCGCTCAAACGACCCTATGGTCCGCTCGAGCGAACTGCCCTCTGTATAATCTGGAGCAGGATAGAGAGCTGTCCGTTCGAGCGCATCTTATATCCGCTCTAACGAACTGTCTCGCTCGAGCGAAGTGTCATCACCTTATCAAGTTCGCTCGAGCGAACCTGCCAGAATCAGGAAGAAGATTTATTTCGTTTGTATTTTCGTGAAGGTTGAAAAACTAGACTATGTTGAGGGTCTTGACTTGACATTGTGTAAATGGGACTTCAAAATGCAACCCAACTTCGGGGACACCAATTCTTGCATATTCCGACATTTGGAGTCTCAATTACACAAAGGTCAATTAGCAGCCTTAACACATGCTTGTCAGATTTCGTGTTTGAATTCCATTTTGGTACGACGAGTGCCATCGTGTACTAGTTTTGGATTTCAAGAATAAGCTTGTTTTGAAGAAGTGTTTCAAGGAAAAAAGGGGATCAGTTCCTAAGCGTGTTATGCATATTAATTATGCCCTTGCTAGTCGTGTTCATCGTGTTTGATAAGTGATTTCCCCCTTTTTACCTCGACGTGTTTCGATCGTGTTCCGCGTGTTTTGTGCATTCATGAATTAAGTAAACACCACTGAGCTTAGACTGCCCTTTCAGTTTGATCCACTGCCTGGGGTTCTTTAAACATGTGGACTGTCTGCAGACTGGTCGTGTATTTATTACACATCGTGCGTGTCCGGTTCCGCGGCCGGAAATTCCCGTATATGTGGGAATCGTGTCGTGCTTATATTATGTATATCGTGCTTGTCGTGCGTGCTTGCTCTTTTCATTATATAAATGATAGAGAAAGGATGGGCTCTTTGTGGATTGTAACTATTCATGATATATTCTGTACTCATGCTAGTTTGTTTTGATATCTCGGCTTTGTTCGCATTCTTGAAAATGTCCCTCGGTTTTCATAGTATTTCATGTCAAGGATTGCTTACATGTTTTCGCTAAATGTTATTGTTTATGTTCATGCCTAAATTGTTTACCTGCCAAACCGTTGTGTTTGACCATTGTCTGTTGGTGCCCAGGTGCATGAGACGCTACCTTTGAGGAGGAGCGTCAGGAGGAGGCTTGTGAGCCAACCCCTGTGAGAGAGTGGCAGCCAGACGATGTTATTTAGATGTCGGGCGGGTTCTTGAGTTTCGCAACATTTTGTCTTGGGGTTTCTTTTGATTATTTTGGAGAAGTGTATTGGCCTCTTATGGATTGTACTTAAAACTTAACTTACTTTTGTGTTATTCTCGTAACTTGAATCCTAATGGGAATGTCATGTTAGCTTCTGTCTTTGATACCATGTTTTGTTACTATTTGTCATAGCACTTAAATTATCTAATGGTGCTTATCATGATCTGTTTTGCTACACGCTTCCGCATACTTGTACGTGTGAGCCAGATTCCGCGTGTCTTTGGGAATCCTCACCGTGGGAACTTGTGGGAAAGTATATCTCCAAAAATTTAATGTGTGCAACGCACGTCGCGGGCCCGGGATCAATTCCGGGGTCGCGACACTACCTCTAGCACCAGTGCTACCACCAGTGTTGCCAAAGCACTTGCCACCGGCCATACGCCAGAGGAGGTCTGGGGGAAGATCTAGTGAAGTACGCGTGGAAGGGCCTGTCACCCAGTCAGGCTCATTGTCAAAAGGGTGACAGCACCTCCCCGGCGAGATAACCTTCCGACGGCTCCTCCCCAGCAAAATACTCCTTTATTGGAGCGTCCCCAGCAGAATATTCCCCTGTTGGAACCTCTGCCAAGAGACACAGCTCCAGCAGCAGCCAGACCTCATCAATCCCCCCACCAAGTGGACATCGATGATGATGACAACCTGTTCCTTGCGGATACCAGGGCTCAAAACCTTCTTATCCAGGAACAAAATGAGTTGATTCGCCAACTCGAGCGGCAACTCAAGGAAACGATGAAAGCCCCTATTCCACCCTTCAAACGTAACCGAGCTCCTTCGGTCGAACAAGACTTGAGGCAAGTCTTGAGCCACAAAAGGCGCGACCGAGCTTATGATGAAGGCTTGTGCAGTAGCCACCTGAATGATGATTCAAAGAGGTCGGAGGACAATGACGATCTAAGATAATGACTTGACCGTTAAGTCAAACAAACAGTGCAGTAAAATATGGAGGTAGTCGGTTTCACCCGAGCCCGGCTGAATGCCTACGACGCCGAAGACCTCGGCATGTCTCCTTTCTCTCAGAAGATAAGAGATTTTTCTCTCCTCGAGAAGTTCAACGTCCCCAGGTTCATTCCTTATGATGGAACCTCGAACCTTGCTGCACATCTCCGACATTTTAATCAACAAATATCGGTATGGGGTGATATTGGTCACCTGAACTACATAGTCTTCTCTTCCAGTTTAGGCGACCTCCCCCTAAGGTGGTTTTGCGTGCTTCCAGAGGAGTCAATCTCGAGCTGGCGGAAGCTCCGGAACTCCTTCGTGGAGAAGTTTTAAGTGCACAGGGTCATCCCCAAAACTGACGACGACCCAATGGCTATCAGAATGACGCGGACTGAAACTATTACTTAGTTCGCCAAGAGATCCTGGACTGTCTATAGCCAGATATAAGACGCCACTAACAAGGTGGCCCTCAAGTCTTTCAAACAAGCCCTGCTACGAGGCAACGAGCTCTGAAAAGACTTGGTTCGGTTCCCCGTACTCATAGTAAATGCACTAATGGCCAGGGTGAACCAGTTCGTTGAGCAAGAAGAAGACGAGGCCCGAGCTCGCGAGAGCTTCGGCCTCTGGCAAGAAGAAAAAACCTCGAAGAGGGACAAAAAATTACCTCGGAGGGAGGAAGCAGACCGGAACAAGGCTTCGGCGAGTTCGACAGCGATCTCGGCTCCCGCCTCCGGGGACGGCAAGAAGTCCAAGCCAGCTGTCACCTCCTACAAGGCTGTGAACACGATCTTCAAGGAGTCAATCTATAAGTTGCCCAGTAGGATCAAGTCATAGCCATTCTTCAAATGGTCGTAGCCAATGAAGGGTGACCCGTCCACCAGAGATCAGAACAAGTTTTGTACCTATCATAAGAAAAAATGGGCACAAGACCAAGGACTGCATGGCCCTCAAGTCCCACCTCGAGAAGCTCGTCAAGCACGGACACTTAAAAGATTACATCAAGGAGGAGGGCAGAGTCAACCGAGCTCACCAATGTCGACCTGATGATGATTAGGACAGTGACGAGCCAGAAGGCATCATCAACATCATCCACCTAGCTCCCGCCCCAAAGGGTAGCGACCAAGCTTGTGCCGAGGCCAGGAGGGCCTCACAAAGCAAACATGTGATGACATCCAAGGTAGGACCTGTTGCCAAGAAAGCTCAGAAAGAGAGGCCCAAGATCTGGTTCTCAGATGAGGATCTAAATGGGGTCCAGCTCCCCCACAACGATCCCCTGATTCTAACCCTGAGGTTGAAGAACTTCAAGGTATGGAGAATTCTTGTGGACCCTGGGCGTTCATCAGAGATCCTGTACTTCGATTGCTTCAAGAAGGTGGGTCTCAGAAAAGAGGACTTACAGGAAGCTCACACTCCCCTGGTGGGTTTCAGCTCAAAGCCAGTGTACCCTAAAAGGAAAGTTTCTCTCGAAGTCCAAATTGGAGACGCCTCTATGACAATCGACTTCCTTGTGGTGGATGCACCATCCCCATACAACGCAATTATGAGGCGAACTTGGCCACATAACATGGAAGCAGTACCCTCCACCCATCACCAAAAACTCAAGTTCCCGTTAGAGAACGGGGACGGCCGAGTTGAGGTGATCACGGTCAGGGGTGACCAACAAATGTCCAAGCAGTGCCTGATGGCTGTGGTGCTCGAAGAAGCAGAACTGCAGCATGTGCACATGGCCGAACTGGAAGCAGAGCTCGAGGACGTTGGCCAATCCCTAGAACAGAAGAGCATTGAAGATCTGACTGAGGTTAGGATCGATCCCAACGACCCCGAAAGATACTTTCTGCTCGGGAGCCAACTCCCTGAGACCGAGAAGTCTGAGCTGCTAAACTTCTTGCTACAGAACAAGGAAGTTTTGTTAGGCCCTTGTTTGTTGCAATTGTTGATGGATTCACTCACTTTCACTATCACATGATCACACACATGAGCTCTTAGTTTTTGACTTTTGGATCTTGGATTCTTTATTGCATTTGCACATGTTTTTGAAATGAATTTGATTCATGCATGTTTTAGAATCCAAATTCTTTTGAAAACCTAATTCTTTATGCATTATGTTTGAAAAATCAAATTGATGTTTTTAGGTTTGTACCTTGCATACATTCATCTTTATTAGAATCTATGCAAATTGATTTGAAAAGAATTTTATCAAATCAGTTATGTCTCTTAAGGTTTGAGCTAAATGGTTCTTTCTTTCATATGTTTTAACCTTAAGCTCAAATCCTTCCAAGCTTTCCAGAGTTTATATCTTTAAAATCATTATTTTGATTTGGAGTTTTCATGACTTTAGAAATTCAGTTTTCATCTCTTTTGTGTCATGGATTCATGCTAGGATATGTGCCTCAAAGTCCCCTGGAAAGGTGCCCTCCAAAGTTGCAATTTTATAAATTTTCAGAATTCTGGGCACTCCTGCCAGTGTGGCCGGTCGACCGGGCACACTGCAGGTCATCAGGGAATTTTGAGCAGTAGCCTCACCAACGGTCAGAAATATAGCCGTTGTGAAGGCCAGGTCGACCGAGCCCTGTCATGGGGTCGACCGGGGACTAGCCGTTGGACTGTTTTTCACTTTAAAACCCCTTCTATTCCAACCTTTCAAAAGGCTTGACTAATGAATCTTTGAGACCCTATTGGAGCCAAAGGAAAGGGAAAAAGCCAAGAAGGCTAGAAGACCATTGGAAATCAAATGTTGAGTTTTTAAATAGGTATATCTTACTTGTCATTTTGATTTTCATTCAAATTAGAATCTATGCATGCTTAAATCTTTGTATTTTCATTTATGCATGATTTCTAGCTTTTAAAGAGATGTTTAGCAAACTCATTATCATCTTTGGAACATTAGAATGATTTGCAAACTCTTTTGTCTAAATCACATGCATTCTTAGACTTTATTAATCATACAACTTGTTTAGTTCATTTCCATAAGTTGTTTGAATCTTTGATTTGATTAGCATTTATCTTCAATCATCTTTTTCTAAGCTTTGATTTTAAATTGCATCAAGCAAACATTTAAGAGCTTCATTGTTGAAATTGATTGAAGAAACCCATTCATACACTTGCACATGCATTCTTAGACTTTATTAATCATACAACTTGTTTAGTTCATTTCCATAAGTTGTTTGAATCTTTGATTTGATTAGCATTTATCTTCAATCATCTTTTTCTAAGCTTTGATTTTAAATTGCATCAAGCAAACATTTAAGAGCTTCATTGTTGAAATTGATTGAAGAAACCCATTCATACACTTGCACACACATTAGCATATTTTAGTGTATGTTTGTAATTTGAATTACACTTTCACATCAGCCTATTTAGAGGCATTTTATTTGTGCTTAAATTGTATCTCATAGAGTTTCTTGAAGAGACACCTTCTTAGAGAAAATCTGCTTTTGTAAAGGTTATTGCTTAGCCTTAGAAAAGCACTTTGTAAAGGTTATTGCTTAGCCTTGAAAAGCATCTTGTAAAGGTTGTTGTTGAGCCTAAGAAAAACAACATTGTAAAGGTTATTGCTTAGCCTAGTAAAAAACATAATTAGTGGAAATCCGGTGGGGTGATTGGATCACAAGCCGGTAGTGGACGTAGGCATTGAGGCCGAACCACTATAAATCCTTGTGTAGTGGTGTTTATTTGTGGTGATTGTCTTCTTAGCTTCCGCATCTTGTCTGGTAAATCATCTTATGTGATTAGTTTACCTTAAAGAATTAAATTTGGTTTTAATTGGTCATATTTGCAGGACACCCTATTCACCCCCCCCTCTAGGGTTAGGATCCCAGGACTTTCAAGTTTTTGCTTGGACGCCCTATGAGATGCCTGGCATTGATCTCGAGATCATGTGTCACAAGTTGAACGTGGATCCCAAGTACAAACCTGTGGTACAGAAACCTCGCAGAATGGGGATCCCACAAACTGAGGCCGTGATCGAGGAGGTTGAGAAACGGCTGGAGGCTAAGGTGATCAGGGAAGTCCACTACCTTGACTAGCTGGCCAACATTGTGCCGGTCAAAAAGAAGAATGGGAAGTGGAGGGTCTGTGTCGACTTCACAGACCTCAATAAGGCCTGCCCGAAGACAGATTTCCGCTCCCAAAGATCGACCAAATGATTGATGTCACCGCAGGGCATGACAGGATGAGTTTCCTCGACGCTTATCGAGGCTACCATCAGATTCCAATGCATGGACCTGACGAAGAAAAGACCGCATTCATAACACCTAGAGGCATCTATTGCTACAATGTGATGCCCTTTGGGTTAAAAAACGCAGGGGCAACTTACCAGAAGCTGGTAACCGAGATGTTTCAGGCTCAACTTAGCAAAACGATGGAGGTGTACATTGACAATATGGTTATCAAGTCTAAAAGGTCACAGGACCACTTGGCAGACCTGAGTCAGACGTTCGACACCCTCAAGAAGTTCCATCTCAAACCGAATGCATCCAAGTGTGCGTTCAGTGTCATCTCTGGTAAATTCCTAGGTTCTAGTTATTGAACCGAACTCAAATACTTAAGCAAACTTGGAAGAAAGAATACAAGGAACTTGGAAAGACATAATTCTCAAAAGAGATGTTTGAAGGCAAGCATAAAAAAGGGGAATTGTATTCATCATTGTATTGTTACATTTGTCATTACATTCTTTTTTCCAATAAACAAAAAAAAAAAGATACATCAAAACAATTTCCAATGGCGGCCTCAACATCCCCGGTGTCGACCTCGGCCCAGTAAAAGGAACAACTGAAGCAGACTCAGGAGGGACTTCGAAAGAAGGGGCGAAGCTTGATGCAGGCTCTAGGAGTTGGACCTTGGGCGGATTCTTGTACGAGGGATGGTCTTTCGGGATCCCGGCCTCTTTCAATGCTCCAATCCACCCGAGCTCCCAAACTTTTTGGCTCACGTCAAGGACCTGAGCCTCGTACAACTTTGAAGTTGTTTCCACCCCGTCGTCTAAAATAGAGTCAGCTTCTGCCCGAAGTTTGGCCTCGACCTCATCTTTCTACTTCTTGAGCTCGGCCACCAACTTCTTTTGCTCCTGGGGCTCAGCCTTTGCCGCATCAAGCTCTGACTTGAGGCCGAGGACCGTCGCCTCCCACTCCTCCGCCCTCCGGTTCATCTCATCCAAGGCTGCTTGGAGGGTCTTCTTTTCCGCCTCCACTTGCGCAATTCGAGCATCGGTTTGCCGGGGCCTCTCTAACTAAACTTGGGACCTCTGCAGTACCTGTGAAAGAAACAGATTGTCAGAAGACAATGGCCGAGATCAAACACAAGAAATTTGTGAAAGGTTGAGACTTACCGAGAGAGTCACTTGCATTGTCGCCACCGCCAGCAACACAGCGTCGGCCTCCTTGTGCCTCGCCATATCCTTTTGTAAGGCACATGCAGGAGTTAGAGCTGCAATTACGAGAGGGTTCCTAGGCACCCGATCCTCCACCGTCAACAGCCTCCCGGGTTCGGTCTGGAGGCTCGGTCTCCATGCAGCCAGCCGGGAGGTTGAGATGCCACAACGGTGCTAGGAACATCCTCAGTTGGACCCTCAATCCTAGCTCTCTTTTCTGGCAGAGTCTCCTCCTCCTCTTGCCGAACTTCCAAGCTTGAGGATGGAACAATGGCGTCAGCAGCCGTGGATATCGAAGGTGTTGGAGGCGTTGAAGGAGCTCGGCCCCCGAAGACTAGGGCGCTCAAGTCCTTAACAATGGGGAGACGTCGCGGCGGCATCTCCTCTTCTTTCTTCCAAGCTCGGGGAGTTGTATGATTCGATGGCCTGCTCAAGGTCGGCTGCCTCTGAGTCGGACGGCAGAGCAGAAGCCTCAGCACCCGAAACCTCTTGGTTCTCGGCGCCGGTCAGAGCTAACACCGGCTCCTCGCTCTCCAAAGGCTCACTGGCCCTCCTTTTGATAAAGGAGTGGTACCTTGGCTTGTACCCGAGCAACGCTGAAGTAGCCCGACCCTTGTGACCTCAGTAGCGGTAGACGGCCTCGAACCAAGGGTCGTTCCTCTTCCACCCCACTCGATTCGCCTCTTGTCCCCTTTTGCGGATGTTTGTACAACAAACAAAATGTCAATCCAGTAAAAACAGGAAAAAAGAATACAAAAAATCAGAAATGATAGGCATTTACTTGAAGGAGTCCCAAGGCGACGAGGGACCCTGTACGACCTCTTTAACTCGATCTCAGCCTCTCCGTCCTAGTAGCTGGAGACGAATAAGCGATCATCTCCGGCATACCTATTGGAGTCCTCTACGTCTTGGACGAAGGGCACCCGTTTTGCCTTTACATGTTGTCGTCCCCTCCAGACTTACAGAGGTCGTAGGTATCCTCGATGTCATGGACATCGAGGCCGATACCGATAATCTTGTTGAGTTCGACGGTACCCATTAATATTTTGATGCCATTGGGCATCAATTGGCAAGGACAAAGGTTCCACTTTCGATGACAGATCCTCAGAAGCGGATGAAAGGAAATCTAACCCTACCTTCGATCACTGAAACTAGGGGAAACAACATCCAACCGTCACGAAAGGTGCAGCCTTCAAAGGCATCGTCTGGGTCGTCTGACCTAACCAGAACATCGCTAATATCCTATACATGGCCCAAACTCCACTAAGGCTTCTGGAGTATCTACCCAGTGCCTGTAAATCCCCATCCCTGAGTCTGAAGAAACTGGGAAAACGAAGACTGGAAAGAAAAGGGGGGAAAAGCCCTAGACAAAATAGAGGAAAAGGAAACCCTAAAACCGAAAAAGAGAAATAGACAGGGCGATGAGGGAAGACTTACGACAACAGAGTCGGATCCTAAGGACGCCGGACTTAGATCGGAAAAAGCTCGACAGTGGTGAATTTTCTCTTTACAAGACTCTTCTAAGTGGATGCCAAAGTAACAAAATGAAGAAAAAACGCCTCTATATATAAGGAAAAAAGGCGTGCTTTCGAATCTCCAAGACGCACGTGCGAGGCGTCACCTCGAGTACTCCATGCGTCTCTTTGAAGTGGTTCGAAAGCCAATCAAGCAATGACACATAGTACTGTCGGTACATCTTCTGCATTGGTCGAGGCACACTATTAATTACCTCGGGCAGGCGAAGCGACAACAGCGTGCTATCAATTATCTTGCGCAGAGGAACCGACACCGAGATGAAATGCAAACTAAATACTCAGGACTCTCCCGTCATGATACTTAGATCCCGACCTCAAAGAGTTGAAGAACTCTAGGTGCTCAAGAGCTTGGAGAAATTGTGTGAGATGTTTCCCTAATAGCAAGATTATGCTAGTTTCAGTAACAGTACTAGCTTGGTTTATCTAGATCTCGGTTTGCTACTCGGCAATAGTGCCAAGATACATCAAGCTCGGCAACAGTGCCAGCTAGCACCGAGCTTGAGCTAGCTTCGGTAAAAGTACCAGCTAGGCTCACCTTGGTCTCGATGTAAGGCACCTTGGCAAAAGTGTTAGGACACGGCCATACCTGGTCTCGGTATCATCTTCAACTCAGTTCGATCAACTGAGATGAGTACTGAGCCATAATTGTATTCCCATAAAACTACGACTACATTACAGAACGTACTGACAGATAAGATGGGCGCCAAATATAGATAAGGGGTTATCCTTATCTAACGATCACATCCGTAATAATAGAAGAAGTCAAGGTATGATCTGATGGGATAGTGCCTCCACCTACCTCCACTAAGGAAACATGGTGTGGGCTGATGGGACAGTACCTCCACCTACCTCCACTAAAGGATCGTCCGATGGGATTTTCGCCTATACATATATATATATATATACAAGGGTAAGATCCCAAGGAGGTACACAATGCAACGTGACTCAACCTAGACATACACATAATCCAAACTTTGCATTTCTTCTCCACTCACTCATCCTTTGTTCAGTAACTGTACTAACTTAGACATCGGAGTGCTTTCGGCTAACTGCAGCCAGGGCCTCTAACCTCTGTCTCATTCCCTTTCAGGTCTCAGGAATTCGATCTCTCCTCAAAAGAAGTTTATTAACGAGTTTTATACTCGCCTAATCAAGTCCGTAATATTTAGACACTTACAATACCAAAATCTATTACATCCACCAATAAATAGTAAAAACCCTAGGGTCTTCGGCACATGGTATGACTTTTACTTGACTTTACCTTCTCTCACACTGGCAAAAAGAACTTTCTCCACTAAAATACAAAAAATACTCAACTTTTCTATAAAAAAAGAGTTTATACCAAATAACTAAAAGTAAAATACTATAATAACTCGATTATATTTTATTCTCTCTTGATTTGATGCTTTACTCCATTCTATTTTACATGTAAATGACCAAATGGGCCCTAAACAAACCTGGTTGGGAAGAAACCTATCCTAAATAGGAAAAACAATCCTAATTAAATAAGTAGACTCTGCTAAATAGAAATCTAACCAAGATAGAGTCATCGCCTCACTGGTCCAACCCCCGTTGACACAAAAAATGTCACTTTGCCTCTTCAACATCAAGAAGCCACATGAAGCTGCATCCTATTACGAAACAGGCAATGCTGCTTCAAGCATCAGATCTTCTCAGAATCACTTGAAAACTGCAAGATCCTTCAAGACAGCCAAAAGAGGGGTTCACATGAATTTTCGAGCCATTCCAACATCATTTGACCCAACTTCACTCCACCGGCAACCAAACAGGCGCTCCTGGCGGCGACGGCGTCGAAGACATGAAAACTTCGATCAGAGCCTACGAATGGTCTCAAAATACCTCCAAAAGGCTCCATGCGAAATTTCAAGTCAAACCGACAACGTTTGACCCTCCATCAACCCTTGAACAACAAAATCAAGCCTCTCGGCAATGAGAACCACCGAGGCCATCACTCACCAAACGGAGCACATGGGCGGCTTCGACATGCTTCAAAAGGGCTGCACGTCAAATTTTAGGTCATTCCGACAACGTTTGACCCGACTTTGATGCTCCGAAACAAAATCAAGGCTACCGGCGGCGGAGCACCTCGGGACCATGACATCCAAAACGAAGCCAATGGATAATCTCAAACTGACTCCAATAGGCTCCCTGTAAAATTTTTGGTCAATCGGACATCGGTTGACCGCACATCAAAGCGCGACATCTTCCTCCCGGCGAAATCAAACATAGCAGCGACGGGACCCCAAACGGCTTCAAAACTCAAGCAAAAGCCCATGGTTGGTCCTATTTACTGCTCAGGAGGCTTCACCTCAAATTTCAGGTTATTCCGACATCAGTTGACCTAGTTTCGACTCTTGACCAAAAATCAACAACTCTGTGACGCAAGGTCTTCGGTTTTTCCAAAAAATAGGAAACTTTGTGCTTCGGTTTTGCACAACTTCTCGTCGATTTTTATTTAGGAGAATCAAGCCAAAAAATGAGGAAAGATGTCAAGAAAAATTCAGGAGAAAAAAGGACTGAAAAAGCTCGAAAAACAGCCGAAGAAAAGGCGACCATAGCCCGTGGTCGCTGGTGACCTTGGCCCATGGTCGCCGGCGACCCTCGAAGTCCAGGTTGCCAGATTTCCGCCGGAAGGCCCGTTTTCCGAACCTTTTCGTGTTTCAGGAATTCCAGTCCCTATAGTTTTTCAAAAATCTGATTTTTTATGCTCGAAATCGACTGATGTTTGTCTATATTTTGGATCCGCCGTCAACAGTATGAAGTTATTATTGATCATTCCAAGATCGCCAATTGATTGACAAAGAAAGTACACTTTTTGTCCGACTGATCGAGAAATTGACAAGACAGATGGTACCAACTCGCTGTTAGCAATGTATGTCTGAAGTTGCATGATCATCTGACATCGATCAACATGAAGATCCATCGTCGATCATCGCAAGAAGAATTCCAAAAGACGCGGCACGATCCACGACTCTTCAAATGCTCGGCGACCACTTAATGTTGTTATTTGACCCAACTAAATGCTGTCATTGACTCATTATTTTGGACGATCCAATCAGATTCAAGAGAATGAGAGTTACAAGTCAAAGTCATCATCGCATTAAAGCCATGAAACTCCTCTCATCATGGAGATTAAAGGCAATTAAATGCCCATCATTCTCCATCGGCCAATTAGATTCAAGGAAAAAGGAGTTACAAAATCAAGAAATAAAAACTTGTAACTCCTCCCATCATGGAGCTTTAAAGCTTTAAAGCCATCAATGCTCATAAACCCTCCTAAATGGCTACCAAAGGCCTATAAAAAGGAGAGCAATTCAAAAGAACGGATTAGAAAAATCAGCCAGAAAGATCCCGAACCCAAGCCCCGGAAATCAAAAAAATCGTCCATAATTCCTAGAAATCCAAGAAGCTCTGCTACTTTGAGGAAATTCTGCTGCAGCCCACAAGGTGATTGAAGTTCCTTGGGGGGCCCTACCCCCAAGGCAAATCCCTTTCTTCTCCTATTCAACAAGGCCTAGACGTGGCTTTTCAGCCTATCTCTTTATTTTTTTTATTGGATATAGGACATTCCCTTAGTCTTTATCCTCTAAAAAAAACTGAAATCCAAGGAAAGCCAAAAGAATCAAAGCATTGCATGTTCTCATCTGAAGGACGATGGCGAAGACCATACATGACTTACGAACGTCGATCTGAACGAGTCCCCGCAATCTCTTGAGAAGTCAAATTCCATTTCTCACTTTTCTGTTGTATTCTCACTTTTCTTTAAGAGAAGTCAAATCACAATTCTTGTCTTTCATTTTGATGATATTTGTAAATCGCCTTTCACGGCAAATAAAAAAAAATACCTTGTCTCTTTTCTTAAATATATGTGCAATGAAAAGTTAGAAAAAAGATTGATTTCCATTCTACTTGCGAAGGTGGATTTCCGGATCACCATTTCTAAATTCCAAGTAGAATAGAAAATCTGGCATACCGGTACAAAAAAATGTTGATACTCGCCTTTCTCCCCTTCTTCCCTCCATTCGGCCTTTTCGGTCACCCCGGGGACGGATGGGGGAGGAATGGAAGAATCGGGTCCATCAAGTTGGCATACCCGGTGGGACACGTTCATTTGAGAACGTCATCCTTGGATTCTTTGGCCCCTCTTTAATTGGTCGCCTATGTTGAATCTTACATCTAAAAAAAAACATGTGATGGAATTTTTTAGAAATTTTTATCTTGAATCTATTTCCACTCTCTCATTTCAAAAAAAAAATCTGATTTCTCTTTTCTTGGATTTATATTTGAAAAACTTTGATCCTTTCCCCTCCGAACTTGATAGCTCGCAGAAATGTTTGTAGCTATTGTTCATAAAGAGGAATGGGTCACCTTTTTTCTTTGATGAGTCCCATAAGGATTTAAGAAAAATCAGTTTTCACCTCTTTTGGATTCGAATTAGGGAATCTTTGGTTTCTTCCTTTTCGGACAATGACTCACGGAAATCGTTTGTAGCCAACGTTTGGAATGGGAGAGGCCATTTGCTCTCTTTGATAGGTCCATTAGAGATCTTCCAAGAAAAAACTTTCAATAAAAAAGAGTCTAATCTCAAAGTCTTAAAAAAAATCAGTTTTCTCTGTTTCAGATTCAAATTAGGGAAACTTTCGTTTCTTCCTTTTCAGACAATGGCTCGCGAAAATTATTTGTAGCCAACGTTTAGATTGAGAGAAGCTATTCACTCTCTTTGATATGCCCATTAGAGATTTTTCAAGAAAAGTTTTCAAAAAGAAATAAACAACACTAAGGTTACACCAGTTGCATTCTTTGACCAAAATGGATCTAAGAAAAGCCTTGTCCAGAGTGTGGAGACAGCTAGATTGTTCAAGGCAAGGGTCCTCCAAACGGGTTCATTAAGTAATCCTACCCTTACTTGGGGGCTGATCTATCTACTAAGGTTTCATAAGACCGAATTGAAAACCTATGTGTTCCTTTAAAAAAAAAAAGAAAAAAAAATTTCAAATTTTTTTTTTCATTTTTGGGTTTACATCTGAGAAATCTTGGTTCCTTCATTTTCTGACAAAAGCTCGTGGAAATCGCTTGTAGCTTGCATTCGGATTGGAATACCATCTGCTCTCTTTTGCGAATCTAATTTTGACCTTTCAAAAAATCCCATCTCGTGTTCATTCGAAGGATGCGATTTGCAACATTTGTGCCTAGCGGTGTTAGTACGCCCTTTCGGGTCTACTGTATTCGCGATCGACACATTTGTATCTCCAACCTTATATCATCTTACCTCGAGTGAGCCTCGCTTCTCAGTAATTTGAATTAAGGTCTACAATTGCTTTTAGCAGTCACTGGAACACTCGCTTTGAGCCTCCTGTAGTTGCGTTTAGAACAATTGTATCCTTTATGACTTTTTGCTTTCTTCACCTCGCTTGGATTGGGCCATGTTCCCTTGAGCGATTTGAAAAGACAAAACCATAGATCTTTCCCATTTATGATCACTATATTCTTGTGATTACTAATGGACGTGGTCTTTTTTCAGAAGTTTTCCAAAACTAACAATAGCAACTTCATTAACCATCACTTTCGATGAGAACAAGTACCAACTCATGCTCCAAGAGAAGCAGAACAAGCGCACTCATAAGCGCCCTGCTAGCTGCCGAAGTGTCACCTCCCTCGGCAAATCTCAGAACACTGGGTCGACCTCTACTCCCCGGACTATCATCTTCAGGTCACTGGGACCGTTCCCACTTTCCGTAGGGGAAACCGCACCTGCTAAGAAGCAAAAGATCGCCCCGCAATGTGTCACTGCCATGACACCAAGGGTGAACACAAAGAAGCCTGAATCCCGTGGCAATCCCATGAAGCTTCAAACTACAAAGAACCAGGTCTATCCTAAGACTTGGTCCCCGAGACCTTCACCAAAACAAAGGAGGTCCTGAACACAGGCAAAGCCAGCATACCTGACCCCTCTCAAAGAAAACTGGTTCTATCCTCTTACATACATGAAGGAGGAGAAACCAGTCTCTTGCCTGACAAAGAAGTCAACCCATCATGAGCCGGCTTCCTCCTACAAGCCAAAAATCAAATCATACATCACAAGGCCTCTGCAAGAACCTGCCAAGGCCTGCACTCCTGCAGTTCGACCCTTTATCTCAATAGGGGCCGAACTCGCAAGATTCAAAGCTTCGCTACGTTAGTCGAAGGACCGAGTCCAAGTCCTGTCTATGCCCAACTTGGAAGAGGATAGGCTCGGCTGTTGCGCTCGAGGGAGTACATCCTTCATTGATAAAGCCCAGCCAGAGCTGATAGAAGCTCAAATTACCCGTCGCATACGTCGTCGCATGTCATATCGACAAAAGAGACTAGAGAAGCAAAGGACCCATCATCCTATCCTCCAAGTCTCCCAAAAATGGGTGAAAAAAGAAAGACCCGATCAAGTCGCTGCTGTCCATATAGTTGGCAAAACCAGAAGACGCTAGAAGTCAGCAACTAAACTTCATATCAGACGACCGGTGACTCGCAGCGTCTCCCGGACACAAAGACAACAATCTTCTACTCCTTCAAGCCAAGGACAACGGAGTAATCCTTCCTCAAGCTCTTCAAGAATGAGCCCCAGCTCAGTCACCAGAACGATCTCTTCGTTCGAATCACAAAGGATGAATGTCTTGGCTACAAACTTTGAGCCACCTAGCAATCCACCTCCTGATGAAACGACCGCACGGATCCAATAATTGGAACAAGGTCAGCAGAAGATTGAGGCTCTGATGGAAAATCTTCTTCTCGCTTTTTAGCGTCAAGAAAATAATCAACCTCCTCCAGATAACAAGGAAAATGCAGGAGATAATGAGTCGCACGCCCTAACCAAAAAGGACGTTGACGATATCCTTGCCAAAGCAAGAGAAGAGGACACACTAAAGGAGCATGAGATCAAGCCACCATATCCCTTATGGTTGGACTCGGTCCTGTTCTCTACAAAATTCAAACAACCTACTCTCCAAACATATACGGGGAAGGGATCAGCCAGACAGCACGTCATCCACTTTAAAATACTGACAGGTGCTATCGCTGATCAAGATGCCCTCAAAATTCGTCTCTTTGCAAGAACCCTAAAAGGTACGACCTTCGATTGTACTCCACTCTGCCAGAGGATTCCATCCAAAATTGGGCCATGCTAGAGACGCACTTCCTGACCCACTTCAAAGGTGAGGATCATCCTGTCACTATGGCACAACTCTGCAGCCTAAAATAGGGAAAGAATGAGTTAACTTACGACTTCATTCATAAATGGAAGGCGATGGCATACAAATGCTCCGATGTGCTGCCACAAGCGTCGCTGGTCGACATTTGCCGTAGTAACATGAAAGTAAAGATCCACTCCATGATTATCGGCAACAAATCAAAGAACCTGGGAGAACTCCTATAAGCATCTATGAAAGCTGAAACGATGATCAAAGACCTCAACAGTCAGAAATCATCAAAGAAAGAGTCGACCGCCATTACGACCTCGAAACCAAAGAAAAAGGAGGTTCTTAGTGTGCAAACCAAGCTGAAAATGAAGTTGCAGGTAAGAAACTTGAACTCTCTGATGCCTTCAGAGAGCGAGTAGAGAAAAAATACCCATTCGATGAAGATGTTGAAGAAATATTCGAGACTCTCGTAGCAAATGATAAACTCACCTAACCTGAGCCCAAAAGACCGGGAGATGTTGGCAAAGCCAACGATCCTCGATATTGTCCCTACCACCAGATGATCTCGCATCCTCTCAATTAATGCTTTGTTGTGAGAGAAAAGATTAATGAGATGTGGAAAAACGGAGTCATCACCTTTGACAAAAACTATGTGTTTGCATCCGTCAACATGGTGACAAATGGACAAACTTCAAAGTCACCAAAGGAGAAGACCACCACTTCCTTCAAGGCGATAGAGATGACTCAAACGTCCCAAGAGTTGGTTCCTTATCCAACACCAGACGGACAACCTCTATGGGTGCATCCCGATCTCCTTGAAGATGAAAATTGGGAGATCGTCAAAACCAAGCCGACTGCTCAACAACGAAGGCAAGCTAAGAGACAACTCTGCAAGCTCAAGCAGCAAGAGAAAGCTCAACAAAAATAAGAAGTCCCTGAAAAGGAGAGACCTCTTCTACTATTTCACTGGGGGTAACGGAAGAATCCACTCTCAAAACTTCAAGGGCAGCAAGAAAATTCACCCTTGGTGATTTCATGCCACCGCAGCTAAGAAATGAAGCTACGCAGGGAGCATCATATTCTTGCAACTCGGTAATTGGATTCTCCATGAATAGATATAAGTCTAGTGACACCACCAGTGACACCGACGAGTGGGAGGAATCCCTTGAAACAGGAGAATATCTCTCCGACGAAGAATGGGTTCCCGAATCTCACCTTATGCCAGTAATCTAGTATAATCTGTTACAGCCCCAAGGATCCTGGTCTGATGATGAAGAAGACCAAGAGGCTGTTCAAGAAAATGTTATTGATTCAGCACCCGTCAATGCTCCAGTGGAATCCAACCATGTTGAACCGTAAGGAAATGACAGAGAAGAAGATTTGGCTCCCATGCCTGATCTTGAAGAGTATGCGAGGATCTTGCAGCGCCTTACCTTAGAACAAGAGCAAGATCTTCGCGATCAAAACCCGGAACCAGAAGTCCCTGAAAATCAACAGGTACCTGAAAGTGCAACTAGGTTCAATGAATAAGTCCTAGAGGGGGGGTGAATAGGACAAAAGGAATTCTAATGCCAATCTTAAACTTATTAGCCTAATTTTTAATCTCAACTTGGAATAATAATCACACATAACAAAATAACTTGTATGAATTATAAGTTCAATGTGTGTGTGCTTAAATAATAAGAGAAACTCTAATTTGAAACAAGATAATAAGCACAAGAGATAAAAATGACACAAGAGATTTATAGTGGTTCAGTCACACAGACCTACATCCACTCTCAAGGGTCACACAGTCCCTTGGCTCCACTATAAAGAATCAAACTACACAAGTACTGATTCTAACTCAATTTTGTTACTGAGGTTCGATCACACAGATCTAATCCCCACACACAATTTTTAGAGTGGTTGACACACACAGATTCAATCCACTGTCACAAAGATATAAATTTGAATGGAGGGCGAACACTTGCCTTTGATGAAGATCGAAAGTGTTCGAAGAAGATTTTGACCGTTGATGATGAAACTCCTTTGAGATGCATAACCAAGTTGTAGAGGTTTGATTTCTAGGGCAGAAATGAGGGATACTTTTAAGGATTAGGATACCCTAGATTTGGCTTCTCAAAGCACACTCCTTAGAGTTAAGTAAGCCCTTGGATTTGCAAAGATAGGATCTAAGTGTGTTTGGAAGAAGCTTTGAGAGCTTGAGAAAGGTTTACAAGAATTTGGAATAAAGGCTCTTCAAAATTGGACTTCTTTTTGTTGAAAACGAGCTTTAAGTATTTATAGAAAAAATCCAACGGTTAGTTCCAACGGTAACTTAAGACATGGTAGGGTGCACCTGACAGGAACACTATTAAATCGAACGGATAGTTCCAACAGTAACTTAAGACATGGTAGGGTGCATCTAACAGGAACACTATTAAATCCAATGGATAGTTCCAACGGTAACTTAAGACATGGTAGGGTGCACCTGACAAGAACACTATTCCTACGTTTGAAATTTGATAAAGACCCTGACATAAGAAAAGTTTTGGTGAGGCCTTATAAGAATCATGAGTATGAATATGAGGGAACTTTTGTAGAAAAATTATTAAAGAAATCAAAAGCACACCGGTTTTGACAACTTTACATTTCTTTATTAATTTATATAAAACATTGTTTATTGTTAAGTTTCTATACATACTCATGTTTACTAAGCCTCAATGTGACCTGGTGTTATGATCATGTTGGATGCCTTAGGATAGGTGGACTTAGGGGGTGAACTGCTAACCGCATGAGGTCGGCTGGCTGAAATCTGGGGTCATTTTTTAGTTTTAAACAAGCTCAAAAATATCATCTAAAACCTTTCAAAATAACAATTTAGCCTAGGGTTTTTAGGGTCACTTAGGGGCATGGTTTCGGTCCCAATTACCTGATCTTGGTTGGCACAGCTTGATGTTGATCTTTGATGAATCCTGGCCTTTCCAAAAAGCTTTGACAGTCCTCTTGAATTGAATCTTCTTTGAAGTACTTAAGAGACAATGTCTTCGGAACTCTTTGGCACGGAATTGACAATAAAAACAGTGCACATGAACATGTGTCACTAACAATCTCCCCCTATGTCAATTTCGCGACGAAACCAATTAAACTTATACATTTATAAAAGAGGAGACTTAAAATACAATCATACATTATACACAAAGTTCATAAACTTTTACATATGATTTTCAACAATAAAAGGATAAGGAAGCAGAAAGAATGAGTATTGATCTTCTTCATTTTTGCTTGAGAAGAATTTCCCTGTAGAAATACAACATTAATAACACAGATTGCGAATCTTCTCCCTTGTTCGAATTAAAACAAGAAAAAGAAGTTTCTCCCCCTTTGTACTTGCAACATATGAAACTGAGGAGGTACTGATTGAGATTATTTCTCCCCTCAATGAAGATTATTTCTCCCCCTTTTTGTCAGAAATTGACAAAGAGATGTATAAACTGAGAGAAACTTTGGAAACTAATGCAAAGATTAGAGACCAGAAGGTAGATAAGAATATAGATAATCCATTCAAGCATACATAACAGATGTGCCTCGATTAGACAGGGCCGAGGGCATTCAAGTTCATCCCCCACAATTCTTACCGGGCCTAAGTGAGTGCAACTCAGATTCATGCACATCACGGAAGCCCCAGCCCACCCGAGCCAGCCCGCAAAGAGATACGCTCTAATACCAATTGTAAGTCCGGGGATCCGAACCCTAGAGGGGGGGGTGAATAGGGTGAGCTTCAATTATGACCAATTTTAATCAATTTTAACTCCTTTAAATTAAACTAGTCACAAGTGATGATTATCAAACAAAATGCGGAAGCTTAATAAAAACAATCACCACAAAGCAATCATCATCACACAAGGATTTATAGTGGTTCGGCCTCAATGCCTACATCCACTACCGGCTTGTGATCCAACACCCCACCGGATTTCCACTATTTATGTTTTTCAATAGGCTAAGCAATAACCTTTACAATGATGTTTTTCAAGGCTTAACATCAACCTATACATTATGCTTTTCTTAGGCTAAGCAATAACCTCTTCAACCAAAAGGTTGGTTATCTCTCTAAGTAGTGTCTAAAATACACTTGATGGAGATTCAATTTAGCTCTTTACAATGCCTCTTAATTAGGCAGATATGAAAGTGGAAAACTACTTCACACACACACACACACACACACACTATGAATGCAAAGATGAATGCTCAATGTGTATGCATGATGTCCTCAATCAACTTGAAAATGAAAGCTCATAAATGCATGCCTAAAGCTTTTGAAATTTTTAGCTCAAAAACATTTATGATTGAGGAAAGAATGCTAATCACATGTTAAAAATAACTTGTAAAAGATATACATTTGTATCCTAAACAAGTTGTGAAATTCTAAGCACAAAACATGTGATGCATAGGGATGTCAATCAAATCAACAATGTAGCTCATAAAACATAAAAATAGATTTGATTGAAATTAGGGGACAAATCATATGTACTAAAAAACTCAACTTGAATATGATATACCTATCAAATAAAGGCAAGTTGTGAAACTTTAAAACAAAGAAACATATGATTTATAAAGATGTTGAATCCAAAACATAAGATATATTTGAAAGTGATTTTCTTATGATGAAAAACAACAACCATAGATTCAACCAAGTATAGGAATCATGTTACATATAATTTCAAAGATTCTTTCATTAACATGATCTACTTAGATTTACCAATTAAAGTACTACTTGCATTGAATCAATGGTGATGCATCCAAAACAATAAATCAATTCAAAACATAAACATGTTAAGGACACAACAAAACATAGTTTATCATGCTAGAAAACATTTACCAATAATAAAGCAAAGCATGACAACATATGGGTAAGGAAAGTAAAGCTTACTTGGAGATTTAACTTCATTAATCCATGCTTTAGCTTTCCTAATGACCCCTTTCATCCCTTAGCTCATTCCCCTTTGATTTGCCTCAAAACCTCTCAAGGAGAGCCTTAAAATCTCTAACTTTGGCAAAGGAATAAACTTCATTTTATAGCCAAAAAATGCCCAACGGCTAGTCCCCGGTCGACCTGGACCCTTGCCCGGTCGACCTGGTACACACAACAGCTATAAAAATGACCGTTTGAAAAACTGCTTTTAGCGGGGGCCAGAGACCGCCGGTAAAAGTGGTTTTGGCCGCCGGTATAAGTCCTGTTTTCCCAAAAATGTATTTTTTAAAGTAATTTTCGTTGGGAATTTTTTGGGCCATTAAATCAAGCTTGAAAACATGTTTTAAATTATTCTAAGGGTTTTAAAACATGAAACATAAAAAACCAAAAAAGATTCGAAACTTTAAAACCAATGGCTTGCTTGATTTCTAATAAATTCTTTATCTAAAACAATTGCATCCAAATTTAAAAACAAAACATGCAAAAATCAATACTTTTACAAATCTTAAAAACAATGCATGTATAAATCAAGATTTCAAGTTGTTCTAAATCAATGCATATGTATGTAAATCAAATGATGCTAGAATGATAATGCATCCATCAAATTGCAATCACTACAAAAAAAAAGGACTTTTAGTCTCGCTTTTGAAATGAGCTTTTGTGTCGTTTTTACAACAAAGTGACACAGTATAGACGTCTGATGTATCACTTTAGGGGAGGAGTAAACGAAGAGGAGGTTTGTTGTGTCACTTTTTTATAACGCGACACACACACAAAACATACTAACGCCCCCTTTTTTCCGTTCCTTTCCAGACAACCAAAGACTTCCCACCATTCTTTATTCCGTTCCCTACTGTTCTCCCTGCGCCTCCTCCATCTTCAACGAGAGACGTGCATGTTCGATATGCAAACAGAGCCCAGCTTGGACTTTCTTTTTTTCTTTCGCTCTTACTCTAGCGACTATCAACACATAGATCTGGCGACGGAACCCTCTGCGACTTGAGATCAGACCAATGTTGTCTTCTCTGCAAATGAGTCAGTGGGTTCTCCACACAGAGGCTTGAATCCCTACGCCCTTCTCAGTTTCTCAATGATGTAGGAGTCAACGAGCATAGTGATAGCTTGAAGAAATGGATGTCTCTCAATCTGAGCAGCAACAATTTCGTCACAACAGAGAGATTGCTTGAAGACTGGCCTACCAGAACCTCCTCGGCTTGGGCTAGCCATTAAAGACCGTAACTGCTCTTTGCAAAAATCTCTAGGTACAATCTTTGCTTCTTTTTTTTTCCGTTCATTTTCATGGTTTTTGGGGTCCTCGAATATATGGACAGAGATGGAAATCAGGGCTCCATTTTGTAGTTTTTGGGGACTTAGGGTTTTTTATTTATTTATTTTTGGATCTGGGTTTTTTAGTTTGTGAGATTTGGATTTGGTTTTGGGGTGAAAGAACGGAATTGGTTCCTTGAGTAATCCTAGGCCCTACATTATACTTATTTTTGCAGATTTCACACGATCTCAATCACAATCTCTCTTTAGAAGTTTTTAAGGTAATTCGTCCTCTTAAAAGCTCCATTCACATAATGTTATTCTTCATCATCAATTCTTCCATTCTCTTATCAATTTCACTGAAAGTGTTAATCGATTAAAAGACCCTATTTTTTCTTGATTCATATACCCCAATTTCTGTTGGGATTTATTTTTAGTAGATTCTCTATGGAGAAACATTAAAAAACCTACTCTTGTGTTTATTTTGGTGGCATGTTAGTTTGTAAATGGGAATAATTTGCAAGGTTTTTGGAGTGATTACAATGCTGTGAAAAAAGGTGTTTTCCCAGGGATTGAATGAAGACTTGTTGAGATAACACATAGCTATGAACAACAAATGTGTAAGCTTGACTATGTACTAGGTTGAATCACCGCACTACCATGTATGGAAAATCTATGGGCTGAGAAATATTCTGAAAGATTGTATCAAATCTACTTTGGAAACTATATAATAATTATGTCTTGTAAATGGCACTCTAGTTTCACCTTATTATTGTTGTAGTACAATTTCTTGCATATGGATTTATGCTGATTCTGTATTGTGGTTTTGGAGCGATGCTCTAGAGAACCCTTTTATTCATTATGATTTTAGTTTTTAAATAACTACTTGGTCTAGTCACTTGTTCTCTATTGTGCTATGGTGAATGTATCTTAAGTTGTCTTAAGTTTTTGTTTAAGTAAAGCCACGTATGCTTCGGAGTTGATTCCTATTCAAAACTTGTCCTTGCAGCCTAATTTGCTGGTTGTTGATGTGCAGCCTAATTTGCTGCTTGCCAATGTGGAAAAGTTTGTTTAAAAAAAAAACATGTAATTAATCTATTGGAAAGTATAGTTGGGTTACAACTTTAGTGCTAGAATGAGGTCTAGTTTAGCTATTATGTAGTTTAAATGAAAGTATCATAATTCAGTTAGGTGTATGTTCTCTTTTCTCATTTCATGACTCATTTCTATATGAATTTTGAGTATTTTCCTTTTTTTCTAAATAATAAATATTTGTTTGCATTAGTCATGCATATGTAATCTTTACGAATTTTGATATATTATGAGCACACTAGTTTCTCTGTAGATTATTATGAATCTCTAGGAAGTTGAATCACCACGGATGAGAAGCCTATTGCTTTCACCATGGAGGGTTCACCAAGATTCTGATTCTTCTTCTTTTTCTTCTTGTACTTCTTGTTCTTGTTCTTCTTTTTGTCAATATGCATGTAGATGATAGGTTAGAACCTGAATAGAATATTGTCTTTTGTGGTAGCAATTCAGAAACAGAAATGGTGTTCTTCTTGGTGCAAATTTTTGTCAAGGCTCTGAATCTTTTGTGTGTGTGTGTGTGTGTGTGTGTGTGTGTGTGTGTGTGTGTGTGTGTGTGTGTGTTTTGTATTACTTGTTTTATTTCGCAGGTGAGAAGGAAAATCGATCTCATTTATGGAGGAGGCAGTGTTGGTCTTATGGGCTTGGTTTCTAAGACTGTTCGTATGGGGGTTGTCTTGTTCTTGGGTATGAAAACAAACTTCTTCACTTTTCTTCCCCCCTTTTCCTTTGTGTTATTCATGTGGAGATTATTATTTTCCTTTGTTATTCATGAAAAGATTATTATGGTTTCTTTAAAAAGCAAGCAAACACAACCACTGGTTCTGATATGACAACAACAATATCCTCTACTGCTACATTTGTCAGATTTGTGATTTTTTTAAAGTTCAATTTCTGCTCAAGGAAATTTGCTTCAAAATATGTTTGATGTCATATTGAAGTGAACTTTTAGTCACAAAAGGAGTCGAGTCTTCTGGGCAATCAGATTCTTATCTAGCTGAAGAAGGTAGGAATTTGGATGGATGTGGAATGATTAACCCAAGTTCAAAACTGAATTTGTATTGGAAACAGAAACTCTGTAGATTATTAGCAAGCTTGTGGCCTTTCAAATTCTCCAATTCCAGTATTCTAAATGTTTTGATGTACTAGAGGATTTGGGAAACCTGCTGAGGAGGGATTCTCTAAATTCCAACAAATAGGCCCTAAGTCTTCCAATAGAACTGTTTGTACAATAATCTATTACTCTCAGTGATGGATGTTTTTTTAACATCATTGTGTCACTGAATATTAATTTCATGTAGGGTGTATAGATGAAGATCTGCAACAAATTAATAACAAGTATGCATATGACCAACCAGCTGAAGTTTATTCCCCCAAACCACATCTTCTTGACTACATAGTTTTCTTCAATGTCTAGAAAAAACTTCAGCTAAAGTTACAATAAGGATTGTACACATTCTTGCCTGCTCTATCCGACTTGGACAAAGCTTTCACATTCAATTAGTACATTACAATGATGAACCCATTAATGGTCATTGACCAGACGTTTATAACAAAAATATCTTTTTCCTTATACTGCAAGACAAATGGTATGTTCATCCTTCAGCCTTGCTATTTTTCCTGGTAGAACCCTGTTTTAATGACCCACCATTTATCTGATAGGCCGTATTAATGGATAGCACAAGAAAACCCTAACATACAGTATTTTGGCTTCTTAGCGCCACATGCGGACCTTGCTGTAATGTTTATCTATTAGGCTGTCAGTTTGACCTTTGAAGGGTCATGATTGCCTTGTGGAGAGCTTTTGGGAAATGGTCTATCCACAGAGAGGCCTATCAGATCAATGGTCTGAATAACTGAATCAGGGTTCGCTTAAACATGCTCAAGACCTTAGTTATATTCATATCCAAAGTGAAGGATCAGATGATTTTCATTAGTCCAACTCCACCATTCTCATGTAATTGTTTCTCTTTTCCTTTTCTTTTCTTTTCATGGATGCAGTGTATATGGTCGAGGTGGGAAGTTGGATAAAGCTATTGAGATGTTTGAAACGGCTTGCAGCTTAGGCATTTCTGTTGACGAGAAGGCATATACTAACATGATTGTCTATTATGGGAAAGCTGGTAAGTGTTTCCTTCTCACTTGAATTTTAAATTTATTAACAGTCATTAATGTAACTATTGAAGCTGCCTAGAAACTTTTATATGTCTCCACTCCAAAACTGCAAAGCAAATTACAATGAGTACTGTGAAGACTACAGCTGAAAAAAGGAAACAAAGAACTGAGCATGTCTATTAATTTTTTGAAATTTTAGAGCACAACTTTTAATAGCAATGAATGAGGAAATAAGAAGTCCATAGGAGATTCATTTTGAAGTTCTGGGGATGTCAACAGCTTAAGACATCATAAAATCATATATATAGTTATAGATATTAGACAACAATTGTAGGCAACAAGTTGGGTTAGATTTTCATCTGTAACTTTGTTTTCCTTAAAAAAATTGTATGCAACAAGTTCACTATTGATTCGGTTAGATTTTCATTTGTTATTTTGTTTCCTTAAAATTCAGCAAATCAGAGGAAAAGTTGTAGCCTAAATTTAGTTCATTTGTTTAATTGAATTCTCATTTAGTTAAATTGAAGATAACAAAAATGCTTCAGTTGAGGACAGGCTCACCAGAACTAACAATGGGCACTGCTCCCTTCTCTGCATGAAATCAATTTCCAAGTTCTCGTCCTAAAGAATAATGAGAGATTTGATTACTGCCTACTTCGCTAATTCCTCAAACCATCTCATTCTCCTCCATTGATAATTATCCAATGACGCTGCCAACCAAATGAGGTTTGAAATGGCATTAAAAACAAAAAGAATATAAGAATGTCATTATAAGTGCAAAGAAAACTTTGTGCTGATATGGAACATGGGGTTCCGCACTGGCAGAATCAGATGCTTATGTAGTTCAATCACATTCCCATCTCAATCATTCCTCTCAAACTCAGCCGTTGACTACTGATTCTTTAAATATAATAAAATAACAGAGGAACCCTGAATAGTTGAATGAAACCCCTTCTTGTCCCTTGATTTGGTTGCGGGTCTTCAAATAGCTGCAGTTTTTTCTCCTTTTATCCTAAATCCCATATTAGTGATTCGGACTTCAAACACGCAACTAACTCCTACATGTGTCCCATTTTATTTTATTTTGAAGATTTCCTAGATGTGTCCCATAGCACATCATTCTTTAAAATCCTATGATCTGTACTTCTAACACACAAGAAACTCCTACATGTGTCCCATTGAACATCATTCTTTAAAATCCTATGATGATCTTTTGTGCTTCTCCACCCTTTACGTGTTGGAAACCACTTTCATGTTTAATTGCAGTTCATCAATTATCAATGTCGCCACAGTAGCTTAAGTGGTATTTGCCTGATGATCTTATTTACTCATGCTACAGGTAAATGTGAGGAGGCATCTCTTCTATTCAATCAGATGCAGGGCAAAGGGATTAGACCTGGAAAGGTATGCACGCACTTCAGATATGTTTCGAACCAATACTACAAATGACTTTTTCTTTTTGTTGAGTACATTATCAGTTACCACCATTGCCCTTGCCTAAATCTATCTTGGTGTTCAGTTCTTATTTATGGGAATAAAATTCCCTCAAAGCCTCTCTCTTGCTTCATCCAGCTAAAGTTTCAGACTGCAAATCTCAGTGGTCCTGGCCAGCTTTGGACCTGTGGAAAGTTTTCAAACGAGAAACAGTTTGCACAGAACATCGTCCAAACCTTCCCCAATTTGATTTTCTGTTGTAGATCTTAGGGCACCTTTTCAAAAATGGTTTGACTCAGCAATCAGGAAAGTTTTGCAGACTTTTTTTTTGTTACTTGTACTTGCTTCTTTTATTATTATTATTATTATTGGGGTGCTTCCTTGTATAGTATCTCAATTTATCTAGTTGCATATTTCTGTGCAAGTGCCTTTGATAACTTAATGATACAACCATCCACCATATATCATTATCATTTGCTTGTACATGTGTCTCACGCTCCCAGCTTCTCGCATTTTCCTACATTTTGTGTTTTGATCCTCACACACATTCATGTTGCATGTCTTTCTCCTAGTAGGGGTAGCAATGTAAGACCTTGTTCTAGTTGGATTCCATATGGTGTGAGTCTTACATGCAGTTACTGTTCAAGATTCAGAATCCACATTGGGTTCTTAGCATTGATGAATTACGAAAAAAATAAGATTCTTGAATTTGACATTATATGATCAGTTTTAGAAATTTGGTATTTTATCTAATATATGGTGAGCCAACTCCACATAGATGGGGCTTCAACGACGACGGCGGCGATAGGAGAATTGGATAATGAAATAAAGGGTTTATAAGCTCTCTCTCTCTCTCTCCCTGAAATTTTTTTAAAATTGGTTTCTTATATTCATTGGTTGGAGCTGCTTGAATTCATTTTCAGATGAATGAATAGAATAAGTTCCCTACATGTCATATGTTTTTAGTGTTATTAAAGAATCAGAGATGATGGTGGAAGTAGGTGTTAACATTGAGTCATTACCAAAGTTTTTCTTATCTTATATTTATATTTTATAGTTGTATAGTGTTATACTAATCAAAGAACAAAAAAAAGTGGTGCAAAAAGATATTAAAATCAAATGATGGCAAACTAATCTGAATGTTCTTTTGAAATAGGCGAAGCCATCAGTTGAATTTCCATTGTTTTTTTTTAAAACAACAAATAATTAGTAACGGATATAAACCATTACAAATATAATACTTAGTAACGGACTCCAACCGTTACAAATAGGTTGACCAAATAGTTATATATGCGTTAGAAAGTGGGAATTACCAACAGTTTTATCTGTTGGGAACAAACTATGAAAAAAATTAATAACCGTTACTAATAAATTGTAACGATTATAGATGTGTTGCTGAAATTAATTTCAGTCACAGTTCATAACCGTTAGTAATATTTCTAATGGTTATTAAGTGTTACTAACTTCCGTTAGTTTTCATTTGTGGCGCAGTTGTGTCAACGTAAAATAACCGTTACTAATATTTTTTGTAACGACTGTAGATCCGTTACTAATTGATTATTATGGTGTAGTGTTGCTTTTTCTCGAAACAGGTTATGGAGTTGGCCAGCATAAAGACATACACCACCAAAGAAATAGATAAGATCCGACTCGAGTTTATCGACTTCATCCAAGGATTTCTTCTATTATAAAGGTATACCTAGGAGTTCAATTTGTATAGTTGAGAAGATTTCACAGTAAGGCTTAGTGACGATACACTTAATTTAATGTGCATTTCAGTTTTTAGGCTTAGTGACTACCTATTTCTTCATTGGACTATCGTCAATGTGAATTGATTCATGCATTTTTGTCTGCATCATGCACTTGGGTAGGTGGAGTTTTTTAGTTCATGATGCATTTCACACTTCATCACATATCATTAGGAGAGGGGGGGGGGGGGGTAATGCTTATTGAGTGTTAGTTGTAGATGGTGATAGGAATACTAGGTCATCATATTAGTGAATTATTGATTGCTCCTAGTTTGCTTGCTACTATGATCTTATGACGAAATGTTTCAATTGCTCTTTCTCTAGTGACAAAATGTTTTCTCTTTAACATGAATCCTTGATATTGTTGGTTAAACTCTCCTTCTTACTTGATTATATTATTGATACATAGTCAAATTGTTATTATTTTGTAGGTGAATGAAGAACTTAATTAAACGGAGATGGAATGCCTTTTGCTAAGTGGATCTACTAATTAGGTTAAGTTAATTTTGGTTAGTTAGGGATTTCCGGAAATTGTTTACAATGTAGCTTGCCTTTTTTTGGATGCTTTTGTGAAGGTTTTGGTTTATGTCGTGATGCTTTGATTACGAATTCGAAGGTTAATGTAAATAGTTTGGATTATGGATGGATTCAAATTGGCTATGTTTTGAATAGTTTGTTTGATTTAGTGTGTGGACGAACAAGTACGTTCCTTAATGTGAATGGTGATTAATTTCCAATTAATGAAATGGTTCTTATTGAATGTTTCTATCTATATTTTTTTGCATCTTTAGTGATTTGAAAGTGTATCCACGCTGCAGCATGTTATTAGTAATGTATATATTGCATTTTTATTTAAAAAAAAAAAGGGATCGTATCTCGCTTCTATGGAAACTGTCACAACTGATGACTACTTGTGTCACTTTTGGTCCGAAAACAACATATTGATCACTGCTTTTGAAAAGCGAGACAACAAAGTTATCTTTCTTGTGACGCTTTTAAGTTATTTCAGTGTCACTTTTGGGTTTAAAGTGACACAAGTAACCCTTTTTTGTGTCATTTTGATAACAGAAACTGACACAACAAATGTATTTCTTGAGACGCTTTTACGAACTTTTAGTGACGCCGGCAGATAAGACGCTTGCATAGTAATCAGAAAAGCGACACAAACCACTTTTTAAGACACTTTAAAAGTGACTCATTAAGACATTTTTTTTTTAGTGAATATACAAAATCCCTAACAGTACCTCCTCCCTCAATTCCTGAAAATGGAGAAAATTGCTGGATAGATGATCCTCACATCCAATGATGAGCCTGACTCCCAACAGTCTATTCTGGGGGAGCTCCTATCAGGGCAACTTGCAATGCAATAGTTTAGGATGATAGTGCCTCTGAAGCATCATCTACCGAAGACACGTACTCTCCGGCTACACCTGATAGTATATCTTCCAGAGCTACATTTTCTTAGGTGACTTCCACTGAGATAACACCTTCTCAGCCTTCGTCCCCTGAAACTGTGACATCACAACTCACAGCTCTTCCGACCAATCATCCTGAAGAAACTTCAGCCGATGAAGACCTGGTCAATTGGTCCTAGATACCTGACCTCATAGGAGACGTCTAGACCGACAAATTACTCAATGAAGGAGAAAAGTTGCTGGATGTTGTTCAGGACTTGTTCCCGGAAAATGCTCCATGTAACGCAATCACTGAGGATGGTGACTCTGCTGTAGACACATCTTTAGCAAATGAGAATGATCAACCCTTGGATCCCAAGGGCGATCTTCCAAATGAGGACCCTTCTCAAGAAGCTCTTGAAGTTGGTAGAGGTACCCGTTCTGGCCGGGATTACCACAAAAATTACAATCAATCTTCTTCTTCTTATGTAAATCCTTCGGGAAAAGATGTTGTAAACGCCCGAAGTGATAATGAACATGCAGGCCCGAAGGAGGCTTGCAAGTAAGACTTAATTGAGCACTTCAAACACATACCTGCACGACAGCACATCCTTAATTTATTACGAATGTCTCCACACACTCGTGAGAATCTTATTTTAGAGCTGCAAAGATTGAACGCTGATGTCGGCAAACATGCCCCACAAGTCCTACAAATTGAAATGGACTATAGGGTCTAAAAATCAAATACTTCCTCAAAGGGAGAAGAGAAGAAAACCAAGGGATCAGGCATTGAATGCCTCTCGGTTCAGAAAGCAGCAGGTGCAACCATCGTCTTCGGTAAGGATGACCTCCTACTAGGCGAGACGAAGCACAACCGACCCTTTTACTTCACAGGGTACATCAAAGAAATGTCGATACACAGAGTCCAGATCGACCTAGGTAATGCACTCAACCTCATCTCTACTTCTGCACTCGAGGAGCTGGGCATTCCACCTAGCAAACTGAGTCACACATCTATATCCATCTTTGGATATGATGGGACCGCTCAAAGGCCTATCGGCAAAATTAGCTTATCTCTGAAGTCACTGTGTATGCAATAAGAACCCCTTCATGCTACAACATCCTTCTTGGACGCCCCTGGATACACGATAATGGTGTCGTCCCTTCAACTCTACATCAATGCATCAAGTTCATCGGCAACGACGGCTCGATACATCAAGTGTTTGCAGACAAAAAGCCCTTTAAAGGCAAAGAAGTCCATTTTGCAGATGCTCAGATGTACAAAGTTGTAAAAGAAGAAAAAGAGGAAGAAACAGCACCCTCTGCCGAAAATCTCCAGAAACATAAAAGCAAAAATCCTCAGCAATCATCGGAAGAAAACAAACATTCCTGCAAATCCGAAGAGAGAGATCCATCTCCCTTCATTGTCTCCCTCAAATCTTCAAAGCCTTTGGCCATCACAACCAAAGCAAAGAAGACAAAACAAAGGTCTGGGGGCAAGTTTGTTGTCTCCTTCGTGTCTATCATGCAAGACACGGATTCAGAGTCAAACCCAGAAGACAACACATTGTCAAGCCAAGTTGACACTTAACAAGTTCAGCCTGCTCTACCACCAATGGAGACACCTGCTGACGTAGAAGATCCTACGTTTGCTTCCTTCGTTTTTCCGGCAACTTTAGCAGAAGAGAAGTCAATCTTCTTCCACAGATCAGAAGTTTCTTCACCAAAATCGTTGCTTGAGCCTTTCCAAAATGAAGGTATGCCTCAACTATTCCTGTATAGTCCAATGACACAAGCTATCATGAAGAAAATGGGTTATGATATTCAAAATCCAATCGGTTTGGGAGGTGGCCGTGGTATCCACACACCACTAGAGCCCACCCCAACCAAAAGTCAACTGCAAGATTGGAGACTCTATGTTCATGTGGAAAAATCTTCACATGGGTTTGGGTATGATCCCGACACTCCCATGAGACAGTTGACACAAATGCTGAGGAGTCGATTTGCCGACTAAGCCTCAACATCTCATGTCCATGAAGACATCGATCTCCCTGGATATCTCTTTGAAGAGTCACACCTGTCAAGGATCCAAGAAGCTCTACCAATTGGTACGATTTCTCTGATGATGAAGAGGAATCATTTGACACAAAAGAGCCATCGTCTCCAAAAGAAATACCCTACTTCGACCTAGTTTCAACAGGTGATTGCGACCATCTCATAGCAAGCCTTGAGTAGATCACCGATCCTGAAGACCCATGGCTTGAAACAAAGCCGTGGTCTGAAAATATCCTTGAAACTCCAGAAGGTTTCGTTGAGTTGGAAGTTTCCGAAAATATTGTGAAGGAACCACCTTCGAACTTTCCAACAGAAGATCATGTTCAAAAGATAGACTTGGGAACACCAGATAACCCACGTCCTGTATTCATAAGCAAGAATATAAAGGATGAAGAGTTACCCGAATATATCTCTTTTCTTCGTGAGTTCATTAATTGTTTTGCTTGGTCTTATGATGAAATGTCTGGCTTAGACCCCAAAATAGCAGTCCACAAACTCAATCTGCAAAAAGACATCAAGCCTGTCAACAGGGCCAAAGAAGATTTCGTCTTGATGTGATGGACAAAATTGAACAAGAAGTTCAGAAACTCAGAAGCGTTGGCTTCATCTGCGAAGAACAGCATCCTGACTGGTTGGCCAACATCGTCCCAGTGACAAAGAAAAATGGGCAGATCAGAGTCTGTATTGACTATAGAGACCTGAATAATGCATGCCCTAAATATGAATTTCCGCTCCCCATACCAAAGGTGATGATTGACAACACCTACGGATTCGAGCGAATGACATTCATGGATGGATTCTTTGGCTACAATCAGATAGAGATGCATCCTGAAGATGAAAAACACACAGTTTCGGACCCCATTTGGCATGTATTGCTACACTATCATGCCATTTGGTCTGGGAAATGCTGGTGCCACATATCAGAGGGCTATGATGAAAATATTCCATGATATACAGCACAAGACGGTCGAATGTTATGTCGACGACCTCGCCATCAAAAGCAGATGAAAAGAAGACCATATGAAAGACCTTCGGGAAGTCTTCCTTCGACTTCGCAAACACAAACTACGAATGAATCCCCTCAAATGCTTCTTTGGTGTCTCGTCAAGTAAGTTCCTCGGATTCTTAGTTCGGAAAGCTGGAATAGAACTTGACCCCTTCAAAGTTAAGGCTATTTTAAAAATGCCTTCTCCAAGAACCTTAAGAGAACTGAAATGACTTCAAGGAAGATGGGCATACATCAGACGATTCATCTTCAATCTCTCGGGGAAATTCCGTCCTTTCTTTCGATTGATGAAGAAAGGTGTGAACTTTTTTTGGGATACTGAATGTGAAGTAGCATTTCAAGATATTAAGTCATACCTGACCAAACCTCCAGTGATGGCTGCCCCTACCACTGGAAAACCACGCATCTTGTACACAAGAGCTCTCGACCATTCCTTGGACGCTCTACTTGCACAAGAGCAAGACTAGGGAAAAGAAGTTGCTCTATACTACCTCAACCGTATGCTGGTAGGTGCGGAGCATCGCTACTCTCCAGTCGAGAAAGAATGCCTTGCAGTGATGTTTATCGTACAAAATCTACGTCACTACCTTCTTTCAAACACAGTCTACCTGATTCCGAGGATCAACCTCTTAAAGGTCCTTGTCACAAAGGTAGGTTCTCTCAATGCCTGACTGGCAAAATGGTCCATCCTCCTATCACAATTTGATATCTGGTATGAACCACAAAAGGAAATCAAAAGCCAAGCTCTAGCAGATTTTCTCGTAGAACATCCCTTGCCTAAAGATTCCCCACTCGGGGATGATCTCCCAAACTAACCTGTCTATGTGGAGACTTTCTCACCAAATGTCTCCTAGGACATGTACTTTGACGGTGCAGCCAGGACAAATGAAAAAAGAAAGCTGATCTCGGGAGTTGGCATCCTCTTTGTTAGCCCCGACAAATACATGATTCCACATGCTTTCTCGCTACTGGAATCATGCTCAAACAATGCAGCTGAATACCAAGCTCTAATCATAGGACTGGAACTAGCCATCGAATCCGGCATCACCATGATGGAAGTCTTTAGAGACTCTCAATTGATCGTTAACCAGATGAATCAGAAATTTGAAGTCAGGAAGCCTGATCTGTTGCCTTACTACAACAAGACACAATCCCTTCGCCAAAGGTTTGGCATCTGTCACATCACCCATATCCTCAGAGGTGGGAACATCCGTGCAGATGCCCTTGTCGGACTTGCCGCATACATGACTATCCAGGAAGGGGAAAACATGCAAATTACAGTGTATGAAAAAAGGATACTCCCCCCTCTTAACACACACCAAGCAGTTGTTGAATGCCACCAATTGGCCGGAAGTCGGATCTCCATCATCAAACCTCTAATCTGCGACTGGAGAGATCCGTTCATTGATTACACCAAGTTCGGAATCCTCCCTGAAGATCCAAAAGAACGGGTAAGCATTCAAAGACGAGCCCCAAACTTTCATTTGGATATACCTTCAAAAATCCTTTATAGAAAATCCTTCGACGCAGTACTTCTGCGCTGCTTGTCACAACAAGAGGCCAAGGAAACGCTGAAAGAAGTTCATGCTGGTCTTTGTGGAGCCCATCAGGCCGGTCCTAAGCTCTATGATCAGATAAAAAGGTTAGGATATTATTGGCCTACCATGGTAGCTGACGCCATGTAATTTGCTAAACGCTGCCGCCAATGCCAAGTTCATGGAGACTATGTCCATATGCCTCCAGAATGGTTACATCCCACAGTGATCTCATGGCCTTTTGAAGCCTGGGGTATGGACATCATAGGTCCTATCTCTCCCTCATCAAGCAAAGGCCATCGCTTTATCTTGCCGATACGGATTATTTCTCCAAGTGGTCAGAAGCATTTGCGCTTAGCGAAATGAAGACCTCATCAGTTCTTCAATTCTTGCGCACCAACATTATTTGTCGCTTCGGCATACCTAAAAGATTCATCCAGGATAACGGACCATAATTTCGGGATCACCGATTCTACAAGTTTTGCGACAAATATAAAATCCAAAGTTGTCCTTCGACTCCATATAATCTGGCAGCAAACGGATTGATAGAAGCCTTCAACAAGACACTCTGCAAGATCCTCAAGAAAATGGTCTCTAGTCACAAAAGAGACTGGAGTGACAAACTTTCCAAAGCTTTGTGGGCCTACCGAACCACCGTTAAAGGATCAACCTATAGCACACCATTCTCCTTGGTCTATGGATGCGTAGTTGTAGTGCCCTTAGAGGTACAAATTCCTTCCCTAAGGGTATCTTTGCAAAATGACATAACTCAGGAAAGTAATGTCAAGTTGAGACTTCAAGAGCTGAACAATCTCGACGAGAGACGGCTCAAAGCTTGACAAAGCATTGAGCTTTACCAAGCACGCATGGTAGGATCTTTCGACAAAAGGCTCCGGCAACGCACCTACAAAAAGGGAGACTTGGTTTTCGCAGTAAAAGGCCAATGGTTTTCGCCCACAAATCCAAAGGCAAATTCGAACCAAAATGGGAGGGACCCTACGTCATTGACAAGGTTTTCTCCAACAGCACATACGCTCTCCTAAATATGGAAGGTGGCAGATGTATGCTACCCATCAACGGCAAGTTCTTGAAGCGGTACTACACTTGAAGACTTATGCCACTGGGTCAGAGAAATGCCTGCCCAGCCAAAGCCTTTTCTCAGGTACTCGCTTGACAAACCCGCTTCTTTTAGATTTTTCATCATTATGTTGAGATTTCTATAAAAAAAAATATTCAAAACAATGCTTGCTTTCAATTGTTTCATTGTTCAAAAAACAAAAATCCAAGTTTAGGAGCCTCTTCCCAGACTTGACCGAATTTTCAATCCTTGAACCCAAAATTCATGGTTTGAAACAAAATCAGGACTCAGGAATTTCCACCCTGGTCCACCCTGACTTTTATTACCAAAATGGTTTTATGTCAAAATTTACGACCCTCGTGTCTTCAAACAAAAAATGGTTTTTTTAGAAACCGCGAGGAAACGATGCTTAGTCGATTCTCGCAAAACCCAAAAATCGGAAGGATGCGAACCACATTCGATACTTCCAAATTTTCAAAATCATAGGGAAGCAACACTTTGTCGATACTTGCAAAATTTCAAAAATCATGGAGACGCAACATTCCAGTTGATATCCACAAAGCCAAAATTCAAACAAAAACCGAGGTAAAAAAAAAGACCCCAAATTTCAAAAATCATGGGGAAGCAACATTCAATAGATACCCACAAATCCAAAATTTTTGAAAAAAATAAGGAAGCGATGCTTAATCGATACTTGCACCCAAATTCGCGAGGAGGCGGCTTTCCATCAACACTCGCAACCGAATGAGCAAGGAGGCGACATTCCATCGATACTTGCAATACCATTCGGCAGGGAGGCGACTTTTAGTCGATATTTGCATTTTTTAAAGCCAAAACCCGGCTCTCAGGCAAAAAATCGGCTATCAACGCCACAAAATCGGCTATAAATGTCAAAAACACGGCTCTCATGCCAAAAAATCAGCTATCAACGCCACAAAATCGGCTATGGATGCTATAAAACCTGGCTTTCACGCCAACAAATCAAAACTTGGCTTTCAAGAATCCGGCTATCGATGCCACAAAAATCGGCTATCAACGCCACAAAAATCAGTTATAAATGCCACAAAAATCAGCTATAAACGCCACAAAAATCGACTATAAACGCCACAAAATCGTCTATAAACGCCACAAAATCGGCTATGAATGCCACAAACCCGACTATCAATGCAACAAACAAAATTTCGACTCCATGCCAAAAACAAATCCCGACTATCAATGCCACAAATAAAAATTTTGGCTCCCATGCCGCAAACAAAACCTGCTTCCATGCCATCCCAAATTTTGGCTTTTACGAAACAAAATTCCGGCTTCCATGCCGACCCAAATTTTGGCTTTCAAGCCATCTCAAAATTTTGGTTTCCATGCCATCTCAAAAAATGTTTTCCATGCCATCTCAAAATTCGGCTTTCACGCCAAAACAAACATTTCATAAAAGTTTTTTCACAAAATGACAAACTTTTGATCAAATTACCAAACAAACATTCTCATTTAACTATTGCTTGAATTTATCACAAAAGAATTTGAGCGAAAAGAGGGAATACAAAAAAAGTGAAGTGCTAAAAAAAATGTCCACAAGCACTACAAGAGAAAGAGTACAAAAAATTATATGTGTGTATACACGGGTACCAACAATAGAAGAAAAAGGTTTGTTACAAGAATCAGGAGCTCAGTCTCACATGGTCTTCAACCAAAGACTCAACTCCTCAAGCAAACTCTTGGCCTTAGCCTCTAAAGCTTCCAAGCCACGCTTTTTCAAAATCTTCACATAAAATGCGGCAGAACGCCGCGATCCATCTGCAGCACAGGGATGCTCTTCCAAAAGAATCTGCCATTACTCGTATCTTGAGTCTTCCTCTGGAGATTGCTCTCGGCCTCCTAGACTTGGCGAATCAGAGTCCCTTCTCCGGCACGAGCTTCCACAATGGCGGCCCATTTTGTAGCAGCTTGTTCCTCCAATAGCTCAAGACGCTGCCTGGTCTCAACGACCTCTCTGTCAACACGGCGTAGATCTTCTATAAGCTCAATGATAGCCAACTCGATAAAGTTCCTCTTCCGAACAAATTGCCTTCGAGTCCGCGAGATCTCGTTCAGCTCAGACTTGACCTCACCAGAAGGCTTCAAAAGCATCTCATTGAAGAAGTCACCAGTTGGGAAGTTCTTAGTTTCATTCCACTTGTTCCCTAGAGCTATGACTTCATCAACGAAAGCCTTCACACCTACAATGTCAAAACCGACTTCTTCGCTATCAGCAATGATGTCCTGTACATGCTTGATCATGCCAAAGTCGGCTTCTAAATGGCCAGAAGAAAGAGTTTTGACCCATGAGCTCAAAACGCTCTTCAACACTTTCTTCGCATACTCAAGAGATGGCCCAGATGAAGGCTCACCCCTCTCCATTGGTCGACTGCCCGTGTCATGTCCTGCTGGAGGAGTGATTATTAAGCTCTTTCTAATTGGAGACATTGGCAAAGAAATCTGCTCAGAAGACTTCATCTCTCTTGCATAAAAACTGGAAGAAGAAGTCCCTACTTCTGGTTCAACTGCAGGCATCCCCTGCTCTGGCACTGAGAAAGACGGCGGAACTTCTTCTGCTACCTCACAATCTGTCAGCAAAACAAAAAAAAAGAGGTATGAATATGATTATGTTGAAAAAATCATTTTCATCAGGGTTATTGTTGTTGGAAGTAGGTGGGCCTCGTGGATAGGTTTTCAAAACTTTTTGGCCCACTTGACTCAGGGATCAACTATCCAGAAGGCTATAACCCAATCCAGGATGTAATCCGTCCTTCTCAACAATCATGTACAACAATATAACCTATCTAGATGATAGAAAACAACAACTACATGCAACAAAATAATCTACCATAAGAGGAGAAGCATATTATACCTTTGGATCCCGGTAGTGCTCTAATCGAGGAGAAGACAATCAACTAGAACAATAACTCTTCTTGAAGTAATTAGAGATCTCCAAGACCTTGTTGTCTTCCACACTATGATCCTCTATCAGATATCTTTTCCTAAGAAGATGGGTGGGATCTCCAAGAGAAAACCCTACTAGAAAATCCAAGGAACTAAAAGAGAACTAGAAGAGAGAGAAAAGGAGAAAATTGTGCAACACTTGCACAAATAAAGAGAGCTGGGCGTGAATCAATGTGTAGAACGTCCAAGGGTGTTTATTCCCTTATTTATAGCCCTCATCACTCCTCTTTTAACTCTCTTACTAATTTGTATTAGAAGTCACAATTCCACACAAATTAATAGCTTACTATTAGCACTATTAGAAGTCCCAATAGAAATAGTAACTTTCTAATTCCTTCCTTTTTAGAGTTCAAGTAAGATTAATAACTTTCTAATACTTGGGCTAGCATGGGGACCACTAGGGATTCCTTAGAAAGCTGGCTCCAACTGGGACACGTGACCCCACATCTCATGTGCAATCTGGGCCCACAGTTAATTGCAAATAACACCACTATATAAATGCAATTGCACTCCAGTCTTAGGAATGAATTACAATGAAGACCCTAAACTTCTACAGTACCACAAGTAGGCCCCTCTATTAATATCACTGGATCAATTGGAATAAATCTGTCTCATCCAATCGTAGATCCACATCTTATTATCCTTGAGCCCTAATTAATCAAAGTGATCATCAGTACCATCTAATTAACTCTTAATCGAGATGAGTGCGCACTTACTAATGATAAATCCATTAATTGGCACAAGGGGATAATGTAGATAGATTCCATCTTGATCATTGCATGTTCCCACAGTCCTGCTACCACGTACCCAAGACACCGAGGTGTTGACCTACAGTTGGCCTCACTCATTGGTGACTCAAAGCAAATGAATAGATAGAAACTTGAGTTCATCAATGTCTCAGGATTGAGAACCTATTGGTAAGGAATTATGAGAGAAGTCCTTAAATTGAGACAGTATTTCATAAGGTGCTTCTCATGGTCCTTCAATACATCCAATGTACCAGCACTATGATCCATAATCTTACATTCTGATGATCGAGACAAATCACACTATCTTATAGTGATCAAAGTGCTGCAACCTTATCAGATGAGATGCCCAGTCTCATCAATGGTTGTGAAGATATTTTTAAGTATAAGATTTGCAACATATATCTCCCGTATGTAGATATCATCCATATACATATATCACATCTAATATACTAAAGGGACCCGGTTCATCTCATGAACCATTATGTCATATGTATTGGTCATATGCATTAAGTAATAAATCACCATTCATCTCATGAGAAGAAAGCATGATTTTATTTATAAATAAAAAAATTAATCAATTTATTATATCAACTGATGGATTGAGACCACACAATCTAACAATTGCAACAAATACCTTCTTCGATGATCGGCGGAATACTTTCTGCCTCCATGAAATCATCCGAAGTGTCGTCAAAGGTCGCATCCATGGATGGCTCGAAATCGTCGAATCCTGTGACAAGTCAGCTGACAAGAAAACAAGCAACATGTTAGCAAATAACAGAACAGAAAAAAAAAAAAGGAAAATACAAAGAAGTCATACCAGGTAAAGATTCCGGAATCACCCTAGAGTCCCTCGGTTCTTCTTCAAATGATGCAATCGGATCTGTCACTACTTCATCAGCCGGAACCTCAGGCATCACCAAATCATCATCTTCCACAAAAAAAGGGAGAGAAAGAAAATAAGAAAAAAAGAAACTTCAATGAAAGAAACGGAAAGAGAAAAAAGAGGAATCGTACCTTCATCAACGACTTCTTCCTCTCGACTCCTCTTTTCCGGAGGCTCATCAACGTCCCCTGACGTCTCTTCAGCAATGGTGGGAGGGACTTCTGGATCAGGAGAGTCATCGTGTCATCTCTTATTACGGCGCTTGTTGACACCAAAAACGTTGCTTTGCCTCTTCAACATCAGGAAGCCACATGAAACCGCATCCTACTACGACCAGGCAATGTCGCTTCAAGCATTAGATCTTGTCAGAATCACTTGAAAACTGATAGATCCTTCAAGACAGGCAAAAGAGGAGTTCACATGAAGTTTCGGGCCATTCCGACATCAATTGGCTTAACTTCACTCCTCCGCCAGCCAAACAGGCACTCCTGGCGGCGGCGGCATTGAAGACATCAAAACTTTGATCTGAGCCAACGGATGGTCTCAAAATACCTCCAAAAGGCTCCAAGTCAAATTTCAGGTCATTCCGACACGTTTGACCCAGCTTTGATGCTCTGAAAGAAAATCAAGCCTCTCGGTGGCGAGAACCATCGGGATCATTACTCATCAAACGGAGCACATGGCGGCATCAATATGCTTCAAAAGGGTTGCACGTCAAATTTCAGGTAATTCCGACAACGTTTGACCCGACTTTGATGCTCCGAAAGAAAATCAAGCCGGAGGGCGGAGCACCCCGGGACCATGGCATCCAAATCGGAGCTAATGGATTATCTCAAAATGACTCCAATAGGCTCTCTGTCAAATTTCAGGCTAATCGGACATCGGTTGACCGCTCATCAAAGCGCGCCATCTTCCTTGCAGTAAAATCAAGCCTAGCAGCAACGAGACCGTAAACGGCTTCAAAACTCAAGCAAAAGCCCATGGTTGGTCCTATCTACTGCTCAGGAGGCTTCATTTCAAATTTCAGGTCATTCCGACATCGTTTGACCTAATTTCAACTCTTGACAAAAATCAGCAACTATGTGCGGCAAAGTCTTCAGCTTTTCCAAAAAATAGGAAACCTTGTGCTCTAATTTACACGACTTATCGTCAAGTTTTTCTTCAGTAGAACCAAGCCAAAAAATGAGGAAAAGTGTCAAGAAAAATCCAGGAGAAAACGGCGGCGAAAAAGACCAAAGAACGGCCGAGAAACGGCGACCAAAAGGGGACCGTCACCTGATTTGTCGCCGAGTGACCCGTTTTCCGTCCTCTTTCGCGTTTCGGAAGTTCCAGCCCTTGTAATTTCCTAAAAACCTGATTTTTTATGCTCAAAATCGACTGATCTTTGTCGACATCTCGGATCTGCCATCAAGAGCATGAAATCATCATCGATCGCTCCAAGATCTCCATTCGGCCGACCAAGAAAGTACACTTTCTGTCCGACCAATCTAGAAATCGACAAGACAGATGTCACCGACCCGCTAGTATCAACCAATGTCTGAAGTTGCATGATCATCCGACATCGAACTGGGAGTTACAAGTCCAAGTCATCATGACATTAAAGTTATGAAACTCCTCTCATCATGGAGATTAAAGGCGATTAAATGCCCATTATCTCCACCGGCCAATCAGAAGCCAAGAAAAAGGAATTACAAAATAAAAGAATTAAAACTTGTAACTCCTCCCATTATGTGGCTTTAAATGCATTAAAGCCCATAAAATCACCTAAAGGCTACCAATGCCTATAAAAGGAGGTGATTCCAAGAAGAAACAAGCCCGAATCCCGGAATCTCGAACTCAAGATCCGGAAATCCATCCAGAAGCTCTGCTACTCTGAAGAAACTCTGCTACAACATACACCAAAAGGTGATTGAAGTCCCTTGGGGGGGCACTCCCCCCTAAGAAAAAGCCTTGGGGAGGCTCTTCAGCCTGTCTCTTCATTTTTTAATTGGGTATAGAACCTTCCCTTGGTCCTTATCCTCTAGAAAACTGAAGTCCAAACCAAGCCAAAGAATCAAAGCATCAAGCGTTCTCATCTGAAGGACGATGGCGAAGTCCATACATGACTTGCGACCGTCGATCTGAACTAGTCCCCACGATCTCCTGAGAAGTCAGATTTCCTTTCTCACTTTTTCTGTTGTACTTTGTATTTTCTTTAAGAGACAAAAAAATCACATTTATTGTCTTTCTTCATTGATGAGATTTGTAAATCGCCTTTCACGGCAAACTCGCCTTTTACGGCAAACAAAATGAAGTCGCCTCTCATGGCATTTTAAAAACTGTCTCTTTTCTTAAATATATGTGCAATGGAAAGTCAGAAAAAGATTGATTTCCTTTATACTTGCAAAGGTGGATCTCCGAATCAGCATTTCTAAGTTCCAAGTAGAATAGAAAATCTGGCATACCCGTACAAAAATATAGATGCTCGCCTTTCTCCCCCCCTTCTTCCCTCCATTCGGATCCTCTTGGTGACCCCGGGGACTGATGGGAGAGGAGAGGAAGGAAAGATTCCGGGTCCATCAGTGCTGCCCTCTCTTCCTCTTGCTTCTATGGGTTGGTTTACTTGAAGTACCCGCCCAAATGTCAAAGTCAGGATCTCCGCTTGATTCCTCACCGGATGGTCTGCTCTTCCCAGTGGACTCCATGGAAGTCTTCATCAGTTCCGCTTGCATCCAATCGTCGATCTCGGCCTCCTCCTCCTCTAGCTGTTCCAAGACCTTACTAGGTATCTCTTGTACAACTCCTGATCTGATGATGTCCTATTCATTGAGAAAGCCGATCTTGTCCTTCTCTCCGGAAAGGAAAGCCAGAACTTCCTCTCGCCAGACTCCATCTGATCTGCAAAGACCCTTCCCAGGAGATTGCTTGACATCAAGCTCCTTCTTGGAAAGCCCCCGGTACACTAAAAAGCTTTCCACAAACCATTTCATAAATCCTGCAGTCCGGAAAATGGGTAACTCAGGATAGGAAATCATGGCGGTAGTGTCCTCCGCATTGTAAAAGGCCCATGCATTCCTCCCGTCATGCACACCTCCAAAACGCTTCACCATGCTCGAAGGCGCTCCAACAAAGCCTTGAGAGAAGCCCAACTGCAACGTGAAATGCGAGGGAACATACTGTTGGATATCAACATAAAGATGTCTCCAATACACCATCGTACTAACACGTATGTTAAAAAGCCACCTCTTTTCCACGTTTGTCAAAGAATAGTGTCTTCCCGACCCCGCCCTAGTGGAATCACGGGAGACACCAAAATCAAAAGCCTTCTTCCGCAAACCTTGAGAAAGCTTCACTGAAGAATGCCCGATCTCGACGTCCTTGAACCGTCGGATCCTCAAACGGGCAGACAAAAGATATTCAAAAACGATTGTCCCTCTAGCCAACCGAATCATGAAAGGGTCATCATCCTGTGCAACTCATAAGCAATGGAAGCCGAGACAGTGGTAAACATACCACGAATAGAAAATATGGGCTGAAAGTACCCTATTCATAGGGAGCCCCAGCCGAACCAGAAAAGCAGTAGCCTGCAGTTCGATACACAAGTAGGAGTAAAGAGCTAGCACCAAAGCAAGCCGCTCTCCGAATGCCATTTGACAAGCCGGAAAAATACAGTGCGGCTTGATGTGTGTTCCATCTCCTCTAGCAAAAACAGCCTCACCCAACCAATAAGTGAGGTAAACAGCGAGATCTTTCCGCGGTGCAATGTCAGAATAAATGGCGTCTGTACTTTCAAAGAACTTCTTCAAGTCATCTCGCATGATGGAGATCTTCCTTAAAATCGGCTTTTTGGCCCTAGCATCTTGGGCCATACCATCAGAAGACTCTCCGCCGTCAAAGAAGTTGGAGTTACAATTCTTCCAACTGCTATACCGGACTTTCAAGCCCTCTTTCTCCTTCAAAAAATCATAGAAGGCGACGAGCTGAAAGTACAAGAGCTTAAACTCCTCAAACTGCTCCTCAAGGACGCTGTCGATAGGCATAAACACCTCATAAAGTTTGCCAAGGATAGGCAGACCGGTGATGACGCTTAATTCCTTCAAAGTAAAACCAATCTCATTGTTCGTCATAATGAAGGTGTTGGTTTGTGGAAGGAATGACTCCAGCATGGCCATAAATGCTTCATCAGAGAAAGCCACGGTCTTCCGAAAAGCGCGAATCGCGTCGAAGATCCCAACTTCCTTCAAAATGGCTCCACCAACCTGCAAGGTGTGACCAGTCCATAATTCCCAGCTTGACTCAGCACTGAAACAGCCACGAAGTTGAAAAGGCTTCACCCAATTGCTGCCGTCACCCCGAAAAATGCCAAGGCCAACCAGTCTTAAATTGATCGACGGATGGTCAGAACCTTGGTAGCCACTGGAGGGCATCACCATGTCCATACGGACAGGCGGCTTCTCCGCATAACCGAAATGGCAACCAACAAAAACCCTGGTCTTGACCACATTAGTCCTCTTCACCCAGCTCAGAGGATCTTCCCTCTTGGGACAAGTGGGAGAAAGACTCCTGATCGAGATAGTGCGATCAAAGGTCGACCGGGTAGAAACAATTCTCTCCTCACCATCTGCCGTGTAAGAGAACTGAAAATGTCTCCTTAGGTACGTCAAGTCGTCAAGGACTGCGTCACCAAAAAAAAAGGTAGGCTTGGGCACAATGCTCTGATCGTCCATGACCCAAGGACTATTGCTTACCATAATCCTGTAGAACTCCTCATCCTTGAGAGCGATCAATCGCTGTCAAGGATGAGGAGTTCTCCCAGGCCTGCTGTACGGCCACATTAGGAGACCTAGTAGGCCGACGAGGTTCATCAGTAACAGGCTCTTCGCCCTTGTTTGTTCTGGAGGAACTACCTGCAAATGATGGAAAAGGAAAAATCAATCATCAAAGTGACAGAATTTTGCTAAAACAATTCTAGTGAAATTTTGGCATGATTCCGGGACTATTCCGAAGAAAAGGGAAACATCCCGAAAAAGATAGGAAGTTTGAAGATGAGCCCAACACCATTACAAGCTCATAGTCAATGAAGCATCCTCAACGGAAGTTTGAACTCAAACATTACTGCAAGATCAAACCAATCTTATCAAATCCGCACAAGCTTGAAGAAGGGCTCAACATTGCTGAGAGCTCCAAACCTCAAAACTTGCAAAGCTCCTCAAAGACCTCACAAGAATGGAAAAGGGTTCAACATTGCTGCGAGCTCCAATTCCAAAACTTGCAAAAGACCTTCAGGTATGCATCATCATATTTCCAATTCAATTTACAAAAAAAAAAAAAAAAAACATGCATAGAAGGAAAGTTGTCATGCATTAGATGCTAGAAAAACCCTCGACCAAAGTTTGACCAATTCCAACCCAATTTGGTCAAAACCAATCAAATTTTGTCTAAGCCAAGACTCATGTTGGCTTGATCTAGAAACTCTAGCCTTTTTTTTATGCATAAAAAAATGTGCATGAACATCTTGGAATGCATAAACCTCATTATCATGGTGCATAAACCTCATTATCTTGGTGAGCACGAAAAAAAGAGAGAAGAAAAGAAAAAGAGAGAGAGAGAGAGAAATTTCAAAAAAAAAAAAAAATAGGCCAGCAGGCCGTTGCCCCAAGCAAAAAAAAAAGTGCAAAAAAAAGCCAAAAAAAAGCACGTGCAAAAAAAGAAGAAAAATGAAAAAACGTGGAGTAAAAGAAAACGATAGAAAAAAAAGAAGAGAAAAGAAAAGAAAGAAATCTCTACTTCTACATGGAGTTTCTTGTGAAGGAAGAAAACTTACTTGAAGCCATGGATGAAGAAGAAGAAAGAACTTGAAGATTCTTAAAGAAGAAAAGGAGTTCTTGATCTTGGAGCACTCTTGTAGACTTTTACAAAAAGAAAGCAATAAGGGCAAGAGATCCAACCTCCTTTGCTTTTATAGAGGAGAGCAAACCAAAAGAGGAAACAAGGAGAAAAGAAAGGAGGTAAGTGCTAAAAATTAGCAACCTTCTCAAAAGAAAGGAGATTTGAGATATTCTCTCCCAAAGAGAAGATCATTTGAGAGATTTTCTCCAAAAAGAATGGGAATGAGAAATATTCTCTCCCAAAGAGAGATACTTTGAGAAAATCTCTCCAAAAAAAGGGAAACTTGAGAGATTCTCTTCAAGTAAGAATATTTTTAGATATTCTTTATCCAAAAGAGATATTTTTAGATATTATTTACAAAATGACGCCATGTGAGATCTAAGCCATATTTAAAGCTTAAGGTCTCATGGGCTAGCCTATATGAGCCAGGTTTCACCACTTAGGTACTAAAAAGGGCTTCCTTTCAAAAATTCCTCTTACCAAGAGCATACAAAATGGTTCCATGCCTCTTTTGAGTTGATTCGACCACACAAAAAAATCCAAGCCTCATGAGCTTCCAAAAATTTCAAACCATCCCACCTCATATACCAAATTGAGCCAAAATTTTGAAATTGACATTCCACAAAATCTAAATCTGACCCCCTAGCTTGCCACATACAGCTTGTTAGGTCACAAGGTCGAAACCAAATCTGACCCCCCCAATTTGCCACATACAGCTTGTTGGGTCACAAGATCAAAATCCAAAAAAAAAAATCAAACCCCGACCCCCTAACCTACCACATACAGCTTGTTAGGTCACAAGGTCAAAAACCAAAAAATCGTTCTTGATTTCCTGATGCGCCACATAAAGCCCTTAGGTTCATAAGGTCAAAAGGAAAAACCAAAATCCAACACCCAAAATCCAACTCCCTCATGTCATTTTCAAAACTTTGCCTTGAGATGGTATGTGATCCCTCTCACTACCATAAAATCCCCTTGGAAACTCAAAAGGCTATTAAAAGAAAAAAAATGCTCAAAGACTCTTGGTCAAGTCAGAAGCTCTCCTTCAAGATTCTCTTCGAGGCACATCGACTCCAAAAGCTACTCGTCGTTGTACCTCGAGGGGGCATTTGTTGACACAAAAAATGTCACTTTGCCTCTTCAACATAAAGAAGCCACATGAAGCTGCATCCTATTACAAAACAGGCAATGTTCCTTCAAGCATCAGATTTTGTTAGAATCACTTGAAAACTGTAAGATCCTTTAAGACAGCCAAAAGAGGGGTTCACATGAAGTTTCGGGCCATTCCAACATCATTTGATCTAACTTCATTCCTCCGGCAGCCAAACAAGCGCTCCTGACGGCGACAGTGTTGGTGTCAAAGACATCAAAACTTCATTTAGAGCCTACGAATGGTCTCAAAATACCTCCAAAAGGCTTCATGCCAAATTTTAAGTCAAACCGACAACGTTTGACCCTCCATCAACCCTTGAACAGTAAAATCAAGCCTCTCGGCGGCGAGAACCACCGAGGTCATCACTCATCAAACGGAGAACATGGATGGCTTCGACATGCTTCAAAAGGGCTGCACGTCAAATTTTAGGTCATTCCGACAACGTTTGACCCGACTTTGACGCTCCGAAACAAAATCAAGGCTACCGGTGGCGGAGCACCCCATAACCATGACATCCAAAACGGAGCAAATGGATCATCTCAAAATGAGTCCAATAGGCTCCCTGTCAAATTTGAGGTCAATCGGACATCGGTTGACCGCACATCAAAGCACGACATCTTCCTCGCGGCGAAATCAAACATAGCAGCGACGGTACCCCAAACGGCTTCAAAACTCAAGCAAAAGCCCATGGTTGGTCCTATCTACTGCTCAGGAGGCATCACTTCAAATTTCAGGTCATTCCAACATCGTGTGACCTAATTTTGACTCTTGACCAAAAATTGACAACTCTGTGCGGCAAGATTTTCGGCTTTTCCAAAAAATAGGAAACTTTGTGCTCCGGTTTTACACAACTTCTCATCGAGTTTGCTCAGGAGAATCAAGCCAAAAAAATGAAGAAAATGTCAAGAAAAATACAGAAGAAAAAAGGACTGAAAAAGATTGAAAAACGGCCGAAGAAAAGGTGACCAAAGGGGACCAAACCCCATGGTCGTCGGCGACCCTAGAAGTCCGGGTCGCCGGATTTCTGCCAGAAGGCCCATTTTCCGATCCTTTTCGCATTTCGGGAATTCCAGTCCCTGTAGTTTTCTAAAAATCTGATTTTTGATGCTCGAAATCGACCGATCTCCGTCTTCATTTCGGATCCGCCGTCAAGAGTATGAAATCGTCATTGATCGCTCCAAGATCGCCAACCGACTAACCAAGAAAGTACACTTTCTGTCTGATTGATCAAGAAATCGACAAGACAGATGGTACCGGCCCGCTATTAACAATTTATATCTGAAGTTGCATGATCATCCGACATCGATCAACATGAAGATCCATCGTCGATCATCGCAAGAAGAATTTCAAAAGACGTGGCACGGCCCGTGACTCTTCAAATCCCCGACGACCACTTAATGCTATTAATTGACCCAGCTAAATGCGGTCATTAACTCATTATTTTGGACGGCCCAATCAGATTCAAGAGAATGAGAGTTACAAGTCAAAGCCATCATGACATTAAATCCATGAAACTCCTCTCATCATGGAGATTAAAGGCGATTAAATGCCCATCATTCTCCATCAGCCAATCAGATTCAAGGAAAAAGGAGTTACAAAATCAAGAAATAAAAACTTGTAACTTCTCCCATCCTGGAGCTTTAAAGCCATCAATGCTCATAAACCTTTCTAAATGGCTACCAAAGGCCTATAAATAAGAGAGCATTCCAAGAAGAACGGATTAGAAAAATCAGCCAGAAAGATCCCGAACCCAAGCCCCGGAAATCAGAAAAATCGTCCATAATTCCTAGAAATCTAAGAAGCGCTGCTACTTTGAGGAAATTCTGCTGCAACAAACACCACAAGGTGATTGAAGTCCCTTGGGGGGCACTCCCCCCAAGGCAAAGCCCTCTCTTCTCCTATTCAACATGGCCTAGACGTGGCTTTTCAGCCCTTCTCTTTGTTTTTTTTTTATTGGATATTAGACCTTCACTTGGTCTTTATCCTCTAAAAAAAAACTAAAGTCCAAGCCAAGCCAAAAGAATCAAAGCATCGCATGTTCCCATCTGAAGGACGATGACGACATCCATACATGACTTGCGACTGTCAATCTGAACGAGTCCCCGCAATCTCCTGAGAAGTCAGATTCTCTTTCTCACTTTTCTTTTGTATTTTGTATTTTCTTTAAGAGAAAAAAAATCACAATTCCTGTCTTTCATTTTGATGAGATTTGTAAATCGCCTTTCACGGCAAACAAAAAAAAAACCTTGTCTCTTTTCTTAAATATATGTGCAATGGAAAGTTAGAAAAAAAATTGATTTCCTTTCTCCGGATTACCATTTCTAAATTTCAAGTAGAATGGAAAATTTGACATACCCGTACAAAAAAATGTTGATACTCGCATTTCTCACCTTCTTCCCTCCATTCGGCCATTTCGGTGACCACGGAGACGGATGGGGGAGGAATGGAAGAATCGGGTCCATCAACCCCTCTAGTACGTGTGCTATGACTTCAATACTAAGAATATATCAAAAGGTGGGAGTGCTTTGAGAGAAGCCAATACCATGGCCATGCAAGATTAAATAGTTGCTTTCAAGAAATAATGGTTGAGGTTATTCTTCCACCTTTTCTTCTCCCCAAGCTGGCAAAATCCGTCCATGGAAAAAGCTTATTGAGATATTCTTCCTCTTCCTCTTCCTCGGCAAAACGACGTGGTTGCAAAAGCTTCTTGAGATATTCTTCAATTTCCTTTGCAATACATGTGGCTGGAAAATCTCCTTCAAACGAGTCTTTTGCGTGCTCATATTCTCTTTCCTTTCATGTCTGTCTCTGTCAACCAAGAATATACAAATTTTCAATTCATTTCATTTTGGTTGTTTTGGCCTTTTTGACACTACTAGGATGTCATTCTAACCTGATTAGCCGCTTACTTCAAGGACTCCATACCATGTAGCTAAAAATAGCGATAATAATTGTAAGTGTCTAAAATAATACGGACTTGATTGAGAGATAAATGTGTTGGTTTGCTATTAAGCTCCTTAAAGAGGTTGAACGCCTGAGCCTGATCCTGAAAGGGAAGAAGAGGCAAAGATTAGAGACCCCTGACTATTGTCAACCGAAGGCCCTCCGATGCCTGGGTTAGTGCAGTCACTAAGCAAAGGATGAATGAAGGAGAAAGTGAGTGAGAATGTCGATGCTCTCCAGAGTTTCCTTATAGGCGCTGAGGTCCCAACAGGAGTTTCCTTAGTGGAGGTAGGTAAAAAGGGAACATCCCATCAGGCCGTACCTTGTACTCTTAGTGGGGGTAGGTGTAAGCTCTATCCCATCAGTCCATACCTTGTATGGCTGCGGACGTGACCATATTATAAGGTCAACTCCTTATCAGGCGTATGTCCTATCTGACAGCTCGTTCTGCAACGCCACCACACCCTAATAGGGCATTAATTATGATTGATGTTTGGCACTTATCTCGGTCAACTGAAGACACCAAGACCGAGATGGGTATGTCAATACTGGAGCCGAGACGAGGCTAGCTGGTACTATTATAGAGACTAGCCAGAACCGGACGCCGAACCCGGGGTGGTGCCGAGACGGGTCTAGCAGTTCAGTTCGGGGTTATGAGACCGAGATCAGGACGAATCCAATTGGTATTTTTACCGGAATCAGGCTTATCTTAGGTATTATGAAAATGCCCCCACACAATAATAACAGTGTTGTTAGGGACAATAGGTAATGATATTAGTACATTCAAAATTTTGGATGTATTGATACAGGAATCTCAAATATTGTTATTTAGAATTTCAAATACCCTAGAATTCCTGTGAATCAATCTTTTTTAAAGCATTCTGAGTTGTAAGGTTTGAAGCATTTTATCATTGACGAAGGGAGAATTTTTTTCTCCTCTCTTTTCGGTAAAGGGAGGGGAGACTTTTGGAGAAAGAGACGACCATGTGATCAGGACAAGCATTTGGAAATGTGAAAAGAACGTTTCCTTTAGTTGGATGGAGTATTATTAGCTAGGCCCAACAAGAGTCTTGTTTATTTGGCATGGTCGCAATAATGTATCCATCATTCAATGATCCAACTGCGATTTCCATCATTAAGTGGGATTTTGTGATTTTCATCATAGAAGTACAAAATTTTGCGGCATCTAAGCATGGTTTTTTTTTTTTTTCCTCGATAACAGAACTTTCATTAAAAGAGAAATCAAAACATACTATAGAAACATAAAAGAGAGACGAAGGATAGGCATAAGAGCGAAAGAAAGAATCACAAATAAGACATCAAATACCAATAAAATGAGCGTCCCTATTCACTTCTCATTTTCCAAGGAATCCACCATTGTATTGGATGTCCGATTGACATGCTTGAAAACTACTTGACAAGGAGCAGCCAAAAATCTAATCTCTTTGATTAAACAATTCTGAGTAAGTCACTACTAACACAAACGAACTTAACATGATTGACTAAGGCCTTGCCCGTGCTCAATGACTATATCTAAGTTCATGACTTTGAAAGGACCCGGTTAAGTTCGTTTGCATCATAGAAGAGTTCATCCTTACCCCTTGATCTACTACTATGAATTTTAATGATTTTAGAAGGCTGTTTTTTTCTTTGGATCTCAAAACAACTGAGTAATATTTGGATGAGTGGGTAGTGTGTAGAGAGGGTACCTTCATCATTAGTCAACGTGGTGGATTGATTATAGATAGGGTCGGTTGGTCTTTATAATTAAGCAGGAGCTTATATAGATAGGGTCAGTTGGTCTTTAAGAAAATTTTCATAATATAAGGCCTATAGAAGATCTCCAGTGCAAACGTCTTGACGTCTTTTTTTTTTTTTTTTTTGCTAACGGAGGGTTCCCAACTCTTTGGGCTGGACTAATCCCTCCGGGCCCAGAAAAAAATCGAGTAAAACCCCGGTGTGCCTCATATGGTAGCACAAGCGGACTTAACCTTCAGTTCCTAAAGAGGAGAGAATCGGGACTTGATACCGAAACCTCTAGATTTAGAAGAGGAGGAACCATTGTGGTGACCACTCAGGGTATTGACGTCACTTCAGAACCTTTTATATTCCTTGCGACGTGATTGCCAAACAGGCCCCTACGAAACAGTTTCAGGTATTGGCCCCCACCATATTCATCACGCGTACCTTTGAAAAACATTTTGATAAGGTTATTGGTCCCTCCTCTCAGGAGCAAATAAGCCTGGAAAAGTGGGGGTTTTTCTTCCAGCAAATGATAGTTCACCACTCTTCTGAGCGGGAAACAGGGTTAAAAGCAAGCCTTCCTTTATTTCCAATCAGTTTCAGATTCAAATGCAGAGTGCATCTGTGCATGCCCCGATCTGACCACCCAGTACTAACAGGATATGTATTTAGGACCCATTCTCATGCCTATGTTTAAATTAAAGACCTAAGAATCCAGATTAAGACCCAAATAAAAGGGTGCACCCGGATTGGAGTTGAGCCCAAGTTTGAATATACTTGTATAATACAGTTTCTGGCCCCTTTGTTTGAATAGATACATTAAAATTGAATACATAGGGATTCATGATCAGAAAAACTACATTAAAACCGCGACTCCTGCAGCGAACTCGCAAAACGCATGTCTTGTGACTCGAACACCCGACCTACTAGGCTTTAATATCATTTGTAGGATCTTACACCATATTGAGCTACCACTTATCCCAAAATCAATTGGTGATGGGAAATGGCACAACAATAGTTTTATAGTGAGGGAGATGACTCGACCACAATTATAACTGCTCAAGAGTGAGGGTGGATGTTGACCTCAACAGAATTATTAGGGTGATGGTTGGATATCCATTTCCCACCTCCCCTTGATTCATCTTCTATTATAGAGAGTTGAATTTGATGGTTATATTTGAAAACGTATGCTACTATTCTTGTGCATTAAATAAAGCACATCTTCTCCTCTTTATTTTGTAAGAGTCCCACATCCATAGTAGATAACTCTTAGATTTTCATTCATATTACTTTATTTTATTTCTTATGTTGTTTGGCTCGGTAGAGGGTTAGGTGGTGGTAATCACACCTGCGGTTTCTCTCCCTTTTGGAGGGGTATTTCATTTTTCCATCTCCCCTTTTGATTAAAAAGGAGATTATTTGATGGAGATTCATGGATCTTCCTATTTGACTCTTCAACTTTGGCTATTTCTCGAATGCATTTCTTCATACTCCTAAGAAATTTAATTCCTTGCATGCATACCGGCCTTAAAATGCCTAAGTTAATATAAAATATATGAGTGATATTGACTATCTAGTATCCAGATCCTAATACTAAAAACAGGTGAAAACATTATGCCATTTTTTTGTAACCTGCTTTATATTACTTTTACTAACCTAGTAAGATTTATAGACCCGAACTTGGACACAAATTAAAAATAGGTGAGAACATTAAGCCATTTTTACCATTTGGGTCCACTGGCTATTTGGTTTATCTTCTGGCTGTTTGAGTAATGGAGGACCTCTTTTTCATCCCTAAAAAATAAGTGGTGCTAAGAGCTTAGGCAAAAGCCATCACTTTTTTTGCTTAGCCAATTCTGGTGAGTGGAACTTTGCCACTTAGTTTTGCTTAGCTATATCTGGTGATTGGTGCTTTTGCTAAACACCAACGTACATTCGACAATGGCAACAACTTCATCACAGTCACTTGCCAGTTGCCACTGAGAAGCTGAAAATATAATGGTGACATGATTTTGAAGGTAGACATGTAGGGTCCACCTCAGAACATGACAGCCATAAAAGGTAAGGGAGGTTTAAAGATCTAAATAAAGGTTAGGGCTACGCCAAATGTCCGACTGATCTGATGATCGTAGCCCTTGATTCTAAAGCTTTCAAATTCTTGGCAATATATTCCTCATATGTTAAAAAAAAAAAAAACATTTGGAATTCTAAAATCAGAGAATTTCAAAGGCCATTACAGTTTTTTTACAATAAAAAAAGTTCTAATGCATGCTCCTTAGTACTCTTGCACTAAAACAAACAATACATAGAACTTTTGGAGTTCACCCAAAAATAATACATTGTTTTCTGATGTTTAACACCACCCACCCGGCTAATACAGGAAACAACCTATTGTGCGAGTTAAGTTTCTACTGCAAAGAATACGGACAAATTCATTGGAGACTGGAAACACAAGACAAGACCCGCTAGTGGTAAGGGTGTCTCATCTCTCAAGCTTTCTAAGGATCGATCCCTGAACGTTGTCTCATAGGCTGTTTACCACTCACCCATCTAGCAAAATAATAATAATAATAATAATAATAATAATAATTGAAGGCATGAACTCCACAATGAACTCTCCCATTAGGGTCCCCATTTTTAAAATACAACCGAGTAACTAGCAATTCAAAGAAAACTGCTTCTAATTGACTGTTTGTTTGCATTAAAATGCATAAGAATTGGGATAATTCATGCCAGAAGTGATTAAAAATGAAGGGTAAAGGTGAATATCGAAAAATGCATATAAAAAAACATTCCCTTTATTGGAAATTGAATCAAGGGAAGATGGAAAATGAATCCCAACCTTCACTCAAATAATTCAATATCTAGAAAAGTCAATGTCTCATCTACATCTCCACCTTATTTACTTTCCTCCTCACTTCATTTCTTTGGACCTCACCTTTGAGAGTCTTTTGGAGCTGATTTGACCTTGACGTTTGACGTATTCAATTCCTATGTAATATATGCCAACAAACAAGTCTTAAAAGTGACTAAAATTGCACAAAAATGGCTATAATATAATCTCCCTGTTAAGTACTATGGACCACCACAAACTCCACATTGGTATGATATTGTCCACTTTGGGCCTAAGCCCTCATGGATTTGCTCTTGGACTCTACCCAAAAGGCCTCATACCATTGGAGTACTTAGTTCTACTTATATGCTCATGATCTTTCCCATTTCTAGCCGATGTGGGACTTTGGTTGCACATCCCCAACAATCCTCCCCTCAAACAAAGGACCATATCTCTTTGGATATTTTTACCGGGCCTCCCCTCAAACGATCATCCATCCGTCCGCTCCATCGAGGAGAGCCAACTCGAGAGCCTCACCACGGATCCACCAATCGTGAGTACCGCGCTTTCCTTGCGCATCATCGGGGCCCACCACCTTTGTTCGGCAAGACGACTGGCTAAGTCTGGGCCTGGGCTCTGATACCACTTGTTAAGTACTATGGACCACCACAAACTCCACATTGGTATGATATTGTCCACTTTGGGCCTAAACCCTCATGGATTTGCTCTTGGACTCTACCCAGAAGGCCTCATACCAATGGAGTACTTAGTTCTACTTATATGCCTATGATCTTTCCCATTTCTAGCCGATGTGGGACTTTGCTTTTAATGAGTTCTATAAGAATGAAGGGATTGTGAGACATCGCACAGTCCGGCATACACCGCAACAGAACGGAGTTGCAGAATGGATGAACATGACTATTCTAGAAAAGACCCGGTGCATTCTCTCCAATACAGGGTTACCAAGGAAGTTCTGGGCGGAAGCTGTTAACATAGCTTATTATCTGATTAATCGGTCTCCATCAACAGCTATAGAATGTAAAACTCCTACAGAGGTATGGTCTGGATCTCCTGCTGATTACACCAACTTGCGAATATTTGATTGTCCTGCCTATGCTCATTTGAATGATGGAAAGCTTAAACCAAGGGCAAGAAAGTGCATATTTCTAGGATATGCGGATGGTGTGAAAGGATATAGGCTGTGGTGCCTAGATGGGAAATCTCCCAAATGCATTATAAGCAGAGATGTGACATTTGATGAGTCTGCTATGTTCAAACCGAAGGAGTGCCACGATGTTGGAAAAAAAAATGATGTCAGTAAAAAGGTGGAGGATAAAGACGGTGGTGTCAGTAAACAGGTGAAGCTTGAGAAGGAAGCTTCAGGAAACTTGCAGGAAAAGGTGCAAGCAGATGTCCCAGTTCGACAAGATGTAGAGGAGATGCAAAGCTCAAATGAGGAAACTGCAGTTCCAAATGATTACATGCTTACTAGGGACAGAGAGCGGAAGTAGATTAAGCAACCTCAGAGATACGGGTATAAAGATATTGTTGCCTACGCTCTTAATACAGCTGAGAGTATTGAGTCAGAACCAGTTACATATCGGGATGCCGTCACTAGCAAAGAATCAGCAAGATGGGCTGTAGCCATGGGTGAAGAGATTGAATCTCTTCACAAGAATCAAACTTGGGAGCTGGTGAAACCTCCGAAAGGCCAGAAGATTGTTGGTTGTAAATGGGTCTTCAAGAAAAAGGAAGGAACTCCAGGGGTGAAAGATGCTAGGTTCAAAGCACGATTGGTTGCAAAAGGCTATACTCAGAGGGAGGGTGTTGACTTCAATGAAGTGTTCTCTCCTGTGACGAAACATAGTTCTATCCGGGTGCTACTTGCTATATTTGCTAAATTGAATTTAGAATTAGAGCAGCTTGATGTCAATACTGCGTTTTTACATGGCGAGCTAGATGAATAGATTTATATGCATCAACCAGAGGGGTTTGAAACTCATGGAAAGGAAGACCACGTATGTTTGCTGAAGAAATCGTTATATGGCCTAAAACATCCCCTAGGCAGTGGTACAAGCGTTTCGATACCTTTATGGTTGGAAACGGTTATTACAGGAGTGCATACAACAGTTGTGTCTATCACAAGAAGCACTCAAATGGCTCGTATGTCTATTTACTGTTATATGTTGATGATATGTTGATTGCTGCAAAGGACATGTCTGAGATCAACAAGTTAAAGGCTCAGTTAAATGGTGAATTTGAGATGAATGACTTAGGTGCTGCAAAGAAAATTCTTGGAATAGAGATACGAAGGGACCGGAAAGCGGGCAAATTATTTTTGTCACAAAAGGGGTACCTTGAGAAGGTTCTGGAGCGCTTTGGTATGCAAAGTTCGAAACCTGTAAACACTCCATTGGCAGCCCATTTCAAACTTTCCGCTACTTTATCACCACAAACTGATGAAGAGGTGGAGCACATGTCTCGTGTTCCTTATGCTAGTGCAGTTGGGAGTATCATGTATGCCATAGTTTGCACGAGGCCGGATATTTCTCATGCGGTTAGTGTAGTTAGCAAATACATGGATAACCCCGGGAAGGCCCATTGGCAGGCAGTGAAATGGATACTCCGTTACTTGAAAGGTACTACTGATGTTGGGGTAGTGTATAACAAAAGCAACAACACTTCTGGAAGTGTTATTGGATATGTTGATTCAGATTTTGCTGGAGATTTAGACAGAAGAAGGTCCTTGACAAGTTATGTCTTCACTTTTGCTAGCGGTGCCATTAGTTGGAAGGCAGCATTGCAATCCAAAGCCGTCTTGTCTACCACTGAAGCAGAATATATGGCAGCTCCAGAGGTAGTGAAGGAAGCTATTTAGCTGACAGGCTTAGTTGGAGATCTCGGATTGGAACAGAAGCTGACAACTGTTTTCTGTGACGGTCAGAGTGCGATCGATCTGACACATAATCCTAAGTATCATGAAAAGACCAAACACATTGATGTTAGGGCACACTTCATTCGAGATGTCATCGCCGAGGGTGCTATTGCAATAATTAAGATTGCTACGACGGATAATCCAGCAGACATGATGACCAAGACTATTCCAGCAGTCAAGTTCAAGCATTACTTGGACTTGATCAATGTGGTCAGTACCTGAGTGCCCTCAGGGGCAGGTGGAGACAGTGAGACGTGTTCTGTGCATGAGGATCAGCTTCAATGTTCGTCAAGGTGGAGATTTGTTAATTAGTATGGCTCACTATTAATTAGGAAGTCTTGGCTAACCGGGCTCCTGGATTGCCCAAGTTGTACTGTGATTAGAAGTAGGCTTATTATAGTAAGTCTACTGAGATTAGAAGTAGGGTTTGGGTGTAACAGGGTTGGGGGTTGATATTATAAATAGAGACTCAGAGTCTTTATGATGTACACACAACTATTCTGATTGCATAGTGATTCTCCTGTCTCCCCGTGGACGTAGGCCAAAAGCCGAACCACGTAAATCTCGTGTTCTTTGTACGTGATTGATCTCTTCTCGTAGCCCTAGATCATAACACTCCCCTTCAATGAAAAATGAACTGAGGGGAGATGGAGATTTACTAGGTCAAGTCTTAAATTCATTTTTCATCTCTTCCTTAAATTCATTTTTCATCTAACAAGGAATTATTTCATAATTATTTATGGATATTTACCTTTGTTTCTTCAGTTTTGGCCATTTTAGAACTGCATTTTTTGAAATTTCTAAGAGTTCAATTTGAAACAAGCCTTCTCTTAAAAGATAGTTCTATTGAGAGCCATTTGTTGGGGGCAACAGTTCACGAGCGAGATCACCATATCCCAGTGTTCAAAATTTTGACTATTTGTCCGCTCCATCTCAAACTCGTGATGAGAAATACCCCCATAAATACAAGAAAATCAGAAAATTTATGTGGAGGTCTTGATCTCTAATGAAATAATATTAGGGGCATTGCCTATCAACTATGTTGAGAGTATAGACCACATAATAACCTCATTGTTGGAGGCATTGCCCACCATGCATCTATGGTGAGAGGCTATAGAGACATATCAAATAACCAACCCTACCCCTCCAAAACAACTAATGGGAACAACATTTCACTACAGCTTGCTCGAATAATTGTACAAAGATTGTACAAAGTTGAGATACCTGAACCTAAGAGGCGGAACGCCATATGATTTTCATTTTATTCAACACACACATGGGAGAGATCGACATAGGCCTTGACATCCTCTTGCTCCTTTGTGATTAGCATGCATCCAAGTAGATCCCACATGAAATGTTGTGATTTAATTCCCCTTATACAAACGTAAAAACACACAACCTACTAAGCCGCAAGAAGCTTGGGAAAGACAGAAGCAAACGCCAGTCTCTCCCCATCAGACCATCACCATCTACTTTACACAAGGAAATAGAATGATAACTCCCTCCATTTTATTGTAAATAACAAATGTGTATAGATTACCTATCACAGTCTCATGAGAAGCTGTCTTTCTTTATATAGTCACACACACAGAGAGAGAGAGAGAGTAGTAGCAGTAGTAGTAGCAGTAGTAGTAGTAGTAGTAGTCGTCGTCTCCATCTATCTTAGTAAGTTCTTTAAAATTTGTGGTGGTATTTTATCTATGGAGGATAGATAATAGTCTCTTTAATCATATATAATAAGTTCTCCAGCTGTGGTCGGACTATCGCCTTCTTCCGCCGGAACCAGACTCCCTCTGGCAGTTGAAGTATAAGGCAGCTACCGGCGATCCCAGGTTGTAAAGCTCTGCAAAGTCCCTGGTGTTGAAGTTCTGACGCCAACCTGGAGCGTATACTGTCTGCCTGCCCAGCTGCCGAAACAATGCGAAGACCAGCCGATGAATCCCCACTGTCGGTCTCGGGCTCTCATAGCAGACGATCGCCTGGCCTGCAATCCCAACCATCCATTGCCCATCAGATTATAGTCCAAATGGTACATATGTGTGTGCTTTTATATACTAAAAATCATGATGATCTGGTATAAATGCAGCTAAGGGTCGAGTTTGAATTGGCAGTGCACAGCACTACCAAAGCAGTTGGTTAACTAACTCACTGCTAAATCTGTTAATACCGAAGAAAAACAGCCTCTTACCCCAGTTGAGGTTTGAGGTGTCATTTCTTACGGGATGCCCAGGGTTCAAATCAGGGTAGTTGCCTTCTCTCACTGCCACTTGAGGGCTGTTTTGCTTCACCTGAGGTCTTCTTCCCTCATCAAAGGGCTACCTCACCTCACCCGAGGTCTATTTCCCTCACCCAAGGGCTAGGGTCCCGGCCCCGATCCAGCCCCCGTAAGCTGTGTGTGAGAAAAAAAAAAACTGTTATTACTGGGGGACCACCCCATTTGTGGTTATGTGGGCCATGTTTGAAGGCTCATAAACTATTGGATTGGAGAGCTATGAAACGTGAGTAACCCACCAAAACTTGCTTCTGTTGTTGCTGGTATATCTGTCACCAACCTGAGCATGGTCAAAAGCTAATCACAATCAGTATCTCTCTCTCTCTCTCTCATTGGAAAATATACAAGGAAAATAGACCATAAAGAAGCCTTGAAGAGATCATATACAATAGATGGGGATCATCATCTCTTCATGCTGACATTATTAATAGACACTATCCCATATGGAATGGGGCATTTACTGTATATGGGTTGATTGTGGTCTGACCCAAATCTGACAGCATTTATGGAGTAAGTGGTTGCTTATTTGTTATGAGTTTATCGGTCCATCTAGGACTGCAGTTTTTGGCCCAGTTCAGAAATGGGCCAGGCATGGAGTTCCCTGACCTGAATCCAATCCCTTTCATTTATGAGCTGGGCTTGGACCTGAAGTTTTAGCCTATGTAAATAATTAGTCAGGCTCGCTTAGTCCTTAATTGATTTGATCAGCAGATTTGTAAGTACAAGTAGTTGTAATACACTACCAGTGCAAGTACTCCCTTAAGGTTGGGTCACTTGGACTTGGAGCATCAGGATCAACCATGACCTGCAAAATGGTTAAATCACATGAAACAGAGTTTTAGCGTGGGAAACACAACTAAGAACTAAACTCTCTAATGGGATCTAAAAAAAAAAATTATTCAAAGAAAAAAGCACTTAAAGCACTAGGGCAAAACCACAACTCCTCGCGACCACTCACCTTGCGCCACATGTAGGGTGGGGTTTGAATGTGAGAACAGGACTACAAGGGTTAGATAATTTGAGGGAAGGCATGCATTTTTTATACCAGGGTTGAGGCTTACCAGTGTGTAAAATGTCCTTAGGTCATTTCCTCCAATCTCAACCCTAGGTTGGTTGGCCACATGTGAGGGTCTAAGATCACAGCCATTGGTGACTTCCCTGTTGTTGAAGGTGACTCTAAGAGGTATGGACCGGTCGAAGGGGTCCAAAACATCCCCTACAACACGACCAACAATCAAAGGATCTCTTTCTCTAGCCATGAGGATAAAATACTATAACTATGACAATACTTTTGACACTCTCAACCACAAGTGCTGGCCGTGGCTCTAGTATTCTCGTGAGAGGTGGGAATGTGAGGAGGGGAAGTTAAGAGTTTGTATGTGTGGCATCAACAAAGAGTACTTATAGTTGAGGAATACAGAGTTCACCCATGCACATATATATAGTGCATTGGAGGCATCTCCTGCTTTTTATTACTTTTGCATTTCATCCCTAGGAATCTACTTTTTTTTTAATTTCTGTTTGGACTAATGATTGTTTGATCTGGTCATCAAGTTTCCCTTTCGGAGTCTAAATTCTAGTGGGCCTAGGCCTCTCTCATGTTTCTGATGGTGTGACGTGTGGAAGAAGATACGAAGCATCCATTAGTGAAATAGATCTATATCTATCTAGCAGCTCTTTGGTTCTTAAAATTAAGAACTTAGTATGGAATCGAATCCTTTGACTGCCGCGAGTGGACCACCGAGCATCCGAGGGTTCGTCACGTCACCGTGCATGGGCAGCCTCTATTTGGATGGATAACAGGCTGCCGACGGTAACGTGACGCACTGTGAATGGTCCACTTACTGTCACTGTGGGTTACTTGATCCGGACTCCTTAATTAGTATGATATATGCAAGCATCATCCCCTTGATTCTATTAGGCGCTAGATTGCTTGTGTACTTTGTGGTGACACCCTCCGTCCATTAGAGGTGAAGGGCCTATTTGTTAGCAAGAATTTCTCAATGGAGTTCTTTCTGCTGGGATTCTTGATAGATGTCACCAGCTGTTCCCTTCCCCACGTTTTGGAATTTTCTCTTGTTTAGCAAACTCTCCAGATATGGACTTATAGAATTCTCCAAGTTCTTATGGAATTCTCCTGGACAAGAACTCTCAGATATCCTCTAACCAAACAGGTAAATCTGTTTAGGAGGATTTTCTATTGATAATTTCATGTGCTAGAAGTTTATAAAAGCGATGTCTACATATTATTTGGAACTCCTTATTTGACTCGCACGCGCGCACACACCACATTGCGTGCATGGAAGCTTCGTGGCACACTTCATTATGGGGCCCACTTCTAAATGGACAGGGGGATCTCTTTATCTTGTTGGAGCATACTTGTGTACAAAATATGCGCCCAATCTCATTCTTCTAATACCTTCATCAATGGCCAGAAAACTCCATTCCTTTAAAAATTAACTCATCACTATTAACTCATCGCTGTCTATTTGGATGGGTGTAAAACATATGGACCAGTGTAATTTAGGGGGTCTCGTGTGTGTGGTCTATTTGGATTAGTCATCAAGTTGGCCCCACCATGAGTCGTGTATAAAGAAAAGGTGTGCATAGAATAATTTCTTATCTATATATTAATCATAGCTATTTCAAAAATCCAGCCTTATAAAATGTCACTTTTAGCCTTTTAACTTTTTCAACTTCCGCTATTCTGAATCCTACTATGTAATAGAGGATTTGAAAAAATTAATGTAGGATTGCATTCTTGGAGTTTAGAATTCTCTCCAATAGAAATTCTCTGAAGCCAAAAAAACAAAAAGAGGCCCTAATAAGTTGTACTCTGTTTGTAGGATCCCTGGTATGAAGTCCAATTTTTGTAGCAAAGTTGATCCCAAATTCGAGAAGACCCTCCAATTGCGCCTATCCCTGGGATTTGGGCATCTTTCTTAGGACATTGATCTTTAATGTCATCAATCAGACGATATTGCACACACAATCTGATGGTGCCATCCTTATTCAATGCACTCAGGTCATTTTGGAAAGGATCATCCAAATTGCAGAGGCATCTTTCCAAAGATAATGACGTCAATTAAATTACCGTTAAGGCGTCATTATCATGATGCTAAATTTAACCTTTACCCTTTTAATGATATATGGTTTTGTTATGGTACGTTTGTGTCAATGCAACTTTCATGAAAGATGAAATTGTCACATCCATAAATTCTATGGTTTTTAAATACCTCAAAAAATCTGAAGAAGTTAGAATTTCATGTTTGGTGCAAAAAGTTTTTCCTTAATAAATTGTTGCTAATGTTGTTTGGTGCAGTTACGGATTTTCTTAGTGAAAACTACTAGGTGGGTGGGTTGGTATGTGCGTGTGGTGGGTGAGTGGGTTGGTGGAGTTGGGAAGAGAGGGAGAAAAAAGAGGGTGGTTGAGTGGAGTGGTGGTGGGAGTGAGGAAATGAAGGGTCAGTTTTCTGTGGAAATGGACTTCACATACCCCCCATAGGAAGTCCATTTCCATGTCTAGGGAGGAAAAAGCTGACGATGCGAAAAAGCAGTTCCACGGAAAACTTCTGCACAAAACACATGAAAAGGAGTTTTTCACATAAAGCCATATCCTTTTCCGCGGAAATGGGCTACACAAACGTGCCCTTAGAAAATGAGGAGATTTTTACTAGGAAAATCCCTGATCTTTACCGGATGATCCTAACTTGCTGTATATTTGTCTCTTTTTGAATGAATACTGCTTACCATTCAAAAGCAAAAATAATGTGAAGGAAGATTTCAGGAGATGATCCAAACAGCAGCAGAGAAAATCTAGGCATGTACTAAGTCGAAAGATTGTTATTGAGTGCTGTTTCCCTACTTACTGAGTGCTATTTCCTTTTATGGAAAGAACAGAGCGTGGGATACAAGCAGTTATCAATTGAGGGAAACTGTGTCATCTTAGATGTTTTGTGAGGGAATCTCTCACTTTGCAGTCATGTTGTCAGCCTTTCCCATTACCGGGCACAAGTAATTTGAAACAAAAAAATGAAGTGACCGTTGGGAAGTCGAGGTTTACCAGAGGAAAATTTTCAAAACAGGGCTGAAGTGTTGCCGAGTTTTCAAATCAGGATAGAAAAGAATTGTCTTTTCAACACGGGGCTTAAATTTTCCATTAACATTTCAAATCAGGACATCCGGGGACATCCAATGAAAATATGATTTTTCCGGTGAGAAAATGAGTTTTCCGACGGCTTGCAGTCCACCATCTTCTACCATCCAAACAAGCCAAAACAGCTAGACCGTTTTCTCTATCTCCATCAACTTCTTCTTCCTCTTCCATAATTTCTCCATCGTTTCTAATCTCCATCATCACTTCAACACCTCCATCATTCATCTGCTCCTGTCATCACATTCACAACTACAACAGCAAACACCCGTGCCGACCTGCAACGGCATTCAACATCTTATATGTTAATGATGGATTTTTGAAGATCAGTCTTGGCTTTGAAGTACGTGAATAGTTGTCCCGTGGACGCCCATGATATCATGTGTCAGAAAGAATTTCCTGAAGCTTTTCTGCAGTTTCTATGGTGATTTCTCTTCATTGGGGATAGTGCCAATTGCCCCAAAACAGAACCACTGTCATCAGCATGCCTCAAGTTTGATATGATGAAAGAGGAAGAAGAGGGTGATGGCGATGGAGGAAATGGTCTGGCTGGTTTGGCTTGTTTGAATGGGAGAATATAGTGGGTTGTAGGTTGCCGGAAAACTCATTTTCGCATGCATGTCCTGATTTGAAATGTTAATGGAAACTCATTTCCTCACGGATGCCCTGATTTAAAATGTTAATGGAAAACTTAAGCTCTGTTTTGATAATTTAATTTATTTTTGTTCTGATTTGAAATCTGAGCAAAACTTGAGCCTTGTTTTATAATCTTCCTAAGAAAAAAGTCGTCCGGCTGGGTGGGGGTAGTGTTAATGTGATGGCTCATATATCTCAATGCAGTGGCGGACCCATATATACTCATATGGGTGCAGGTGCACCCGGTGAATTTTGAATTTCCTGTTAAATGGATATGGGTCAGACAGCCATGCCCCACTTAAAAATATATCTTGCACCCCATTTAAATCCAGCCCATAGATAAAATGCACTCATGACCTGATGAGTGATGACCCACCCTTATCAAATGTAAAAACCCTCATTTGAGTCATTTCCCCCAAAACCCATCGATCTCAAACCCTTTCCCCTCTCAAACCCTTCTTCCTCTCCACACTACATCGCACCCCAAAGGCAAAACCCATCTATTGAAAACCCTTGTATCTCTGATCTCTCCAACCGTTCTCCCACTCCACATCGCACCCAGCTCCAGGTCCATCCAGCAGGCAGCAATGGCGACGATGACGACCGGGGTCGTGCAGAAATTCGAAGACATCCAAGAAGAGGTATCCTTGATTCCTTTCCTTTCCACTTCTCCTCTTTCTATTATTCCTCTATTCAGATGATGTTCTTCTTCTTTGCAACCTATTACAAAAGAAAGCCTATCTGTTGTTTGTTCCTCTGTTTTTCCCCTTATTGGTTTTTTCTCCAAATCTAACAATGAAATCTCTGAAGAGAGTGCGGATCCTTGTTTTTGGGACCACTTGGGGCCTTCACCCATACATTTACTTGATCTAGATGAGTTTCTCCTACAAATGGATTAACTGTTTGAATGTTTGGTGAAAAACATGATAATCAATTTACATAAGACTCTGTTAATAATATTTTTCTTATGAAACGGACCATCCAACGGTGGAAAAGCCTCCGATTGACCTAAATTTTGAGGATACCAGATATATTTAGAGGGTGTTATTTTGAAATGTTCGAAGTTCAGTGGTTGGGTGCCACTGTGGTTCACCCCTTTTAACTCTGGCTTTCTTGAGGTTAAAGAATTTTGAGCATACCTATACTTATTATTATTATTTTTCTTCTGTCTTCACATGAAGTTGCATCTCTTGGCTCTTGCTAGGTAACATTGCCAGTGGCAAAGAGATGAATTTGGAAACTAGTTGCAGTTTTTAGGCTATTAGATGTATATAATGGATGCTTGACATAGCTCTGTATTCAATTATGGATTAAGCATACTGATGTGGCTATGCTTGAACAATTGTTAGTAGTCATAGGGAGTGTTTTAAATCCATGACTTCCAGCCATGCAGAAATTGAATCAAAACTCAAAAGCCTCGGGACTTGGGGTTAAAATGATTTTGGGCTGTGTTTCTGTGCAGTGTGGTGAAAAGAATAATATGAGATTACTTTTGCAGGGAGAGGTGCAATTCTCTTAATCCAATCAAACAATTTAGTACTTTGCATTCTTGTAAAACACTTTATAATAAAAAGACCAAAACATATTTAAGAGTGGTTGATCTTGATCAATTTAGATAGATATCAATGTGAGTTTTGTTTGAAGAAAAAAAAATCCAGAAAATGGTCAGAAACTCTAGTAAAAGAATATGTTAGCTGTGATGATTTTTTTCATTAGCAATTAAAATAAATATATGATTGGACCTTTACTGCTTGATTTTAGATAAACAATACTAGTATGCTTGTTCACTTACAATCATATTACTTGTCTTTGAAGTTAGACCTGTAAATGTTATTTGGAAATAGTTAGAACAACATTCCACAAGTCGACTAGTTATTACTTATGACTTGGTAATATGTATAATATGCAGTTTGTTCATCTTTTGTACATTGGGGATACGCTCTCTAAGCCTATCTATCCTTCCATTCTTATTTCTTAATATATACTTTCACCTTCCAACAGGAGGAAAAAAAAAAAAAAAACAGAGCAAAACTTGCAGCCAATGGACAATCCCCGGTCCAACAAATTAACCTGTTAGCATGGAAGTGAATTTCTGTCCATAGCATGGAAGTGAATTTCAAATTTTGTTTTGTTTGACAGCCACTTCATAATATGGTGCTTATAACATGATAACCATGTTAGAGAATAAATGTTCTCTTTCATTTGTTGGTATAAGAAATATGTTGTTTTACTAGGGACTTGCAATTTGAGAGGCATATCTGGATGGTTAAATGAAATTACATTATGTACCCATTTGATTGGCCATGTTGTTGTTAGTCATTACTCAAATCAAGCCAACATCTTTTTTTTTTGTTCTTATCAAGAATCTCTCTCTCTCTCTCTCTCTCTCTCTCTCTCTCAAATCAAAATTGGTTTTCTCTCAAGTCATTCATTATCATAATATTAACTGTACTTGTGTGAAGCTCTTACCAAGGATAGATCTATCTCTTAACATATCTCCGTATTTCATTGTTCTCTTCATGATATCTGACCCATCCCCACTTAATCATCTAACTCCATATCTAATTTTATTGCAATAGACTCTAATAAAAAATGTGATTAGAAATAAAAAAGCTTTTTATTTACATGGATTTATTTTTTCATTATACACAGGAGAGCTATCTAGCTATTGATTGGAGGTGCATCATCTAATAGTTCTGCAACTTTGGTGGGCCCTCTCTCTGGCAGCGTAGTGCAGGTATTCCCCCTCTCTCTTGATTTTTTTTTAATTTGTATATCATAGTCAAATTAAATAAATTGTTGATTTGATTTAGAGCTTTATGCTTTTAACTATATACTGGCAATTTGATGTACAAATGTTCATATTTCTATGATACTTTTTAATTTGATGGATGTGGTTTACATATGTGTAGTCATGATTGATTTGTGTCTTAAGTATTTTCATATACCCATGTGTTTGTGTCCCAACCTTTCCAATAATCAATTAAGTTAATGTGCTCGAACTAAGTTCTGTTCCAATCAAGTTATGCGTTTCTACTAAGTTATGTGTTTTTAGGCAGGCGTTGATTTTGATGAAATTTTCTATATCTTTGACTTTGAATCAGCTATGGAAAATTATTTCAAAAGAAAATCAACTCCTAGCCTACCATGTCCGAATTTAGAGAATGATAACAATGATCAAGTGCCATCAGCTTCGAAGAAAAGTCGTGTAGAAGTTAACTTGGCAGATCTTCCTGCAGATCCTGGGTTACGAAATCCAATCTTGAGTTATCATCCTATGGATCGAAATCAAATCCGAAGAGCGTATCTACAAAAGGGTCCTTGTCAGCCTCGTGATCATAAATTTCCTTTTACGGAGTCTGCACAAGATAAGAGGCGATTTAATCCGGCTTGGTTTAAGGATTATGGTAGTTGGTTGGAATACAGCATAAAAAAAGATGCTGCATTTTGCTTATGTTGTTATCTTTTTGGAGAGCATGCACGTCATGATGCCTTTATAGCTCAAGGATTCAGAAATTGGAGGAAAAAAGAAAGAATTAGAGATCATGTGGGAGGCCCGAAGAGTGCTCACAATCAAGCATATGAGAAGTGCCAAAATTTATTAAATCAAAAGCAACACATTGAGACAATTGTTGTCAAGCAATCGGATCAAGCTCGGATTGAGTATCGAATCCGCTTAAAGGCAACGCTTGATGCCATTCGCTTTCTTCTACGCCAAGGGTTGCCTTTTCGTGGTCATGATGAATCTGAGCATTCAAATAACATGGGTAACTTCCTTGAGCTTTTGCAAGTAATTGGCAATCAAAATGAAGCTACTAAGAGAGTCATTTTGGAAAATGCTCCTGAAAATTTGAAGCTTACCTCGCCTAAGATTCAGAAAGATATTGTAAATGCGGCTTCTATGGAGACCACTCAGGCTATCATTTCTGAACTTGGAGATGCACCATTTGCTCTTTTGGTGGATGAATCTCGTGACATCTCTATGAAACAGCAAATGGCCGTTGTTTTACGCTATGTGGATGAGCGGGGTTGTGTGATTGAACGCTTTTTGCTAGTAGAACATGTCACAAACACTACTGCTCAATCGCTTAAAGCGGCAATCGATGCGATATTTTCCAGGCATGGATTGAGCATAACAAGTTTGCGCGGGCAAGGTTATGATGGAGCTAGTAATATGCGGGGTCATCTTAATGGTCTCAAAACACTCATTCAAAATGAGAATCCTACTGCATTTTACGTTCATTGTTTTGCACATCAGCTTCAATTGGCACTCATTGCTGTTGCAAAAAAACATGTACCAATTGCCATGTTCTTCGAATCGGTTTGCTATACGTTGAATGTCGTTGGAGGCTCTTGCAAACGCCATGACATGCTCCAAAATATACAAGCTGCTAAAGTTGTTGATGCGCTCAATACTGGTGAACTTGAAAGTGGACAAGGTTTGAATCAAAAGACTAGTCTCAAACGGCCGGGAGAGACACGATGGGGCTCGCATTATGGTACATTGATTAACTTGATCCACATGTTCTCCTCTGTGATTGATGTGCTTGAGATTATTGTAAAAGATGATACAAATGAAAATGTGGGTAGTGCGGCTCACTCATTGCTTCAATTGGAATCTTTTGATTTCGCATTTAAAATGCATTTAATGACAAATATTTTGGGGATCACGAATGTCTTATCAAAGGCATTGCAGCGAAAAGATCAAGATATTGTCAATGCCATGGAAATGGTAAGAATATCAAAACAAAAATTGCAAATGATGAGAGACGATGGGTGGGATTCTCTCCTCTCTGAAGTTCATTTATTTTGTGATAAATATGAAATCCCCATTCCGAATATGGATGATTTGTTTGTTGATCGAAAGCGATCACGACGCAAAGCTGAAGTGACAAATCTACATTTTTACCGTGTTGAAATATTTTATACTACCATTGACATGCAACTTAAAGAGCTCAACGATCGCTTCAATGAGGCGACCACCGAGTTGCTTCTTTGTGTGGCATGCTTCAATCCAAGTGATTCATTCTCTGCCTTCAACAAGGAAAAACTTATCCGCCTTTCTCAATTCTATCCAGATGATTTTTCAGACTCAAAACGATTGATACTTGATAATGAACTGGAGATTTACATTATCGACATGCGAACCAATAGCAAGTTCTTAGAAGTGAAAGGAATTAGTGGCCTTGCTCAGAAGATGGTTGAAACAAAAAAGAACATCCTATATCCTTCGGTTTTCTTCCTTTTGAGATTGGCGCTAACTCTACCAATTGCTACTGCTACTGTTGAGAGAGTGTTTTCTGCTACGAAAACTGTGAAGAGTCGACTACGCAATCGAATGGAAGATGAGTGGATGAATGATTGTTTACTTTTATATATTGAAAGGGACATTTTTAATAGCATCGATGATGAGACAATCATGCAACGCTTTCAAAACATGAAGAACCGTCGAGGGCAATTGTAAAAGCTTTATTGTATAGTTGATATATGACTTTTGATGAGAAAATGCAGTTGATACACTTGAATATTTTGTAATCATTTAAATGTAATACATTTTCTCTTTTGTCATTATTAATGTGAAGAAAGTATCACAAAATAATATTTTTGGACTTTTTCAATTGCCATTGTTTCGCACCCCTCAAACGAAAATCCTGGGTCCGCCACTGTCTCAATGCTTCCAAGAATAGGGCCAAGGGGGATGAGGGGGTAAGGTGGGATTTCACCTAATTATAAATTCTTCAATGTTAACTATCCCCAACGATAACACAATATTTGTTTTTCAAGTGGTAAAGTAAAACTCACAGTAAAGTAAAACTCGGCCATCAGAAAAACTTACATTTACATATTTGGATGGACACAAGTGAGAAAGTTAAGTTTCAACCACCAAAAGAATGTACTTTTTATGTCACCAGCCCCCCAAATGACTCTATCTTATAAATACAAATAAAATGTTTACTTTACTAATTGTCATTTTCTAATCTCACTTTAGATTACTTTTCCTTATGAAACTAAATGTAGTTTTACTTTATTAGAAAGTATAATTAACTTTACCAACAATTTTATTTTCTTATTGATTTGACATTTACTTAAATTTATTTTATCGGTAATAATTTTGATAGAGTAAATTAAATGTCAAATCAGTGGGAAGGATAATGGTTAACTAAAGGTGAAGTATGGTTTTTGGTATTCTTTTGCATTAGACAATGTGATTTGGGAGAGAAAGTAGAAAAGTGACCGCTTTTCTTTTCTTTTATAAGCTATAAGTTTTTGGATGCTCGTAAAGAAAAATTAAAGATTTTTGTAGCTGGAACTTCACTTGTCCACTTGTTGTGACCAACCAAATATAGGTATAATGTTCAAGTAATTCACATCTTTTGTTCAGCGAAGAGTCAGTGGATTTCTTAGAGTATTTCTCCTGAATATAACTCACATAGTTTGTTAAGAGTATAAGATATCATCCCTCGAACTAAATGATTGTCCGCAAATTTTCAGCCATCATCAACAAGTCTTTAGCGGCACATCTGCAGTGACCCAAAGGCCTGGTGGAATCGAAGCTTGTCCAATATGCTAACTATCGGGTTGAGTTTTAAGGCCCAGAAGAAAACCTACATACCATCGAGGGCTGCGTCGATGGCTCTCTCGGCCCATTTGTACTAGTGATGCTTATTTTTGTTATGGAAGATTAGGGGGGGCATTTATCTGGGCCACTAGACCGACGTAGGTTTAGATGACCCATTTAGCAATTGCCCAGAAAATACCCGTCTAGCGCGCGAGCCCAAAATCCAGCTTATATGGCATCAATTGACATAAAAATGAAAAATGCCCTCCCCATCATAGATACGACATTCTAATTTATAGTCGATTAATCCACACCATCTTTATGGAGCACAATATTTGGATGATCTAGTTTGGCATGAATATATTGCTTCTCAGGTTGGATCTTCTAGTTTTGGCCTTTTAAGGCAGACGGGCTTAAGATGATCTATTTAGCCATTGGCCAAGAAACAAACTTGTCCGAACCACTAGTCTAAGTGTGGTTCAATGGCATATGCTTTGGGTTGTCAATCAAGCCCTCCTCAGAAGAAAGCACCCTGCACGGCCTTCAAAAGCCCGCAAAATGAGAGCTTCTTTTTTCTCATAAAGCTTGAGAATATGGTACATAGGGCAATATTCTTGTAGGCCTACCAATTTGAAGGTGGCTACCACAATATTAGGAACAACCTAGTCCTCTCATATATCATAAAATAAGGGTATAGGCCCATACCCTTTCATTTGAAACCTTTAAAAATCCCTAGCCTATAACAAGTCCAATTTTAAAGGGAATTTTTAAATACACCCATCCTATTTACTTGATATACCCACCCTATATCCCAATTAAGGCTTCTCATGCTGCCCTCCCCTGATGAATGCTAGGATTTGACAGAGATAAGCAAATGCATCAAGGATGATTCGTTGAGATTGCCAATAAAGTTCTAAAATTCTGCTTTAACAACTCTTTGCCACGTGGAGAGTTCTAATTAGGTCATTCTTGGTTCCCAGCAAGTGCCTTCACACATGACAGTATGATTATTAACCAAATAATTTTTTTTTGATACACCCACAATATATCACCACTTGTTATAGCACTAATTAATTAATTAATAATTGTTAATTAGAAAAAAAAAACTCCACTTTTACGCATAATTATCTGCCAAGTTTTTTAAAAGAAGATTTTTGTATTGTTAACTATTTTAATGATTGTAATGTTAAAATATAATTAATTATATAGCTTTTTGGATATTGTGAATTATGCAGACATTCAAGCTGAATTCAACCTATTATGAATGCCCATCACCTTTGACTAGCTTTGTATATCGGATTCTAAATTTTAAACCTTATATTCTAAACTCTGTATTAAATCTTAAAACACTGGATTATAACTACTAAATACGAATAACACAAAAACCTTCCTAATCTCAAAAGTCTTGGATATTTAAAACAAATTTATTCAAACATATTAACACATGTTTCATTCCTAATCTTCCAACACAATGGTTTCAGAAGGAAACTTAGAACGCATATACTGCATGAACGCATTAATTCGCTCCGCAAACGGGGTAGCCCATGCAACTGCACAATCATGCCTGAAGTGAACCAATGAGGCATAATGGGAGGCATCGGATAACCATCTGTTAATGCAATCTGGACGTAGTGATTATTATTTACGTACCCGATAGCGATAGCAACATATTAATATGACGGTGGTGGAGTAGATCGAAGTGGCAAATACGTAAAGCTCTGTGCAGCACTTAAAACATGTAATATCACATTGAACTTCGAAACAATTAAGAGACTCATGTCTGGCGTGGTCATCCAATACTCAATCAGTGCTCCTCTATCTAATGCAAAAAAGTTCAGTGAGTTGTAAACACAAGTCCACTGGTCATCACTATCAAATATTGCAACATACAGTGTCCTGAATGTGTGCAACTCTTCTATTAAGTTATACCGGATAGTTGCCCATGCATTTTCGTGAAGACCAAGATAGACAACTATCGCCCGAAATCCATAATTTCCATCAGGTTTTACGTCTTGTACATGCATAATGTAAGGATGCAGTATAGGTGGAAACTGACAAACTTAGGCATGTACAGAGTAGTTGTAAATAGAGGAGCAACTGTGTCTCGCTGGTTCCTGAAACTGGAAAATATCTGGCTCAACAAACTCAAATGTATCCGTATTAGCACAAGTTGATATGTCTTCCCTGTCATTCGAGTTAGGGCCGCCAAACGAATAACTGTTTCTGCTTGGTTCCCGAGAATGAAGGGAATCAGACTCAACGAACACTAATGCAGACGGATTAACACGAATATTTGTTGCAACTTTTTTTTTTCGAGGAAGGGCGTTCACGAGTGTTCCTCTTAACAGCAGGTTCACGAATTGAAGTTGTTGATGGTGTGATTATCTCCCTCAACTTAAAAGACTGAATTTACCATGCCTTGTTTGCTGCTTAAATTGTTCCGTGAACACTTGTAGTTCGACGTCACAATCGATGTCATCGTCTTGAAGAGACATATACGGTGATAAGTCAAGTTTTCTCCAAAATTTATCTATGAAATCAATTGGTATGGGACAACCATCGTTCAAATATATTGCTTGCTCATGCGCACATTGCAGTCCGTAGCTCATATGAAGTCGACATCTGCATTTGTAGGAAACTTCTTCGACATCCTTAGACAACTCAAATTCCTTCAAAATCAGATGCAATGCACGGCTTGAAACAAAATCACATAATTCCTGGAAGTGTGGTATATTAAATCGATGTTGGACGATAGTCTTGCTTTGCTCAATACTCGCTTTGATAGCTATGTCCTATGATTGGATGACTTGGTGAATAAACAACAGCGATGTCTCCATATCTGATTGTGATGACTCCAAGTATCATTTCAACTTCGCATGCTGGCTCTCGACTCTATTAGTTGTCTGGTTTCCAAAATGCAGATATATATCGGTCCAGGTGGATACAAACATCTCCTTATACAATGTCAACTATACATACTTAAGATAATTAATCATACCTGGAAAGTTTTGTAACACTACCTTAAGGTTCGCCAATTTACACACATACGCATTCTCAGTTTCAGATTCCAGCAACATATTCCACATTTTGTAGAATGAATTCCAAGATTTGTTGCCTGTTATTGATGGCCTGCACTTGCTCCAACTCCTATAAATGTGCCACCTACAGATTAATTTCTTAGCCTCGGGAAATACCTAGGCAGACGCATTCATCAAAGTCAACTCTATGTCCGTGACAATAACTCGTGGACCGGTGCATCCATCCATTGTTGACTGCAGACACCTTAAAGCCCAAGTATAATTTAACACTTTTTCTGAGTGCATGAACACAAATGCTATGCAAAATGTCATATTAGTTGCAGTCACGCCGACAATCTCAAGGAGAGGCATCATGTACCTGTTTGTTTTTTATGTTGCGTCCATCAATAACAAGTGCGGGAATGCATGCCATAGCTCTAATGATCTTGGATGTGCGAAGAATAAATCTTCAAGCTCATTGGTTACAGCATTTGTTCGACTCTCGAAAATGTATCATTCACATTGTAGGAATGACATGACAACTTGTATCTGGGTTTTACCGACTTTCTTTGCAATCCGTAATTTTTGGTGTGCATTGTATATGGTCCTAATGGTAGACACGTTGTCCGGATTCCGCTTCTTCAATGATGTCAAGATATCTCGTGGCTTCACATTTTTCGTAGACAGATGTACCATCAACTGGATTTCGGATTCAGAGAGTTGATCGGGGTATGGATGTCCCTCCATATATGATGCAGGGGCATGGTATGTGTTCCACATACCACCCTTGCCATCTAGTCATCACTTGTTCGCATTTTCACCCCTTTCACTCTGAAAGGACAATCAATTTTTTTTTGTGCCTGTAACATTCGTGGAAGTTTTCTTGCTTCTGTATGTGCCACCGCGGTCACATTGGAACAACAGTTTAGGACTCTTCCCGATTATACTAGTCTCTGACCTTTTAATGACAATGATATATCATAAATTGCGTCCAGTATTTTGAATCCAATCAAATAGAGATTGCCGCGAATTGAATACCTGAAAATGTATTAATTCTATTAGAAATTAACAACTTTTTATTAAAAATTGAAAAAATAAAACATAATTGGAATTGAGTTAATATCATACCATGTCGATGGAAAATTCGTTTGTAACATTTTCATCTTCTTGTTTTATTTCGTTTCTGAGAATACCATCCTGACAACAATATACATTCACTTGAGCATCTACAATTAATAAAAAATATTTCCTGAAATAATTAAAGATTTGTATATTTACCTGATCACTTGAACCGCTTGACAATCACAGATCATTGGCCCAAATCCTCAGTTGATCTAGATTCATATCTTCTGCTGGTATGTATATTGCTAAGAAGAACCATATCTATGTATATATAGACTAATACATAATGTACACATGTCTGATGGAACTAAAGAGACACATTTTAACAGAGAATATATTCCCTGAAATTAAAGTTGACACTTGAGTTGACAACTCCCTGCGGATGTAAACGTTAACAAATTAAGACACACGTATTTACGTCGTACGATGGGTCCCTTTCTTCTAAGTGAAAAGAAATATGCCATACGCGTGTAAAGCTTAAAAGAGTCCAATTTAGACAAAACAAGATAAGACATGATAAGATAACACATGAGTTCATTGCATGTGAATGACTAGATTACATAGGCATAACCATATAGGGTGGGTGTAAACGTTAACACCCATTTTAAACTGTGAAAATCCCCTAGCCTATGATAAAGTCCCTATAACCTAAAATATCAACAGTCAGCATCACTGATTTCAATGAAGAAGACGAAGAAGAGGAAAAAGGACCGTTCATTCCATGTATATGTTTTCTCCCTCACTCTCCTTTCTTTCTTTATATGCTTTAATTTCTTTTCTCATTTCCAATATCAATGTTTGCTTGTAAATCTTGACAACAATGAATGGTTAAGAGCTAAATAATAGATGTAGATTAGACTTTAGAGAAAAAAGAAGCCCAAAATATAATAAGTAGCTCCTTCGAATCTGGGAGAGTTTTGCAATAATCTACTATGAAACTTGTGAATTAAGTCTCCATGAACCACTTTATCTGTATTTAAGTTTCTATGGATTAGATTGGTATAGCAGATGAGACTAATCTGTAAATTAAATCCATGCAATTTTTTCATGACAGGGCTTCTATTTACAATGATTTTTTATGAGTTTTTTAATCTTCTATTCAATTTTCTTTTCAAGGATAACATATTATCAATTAGAAAAAATTTGAAACAAACAAACTCTGTTTAGAAATCCATTTGTAAGAGAAAATACTCCAAATATCAACTCGAAAAAAATAATAAATAAAAGAAAAGGTATGTAATATGTATCCTAATTACCTCTAATGGTCGTGACCAAGGTTTTTTTTTTTTAAAGAAGAAATTCATTCAAAAAGGAAGGAAAACAACGGCAGCAACAACAACAAAGGAGCTTAGGATGGTGGTAAACGACTCCTCGCCCTGTCCGGAATACAATAATCCAAAATAAAACTCTTGCCAAGTCTAGAGCAGAACTTGGCCAAAATGTGAGCTGCCTCATTATAAGTTCTAGGCCACAACAAAAGACAAACAACAACGAAGCATCAATTGGCATTGATAACAATTAGCATCAAAATAAGTTCTAGGCAAGCCCGTGACCAGTTACTTTGCATTAAAAGCAATGCTCGCATTTCAATGAAGCATTGATTAGCATTGGTAACAAAAGAACAAAAAGATGCAGCTAATTTTGGGACCAGGCTTTGGTGGTTTGATGCAAATGTTAGGAATTTTGTATTTGCAATTTGATGGATGCATTAACATATTCATATCATTTGAATTTACACTCTTGCATTGATTTAAAATATCTTGAAATCTTGATTTTTACATGCATTGGTTTTAGACATGAAGAAATCTTGTTTTATGCATGTTTTGTTTCTAAACTTGGATGCATTGGTTTTAGAATCCAAACTCTTTTGAAAACCTAATTCTTTGTGCATTATATTTGGAAAATCATATTGAGAATTTAGGTTTGTGTTTTGCATACATTCATCACTTTCAGAATCATCTTTGTATGCATTTTCTTGTGAAAAGAGTTTTTAGAAATCAAGCTAGCCTTTGGATTTAAAGTTTCGAATCATTTTAGGCTCTTTGTGTTTCATGTTTTTAATCATCTTAGATTGATCTAAAACATGTTATTCAAGCTTGATTTAGTGGCCAAAAGTTCCCCCAAGAAATACTTTGAAAAGTTGCATTTTTGGGAAAACAGGACTTTTACCGGCGGACAAAGCCACTTTTACCGGCGGTCTCTGTGTCCGCCGCTAAAAGAAGTTTTTCAAACGGTCATTTTTTTTACCGTTGTGTGTTCATGGTCGACCGAGGCCTCTTTGCAGGTTGACCGAGGACTAGCCGTTGGGCACTTTTTGGCTATAAAGTCCATTCATTTCCAACCTTTTTCAAGGCTTGAACCATGAACCTTTGAGACTATATTGGAGCCAAAGAAAGGGGAAGAAGTTGGAAAGGCTAGAGGGCTATTTGGAATTCAAATACTTGAGTTTTAAAAAGGTACACTTTACTTGTATTTTGATTTCCATTAAAATGAAATCCATGCATGCTTAAATCTTTGCATTTTCACTTATGCATGATTTCAAGAGTTGTTTTGCAAACTCATTATCTTCATTGGTATATTAGAATGGTTTGCAATCACTCTCATCTAAATCACATGTGTTCTTAGACTTTTATATTCATACAACATGTTTTAGATCATTTCTTCAAGTTGTGTGAATCTTTCATGTGATTAGCTTTTATCTTCAATCATCATTTTATAAGCTTTGATTTTAAAATGCATCATGCATTCATTTAGGAGCTTCATTGTAGAAATTGATTGAAGTTAAGCATTCATACACTTGTGCACACACTTTAACTTATTCAAGTGTATGTTTGTTATTTGAATCTCATTTTCATATAAGCCTATTTAGAGGCAATTCCATTGTGCTTAAATTGTATCTCTTAGAGTGATCTTTTGTAAAGACACCTTCTTAGAGAAATCTTGTTGTGTAAAGGTTATTGCTTAGCCTAAGAAAAGCATCTTGTAAGGTTATTGCTTAGCCTAAGAAAAGCATTTTGTAAAGGTTATTGCTTAGCCTAGAAAAGCACATTGAGAGGTTGTTGTTTAGCCTAGAAAAACAACATTGTAAGGGTTATTGCTTAGCCTAGTAAAAAGCATAAATAGTGGAAATCCGGTGGGGTGATTAGATCACAAGCCGGTAGTGGATGTAGGCATTGAGGCCGAACCACTATAAACCTTGGTGTTGTGGTGCTTGCTTTTGTGGTGATTGTTTTTATTAGCTTCCGCATATTGTTTGATTAAATCATCACATATGACTAGTTTTTGTTAAGAAGTTAAAATTGGTTTAAATTGGTCACAATTGTAGCTCACCCTATTCAACCCCCCCCCCCCCCCCCCCTCTAGGGTTAGGATCCCAAGGACTTTCAATTGGTATAAGAGCCTCGTGCTCTATCTTTTAGGTTCAAGTGTTTGGAACTCTTGATTAGGTGTAAAAACCTAGAGTCAAAACCCTAGAGTTGTGTTTTTATGAAAATCATTAGAATGGACTCCACTATGCTAGACCTTGTAGATTCTTCTAGACCCCTCATTCTTCCATCTTATGGAGATTCAAACATTAAAATTAAAGAATCTCAACTTGAATTAAAAGAAGAAGAATTTGATGAATATGAAGCCTATGAGGAATTGTACACATGGTCCTTAGAGGTTTCCAAGAAAAATAAAAGATTAAAAGAAGAATCTAAAAGGCTAAACCAAGAATTAGTCTCTTCTAAAAATGAACTTAGATAAAAAGATGAATTCATAAATTGTGTAGAATCTAAGTTCATGATCTCTTTGGATAACCTTCATAATATTAAAGATGAACTAAAAGAATTAAAGATAGGTTATGATCATCTTAATAATGAAAATCTAAAACTAAGAGATCAATTACAAAGGCAAGACAAAGACTTTAACAATCTTGAATCTAAATTGACTATCTCTAAGGAAAATTTATCTAATACTCAAGATGAATTAAATGAGATTAAGATAAATTGTGATGAGCTTAAAAATGAAAATTTAAACCTAAGAGATACAATTAAAAGACAAGATGAAAACATTAACTATTTAAAATCCAAGTTGACAATTTCCAATGAAAACTTGTCTAATGCACAAAGTAATGTAAAAACTGTAGAACTTGGATCTAATATAGTTAATGAACTTAAAACTAAGTTAAAACTTGCCTATGAAGAGCTAAACATTTTTAAGGGAATTGAAAATGAACTAACAAAAGTTAAAAATGAGAATTCAACCCTTAAAAACCAAGTCACTCAACTTGAAACCTATAAACAAAAGTATGAGTGCAAATTTACCCAAAGTGATGAGAAATTTGTAAAATTATTTAAATTGGGTAAATCTCAAAGAGATAGGACGGGTCTTGGATTTGATAGGAATATTTCATATGACCCTAAGTTCACCAACACATTTGTGAAAGGTGAGTCCTCATTCTCTAGCAATCACACTTCTTTGCCCATGTCTAAATGTAATTATTGTGGCATTGAAGGACACTTTAGGTTTGAGTGCAAACTAAGAAGAAGCAATGTGTCTAATCCCATCTTTGAACCAAAGAAAGTAAAATCAAATTTGAAGGGTAAGACACTAAAAACCAAGGAAGACTCCATAAAGCTTAAACAAGTTAAACCAATTAACAAGGAGTCTCCTAAGATAGATTCTAAAAAGCTTAAACAAGTTAAACCAAAAATAAAAGAATCTATTAACAAAAAGCTTCTCAACCTACCGCCCTTAAGTCAAAACATGAAAGAACTTTTGAAGAAAATTACAAAGTTAAATTTAAAATTCAAAAGTCAAGTAAAGGGAGAAAATAAGAAGAAAAGAAAAGTGAAACAATCCCCTAAGAAACAAACCCACCAACTTCAAAAGGCTAATCACCAATCTAAGCTAAATATAGTCAAATCAAAACATCATGGTAATAAGTTCAAATTGAAAATTTATTAAGTTAAATCTCCTATAGTTGGTGAGAACTCCAAACAAGACCTCAAAGTTCAACCCTCTCAAGACCTTAGGTGGATTCCAAAAGTTGTTTACTTAGACAAACCTTAAGGCCTTGAACCTTCTTGACCAACCTATTCTTTTTAAGTTAAATCTCTTTGTTGGTCATGTTGCTTTGCATTTTGTTCTTTCTTAGTTACATTTATTAAAATGCATTGCTTCTTTATGATCAATTGATTTTGTTTTCATGCACCATTCTTGTTACATAACATGGTTTTCAAAATCATTTGATTATAATTTCATCATGTTTGATTTGCTTTTTGCACACATATGTCTTGCATTGCATTTCTTTACATGATTAATTGATTGTGTTTTTAAAAGCTTTCATAGCTAATTTATTCATGATCAATTGTTGTTGAATCATTTGTGTAGATGTCATAGTAAGATTTTTTGAACAAATGATTTGAATCAATTCAAGTTTTTCCATGGATTTCTAAGTTATACTTTTATATGGAAAATCATTGTTTTGAAAATTCAACTTGTATGTGTTTCAAGTAAAGTTATATCTTTTAATATACAATGTTGAAAATTGATCTTCAGAATCATTCTTTTTATGCTCATTGTTGGATTTTGTTTATCAAAATGATTTGAAGATTGTTTGAATGGAAATGCTCTATAACATCATTAGTTATATTCATCTAAGCATGTTCCATGTTCTCATTTCCTTTTCTTTTGGTTTCATTATCTTAGAAATGGAGATGTTTGTTGTTTGCATTCTTTGCTTTTTTAGTTATTCTTTTTATATGCAAATGACTATTGGTTCCATGTATGGTTGTGATCTTAGTAATATTTGTAGAAACCATACTAGAACTCAAATCCATCCTCTATGCACTCTAGTCATATCTTTTTGGATGGTTATGATGTTGATTCATGGATATTTTCTTAGTGATGTCATTCTAATACATGTTTCAACTTCATGGTAGTGTTCTTAATCATATGAAACTCTTTGAAATCTATTCCTCATATTTCTATATGTTCGATGGATATCTTAGATGTTGAATTCATATGATTTTGACACTTTGGAAATTGCATGCATTACCAAGTAATATCCTTTTGCATTGCAATTTACCTTGTTCATCACTATGCTCAATAGTCATATCTTTAAAAGTGATGAATAAGCATTTATGATGCTTGATGGTATTTTGAGTTTGTCACATCCTTGCTTTTAATCATGTTATCATATTCAATTGGTTTCATTTGGTATAATTTTCCATTGATTTCATATCCAATTGATGACTTATCTTGTGTATGTGATAGACCTTGTGTGCATTGGACTAAACTTGATAGTAATATATTTGTTCCATGTCAAACACCATTAACATCATAATGTTCATGTTGCCTCCTCCCTTGCTCATATAGGTAAATCTCATGACCACCATGTTTATGTGTTCATAATATTGGTTGGTTATTAGTTGAGGTTGGCTTCATGCTTGAATTTCATTTCACTCATTCTTGCACTTTATTAGTCATATTTATTGATTGAATGAAATGATTTTCAAAACCTTCATAGCACATGCTTTCCATAGTTAGATTATTTGATGCTATGATTGATTAACCCCATTTCATCATGGATAGCTCTAATTTGGATTTTTCCTAATAGTTATATTTTTAAATCCATTTTAGAGTGATTGTGTTTAATAGTCATATCCTTAAATCTCAATTGGTATTCTTTGTTTTTCCAATTGGTATCCATGATTGCTTTTCTCATTAGACCTTGCCTTCTTTTGGTAATTTGATCATAATGTGCTCTATAGTTAAATGAATCTAATCATTTCCTTGAAGTTGACCCTCATTTGGTTGAACCATCTACTTCTTGAACCAAATAGTTATATCTTGTCAAAAGTTTGACAAAAGAAGAGAATGGATTGAGGGGGAGTGTAAACCTTCATAGGAAGGATTAGTTTTGATCAAATTCACCCTTGGATTGACTTTGAACCCTTAGAGTCTATCTTCCATACATGATAGCCTGTTATGTATTTCATTTTCGATTTCATTTGTTAACAGGTGCTACTAAAAGGTATTTTCCTTGTTTCATGTGTGTAGGTACCTTTGCAATTTAATGTCAAAGGGGGAGAGAGTTCAAGTACTCAAAGATCTCCTACTCTTCAAAGGGGGAGAGAGCATTCAAGTTCTCAAGAGGGTGAAGAGAATGTCCAAGCTTCCTAAGGGGAGAGGTGTGTATGATCTTCTAAAGGGGAGAGAATGCATACCTTGCCAAAGGGAGAGAGAGGCATGGTCAAAGGGGGAGAGCAAATAGAAGAAAGAAAGCTTGGAGCTAAAGAAGATGCTTGGCCAAAGAGAGGAAGATGAATAGAAAGCTTGAAGATTGATCAAGCACCAAGCATCAAGAAGATTGAAGAAGAGAGCCCAAGAGCCCAAGCTAAGAGGAGGAGCATCCAAGAAGATTTCAAGACTTGTCCAGCTTAGGGGGAGCTGAAGACTTGTTGTGTTAATTCAATGATAAGTAAGTTGCCATCAAATTGCAAAGGGGGAGATTGTTAGGAATTTTGTATTTGCAATTTGATGGATGCATTAACATATTCATATCATTTGAATTTACACTCTTGCATTGATTTAAAATATCTTGAAATCTTGATTTTTACATGCATTGGTTTTAGACATGAAGAAATCTTGTTTTATGCATGTTTTGTTTCTAAACTTGGATGCATTGGTTTCAGAATCCAAACTCTTTTGAAAACCTAATTCTTTGTGCATTATATTTGGAAAATCATATTGAGAATTTAGGTTTGTGTTTTGCATACATTCATCACTTTCAGAATCATCTTTGTATGCATTTTCTTGTGAAAAGAGTTTTTAGAAATCAAGCTAGCCTTTGGATTTAAAGTTTCGAATCATTTTAGGCTCTTTGTGTTTCATGTTTTTAATCATCTTAGATTGATCTAAAACATGTTATTCAAGCTTGATTTAGTGGCCAAAAGTTCCCTCAAGAAATACTTTGAAAAGTTGCATTTTTGGGAAAACAGGACTTTTACCGGCGGACAAAACCACTTTTACCGGCGGTCTCTGTGTCCGCCGCTAAAAGAAGTTTTTCAAACGGTCATTTTTTTTACCGTTGTGTATTCATGGTCGACCGAGGCCTCTTTGCAGGTCGACCGAGGACTAGCCGTTGGGCACTTTTTGGCTATAAAGTTCATTTATTTCCAACATTTTTCAAGGCTTGAACCATGAACCTTTGAGACTATATTGGAGCCAAAAAAAGGGAAAGAAGTTGGAAAGGCTAGAGGGCTATTTGGAATTCAAATACTTGAGTTTTAAAAAGGTACACTTTACTTGTATTTTGATTTCCATTAAAATGAAATCCATGCATGCTTAAATCTTTGCATTTTCACTTATGCATGATTTCAAGAGTTGTTTTGCAAACTCATTATCTTCATTGGTATATTAGAATGGTTTGCAATCACTCTCATCTAAATCACATGTGTTCTTAGACTTTTATATTCATACAACATGTTTTAGATCATTTCTTCAAGTTGTGTGAATCTTTCATGTGATTAGCTTCTATCTTCAATCATCATTTTATAAGCTTTGATTTTAAAATGCATCATGCATTCATTTAGGAGCTTCATTGTAGAAATTGATTGAAGTTAAGCATTCATACACTTGTGCACACACTTTAACTTATTCAAGTGTATGTTTGTTATTTGAATCTCATTTTCATATAAGCCTATTTAGAGGCAATTCCATTGTGCTTAAATTGTATCTCTTAGAGTGATCTTTTGTAAAGACACCTTCTTAGAGAAATCTTGTTGTGTAAAGGTTATTGCTTAGCCTAAGAAAAGCATCTTGTAAGGTTATTGCTTAGCCTAAGAAAAGCATTTTGTAAAGGTTATTGCTTAGCCTAGAAAAGCACATTGAGAGGTTGTTGTTTAGCCTAGAAAAACAACATTGTAAGGGTTATTGCTTAGCCTAGTAAAAAGCATAAATAGTGGAAATCCGGTGGGGTGATTAGATCACAAGCCGGTAGTGGATGTAGGCATTGAGACCGAACCACTATAAACCTTGGTGTTGTGGTGCTTGCTTTTGTGGTGATTGTTTTTATTAGCTTCCGCATATTGTTTGATTAAATCATCACATGTGAGTAGTTTTTGTTAAGAAGTTAAAATTGGTTTAAATTGGTCACAATTGTTGCTCACCCTATTCAACCCCCCCCCCCCCCCCCCTCTAGGGTTAGGATCCCAAGGACTTTCAGCAAACATTCCCTTAAATGCACCAAGGACTTTCAACAAACTTCCCAACTTGTGGGTTTAGTGAGATGTGCTTTAGCTGAAGACTGATGAACAAGTAAGATAGGTGATTTGTTCTAATTATAAATTGTATACATTTTATATAACAATAGGGAAGTATGCAATATGCTACTTAAATGAATATATATATATATATATACATAGACATACTTACATACATACATACATACATGTGTGTGTGTGTGGGGCTTGTGTGTGGCGCTTGAACCAAGTTTGCATATGTTTGGCATGATGGAGGAAGGCACAAGACTAAAAAGCATTCAACGTTTATTAATTGGTCTACTAATAGTTCATTACGAAGGAAAATATCAAGGCCTATATTTAAAACTATAATGAAAAAATGACCAAATGAACCTAATAAAAATTGGTTTTCTCCTCTTCAACCGATGGGCTCGGCCCTAGCCTATGAGGTAGGATACTGCCTAGGTAGTGAAGGCCCTTTGAATTCTTTGACCACCCTGGGCCTCGGTTGCATAAGTTGGGCCGGACCTGACCCTTTTTTACAATGTTTTATATGCTATGAAAACATTATAATATGCTCACCACAAACAAATTGTGAGGTCTTGACCCTTTCTTGCCTTTAGTTTCTATTAATTGTACTTACTTGTGCTAGTTTGTAGGGGATTAGTGGGGATAGGTAAGGTAATTTCAGGTTAGTTCCTAGGTTCTAGGCTTAATTGTGGTGTTTAGTGGTCTATTTGAGGTTTATTGAGTGTCTAAGGGGGTTGGTGTAATTTTAGAATACTAGTAGAGATGCCCTTAGATGTAATTTATTGTTAGAATAGGGTCCCTTAGAGAATTTGCAATTCCTTGAGAAATTCCGAACTTTTCTTCATAGTCTCTTATCTAACCATCACTTAAAGGAGGGGTGTTTTGGTCATTTCACTTTCAACTCAAAACATATAAAAGATCCCTCCCATTTTCCCAAATGACATTTCCCTCTATTCTCTCTTCTCCTCACTTCAATTCCCCTCATTTCCATCCCATCTCTCTCTCTCTCTCTCTCTCTTCTCCTCTCACTTCAATTCCCTCATTTCTCTCTCTCTCTCTCTCTCTCTCTCTCTCCATAATTAGGGTTTCTACTTGCAAATTCAAGGGCTTCCTCGTCTAAATCAGAGAATTTTTCAAGAGATCCAGTTTTTTTCTACTTGAGTTCATCATCTCTCTTGATAGATCTCATCTTCTTACTATCAAGGTAAGTTTCAAGATCAATCTCCATGTCTATGGTTCCCTATGGTTTCCCTTTGTGAGTTCGCCCTCTAATTCATGGTTCTCCTTGGGATTGGGTTGTGGGAGGTGTGGATCTAGTTGTGTTAGAGTTTTAGAGGAGTTTTTAGGTTTTTGGAAGCTTAGAGGGCTTGTCTCTTGAGAGATTGTCTTGAAAACTCTAGATCGGAGGCCAAGGCAAGTTCAATATACATCTAATGTGCCATGCATGATGATCTACCTTTTATACATCTAATGTGTCGTGCATGATGATCTACCTTTTTCTCTTGTGTTTGTTTCATTTGATTTGATGAATGATGTAGATTTCCTCAAATTATAAGCTCTTTTCTTGTTTTAGACCATTGCATTCTTGGAACCAGAATTTGATGATGAAAGGCCCAAATTATGTGGTTTGATGTTGAGTTATTACGTGGTATGTGATGGAGAATGTATTTTGGTTGTGGATGGAATCGAATGGGATTTGGATGAATTTGGAAAGAAATTTTGGAAGGGCACTTTGAATTATGAAGGTCCACGGCTCGTCGTGGATTACTTCAGCTAACCGTGGGACACTAGAAGGCTAACAGTGGGATCTGCGGTTGTTTTTCCACTATAGTGAAGTTAGTAGGGAATTCTGGTTCGGTAGCCTTATGATTAACCGTGGAGACCCCACGGTTAGCCGTAAGGCTGACCTTAGTATACTTTTGGTCACAAAGACATTATGTGGACTTTTTCTTAAATTCAAGTTACGGTTACCCGGCTGCGGGGGCTAATCGTTGTACAGAGGGGCTATGTTACGGTTACGATTCCAGTATATTGAAATTCCTTTAGAAATACAAAGCGGTCACCTTGTGGCTAACTGTAAGTTTGGGATGGGCTGAAGTGTAGAATTTGCACATTTTACCCCTTGAAACCGATTTAGCTTAATTAAAGGCTTGGAATTGGAGATATTGAGGTGTGAGGATGGTTGAGCTTAGCATTCTTTCATTAGTAGAATTTTTTTTTTGCGACGAACGTAATTCGTCACCAATAAGGATAAGTTATGGAAGACAAACATATTTCGTCACCAAAAAAATGCGCCAATTTCATTTGCTTTGGCGTGGATTATTTTAGCTCATTGGAGATGAACATTTTTGTCACAAAATATAATTTGTTTTTGTAACGAACTTAATTCGACACTAATAAGGATAAATTATGGAAGATGAAAATATTTCGTCACTAGAATAAGGTACCAATTTCATTTGCGGGCGTGAATTATTTTAGCTCATTGGAGACGAAATTTTTTTTCACAAAATATAATTTGTTTTGCGACGAACGTAATTCGTCACCAATAAGGATAAGTTATAGACAACGAACATATTTCGTCACCAAAATAAGACGCCAATTTCATTTGCTTTGGCGCGAATTATTTTAGCTCATTGGAGACGAAAATTTTTGTCAAAAAATATAATTTGTTTTTGTGACGAACATAATTCGTCACTATTTGGTCACCAAAATAAGGCGCCAATTTCATTTGCGGTGGCACCAATTTCGTTCGCACTTGAGCCTATTCCTCTCTTACAAGTATTGCTTTGGAAAAGCCTTTAAAATGACTAAAATGGGCCCCCAAGGCCCTAACGTCCATCCCCCCCGCCCCCCACCGCCAATCCAACACCCCTTTTCCAAAACCCATTTCCCCCTTTGCCCCTCCATCTATCCCGGTCTCTCTTTTCCAAAACCCTTTTCCCCTTTTTCCAAAACCCTTTTCCAAAAGAGGAGAGAAGAACCCTTTTCCCTATTTTCCAAAATCCTTTTCCAACATCTCCCACCCATCGTCTTAAGCAGCAGCCCCATGGCTCATTGGCCCCCATCAATCATCATCACCCTCCATCAACACACGCAGTGCAGACCCATCCCTGATCAGTGATCCCTCTCATCTCTACTTCTCTCAGTCTCTCTCGCCTAGAATTCCCAGACGCAGCCACCATCACCAATCACCATCATTTGAGCCCATCATCCTCCATTCAGGAGTCCGCCACCGCCGGGTACACCTACCTCTCTCAGTCTCTGCTACTGTGAGAACTTGGTCCGGCCGGTACCCTTAACCACGGGGCGTAGCATGTCAGCCACGGGCTTCAAACGGTGAGTCTCCGTTAGCCCACATCAGAAATATCCAAGTCCTGACCATGGGCTTATAAGTTAAACCGCGTATTAACTTAGCATGAGGCTTTTTAAAAACTGTACGGCCCCAGAAATCGTAAGAACTCCGAAGTTAAGCGTGCTCGGGCGGGAGCAGTACTAGGATGGTTGACCTCCTGGGAAGTCCTCGCACGTACATGTGGGCCAAAGCGGACAATTTCATGCTAAGTTGGGCGGGGCTGTGACAGTTGGTATCAGAGCCGGAGACGGCTCTATTTCTAGTGGGGGAGAATGTGAGATCCTGGTCCGGGCGGTACTCTTAACCACGGGGCGTAGCGTGTCAACCACGGGCTTCAAACAATGAGTCTCCGTTAGCCCGCATCGGAAATATCCAAGTCTTAACTATGACTTATAAGTCAAACCCCGTATCAACTTAGCATGAAGTCTTCTATAATTGTGTGCCTCCAAAAATCGTAAGAACTCCAAAGTTAAGCGTGCTCAGGCGGGAGCAGTACTAGGATGGGTGACCTCCTCTTCTTGGGAAGTCCTTGAGTTGGGCGGGGTAAATGCGACAAATATTTTTCGTCTCTATTTCTTATATTTATGAAAAAATATTTTTGTCTCTAATTTCTTCTTTTAATGACAAAATATTTTGTCACTAATTACTTACAAGTATGTTCCAACATAGTGTATTGGAGACGAAAAAAAAATTACTTGTTTCCAACAGTGTATTGGAGACAAAAAAAAATCGTCACCAATTTATCTTTTTCAATGAGAAAATTTTTTTCCGTCTCCAATACCTTTTAGCGACAAGGCTTTGGCAACGAAATGGGTGACGAAAAATTTTCGTCTCAATTAGTTTTGGTGACGAAATATGTACATTTTGGGACAAATTTGTGTCGTCCTTAAACCCCAAATTTCTTGTAGTGTCGGATGGGAGACCGACGATCTAGCGGATCAGGCGGTGGACTGAGTGAGGTTTACTCTAGAGAGTTTGAAATGTTGAGTTAGATGTCCTTATGTGTTTGATATAAACCACGTTTTACATATGGAACTTGTAGTTATGACTTGCACATTTACATTTGCTTTGTGTGTGGATGATACTAATGGATGGAACTATATTTATATTGCTTCCGCTGATTTTTCTACGTTGTGCTTCCTTTTAAATATTCCTGATCAAATTGTTGGAAAAGTCTTTAAAATGGACCTCACTGCGAACTAAGATCTTGGATGCCAGCTTCCTCTTAGTTTTCGGATCTGGAATCTGAGGCGTGACACTGATAATAGCCTAAACATTAACTCCATTTTTAATTCAGCTGTGAGAGAGAGAGAGAGAGAGAGAGAGAGAGAGAGTTTTATTCTAGTTAGAACTATCGGCATGTAATAGCTTGCACACTTTTTTTTGGGCCAAACTGGTGAATGGGTTGATCTCGTGAGATATATATCAGGGTTGGAATGATCTCAATGAATCCTAAGTGTGTGCAAAATATCAACCACATTAAGCCATCATAAGTCTTTAAGCTATGGCTCTTACGTTTAAAAATTGATGGCTTCTATTGGTACCGTGGTTTTGTCTCTCCATACCACAAAGAAAAAATCAAGATTCCTAAACTACCCCTCCCCCTCCTCCCTCTTCCTTTCTCCCCCCCCCCCCCCCCCCCCCCTGCCGGAGAACGGCCGGCAGTGCCCCCCCCCCCCCCCCCCCCCCCCGTTCCTTCTTTCTTCCTCTATCGCCCCCCCCCCCCTCCCTCTCCCTCTCCCTCTCCCTCTCCCTTTTTCCTCCCTCCCTTCCTCTTCTTCTCTCTCCTTCCCTCCCCGAGAAGAAGAGGAAGGGAGAGAAGGAGAGGGAGAGACAATAGAGGGGGAGGGAGGAAGAAAGAGGGAGGGAAAGGGGAGGCCGGTAGCATTCTCCCTCCTTGTCGGGGGCGGGTGGTTGGTGGTGAAAGGTAGTTTAGGAAAAAAAAAAATTGTTGCGGTGTGGAGAGATAAAACCGTTGTGCCAATAGAAGCCCTCTTAACAATTTGAGAAGGCACCATATGACTACAACATAAGAACTGTGTGGATGGTTCTCTATCTGAACAATTATTTAAGGTAAATGTACACAATTTATAGAAATGAAAAATAGAAAAAAAATCAAATTCAAGGCACGGGTTCAAACCTAACTATCCTCTAACCATTCCAACAACCTCTAACTACTCTCTAACATCCTCCCATGCACAATCCTTTGAAAAATATCTATGGAAATGATTATTGTGTTTTACCTGTGATCACCATGTATATGTAGCATAGTCCATCAATATCGCAGCTAGCTCTTTTTGAATAGTTGGTGGAGATGGCTTGGTTGTGATTCTTACAGAAGCGCTCATCATTTGCTTTGTGATGCAAAGTTGAAATTTGATCAAAGGTTTGAATTGGTTGAGTCCTTCATGGTGCAAAATTCAAAATGGGCCTTGACCTACCTTAGCAAGGACCTGATCAAGAAGTATAAGACAAAACATCAAATGGATGGTCAAGATGGATCCATAGGTATTCCGCATATTAATCATGCATATTCTGAATTGTTTGGTTATCAACATCAGTCCCTAAAATATCTAATATTTGACCAAATCCATCAAGCTCGGCATGACACAAGTGTCCATTGGGTTCAACTGAACCAAGCCCAAACAAGGCCTACATCGGTTGGGACAGGACCTAAAAGGTTTGGCCAGACTTGGCAACCTAGGCTTTCAATTGGTCCCATATGTCTCTCTGCTGGTTCCTACATATTATTGTGTGTCGATTTGTTCGTCTCGCTTGCTTTGTGGAGTCTCCCATTTATTAGACAATTTTCTCACTACAATCATGGACTCTATTGACCAAGACCGGCACTCCTTGTTCACTCTTGATTAGATCGTATCTGGAGACTCTTCCTCCTCCCTAGCTAGTTAAGTGCAATCAAGTCTCCTTATTGGCAAGGCTTTATGCTTAAGAGAACGTTAAGAGCTTTAGCTTCAGTTACTATATATGGATAGAACTAATGAAGCAATAAGACACCCAAACTTGATGGCTTTCTATATGTCTATATGTCGTTGATTCTTTGAGGAGTTGCTACCTTAATTATTAGGGTGGACAAGAGTCCTAAAGACTGTGTAAGTGGTTGACAACTACAAAGCAGCAAGTGAGGTCCACAGCCCTTGGGAATTTCTAATGCACAAATATTCCCTCTTTGATCTTTTCTTAATTTTTTCTATGTTTGAATTTAATCAGGATCTTCTTTAATAGAGTTTCTATTATCATTAGGATTATGATTAATGGTTGTGATTTAATCATAGGTTAAGGGCCTCTATGTTGGCATACCAATCCATCCCGAAACTTGGTGGTTAAACTCTACTGCGGGGTGACGATACAGTAGGGGAGGTCCTGTGGAAAAATAGCTCGATGCCAGGATGATAAAAAGCTTAACACCTTTTATTGTTATTACTCAAAAAAAAAAAATGAAAAGGTCGTCTTATTCAAAACCCAATTATGACATCCCTTCTCTCCCACTTCACACCTCGGAATGCGCTGTTCTTATAGAGAGAAAGGCGCTTTCACCTCTTCTTAACCCGAAATGGCTGAGGGGAGAAATGTTCCTTTCTTAGGGTACTCTAGGGAATAGATCCAGTGGAGACGGGGTGGGGCCTGTAAGAGTCCATTGTATAGAATGACAGTAGTCTTGGAATGATTTTATTAAAATTAATTAAAGTTTTCTTTGAGCACTTTCTTTTCTTTTTCTTCTCATTGGATAGAAGAATTATACGGTGGATTACGAGTTCAATGGTAAGCGAATCTACTTTTCTCCTTGTTTGAGGTTATTTTTTGTCCGTTTGAAGATCGAGGCTCATTGGGTTTACCATGAATCAGGGTTTGTGCTTCCCTAGTTACATCACCTTGTGAGATCACAAAGTCAAGATGCCTAATCTTTATTCCAGAGAAAAAAAAAGTGATGGTGACATTATTGTGAAAACGTAAGACATGGAATCATGTTCAGCCTGATCACAAGATTGATACTAGGCCACTGCTTCGATACCATGTAAACTCTCAAGAAACAGTAACATTATAGAGATAAAAACCAATGAATCCTTCTTTAAAAAAAAAAATGAGATAAGGAAATTAAATCACTAACAACTTAAATAACCTAAATCTTATCTAACCTTATATCTAATCTTATCCTAGTATCATTAACACCTTGTGCATCTGTAAACTAGGGCACCAATCTAAGCCTCATACATGTTGGCCTTGTGCTAGATCTGAGATCAAGTGGTTTCTCACAGTAGAATATAGAGTCCAAATCTAAACTTGCATGCTATAGAACAAGGATTCATGCCCACTCAATAAAATAACTAGTGCTGAGGCATAGTGGATTCCAGCCAAGGTTACTATAAATCATGATGTGCGAGAGAATTTCTAGTGCTTCTCTATAGTGCATGCAAATCACCACTCATCCTCAAAGCAATTATTCTTGCACACACGATCAAGAAGGTAGAGACAAATGAAGATGAAAAAGGAGTCCCACTAACAAAATCGCACCCTCAATCCCAAGTGGAAGAGGAACTTACAAACTCTCTCACACACCCTTGTGGGGCCATTCATGGAAATGTTAGGATGGGTAGAAATATCTAGATATGCTACATGTGTGTGCAAGACTTCCAAGTTCATCAAACCATCCTAACCCCTTTGTCTGTGGTTCCTGAGCTTAATGTTTTTAGAATGCACCATCAAGTCCATCAAATCATGCTTTCCCCTCTTTATCTATGGCCCTTTAAGTTTAACATTCTTAGCATGCATCATTTTTTTTTTTTTTTAATTTCAATCCAATGTCAGTTCAATTTGACTCGATTTAAGAAACATGGGATCGATTACATTCAGGGAACGTGATTGTGTATCCTATTCTTATTGATCATTGGAAGTCCCAGATCCGATGGTTCAGAGCCCCTATGCGCATCTAAGGTAAATTCTCATGACCTCACCTGAAAACTCCTCTATAAATAAGAAAAGGAAAGAAAAGGACCAAAAGAATCATGATACATCTACACTATCTCTGAAGATTTCCAGATGTAAAAACCTTACTTCTATCATAGCTGTTAGATTGATGCATGGATGAAAGTGAAAAATATCTAGGGAATCTTATTCTCTTCAAGAGAAATAAAGATCTTTTCTTTGATTCCCTTTTATAAAAAAACTAGGAAAAAGATTCAGTCGACGCAAATCAATGTTTTATCTCAAGTCGGAAGAAATACCCTAGTCAAATATTCCTTTTATAAAAAAAAATAGAAAACGATCAAGTCGCGCAAGTCAATGTTTTATCTCAAGTCAGAAGAAATACCCTAGTCAAATATGTTGTTTCTTCTTTATCTGTTTACAACATGTCGGTTCTTCGATTACCCAACCAAATTTTAGAATACTTAGATAAAATGATGAGAAGATTTTGGTGGGGAGACGGAGTTAATAAAAAGAAATCTCATACTATTAAGTGGAGTGAATTATGTAAACCAATTGAGGAACAATTGAGGAAGGGTGATGGGCATTAGAAAATCCAAAGAGAACAATTTAGCTTTACTTGCCAAACATGCATGGAGATGCTGTTACACCCCGACCCAAACTAATCATGATTAAGGCTAATTAATTGAGATTAATACTAATTAAGCATGGATAAATGGGTTAATCAAGGTTAATGACCAAAGAGAGACAAATTAGTCTTAAATAATGCATTAAGCATGATAGAATGGACTAAAATGAAACTGAATTGGTTAAAGTGAGTTTAGACTCAAACAAGGTAGGCTAAGGACTTCTTCGTAAATACGGTTTTCGCGTATTTCGTCGAATACGAAAATTCTGGATACCAACGTGTGTATCTTGAATAGTACGTTAACTTTCATAATAGACGCGATTCCATTTGATCTCAAATGAACCAAGTGAAACTTCATTTGACTCACAATGTAATAAAGCTTAAGGAGAGGGGGTTTTAGTGTGAGGAGTTCTTATATTAGAATGAGATGAGTGAATGAGTTCATTTTCACTTCAACAAAACCCTAGCCATCCTTTCTTTTCTTCTCCTTCCATTTCCTCTCCATCTAGTGTGAAGATTGGAAGAGTTGCCAAGTGATTGGAATGGAGTAGAACTACTTCATCTCCTTCCTCAAGCCATTTCCTCCATTTTTGAAGAGTTAGAGCTTCAAAGAGAACTCAAGACCTCTTTGCTTGGAGCCACAAGTAAGTAGTTGGTCTTACCTTAGGATTTCCAAGTTCTATTGAGTAAATAGAAGTAGTGTGTAGCACAAATAGCTCATAGATTTGTGTATTTCATGTTTTCTTAGAATTTAGGGTTTCATTGGGGGTTTTCATCTCAAAAGCAAGCTAAGCAAAGGGCTTTGAGTTAACTAAACTTCAAGAGAGGCAAGTATATACATTTCTAGTGATTTATGGTTTTATAGAACTTGTATGAACTCAAGCAATTCAAAAATATAGATTTTGTTCAGAACTTCTAAAGCTCAAAAATGAGCTTCTGGGTGATTTTTGGCTAACCGCAGGGCTAACCATCAGAAATCCTCAATTTGGCGAGCTTCTGGAAAGCTAACCACCAATTAACCGCCGAATTTCGGTTAGCCGAAATTAGCCGAAAGGTAACCGCTGAGCTGACCGAAATTGGGGGAAATCCCTGTCAGAAAAATCAGCTTCTGGAAAGCTGACCGTAAGCTAATCGAACTTGGTTCGGCTAGCCGCCAGCCGAATTTCTGCTAACCGCCAATATGGTTTCAGCTAACCACCAGTGCAGTTTCGGCTAACCGCCAGGTAGCCACCGAGGTAACCGAACCTAACCAAATTATGCATAGTAAGTGGAAATTTGGCCAATCGATCGGACCCAGTGAGTTTTGGATTTTACGTGAACTAGGATCGCTTATGTGATCAAAGATACTCTTCATCTAGTTAAGACGATGCGTGAGGTAAATTGTGAATGATCTAAATGGAAAGCCTAGTCGTTGAGACTAATATTAGTGATATCTAAACCTTCATAAGTGTTAACTAAAGTTATCTAATGCACAATCTAATTAAAGTAATGTCATCCACAGTAACACGTGCATTGATAACGAACATTTCACTCATTGTTTGGTTTAGATGATTATTTTAAAAGGGTATTACCTAGTGGTTTCTTAAGCTCATTATTGAGCCACACTGAATTGACATTGAACTCGCACTGAATTGATAAATGATCACTAAATATGACACTAAATAATGAATAGTTACTAACGGTAACAATGAGTAAATGATTAATCCTGCTGCAGCAGATGGATTTGGGGCGTTCTGGAGCTCCGTGGTGATGCTAATTGTCCCTGGCCCGGACACTAGTAAGTCCCACATATTCCGATCATATTTATGGGTATTGACTGATGTCTTCCATTTGGAAGATGAATCCTTCCTCTGAGGGAAGATGGTAAATGAAATGAAATGAAACGAATGAATGAAAGTTATGGTAGTGACCATCCCGTACATTGTCATTGTAGAAACTATCTGGACTTATTAGAATTGGAATTGTTATTAAATAGATTGAATGAGTTTAGTATATGTATTATCATGTGCTACTACTAGATCTGTTTATACATTGTTGAACCGTCGTGTTCACTAGTGTTATTGATGGCATTATAGGCCCGTTTGCCCCTACCGGTGTAGCTGCGCCCCCGGCGCCATCGGAGGAGACCGCTCCGGTTCCTCCAGGAGGATTGATCGAATGGAACGGTCGGGATGCCATTTGATATGGGCATCCGAGTGCGAGAAAGGACCATAATATTTTGAGAAATGTTTTGAAATGTTATTTTGTACATTTATTCATGGAATGTAATTAATTGTTATTGTATGGTGTTGGATATGCACCGATTGACAAACTATAGTGGAAATAATACATGTATAAGGACCTTATTTTTGTATACATGTAAATTCGTAAATTGATATTGTCAAACTATATGTTTCCGCAAAACTTGTGTATTTGACAGGTTTATTGAGAATGATATCTCTTGTGGATTCCGTTTTAATTTCGGTTAATTCGGAGTTTACGGGAGTAAGTATGGGCTCACGGCTCGGGGTTAACGTAATTCGGGCCCGGGTCGTGACAGATGCATAACTAATGAGAATTTATTATGCACCAGAATTATCAAGGATAAATATTGTCCGAATGAGTCTCTTTCAGAGGCCAAGTTTAATTCGGAAAATTCTTTGTTTTGGAGAGGTTTTGTGAATGCGGTTACCTTTATCAATGATCAGGTAAGATGAGTCATTGGTGATGGCAAAGTATATTTGGTCGGGATTCAAGATGGATCCCGTGTGATCATGGGCTTAAAAAACCTCTTTTTAAGAATTCTAACCCTTACCTTAAAATTAAAGATCTTTTAAATGACATCAAGTGTTGGAACCTCTCTTTAATTTCAGACAGTTTTAATAACATTAAGGATGTGGAAGATAATCCAAAGTTCTGTTTTAAATGATAGGAGAGTTTGGCCTTTTACTAAAAGTGAAAGTATATCTACCAAATTTGCTTATGAGATAATTTCTTCTTTGGATACTATTAATAGTAATGGTATGGTTAAATGGAGAATTTTTTGGAAAAACAATGTCCCTCGGATGATTCTCCTCTTTGGATGGAAATGCCTTCGTAAGGCCATCGTTGTGAAGAAATGGCTAAGTCCTAAAAGAAGTTCAATGTCTACTATGTGTCCTATTTGTGGTTCTGAGGAAAAAATAGTAGAACATGATATTTTCTCATGTAATCATGCTAGAGCAGTCTAGTTTGGCTCTAATTTAGGTTTCTTGATTCATTCAACAAGGAGTATGAATATAATTGAATGGTGGGAAAATCCCATGAAAATTAATGATTCGGTAAGGATGCAGGAAAATCTAGCTAAATCTTCCTTCTATGGCTCTATCTATATGGTGGGCTTTATGGAAAGCATGCTAATGACAGTGAGGGGGACTTTAAAAAAGGTCTTTGTAGGCCCAAAGTCTTAGGGTTGCCAGGAGGCTATTCAAATAATACCTTACTAGTAGGCGCAGGCCATAATTAAAAAATCATTAAATTTCCTAATTAGAAATATTTCTAAATATTTAAATAAATTATAAATGAATATTAATATATAATTCATAACAAAGATGGAAACTCATTAGAGAGATTTAAGGTAGCTGGAAATATTTAGGGAAAGATCAAGTAAATAGTAAAGATTTTAGGATCTTGATTTGATTATATTTGTGCTTAGCCATAAATTGAGTGTCATTTCAGAATTAAATATGGATTTTAGAATTAATTGGCTTCCACAATAGGCCCCACAAATTAATTAATCCTACCAAATATCCAAAGAAAAATAAGGAGAAAAACATCCTTAATGGGCCCCACAAATTAATTTTACTGAATATTGAAAAGAAAATAAGGAGAAAAAAGTAGCTAAATACAGCCTATGAAAGTGACGCCTACTCTAGTATCAAAAAAGCTCTTCGTGTGTTGGTATAAAATAAAAATAAAAATAAAAGTGGGGCCCGTAATTTGTGAGTTTGGAAAGAAAAAAAAGACTTGGATTTCATAATGCGACTCATAGATTTATTTGGTTAAATTAGTAAATAGAAATGATAATAAAAAAATCGTGATAAAAATGGAGACTCATGAGAGAAAATTTATTCGGTTAAATTAGTAAATATAAGTGAGTATATATTAAGTATGGATTTTGAATTAACTGGCTTCCACAATGGTCCCCACGGATTAACCATACCAAATATTGAAAGAAAAAATAGGAAAACAAAGTAGCAAAATACTGCCTACGAAAGTACCCCAATTTTTTGCAACTTGAATCTGACATGATGGTCCTACAAATTGATATGCAACAACATTTAATACATACATATTCACCAATCACTAAAATCATAGCCAAAGAGTCTTTATTCTTTTTTTTTTTTTTTGTTAGTTTAATAATACGTGTGGCTCATTGAAGGTAACTAAAGAGAAGTTATTATTGTATGCTATGTTTTAGGGAAGGGATAAGTATCTTATTTCAAGAATATTGTAGATTTGGATTGAGATATTTTAGGTGATGGAGTATTGGAGAATTTGAATTAGTTTGGTGAGATTATATTAGAAAGGTAATTCCGGAATATAGCATTGCAAAAAATTTGAGGATGCGCCACGTGTCGCACTCTCGCGAAAAGACTGTTGTCTTTATATATATATATATATACATACACACACATAATAACTGATTTTCATAGATGTAACTTATAAACATATAAATGGAAAATCTTCTTTTGGCTATCTAATGATGTTGAATAACTCCTTTGTTTGTGCAAGAGGTCATTATGGGCCATAGGTTTCTCTAGGACTTCTTTTTATGCTAAAGAAGTGATTGACTCTATCAATGGGAAAGAGGATTGGGCCATCAATCCAATTATTTTGGACATGAAAAGCCACTAAGTCACTGTAGTGGCTTTTCCTTAGTTAGATTATTTTTTGTTCCTAAAACTTTGAATAAGGTTGCTCATGTTTTGGCGAAGTATTGCTCTAGGCTTAGTAAGGAGATTTTGTAAGGACGATGTTGTTACAAATTGGGTTAGGCCATGGTTGCCCCCTCTCTAGTTGGGTTTTTTTTTTTTTTTTTTTTGAGATAATTATCGAAAGGTCTCTAGTCCATCGACTTTTAGGACTTGTAAGGCCTCATATAGGATTGGGCCATCATATAGGACTTGTAAGGCCTCTAGTCCATCAACTTTTCCTCTAAGGCCTGTAGTCCATGCAGTTTGGACATATTTCTGTGAGAGGTCCCTAGACACGTCACCTCATAGAGAGAAGTCCCTAGACACGCCACCTCATACATTTTAATGACTAATTTTCCCTTTTAACAGATTAGGCATAAAATTTTAAAATTTTAAATTTTAAATCTTCCATTCTCCCTCTTTTTCTTCTTCAATCCGGACATGGAGAGAGCCTAGGGTTTCTAGGATTGGATTGTGCCGCGTTTGCGATCGACGGATTTGATCAAGGTTTTTTATCCGGACTTCTGCACGTGGATCTTCGTTGTAGGAACAGGAGAGAGATCTGTTTCGATCTTGAGAGGGCCACACTGATCGGATTTGTGCAGAAATCCGAAGTTGCAGACGCTTGTCAGACAAGTCTGAGATCAGTTTTGAAGGCTACAGACGACCGGAGTATATCTGGTGTTCATCGCCATAGTTGGAGAAGGGTTCTTGATTCCGGATTGTAGACCGGATTTGAGGCACAGGGGGCTGCCATTATCACTGCCATCATCACCGAAACCAGAAGAAGAACAGAGAAGATTCTTGAGTTTGCTGCACTTCCCTTCGCCGGAGAAGGAGCGGACCGCCGTGACGATCATCGCTGGAGACTTTGCCGTCCACTGCCGCAGCTGTTGCACCGTGGTCGGAGAAGGAAATAGCAGCGTTTTCATCGTTTATGGTTACAGAAATCTAAGGAAGAAGAATCAATTAAGTTTGGGGAAGAAGACCGATTTGGGTTGTGTTCGGGTCAGTTTGGGCGGGTTGGTTTCAAGTCAAGTTCGACTTGGCCCGTTCCAGAAGTCCATCCCCATTCTGGTAAAAGTCAAATTTATTTGAGTTCTGTATTTTTTGTCAAACTTATTTGAGTTTTGGATAAATTTATCTGAGTTTTTGGCTATTTAACTGACTTTTGGAACAAATTTATTTGAGTTCTGGACAAATTTATCTGAATTTTTGGAAAAATCTATTTGAGTTTTTGGCTATTTATCTGACTTCTGGAACAAATTTATCTAAGTTCTAGACAAATTTATCTGAGTTCTGGACAAATTTATCCATGTTTTTGGCTATTTATCTGAGTTTTGGAACAAATCTATCTGAATTATAAACAAATCTATTTGAGTTTTTTGCAAATTTATTTAAGTTTTTGAAAAATATAGGTTAGTTTCTGACAAATTTATCTCCATTTAAAAAAAATTAACTGAGTTTTTGAACGAATCTTTCTGTGTTTTTGGCAAATTTATTTGTATTTTCTTATATCTATTTGTGTTTTTTAGTTTTATTTGTCTTTTGAGATTTATTTGTGTTTTTTGAAATAAATTTAATTGAGTTTTTGACAAAAAAGACTTGACTTTTTTGCCACATTGTTCGCTAATTTAAAAAATTAGGTTATCTTAGTTTTGGCAAATGTATTTTATTTTTTTATAATTTATTTGGGTTTTTTTTTAATTTTATTTACGTATTTTGAAATTTGTTGATATTTTTTTGAAATTTATTTTGGATCTTTTGAAATTGGTTTTCATCTTTTGAAATTTATTTATATCTTTTGAAATTTATTTGTGTCTTTTTAAATTTATCTGCGTTCTTTTGAAATTTATTGCTTTTTTTTAATTTATTTGTGTTTTTTTAAATTTATTTGTATGTTTTTAGAATTTATTTGAAAATCTCATTAATGAGATTCCAATAATCGTGGCCCATTAAATGGTAGTTGACTATTATTAATGGGATATCCCACCAATCATGGGATATGATTTAAAGAAACAGTACATTAGACATATCAGGTATGGGAATGTGTTAGACGACATTTGGCTGCATGACTTTTTTTTGTGTTCTGTTTGCAACAAAGTCATACTTTGAGAGATCTCTCGCCAAATCCCCCTTTTTTTTAATGATATTTTGTGTTCTGTTTGCAACAAAGTCATACTTTGAGAGATCTCTCGCCAAATCCCCCTTTTTTTTAATGATATTTTTGCTTACCGAAACAAAAATCTCAAAAGAAAAGGGCGGAAAAGAAAGGAAAACAAAAAGGAACGTGATCCTCCCCTGGGCGTGTTTGGATGGATGGTGAATTGAAGTAAAGTGAGGTAAAGCTATTATATAATCCCGAGAGATAGCTCAGTTGGCTTAGGACCACGGTTTGCACCTGGAGGTTAAGGGTTCGAAACTGTACTACCACACTAGGGTCATAGGGGATTTACTCGGCTCCCCCTGAGGCCGTAGGGATTATTCTGGCCCAAAGAGCTCGGGCACCCTCCGTTGTTATAAAAAAAAAAAAAAAAAAAAGTTAAAGCCATTATATGATGAGTCTGTTGCAACATCTTCTCTAGGTAAGATCGTATTGGACAAGATAACATCTTCTCATATGAAATCTGAAATAAGTTGTCAAACCACTTATTAATCAATCTGAAGGTGAACCTAAAGCAAGCACGAAAAAGTTCCTAAGATCCTTTATGGATGATGGCCCTCATTCAAGATTTCATGTAAATATCTACTTGGGCCCGAGCCCGGGTTTTTAAAAAGGCCCGAGTTCGGTAATAGGTTGCCCCATTTTCAGATGTGGAGATCATTGACCACGTTGAATGGGAATCAGAACATGACCTGCTTGCAATCTCTCACACCAATGAGTAAAACCCATTCTGAGGACAACAGAAATATGCATGCTCTCAAGGCTAAAGTGAGAATCTAAAAGGCCTAGATCCTGGGAATGTGGTCCATCCCATCTAGGAGTACGATGAGGTAATTTATATTTATGGATTGCTCAAATGGATACATATATTATTATTAATTTGCAAGTGGGTTAGGTTTTAAATATAAGATTTTAAGCCATTGATATAAAGGGCTCAAGTCCGAATCTTCACAAATTGGCAAACCATGTATATGATGTGAAATTATGAAAATTTGGGAGACAACTGTGAGGAATCCAAAGCAGACCTTTTGATATTACTGTTTGGATAAATGAGAAGTGGAATAAAATGAAGTAGATTTCAAATGAGAAGTGAAGTGGAGGAGAAGCCACTTGAAGTTAAACTAACTTAACTTCACTTTGTTTGGATGCTTGTTGTACGCAAGGCAATGAGAGTATTTAGGGTTGAAGTGAAATAGATATACATGTGGCTGGCAATATTTCATATGTCGGGTCAAACTTATTCAAACATGACAGAGTTGGAATTTTAAACTATTATGGCCCATTTAACTTCACTGTATTCTATTTTTTGCCGATCCAAACATGGCCAAAAATGACCAATAATTTAGATGACCCAGATCATGGATCATGGGGTGGTATAACAATACCGGAATCTTTGATCCTGTTGGTTTCATGCCTTACTATTTAGTCCATGGTATGCCTAATAAGAAGGATTATCAATTTAGCTCGTTGAAATGGGTACCTGGCCCGGCCCAAGCCCGAAAACACGTGGCTTTTAGAAAAATCTGAAACAAGTGGGTTGGGCTTAGACCATTATTTAAAAGTCCATCCAAAATGAGACTAGGAATTGGCATAGCCTGCCCAACCTGTCCAGGCCCGGCGTGGCCCACCCGCAAGGTTATTTTACTAATTTTTATTTATTTTTCCAAAACTGCAATCTGTCAGCCGCATGGTTCAAGTAATGAACACCTTCCAACTGTACTAATATACACATTTCCTCCGTCCTTTACTATCCAGAATCCACTAATCTTCTTCTATATCCCAACAAAGTTTCACATAAATGAGCACATTCATCCAATCCACAACTAGAACAACTAATATAACAATAAAATGGGTGATGGCATTTTGGCAACTGCATGAATGGAAAAAAAAAAAAGAACTATACAAAGAGTAGTGGTGAATATTATTAATCAATTACTACCGATGTTCTTCTTCTTCTTGTTGTTGTTGCAGTACTACTGTTGTTGGAAAGCTATAAAAGCAAGCAGTTTCATGCAAGTCGTGAGAGGTAAAATCCTAACAGTAAGAAACCCAATATATATAATGGTGGCTGAGTTTAAAGTTTGGTGATAGTATAGGAATAATTAGAGAATGGTGATCTTATGTTTAAGATCGTGCTAAAGGTATGGGCCCAACCCGAGCTAGCATGAGATGGCATTCTACATAGGCCCACTCATTTAGGGCCGGGATTCGACAACCCCCAGCAAGCCCAAACAAACCATGCCCAACCCGGCCCGGCCCGGCCCATTGACATCTACTAATAAGCTCCTCAAGCAATCCAAATCAAGTGTAATTGGATTTAGATGGGTGGATTTTGGCCAGATCAAAGTCCATTAATAAACTTAGCCCGTGAATGCTCTAGAGGTTGGCCTTCTATTAATGAGCACCTTCTACTTTTAGGTCACATGTGGAAATCAAATCTTCAAGGATTCTTCGTTTGGTTTTTACAAAGTCATCCATGTTTGGCAATTTTAAATCCTCGTGGAAATCCTCATTTATGATGATTTTGAAGTCCGACTTCCCCATAGAATTTGAAAATCCTCGTTTTTACATACTTATGCACTGTTATCAGTTTTTTCAACTATACAGATGGATAGGCACTAATATCAGCTAGATAAGTCCTCTATTTAGGGTTAGGTCCAGAACTAAATAGGCCCAAACCCAAACCCCAAATATTTCGGGGTCCAATCCTATAGATCCAAACCCAGATTCTAAAATTTGAAAAGGTCACCCTAAGTACCCATACCCTATTTTTATATATCTGGTTCAGATAAATGGGCACTCACTTCCATCCCTAAATATGTTTTATATAATGATTAGCGGATACCCTAAACCTAAATCTAAACCCAAACCCTAGTACCCCCCAATCCATGACCATGAGGGTTCTGAGATTCCATCATAAGCCTGAGACCAACCCAGTTCCATAAAGCCTAAACCCAAATTTCACTTTTGCTTGGACTGGGCCATGAGAGATCAGTTTGGCCCAACCCAAGTTGCATCCCCAGAAGCAGCAGCTACTTAGGATAACCAATATCAGTAGCAGTAAGTGGTGAGGTTTGAGAATTCAAGCATTGAGTCCATCAGAAAACCTTGTTCACAATTTGCAGTTTGGACAGTATAAACCACGTTGATGATGCACAGGGAACACTGCAAGTGAAGTACCCACCAAAGATACCTAAGGCCAATCTCTTCAAAGAACATGCAAAATGGATGGCTGGAGTTCCAATGAGGCTTAAAGCCTAAAACCCTTAATCCTTATTAAAGTTCAGAACCCCTTCACTAAGTAACAGGCCTGTTTCTTTGTAACAGATGCAACAGAAAGTGGGCAGGATCGAGGGATAAGGCAACAAAACAGTAGATAAGACTGCAGATGGAAGGCTGTGGAGGATAGTTTGGCAACTAGCAGGTAATATCCGGATTACACCCATCCAGTGCTCTGGAGTGAGATTACTCTTATATTGCTGAGCTTACTTATTGAAAAAAGTTGTATCAGGTCTTCATAATAGCAAGATCACAACATCACCTATGCCTAGATGTCAAAGTTTTAATTCGATAATTAAAACCAAATTTGAGTCTCTAATAAAAATTAAGCATACCATCAGCATACAAGCAAATCATGACACATGAACCATCAATTGTTCAATACATTTGTTGTACACACAATAAACATATTGTCATATGAGGTAAAGGCAGCTATCACTGCATGCTTGATGTGTTGCATCGGTGTCAGCGCGCCTTCTATCTTTTGGATGAATTCTTGTGCATGCTTGTTAATTGTTATATCTCCTGGGGTAGCTTGTTCTTCAGTTTTTCAATAAAGATTTTTTTTCTTGTTAATGAAATATTAGGTTAAAGAGACAAAAATAAATTAAAAAAAAAGGGTGGGGGGGGGGGGGGGGGGTTTGTAGATCCCGGCCGGACAACAGCAGCATCTCCAATGGTGCTCATACAAGTGGTGCAAGGAGAGTTCACATATTTGATTTGCTTGAGTTGGCTTGACCCCAGGGTGCTGGAGCTTGATATATATTGTTAAGCCAAACGTATGGCTTTATAATTGTGTGGGGTCGTTTTATAATCACGGATTTAGGTGGGGCCACTCCCCGATTTCGGATTACCCTTGATCTCGGCACCGCCCAAGGTCGGCTGCAGCGCCATGGAACGAGTCTTGGTGGCCACGTCACGAGCTTCATCCTCGGTCTCGGCCTCAAGCCTGATCTCGGCCCCTGTCACTCAGCCATAAATGCAGTCATAAATGCGCTACCGTGACGGGAACGGCGAACTGACAAACAGAGTGGGCGCCGGACCTAAATAAGAGGCACGCCTTATCTTAAGGTCATGTCCATAGGCAAGGGATGATGATCCGATGGGACACTCCCTTTTTACCTACCCCCACTCAGGAGAAAAGAGTACAAACTGATGGGACTTCCGTCCCCTCCTGGGCACAGTCCGATGATGACTCACACGTCTATATGTAGTGTATGAAGGAGAACCACAGGGGTACGCACAATCTCTCCCTCCCGCACTTCTTCTTCCCCATTTCTTTCAGTTCTCACACTGACTTGAACATCGGAGTGCCTTCGGCTACAGATAGCCAGGGGCTCTGACCTTTATCTTCCTCTTTTCAGGTCGTCGGAGGCTCGATCATTTTCCCTCATTTTCCCAAGATCTCCAAATCAAGAGCTTAACCCTCTAATAACCAAGTCCGTAATTTTTAGGCACTTACAGTTGGCGCCGTCTGTGGGAACTAGGATCCTTACCAAAACCAAACCTGCGAAAGTCATGCCTCCAAAGACCAGATACGGTGGCGGAGGGTCCTCGAAGTCCCGGAGAGCATCATCCTTTCCCCCGGAACAACCCTCATTTCCACCATTTTTGCAACCAAAGTCGCAACCCCAGCCGCCTCGGCCAGGTCCTTAGTGCTACCCGTTGGCGCTCGTTCTGCTCTCCTCCCCCCTCCGGCTCCGGCAAAGGTTCCACCCGTCCCACAGGAGCTGCCAAGGGCTCTCCGCCAGAGAAGGTCCGGAGGAAAATCCGGTCCCGCGTACGTGGAGGGTGTTGTCCAGTCGGGCTCCTCGTCCCGACCTCTAACGGCACCCCCCCCCCCCCCCGGTCGTGACCACCATCAAGAGGCTCCGTGCCACTCAGGCAACCAGCCACCCAGAGGCCTCCAGCAGAATGTTTCCTCAACAGGTCATCGGCGACGGAACAAGACCACTGCCGTAGCGAGGTCACGCCACTCTAATCGCCGCACTCGCGACGACGGCCAGTCTTCTTACCAGACCCGCGAAATGAGAGGTGACGACCCCCTGCTCAGAGAGCTTGATGCCCAGAATCAGGCTCTCCAAGAAAAGGAGGAGGTGATTCGTCGTCTCTAGGAGCAACTCGAGGCGAATGAGAGAAGGTCTCATGGCCCGCCTCCCAGGCGACCGCAGACCCGTCAGGGCAGCCAGGATCTGAGGCAGATCCTTAACGATAGAAGGAGAGATCGTCGCGAAGAGGAGGGCTCGAGCAGCAGCCACCTACATAGCAGCTTTGGGGGGACGCTTCGCGAACTAGAATCCCCGAAGCTAGAGAACACGACAGGCCTAAGGGAGCTACTCGACCACTACGTCAAAAAGGAGGTCCAGGCTCGGATGGCCGAGATCGGTTTCGACCGAGACCAAGGAGAGGCCTACGAAGAAGGGGATCAGGGCACGTCACCTTTCTCCCAGGAGATAAAGGACTTCTCCCTTCCCGAGAGATTCAACGTCCCGAGGTTCGTCCTCTATGACAGGACCTTGGATCCGGAAGCGCACCTGCGGCACTTCACTCAGCGGATGTCAGTTTGGGGGGACGTCGGTAACTTGAACTGCAGAGTATTCTCCTCCAGTTTAGGCGACCACCAGCTCCGATGGTTCTGCGCACTCCCCTCTAGGTCGGCCTCAAGCTGGTGACAGCTCCGAAGCTCCTTTGTCGAAAAGTTCCAGGCGCACCGCGTCATCCCAAAGACAGGTGGCAACCTCATGGCGATCCGAATGAAGGACGGAGAGAGTATCATAGCGTTCGCCAAGAGATTCTGGATGATTTACAGCCAAATTACAGACGCCAATGATGAAGCCGCCATCATGTGCTTCCAGCAGGGCTTAATCCCGGGCAACGAGCTCCGTAGAGACCTGGTACGAACTCCAGTAACCACGATGAAAGCGCTGATGGCGAGGGTGAATCAATACATCTAGCAGGAAGAAGACGAAGCTCACGACAAGGAACGATTTGGACTCCCGCAGAAGGATCGAAACCCCAGGGGAGAAGGAATGTCCTCCAAACCGAGGTTGGATAAGAAGAGAGTCACCAGTTCTTTCTCAATCACCTCGGACAACGGCAAGAGACCGAAGTTCCAGCCTCCCAGGCCTGCCGGCGATCCTTACAGAGCCATTAGTGTCGTCGTCAAGGAGCCTATTTACAGAATCATGAACAAAATCAAGGCGGAACCCTATTTCCAATGGCCAGAGCCGATGAATGGCGATCCATCCACCCGCAACCGAAGCAAGAACTGTTCATATCATAAGCAGCATGGGCACATGACCGAGGACTACATGGCTCTGAAATCCCACCTCGAGAGGCTCGTCAAAGACGGGCACCTCCGGGAGTACATCAAGGAGGAAGAGAGAGTCAACCAAGCTCAGCAGCGCGCTCCGCCCAATGATGATCAGGATAGCGACGAGCCAGCAGGAATCATCAACGTCATTCACCTGGCCCCCGGTGCAAACAGTGGAAGTACCCAAGCTCGGTCAGAGGCCAAGAAGGCTGCCCATGGCAAATAGGTGATGTCGGCCGAATTAGAACGCACTCCGAAGAGGGCTAAGAAGGAGAAGCCTAGGATCTGGTTCTCAGACGAGGACCTGAGAGGAGTCCAGCTCCCCCACAATGACGCCCTCATCCTCACCCTACGGCTCAACAACTACACTACCAAGCGCGTCCTCGTAGATCCGGGGAGCTCCTCCAAGATCATCTACTTTAGTTGTTTCAAGCAGCTTGGCTTTACCGAGTCCGACCTATAAGAAGCCCCCGTCCCTCTAGTAGGGTTCAGCGCCAAACCTGTATATCCTTAGGGGAGGATCTCGCTTGAAGTCCGGATAGGGGGCGCCACGAAGATGGCAGACTTTATGTTGGTAGACGCACCGTCCCCCTACAATGTGATAATGGGGAGACGCTGGTTGCATGCCATGGAGGCAGTGCCCTCCACCCTTCATCAGAAACTCAAGTTCCCATTAGAGAAGGCTGGAGGAATGGTCGAGATAATGACCGTGTGGGGAAATCAGCAGATGGTCAGGGAATGCCTCATGGCCGTAGCGCCTGGAGAGACGGAGCCGAGACAAGTGCACATGGCCGAGCTTGAAGCCGAACTCGAAGATGTCGGGAGAACAGCAGGGCAGAAGAGCGTAGAGGAGCTCACCGAGGTCAGAATCGATCCCGATGACCCAGAACGCTATTTCCTACTGGGAAGCCAACTCCCCGAAAAATGAGAGGGCCGAACTGCTAGACTTCCTGCTTCTGAATAAGGATGTCTTCGCCTGGACTCCATATGAATTGACCGGGATCGACCCCGAGGTCATGTGCCACGAGCTAAACGTCGATCCCGGACACAAGGTCGTAGTGCAAAAAGCCTGCAGGAAAGGGGTCCCACAAACAGAGGCAGTGCTTGAAGAGGTAGACAAGCTTTTCGAGGCCGGAGCAATCTGCGAAGTACACTACCCAAAATGGCTAGCCAACACAGTAGTGGTAAAGAAGAAGAATGGCAAGTGGAGGGTCTGCGTGGACTTCACCGACCTCAACAAAGCCTGTCCCAAGGACAGTTTCCCCCTCCCAAAGATCGACCAAATGATCGACGCCACCTCGGGACATGACAGAATGAGCTTCCTAGACGCATACCGAGGCTACCACCAAATCCTAATGCACGGGCCTGATGAGGAGAAAACTGCGTTTATAACACCTCATGGCATCTACTGTTACAAGGTGATGCCCTTTGGGTTGAAAAATGTCGGGGCAACGTATCAGAGGTTAGTCACCAAAATGTTTCAGGGCCAGCTCGGGAGGACGGTGGAGGTCTACATTGATGACATGGTGGTCAAATCCAAGCAGTCGCAGGACTATCTAGCGGACCTGCGCCAAACATTCGCCGTCCTCAGAAAGTTCCAGCTCAAACTAAATGCTTCCAAATGTGCGTTTGGCGTCAGTTCTGGCAAGTTCGTGGGAAGCCTGGTGACAAGGAGAGGGATCGAAGCCAATCCAGAGCAGATTGTGGCTATCCAGGCAATTCAGAGTCCAACCTCGGCCAAACAGGTCCAAAGGCTCACAGGGATGGCTGTTGCGCTCAATCGCTTCATCAGCTGAGCCTCGGACAAATGCCGTCCCTTCTTCCAACTCCTGAAAAAGTGCTCCAAGTTTCAATGGACTCCAGAATGTGATCAAGCGCTAGAAAAACTCAAGGAATATCTCTCGTCACCAACGTTATTGTCCACACCATCACCAGGCGACCTCCTTTACCTCTACCTTGCAGTCTCGGACCACGCAGTGAGTTCGGTCTTAGTTCGAGAGAATGACAAGCAGCAGCAGCCCATTTACTATACAAGCAAGATTCTGCTCGACGCCGAGACCAGGTACCTGCCACTTGAGAAGCTAGCACTGGCACTCATCAGCACCTCTCGCAAGCTCTCCCACTATTTCCAGACATATACAATGGTAGTTGTTACAGAGTACCCTCTCAAATCCCTTTTCCGGAAGGCGGACTTTTCTGGCCGAATCTCCAAGTGGGCCGTCGAACTGGGGGAATTCGATATACAGTATCAACCCAGAACGGCAGTCAAGGCGCAGATCCTGGCAGACTCCATTGTCGAGTTCACCTCACCTAGTTCGGCACCGACCCCGCTCGATACCGAACTGGGGGGCTCCAAGGGCAGTGACAGAGCTGAGTCTGAGGCCGAGGAAGACCGATCTTGGAAAAAGTTCCTTGACTCGGCCTGGAAGGTCTTCGTCGACGGATCTTCGACATCTAAAAGGGCTAGCGCGGGCATAGTCTTCCAATCCCCAGAAGGGCTAGTCATCGAACAAGCACTGACCCTTGATTTCAAAGCATCAAACAATGAAGCAGAATACGAAGCACTGATTGCGGGTCTCGGCAGCGCAAGGATACTAGGGGCACATCGGCTAGTAGTCTTCAGCGACTCCCAGTTGGTGACGAACCAGCTAAGCGGAGATTATCAAGCCCGAGATGAGAGAATGGCGGCCTACCTAGCCCGCTCAAAGGAGCTCCTCTCCCAGTTCGAGAAAGCTAAAGTCAGGCAAATCGGCAGAAAGTCCAACTACCACGCAGACGCCCTAGCCAACTTAGCATCGGCAGTAGAAGCAGGGAAAAAGAGGACAGTTGATATAGGGACATTGGAAAAACCAAGCATAGAACTCCGTCCAGCTCGGCAAGTCCTATGTGCTGATCTCGGTCCAAGCTGGATGGACTCAATCGTGGCATTCTTGAAAGAAGATAAGCTCCCTGAAGACAGGAATGAAGCTCACAAGGTTAGGGTGAAAGCAACTCATTTTTTGCTATCCCCAGATGAAAGACTCTACAGAAAGTCCTACACAGGGCCATATCTCCAGTGCGTCCATCCAAGCAAGGTAGAAGACTTCCTTTTTTAAATTCACGAAGGAATCTACGGAAGCCACATCGGAGGAAGGTCGCTGGCATACAGAGCCATCAGCCAGGGCTATTGGTGACCCTACATGTAGAAGGATGCCCAGCTCTACGCCAGAAAATGTGAAAAATGTCAAAATTTCTCCCACTCTTTGCACCAGCCAGCTCAGGACCTGAGCCCTCTCTCCAGTCCATGTCTTTCGCTCAGTGGGGACTAGACATCGTGGGACCTCTCCACCGAACTCCAGTGAACAAGAGATGGTTGATGGTGGGCACCGATTACTTCACCAAATGGATGGAGGCAGAAGCCTTATCCTCCATCATCGAGCACGACACGAAGAATTTTGTATGGAAGAACATCGTCACAAGGTTCGGAATCCCCCGAGCTCTGGTCTCGGACAACGGGACCCAATTCGATTCAAACTTCTTCAAAAGCTTCTGCCAGGAGCTCGGTATCAGGAACCTCTATGCAACTCCGGCCTACCCACAGAGCAACGGACAAGCAGAGATCTCAAACAAGGTGGTGCTGGACGGACTCAAAAAGAGGCTTGATAAAGCTAAGGGCAGATGGGTGGAAGAGTTACCAAGTGTTCTTTGGGCATACAGGACCACCCCGAGACGATCCACTTCAGCAACTCCTTTCTCCTTGGCATACGGAATTGAAGCTGTGATCCCTCTCGAAGTCGGCCTCCCGACCTTGAGGTCGGATCTCTTCGATCAAGGGCAGAACGAAGTAAATCTCGCCAAAGAGCTCGACTTGGCCGAGGAACGAAGAGAAGCGGCATCAATACGCCTGGCCTCTAACCACCAGCAGCTATTCAGATGATACAATCAAAGGGTCAAAGAAAGGAGATTCTCAGTCGGGGAACTAGTCTTAAAAAGTGCACTCCCAGCAGATAAAGATCCTAACGAGGGCAAGCTCGCACCAAATTGGCTTGGTCCTTACAAGGTAGTCTCGGTCTCCGGGAAGGCGGCCTACAAACTTGAGAGCATGGATGATAGAGAATTGCCACGACTATGGAATGTTGCGCACCTCAAAAAACATTACTTCTAGTTTACTCAAATGATGAATCAATAAAGACGGATCTTGTGGAAGAGATGTGCCTTGTATCTTTTAAGTTATCCCCAAGGCTCCAGTCCTCGCACCAGTCTCTTTGAGCTCGGTCATAGGACCAACTCCCCAAGGCTCCGGTCCTCGCACCAGCCTCTTCGGAGGCGGCCACAGGGCTATTGTTTTACGCCTCACAGCTGCCTTGTCGAGGCCATCCCCCTTGGGGCAATAGCAATCAAGCATCCAAAATCTCGCTCTGAAGTCTCAGAGCTCGGCCTGCCTTTGGGTCCAGACTAACTACAAGTTCTCTGAAGGCAATCCTTTCGGGTACACAGCCTTAAGACCAGATGTTTACTGACCTAAGCTGCTTTGTTCAAAAGCTGAAGGGGGTTCGTTTTCATCCAATACCCCGAGACTGGAAGGTTCTTTGCCGATCTCAGCCACTTACAAGTTTTGATCATATACTAACGTCAGATCATTCACACACCATTGCAAGAAGAAAGAAGTGAAGAAGACAACTGGAGATGTAAAAGAGAATTTGTTTTTCATTAATTGAAAAAATGATTACACAGCTCTGTACATCAAGGAAAGAAAAGAAAAAAGACAAATTCCTATTATTCTATTTCTCGGGTGCCGCATCTTTATTCTTCGGCTCTGGAGGAGCGGACGAAGCAGGGGCGCTGGGAGCCTCGGATGGAGGAGCCCTGGGGGAAGCCTGGGCCTTATCAACTTCAGCGGGAGTCGGAGGCAGAGGAGGGGGACCTTGGACTTCGGGAGGGGCTTCAATAGGGTTGGAGTCAGGCTCTGATTCTGGGCTCGGTATTGCAGATACGAATTGAGGGAGGTTCGCGAATATGGGGTCATCCTCAGAAGCCCCATACTCACGAAGAGCATCCTTGCACTCCATCTCGTACAGCTCCGGACTCAGATCCTTGATTTGAGCCACATACTCTGTCGATGCCTAGTCCACCCCTTCCTGGTAAGCCTTGGCAGCTTGGGCTCGCAGGGCAGACTCGACATCGGCCGCTCCTTCCTGGAGGCTTCGAGCTCGACCTTTTTCCCAGCCAGCTCAGTTTCCTTCTTGGCGAGATCGGCCTCCAGTTGGCTCACCCTCCTCGCCTTGTCATCGGCTGCACCCCTTAGGTGCTTATTCTCGCCGCGCAACTTGACTATCTCGGCCTTCGTCGCTTGTTGTTCCGTTGCGTACTGGGCGATCTTTTCCTCCGCCTTCTTTATTTCCGCCGCACTGGCCTACAACGCATCCCCCATTCTCTTCCTGTCTTTATCCATCTCGATGACCTTGACGGCTGTCTCCTCATGCCTCTGCAATATTATTTAGAGCCTCTGTACATTCTGCAAAAAGGACAAAAAGAGCAAGGGGGTCAAATCAGACAACCAAGAAACAGAAGTTCGAAGGCCGGAGAAGGGAATCACCTCGAGCAATGCCTTCATCGTCGAGTAGAGCAGGCCCAGCGACCCGGCCTTTTTATGCCTCTCCATGTCCACGGGGAGGGCACATCCCCGGGCAACGGCCGCGACCGACTCCCAGCAGGACCCTAGCCGATCCTCCACGGTCATGGGATGGTTGGGGTTGAGGTCAAAGTTAGGCCTCCGTGGCATTGGCTTGTGGGGCCGGGCCTGCGGGTCCGCTTCCTGGGCCCTTTCTCCCTCGACCTCCAAGCGAGGCCTCTTCTCGGGAGGGGGCCCTTCACCCTCCTTTTCGGCCTCCACGACCCGAGGTCGGATCTCCTTTGGCGGCGGAGGCAGTAGAGCCTCCCTCTCTGCCTCCGCTGCCCGTGGCCGAACCTCCTTGAGCAGCCGAGGTTCCTTGGGCAGACGGACTTCCTTGGACGGCTCCTCCGACCTCCCCCTCTTCTCCTGCAGGGGGCCTTGCGCGTTCTTGCCCTTCTCGGAGGAGGAGGCCCCCGTCTCGCCCGAAGATCTGGAAGAGGAGCTGGCTGAAGAGCCTTGACCAGCGCCTGGCCCGCTGGGGGCACGCTTGGGGGCAGAGGGAACTCGGCCCCGAGGATCATCGCCCCTAGATTCTTCAAAGGAGGACGTTGTCCGTCCATCTCCTCTTCTTCTTCTTGGTCTCGAGAAGAGGGGCTGTCAGCAATTAGGATCGGGCCTTGGGGCTCCGAGGCTTGGCCGCTGGTCTCGGCAAGAGCAAGTACGATCTCCCATATCGACTCAAGGGGGACCTCGGCAGTCTTCTTGGTGTAAGACTGGTACCGCGACTTGTACCCGAGCAGAGAAAAAGCAGCCCGATCGTGATGACCGTGGTAGCGATAGATTTTCTCTAGCCACGCGTCGTTCCTCTTTCACTTATCAAAGCTGGCCTCTCTCCTCCTTCGCTAAATACCTGTGCAGAGAACGACAAGAGGGCGTCAGCTCGGCATAACGACGAACAAAAACAACACGAATAAACCTAGAAGGACAGGTGTTTACTAGGAGGGGTTCCAGGTTTCCGTGGGACCTGGATTCTCCGCCCCTCTTCGGTCTCGGTCCCCCTGAACTCCCAGTTTCCCGAGACCAGTATCCGTTCATCTCAGGCATATTTGCTCGAGTCTTCCAGGGCGTTCACCAGGGGCCGACGCTTGGCCTTCACCCGGAGATAATAGGAGTCGTCACCTGCCGCGGCCTTGCAGATGTCATAGACATCCTCTATATCGTGCACGCCGAGGCCGATGTCGAGTATCCAATTCAGCTCCGCCATGCCCATGATGATCTTAAAGCCGTTTGGCATCAACTGGAAAGGGCAAATCCGCCACGCACTGAGGCAAGACCGGAGGAGCGGGTGAATGGGAAACCTGACTCCCCCTTCGCACACCGACAATAGGGGGAAGGGCATCCAGTCCTTGTACCGACTGAGGCCGTCAGTAAGGCCCCCGAGGTCATCGGGCTTCACCAGGACGTCGGCTGGAATTTTATGCGACGCCCTAAAAGCTTCCAGGGCTGCCGGACCCTCTAACCAGTGGCTATATATCCCCATGTTCTTAAAACTAGAGGGGCAGAGAGCAAATGAAACTGGAAAAACCCTAAGGGACCAAAACCCTCTGAAAACAAAGAGAAAAAGAGGTACAAGGAAGAAGCAAAGATAGAGAATGGAACTCACAAAGAGGATGGGGAAGATTGCAGAGGACGAAAAAGCGAAGAATGAGGAAGGAGAAAGAAGTCTTCGATTTCGGTTGGTCTCTGTCTTTAGCAGATGCGCACCAGAACACCTTCAGCAGGATCTCCTTCAGGCGAAAGCAAAGGTAAGAGCAGAAAGGGAAAGGGGCGTTCCCATTTTATAGAGGGATGCCCCTCATGATTATCTCGCCACGCATCGCTTCGATCCCGGTGAACAGCCAGACGAAGGGTTCCACGTGGCAGCGACAGTCCATCTCTCACCACGCCTCTGGTACAGCATTTATCACCTCGGGCATACAGTCCGACGCCCACGTGCCTATCTTGACGAAACAATCATGATACCCTATTTATTGCCTAGGGCAAACAAAGGGGCGTCATAATGAGGATCGCACGCCAGCAGGATACGATTGGACAGGGCCAACCCTTCCGATCAGAACTTAGCTCCCGGCCTCAGGATGAGCCAAAGAGGTCGAGAGCTAGGGGCAATTGTGTGGGGTCGTTTTATAATCACAGATTTAGGTGGGGCTACTCCCCGATTTCGGATTACCCTTGATCTCGGCACCGCCCAAGGTCGGCTGCAGCGCCATCTCGGAAAAACCATGGAACGAGTCTTGGTGGCCACGTCACGAGTTTCATCCTCGGTCTCGGCCTCAAGCCTGATCTCGGCCCCTGCCACTCAGCCATAAATGCAGTCATAAATGCGCTGCCGTGACGGGAACGGCGAACTGACAAACAGAGTGGGCGCCGGACCTAGATAAGAGGCACGCCTTATCTTAAGGTCATGTCCATAGGCAAGGGATGATGATCCGATGGGACACTCCCTTTTTACCTACCCCCACTCAGGAGAAAAGAGTACAAACTGATGGGACTTCCGTCCCCTCCTGGGCACAGTCCGATGATGACTCTCACGTCTATATGTAGTGTATGAAGGAGAACCACAGGGGTACGCACAATCTCTCCCTCCCGCACTTCTTCTTCCCCATTTCTTTCAGTTCTCACACTGACTTGAACATCGGAGTGCCTTCCGCTACAGATAGCCAGGGGCTCTGACCTTTATTTTCCTCTTTTCAGGTCGTCGGAGGCTTGATCATTTTCTCTCATTTTCCCAAGATCTTCAAATCAAGAGCTTAACCCTTTAATAACCAAGTCTGTAATTTTTAGGCACTTACAATAATCAAATACAACACAAGCTCGATTTAGTACTGTCAACTTAATTCAAACTCAAGCCGAGCTAAGCTGGCCTCAGGGTAGCTGGTTTTGATGGTCAAGCTAAATTCAAGTTAAAGCTAAGGTCAGATCACCTTGAAGGCTTGAAGTACTATCCCATATGTTTTCCCCCATGTTAAGGTGTTAATGAGGCAGGGTACGTAGCCCAAGCTCAGGCCTCACGGGGGTGCATATGGGCTGTGTTTTAGGTCCTAGGCTGTACAGAGTTAAATGGGTTTGGTGTGCCTATATATACTTGTCCCACCCAGCCTTAAATGTTTTACAAAAAGAGGTTATGCATTTTGTAAAAGGGCTGGGGCTAGCTTTAGGCCCCATGTACTGAATCCGGGCCTGACAATACTTTAACAGGTAGGACAATAAAGCCTTCAACGAAGCCCAACCTAGCCTATGGGCCACCCTGATCCCAGGTTTTGATTGAGTTTAATTTGACCTTTCCAATGATTCTGAGTTCTTACTCACTGGACCCTTTTTTTTTTGTAAAACTAAAACTTTAAAGGACTTCCCTCCTTTTTTTTTTTTTTGTTTTTTTTTTTTGTAAAATTTAAACTTGGGAACGTTTGTGTAACACTTTTCCACAAAAAATCTATTTTTTTTTTCTGCATTTGGTGCGGAACAATTCCACAAAAATACTGCTAAAACTGGAAACGGGTTTCCAATGAGGGTATGGGAAATGCATTTACGCATAAAACTTCTCTCTTCTATATAATATCATTTCTTCAATCTTTTCTTTCCATTTCAACCCAAAACTTCTCCCTACATTAGCACCAATTCAGCGATGAAGAAAATTCGCACCAAATATGAATTTTTGAATTCCACGGAAATCTTTTTCCGAGATTTCCATTTCTATGGAATTTGTTGACATGGCAATTTCTCTTTTCCGCATAAAGTGTGGGTACACAAACATAAGGACTTCTCTTGTTCTTTTTCTTCTTCTGTTTTTTTTTTTCTCTCTCAAAGTATAAACTTAAAATACTTCAACCTGCAGCTCTTGCTCTCAAAAACACAATCTACATATAAATCTAAAATTGAGAAACAAATGTATATATGCATATATATATATATATATATTTTTTTTTTCTTCTTCGGTCTCCGCGGAGATATTTGCATTGGGATCTGTGCATTTCTCAATCAAAACCGTTCAGAGGGATTACTTCCTTATTAAGTTTAGAATTTCTCAAATATCATGTTGATTAATCCGATTCTCACAGCTGAATTGAAACAAAATAGGCAAAAATGATTGACTTGATCATGTCACCGACACAGTGGAATTTCCTAAATTTCAGTTGGTTCAAACTGTCTTTGGTGTATGGTCAAATATAAAATTTCATAACCCCAAGGGGTTGGCCGAGTGGTCAAGACCATGGTTCATCCCTCTTCCGTAGCTAGAGATCTTAATATTGACCCCCGGTTCCACCCTCTTCAAGAACCGAATGTTGAGTCCACTTGTGCTACCACTTAGGGGCCACAGGGGTTTTAACTGGCTTCTCTCTAGACCCAGAGGGAATAGTCCAGCGCAAAAGGTTGAGAACCCTCCATTAACCAAAAAAATATAAAATTCCATGACAGTGAAAATTGCTACAATCTGCTAAAGGTGGACAGTAAGATTTCCATCCACCCAAACAAGAAATTCAGACAGACCATGACAGCTTCCTCAACTCACACAAATGGTAACCTAATTGAAACCAACCCCCCCTTTTTTTTTTTTTTTGTGGCCTTTCATATGGTAGGATGGTGGGCCCAGAAAAAGACTCGTGACAGAAGTGGCAAATGGAACAGGTAGGGTGAACTTGGGTCGGTTTGACCGGGTGCATTTCGGGTTGAGCCCAATCGAAATTCAACCCATTATTAAAACGGGTCACGTAAATCTGACCTGCAACCTGATGGCAATCAACCCATGCCAACCTGTATCCAATGCAAGTCAGCATATTTACCCAACCCAACCTGCATAAACTTGGGCCAAACCGAAGTCATTTCAGAAAGTAATGACTATATTTGAATTTGGTACTTGACAACATGGGTTTTAATAAATAACCCTTCCATACAATCCCCAGGTAAGATTTCACTTAAATGGTTGCAGACTTGAAAGAAAACTTTTGAAACTCTTAAATAAATATTATCTTTTTGGTAGAATAGTTAGATAAAATATTATAAAAATTAAATATTATGCAAAGATTGATTTCATAGTAGGCCTACATCATATTGGAGTAGAATTTCTCATTTAAAAATGAGCAACTTTTTCAAAGCCCCTAACAATATCTACGCGTTAAAGACAATAAGAAGAGAAGAGAGACCATCGAATCACAAAAGAGTTCTACAATATTAGCAGGCCCACTTATGAGATGTCTAAATTTTTGATAAAATGTCCTTCCCATGTAGTGTATAGTGCCATCAAATTCCACTCAAATGACCCACCTTCAAATTGATATATTTTAAAAAACTAAAATCATATTATTATAAATAATTCAAATATTTCATATAAATCAATCTGATGTTGGGCCGGAACCATAGTGAGTCAAGATCTTCATATAGAATAGGAAATTTCTTTTGTGAGGTTTAGACTCTTTTTATGGGCCCCAATGAGGAGATCAACTCTAGTGCATCTGCCTTACTACTGTTTTTTTTTTTTTTCAAGTGGCCCACGTTCAAGAGTACCTTCAATGCCTACTTTTAAGAATGCAAAGAGAATAATAAATTAATAAGGAAATTAAACTTCCACCTTAAAAAAACGGATATGGTAAGTTTATTCCTTTTGCATCTTTCATAACAAAGAAAAAGACAAGAATGTCCTTTATTATTTCGTAAAATTCTCTCTTTTTTTAGGAAACAAAAATAAATTGAGGAGGGGCAAAGGGCATAAAATTAAAGTCCACATGACAGTCCCTAAAATCTCTTTTTTTATTTAATGTGAAAAGAACCACTGTTACTAAAGAAGTGAAGCACCCTAAAAGATGATTCCTAGGTCTTGGAGTACAACTTGAAAGAGGTTTAAACAGCTAGAGAGTCAAGGTCCCAACAGATTTCTAACAAGAAATTCAATGCAAACTATCAAGAGATTCAATCAATCATAACCATACAAGAAGACATGCAATTTTTTAATGTGAAAAATCCAAATGGGAAAAACCACGAGATCTATATCCAGTCCAAGGGAAACCGAACACCTTAACTTTGAACAGTTACAAGATATACCGACAGACCATTTCCAATCAAACTTAACCTAGAAGACTATAGTTCGTCTTGCTGACGGCTCGTCGTTCACCAATCGCTCATGCTTGATCCAGCAACTCACTTTAATGCCTCTCAAGATGCTTCAATCAACAATGAAAGAGTTGAGGAACTTCTTCTTGAAGCAGCAACACAAAACTCTCAAGAAATATCTCAAAGGATGGACTAGTTTTTGGAAGAGAGAGATGTGTGTCTAGCTTTATAGCCTTGAATTCGTGCATAGGGTTTCCAAGTTCAATTGGAACTCAAACAGGCAAGGGAGAGAAAATAGATAAGAGTTTCCAAACCGATTGGGCGACATCTGCGAAGTTGGGTTGACCCATAATAAGGTTGGGTCGACTGGACAAGGAATCTGTCTCGAAACTAGTTTGACACTTTACTAACATAGTTAAAATCAAGTAAAATCCGTCACATCAAAAATACTTTAATTCAAAACTCCTGCCATCTTTTATAAAAAAATAAAAAAAAAGTAAATAAGCAACCACCTTTATCCACTAAAATACAAAAAATCTCTACTTTCCTATATAAAAAGTAAAAAAGATTTCATAACAAAAACTAAAAATAAAATATCATTATAACCCACTTATATTTTATTCTTTCTTCAAAATCAACTTTACTTCACTTGACTCTATTAGTAGAGTTGCCGAACTGACAATACTCAAGCTCGCTCGACTTAGATTGGGTTCTGTCTCAAGCTTGGCTGCTTGACAGTGGAGCTTGGATTCCTGCATTTTTCTTTCTTTATTCTTCATGCCGATTCACTACTACAATTCAAAATTAAATATAGAAAATTACAACTCTATTTGGACACGAGTTTTGTCCCCAACCCCAAGAATTGCCAATAAAAAAAAAACTAACAATCTCACGTAGAAGCCTCTTGCTCCAGCCCCCACTCATGATCCAGCACCTGAGGCTTAAAAAACAAGAAGCAGCAGCAGAATTGTCACAGTGTGTTAAAATTTGCTCATGGCTTAGTTTAGTTTTCCAGAAGATTAGCATGGGTTTTAATTGCTTAGGATATACAAAAAAGAATTGGGTTTCAGGTTGTTAGATGATAAAGATTTGTTTATACAGTTTAAATTAAATATTCTGAATAGATTTGAATTAGATTTCAGAAAGTTTGAATTAGAGTTATGGTTAGATTAGGATATTGTTATCTCATTCTCTCTTGCATAAGTAGGGATGATTGTTTTGAAATGAATGATGAAGTTTCATGAAAATTGCTGCCATATGGCCAGCAAAACCATGAACCTCTGGTTTTGTTTTGGCAGAAATTTCTGGCACTTATTTACAGTGTTTTTAATGTGTTTACTCCTTTGTTTTGTATTGCATTTGGTGCCCATATGGCCAACAAATCAGAGCATTTAGCGTATCACCTTAAAATCTTTTTTATTCTTTCCTTCTTCCTACAAAATTGTATGCGGTTTGCGAGGGCCTTATGTTATAGACTACTACTCGGTTGCAGGTTGGGCTTGGATCTAAATTTGGGACCATTTAATAGTCTCTCGCTGCGGACTTTTTAAGTCTATTTTTTTTATCAATATGAGGACTATTTCAATATTAGATCCAAATCGATCATAATGACAATTAATGCTAGTGCTTATAGTTGGTTATAATTAATCCAATCCATTCACGATCCATTGTTGGATTGGTGAAAGTTTCAAAATACATAATTAGACTTCATGTGCATTAAAGAGTCACTGAAAAAGACCGTTGAGATTTGGAACAAAATAAAGGTTTTGTTTTTATAAATAATAATATGCCCATTTTTTTATTTAATGGATGTAAGGGCGAAGCTGTCATTTGTATAAAAAAATCAATACAAATCTCATGGTGCTTACCCATTCTCCTTAGAAGGTATTGAAATGAAAAAGTGAGGGACTATTTAGAAATACTAAAAACTGACTATAAAAAAGAGGAATTTAGCCGAAAAATCACCTTAGAAGGCCACTAACCAAAAAAGGCCGAAGTAGAATATATGACATGGAAGTGGTCCCCTGGGATCACTTTTGTTTTTTGTTTTTTTTTATTTATTAAAGTTTTCATTGAGCGACGATGTTGTTGCTTGTTTAAACCCTACAAAACCACTGAAACCTATTTTCTCTTTCTTCCTCCGCCATCGTTTTCCCTTGTCTGCCGATTTCTTAGCATCTAGATGAAGAACACCCAGGAGCAAAAAGAGAGGCAAGCAATGAAAGATCTACTATTTCTTATTTTCTCATCTTTTTCTTCTATAATGTTTGTTTATTATATTCTTAGCTCTGATTCATTTGTATCTTGAGAAAAAGCTTGGGTCTTGCATGGATTTGTTATTGGTGCGGTCTTTGATTTTTTTTTTCCTCGTTTGGATGTAGTAGGGTTTTGCGGTTTGTTGGGAATGCAGTTTTTTTGGATGACAGTGACCATTTTCGACTCATATTACATGGAGTGCAAGAAATTTTCCGATCTATACAATGTCTTAGTTGTATCCTTTGATTTACCGTGGGGTTTTTGAGATAAGGATAAATGAGTGTGAGTTTTGTTAGAAAACATGGTTGGTAATAAGATATGGAGCAGGTAAATTTTCAATGTGGGTTTTTGTGCATTTGATCATTTTGTAATTACTTTAAATGCTAATCATTCACTACATTTGCCTACCACTACATTTGCTCACAAGAAAACACGTATCCAACAACCATCAAACACTTCGTTAAATGCCAACCCTTGGTTAAAACGCCACCATTAATCCTGCTCACAAATTCTCTTTACAATAACTAAAGTAGGCATTGAATCTAATGAATTTTTATAATTGTACTTGCATTGAAGCATGCAAATGATGTATCTTGATTTCTTTGGATCATGTAGTGTGTGGGCACATCATAGTGAATCTAATGAATTTCTTTTCCAAAATAAGATTAGCGTCGTTGTCATTATTGCGCAACAATTTATGAAGTCTTGTTGAAGGTTAGAATAAACAACGACGTCATTGTTCCACAAAATTTTGAAAAGCTTGGTCCCATTATAATGAGCGACAATGTCGATGCTCGTTGAAAATGGGCAAAAAAAGAAAAAAGTTTGGTGAAAAGACCAATTTTGTTTCATATAAGCTAATGAGGCCTTTTTTGGTTAGTAGTGATCAAAAGTGATTTTTCGGATAAATTCCACTTAAAAACAAGCTTGGTCATTCCCATTGCGGGTAAATTCCTCTAAATTTTTTTTTTCTTAAAATTGGGTATAAAAATAAAAATAAAAAATTCTCTTTTACTTATTTTCAATCGAGAGAAACTATAAACGCGTACCCTCAGCGTCTCTACTTCCCCAAAACCCAAAACCCAAAACCTCCCACTAGGGTTTTAGTATCTCCCAAACTCTTCTATGCAAATCTCTTCAAACTGAATCTAATTGAAATCATGGCCCAACTTTCAGATTCTAAAACTCAAGTTTAATTCAAGAGGAGAAAGAAAATCACTTCTCCAATCGAAGAGAATCCGGAAATAATGAAAAACTCTCCAGATTCCATCCCAGGACATGGAAATCTTGAAAACCAAGAAATCACCGAAGAGGGAAAGCAAAATCCGGCTGAAAACGAGCTTGGGTTCTTCTCAGAAGCTCGAAATCTCGAAGCTAGTGCTGCAGAAATTACAGAAAGTGGTTCTGAAACCGCAGGAAGAGAAGCGATCGCATCCGGGGACGAGATGAAATCTGCAACCAAACATCAAGTTGCTGGCGAAGCGAATAGTCCGAAGGGATGCAAATTAGGGGAAGTATTGAAGGGAAGATACTCGAGGAATGAGCTGGAGGCGCTGAGGCTTGTAGATGTTGAAGAACAGCAGAGAAGGTGGGATAGCATTTACCAAGGTCTGGGAGTCGTTGTTGCTGGAGAGTTTGATCAAATGGCTGCGGAAAAGCATCATAAGCAAGCCCATAAGAGCACTGATCGTCGAAAGAATTCAGGAAAGAAAAAACACACAGCTGCGAATTCGGGTATAATCTCTTTTCTTTACTGTTTATTCTTTGTTCATATTTCCCTCTGCCCAGCTGCACAATCCAGATGTATATTGGTTGCCCATGGGTTTTATTTGTTGAATGCATGGCCAAATGTAGGATATGATTACAAATGTAATGCTTGGTTGAAACATAAGTGTTTCATCTTAAAACCAGCTTGTCATCATGATAGGTCTTTAGTGACTTTATAGGCCTTGTAATGTCATGTTATCATTTAATATGTATATATATAAACCTATAAAATGCATATGTATGTATGTATATCTTGGTCTTGTAATATGTTTCAATTTACAAAATGCATAACCTTCATTCACTAGAACTCGAGTGCTTCTAGAAAGGATATCAATAAGGAGAAATAAGGGCTTCAACATTTCATAGAGCTAGCAAATTTAGTAATTACACATGAATTCCCTCTTGTGACTGAAAAAAAGGCATTATGAATGAGACACCGGTTGTCCCCTCTTCTGCTCATAAGACTCATTCATTGATGACCTCTTATTTGAAACAACACTACACAAACTCAAGAACTGGACCTTTAGAGCATTCCCCACCACTGATCCTCATCCAACATGCTAACTCTATTCCCAATCCCAATCAAGACACCTATCACCTTTCTAATGACCTTAACTTGCAAAAATTGATTCATCACTCAAGACAAAAACTGCACCTATCATCCTTGAAGCTCCCATCCCTTGAAACCTACCGGGTTCCACCCCAACACCCCCTCCTGAAGTCCCATATGTAAATGCGGTTACTCTTCCCCTCAAAACTTCTTTTTCCTTCCTAAACCTCAACCTTCAGGCTGTTGGTTATCCTTGGTGGGTTGTCAGACCTATGACTCTAAAGGGACAGGGGCACCCTTGTGTCATGAAGATTTTTTATTTTTTTTTACATTGGCCCTCCAATTTTATTTTTTTTGGAAAACTCCCTTGTTCTTATATATAGGTATTACAACACTTCTTCTCTATCCATCCCGTAAAATTAGGAAGGATAAAATTAGAAATGAACGTTTTCGTGAGCATTTAGGGTTGGTATTAATAGGGGATAAAATTAGATAAACTCGTTTGAGATGGTTTGGACATATCCAACACAAGTAGGAAACAATGCCGTTAAGAAAAAGTTTGGCTATGTAGGTTGATGGTCCACCAACGGGAAGGGGTAGGCTGAAGAGGATGTGGATGGAGGTAGTAAAAATAGATATGAAGACGTGCAACTTATTTGAGGATTTGACTCAAGTTGAATTGGAATGGAGAAATATAATTCATGTAGCTGGCCCTTGCATAGTTGGGACAAGGCTTTGATGACGATAATGATGAGTTTTACCACACATCCACCTCAACATTCTCGTCTCTGTCACATCCATTTTGTGGATATGTTGCTTCTTGTTTGACCAATATTATGCTCCATAGGTCATCGTTGGTCTAATAGCTGTCATGTCACCTTCAATCTTGTTGGTATGCGCCGATCACGAAGCCCTCCAGAAGCAAGTCTCCACGTCAACCAACCTGCTTTTATCCTATGTTTGAGTTTTGAAGCTGTTTCAAGATTAATAATCAACTCCACAAAAATTGAGTTGATAGGGTCCAAGAAATTGAAGATGATATGATGGTGCTGGGCTGCTCGCCAAAACCATGGGTGTAAGACTGGATCATTGTCGTCTTGGCATCCTCATACTTGGCTTCTTTGTTTTGGTTTAGTATCCAGGTCTCTATGGGGCCTTGTGGTGAAGAAAATGGAGCATCCTTTGTCTGTATAGGAGTCTAGATATCTCTACCTTCGGAGGAGAATTACGATCTTGAAATCTGTACTTGCCAACTTGTCAATCTAGTTCATGTTTCTTTAGAGATGCTTGATGTCAATACTGAATTGAAGGACTCCAAAAGACTGGAAGAGGAAAAGGAATATATTTGGTCCCTTAGGAGGTATTCTGCTAAGGGGAAATTTAAAAAAAGTACAAAACTTATAGCTCTTTTTTCATAAAAGTTCATGATAAATTGGATATTTCAAAACAGTTTAAAAGTTTTCCTTAGTTTTGTCAATCAAGTCCAGTCCAATGGTTTCTTCTGTCACTGGCGACTTTTCTTTAAAAATGACAGAAATACCCCTATGAAAGCGTTAAAAGAGGGTTCTCTGGAAAATTTTCAAAAAGTATAAAAGAAATAAATATATTTTATATATACGGGGTGGGGCAGGTATAGCAACAAAGCCCAAACCTGCCCTGAGTCAAGAAAACCACTACCAAACCTGCTTCTCATAGAAGCGGGTTGGGGTGGGTCCCTATTTAAACCTGATCCATTGCTATCCTTATGACTGCCATCAATTCTTTCAAGTTACAGCAATAAATTGTAAGCATGATGAATCAAAACAGTTGCCCGGTGATTAAAGAGAAACTATTGGAGTGGACTTGATTGAAAGAACTATGGAAAACATTTATACTATTTTGAAATATTCGATTTTTCATTTACTTTTTTAGAAATGAACGAAAGTTTTGAACTTTTTTGAAATTTTTTCCAAGAGACAAAAATCTCTCTTTTTATGCTTTCAAAAGGGCATTTCTGTCATTTTTAAAGAGAAGTCGCCGGTGACGAAGTGAAACCACCGAAAAGGACTTGATTGAGAAAACTATGAAAAACTTTTATACTGTTTTAAAACATCCAATTTATCTTGTTCTTTTTGAAAAAGAGCGTTTTCCACTTTTTTGAAAATTTCCCTTATGCTAATCTCAAAACCAAGGAAGGTTAGGCATAAGATCTAACGAATAGGTAAACAAAACTCTTCCCGGAGAGTGGCTATGGCGATTAGGGGATTGTTCATTTCAAGCAGCTTACTTAAAAGGGTGATTGTCTTCAAATACAAAGTGGAAAGGAAGGACAGAGAATTCCCCAGGTGTTTAGATTGTAACAAGGGAAGAGAGATAGAATGGGATGAATTGTCGGTATCCCTTTGAGGATTGACTGAGTATATATAATCTTGTGATGGCAATCATATGGCTGCAATTTACAATTACATTGAATGAATCATTTTTTTTTTTTTTTGAAAGGATACAATGAATGAATCTTCTATGAATAGAAATAGTACAGGAAAGAAAATTATAAAATACAGCTATGCAATCTTGATAGAATCACCACATGGGCATTGACTTGCTAATATACAATTGGGCCTAAGCCTTGAGTCATGACTAAATGGGTCCTTCACAGACTGGACTCTGGTATTTGTGAGGGTAAGTTTAGAGAGCTGTTTGATCTGTCCATTCAATTCTCTTTTTGATGGATGTGTGCCTTGTGGATGAACATTTGGAGGATTGATTTTCAGATCTCTCTAGAATCACCTCTAACCTGGTGAAATCAGTTTCAGCTTATGTGGAAGGCTATCCCATGAGTTTTCAGGATATTGCTTGAGATTGATGGGATAAGGCCTGATAATCATGATGATGACAAGTTATACATTTATTTACCTTTTTTATGTTTTTAATTTTAAAAGTGTTTTGTTTTCTGTGACATTAGTCCTATAGTTTTCTAAGAAAACTGAAAATTTGAACTTACCCAGATGTTTCCTGGAACGATAAAATCTCAAGAATGAGATTTGTTATACTACTCAGAGTAAGCTGTTGTTTTGATAATGTTGTTGAGCGCAATAGCCAAATTTTCTGCATGATAAAGTTATTTTTATCTTATGTGGAATGTCCTTAAATCCTTGTCCTTACTTGAGCATGTCCCAGCTTCACTGGTGGTGTTCCTTGGTCAGTTCATCCCGCATCCGTTAATTAGGTGTTGTCTTGAAGGTTTTGGTTTCCTTATCCGTTGCAAAGTCTGTCTCACTGTAATTGTGTGCAATCTATGGCAGTATGCCCAAATCATTTTAATTGCATGCTGCATCTTGTTTCTCTCATTTTTTGTCAATTGATTGCTGTTAGACATCTTGTCAAATATGGAACAAAGCTAAACATGTTATTTAAGAAATAGAAGAAGATAGGAGTAGGAAGTTTTTTTTAATGTTAATGGAAGAAGAAAGGCTTAAGTTAATTTTCTGACACAGTAAGCATTAGCATGTAGACGGTAGATAAGAATTGCTTCCTAAACCAGTGATGTTAGTCACATGTCAGGGAAAAAAGTGTTGTTGGTCAATATAAGCTCAAACCCTTTTTCTTTTCTCAATGTTAATGGTTTATTATGATTTATTGGTCACTGTACTGTCCTTTTTGTTCATTTTTTTTCGGGGGTTCTGTCAATTAGAGTCAATTTGATGGTTTTTGTTTCTACCATGCACAGGTGTGGAGGTTGCAATGGAAAGGAACCACATGCAAACTTTTTACAGTGAAGAATGGTTATTAGCAAACTGCAAAAGCCATATGTTCAGTATACTTGTTGGAAACATCTAGACTTGAATACCCTAGGCAGATGACAGTTTAAGTGGCACATAACATCTGGATATGATCTCTGGAGTTGAAAGTACTTTTTGTTGACCTGTTTTGGATTCTTATTTATTTTTTTATAATTGTTTGTTTTATATGTGATTTTGAATTCTTTGTTTCTGAAAATTTCTTGTTGATAAAAGACCTAGTAACTCTCCATATGCATTGCAATAATAAGTTGAGGGCATGCATAGCGAGGATACTTACAGTAAATTCATGTTACTTTGTGGCACTTCTATTTTACTTGAAATAAATGAAAATTATATTTGATGAGCAATATACTTTGCTTTGTATTTCAGGTGAAGTGTGTTTTCAGAGTGTGGGCAGAGTCTTTGATGAAGTCAAGTCCATGGATCTTACCTGTGGTGTCCTTGCTGATGGTAAAGAGAACCCTACAGTTGTTGAGGAGGTATGTTGTGAAGATGACAATAGCGATGATGAGTATGATAGCATTCAGAGGCCTGCATTTGTGGTTGAAGGAGAACCTGATTTTGAATCTGGACCTCCTCAGGATGGGCTAGAATATCTAAGACGGGTCAGGTATGCTATATAAATCTTTTCCTGTTTGATTTGTGACCATAGTTTTCAATTTTGGTTTATGTTGACCAAAATGGCTGAGTAATTTCGGTTTGGACCGCTATCCGAACCGAGCTACACATCTAAAAAATATATATCCCAGATTTCGGTCCATTTTGGTTGATTGCCAATGATTTCGGCATTTTGATCCATTTTGGCTGAAACTTTTATTAAAAAAAAAAAGAACTTATTGCAAGGATCTTGTTGTAATCTTTTTAATAAAATAATGCAGACCTCCCAACTGTATGCAAACTACAAAATAATTGCATGTCATGTTATGAGTTGAGATTTGAGAGTGCATGTCTAATTTCACATTATGTACAAATAGCGTATAAATTATTCAGTTGGCATGTAGAAATAACATATTGTGTCGTTGATTTAGTAGAATAAATTAAATATATTTAATTTATATGTTATTTTTAAATTTTGATATTTCTTATATTTGTCTACACTTAATTATGTATATATTATTTTTTATATTTTTCCTAAATGAAACTCTAAAATATATCGAAATTAACCAAAATATTTCAATTTGGAGCCAAAACTGAAAACGGTTCTGAAACAAAATTGACAACTATGTCCCTTGACACATGCTATGTTCCATGTGCCTGAGTAGTATGTGTATATTGATGGCATTCCTTTGCAAGAAGTTCATATCCCCATGGCTTGGAGGATCAGGTGTCATATCAGTGCTGTTGATTCTTTTGTTGTTCGAAGTGTTTATGTAGGGGGTGTTTAGTTGATTTCTTTCACGATTCATGAGCCAAAACATTTTGTTCCAGTATAGGAACCTGTATGGTATGGGTACGGTAACGTTTGGGTTCCTTTACGGGTCCATTTTTATTATAACTTAAAAATCTACATTGTCTTTCCTCAATATTACATTTGATGCCTTTATCAGTCTCTTCTTTCCCCCAGTTCTTGAACTTGTAACACTTAAATGCTTTGTATAGGGGTTGTTTTAAGTGTTTTGCCTATGTGTCCAAACTATCTCAAATGACATTTCTTGATTTTTCTCTTCTATCAAGCTATTTGTATGTTTTGTCTTATGTGCCTAGCATGGATCAAAATAGCAGCAGTTACGCAGTGTAGCAGCTGCTATGGGCCACTATGGACTGCTACAGTCACTACAGAGTGAGATGATAGCTACTTTCTAGAGTTTTTTTAAGAAGACACAGTAAAGCTTCTTTCTTCTCCTCTCCAAACAACATTTTTAGGCAACTCTTCTACCTTTTTATGCTTAAAAGAACACAAGACCGCTCTGAATTAATGTTGATACATAGAGTTCCTCTCAAGGGCTCTTCTCTAGATATATCCTGACATACACCACCTTTTGGTATTTATAGATGTTTTCTTTTCTTAACTCCCAACAAAAGTAAATTGTTTGCTTTGATGAAAGTTAATTTGTTATTTGGTTTGAACTTTAAACTTTATTTAAGCATTACGTTATAATTTATATAAACTTTGTAATGTACAATTATGCTGAATTGCTTATTTGAATTATGAATTTAGAAATGCATAGTAGTTTTAACTTAATATAGCTAACCAACATGAATAAGTGTGAGAAAAATGGATCAATACTGTTAGTTTATAATCAATCAGTGACATAGAGCTTCCTTCTATGCACTGGAGGGACTACTGGTAAAGGAAAAAACTTCAAATTCTAACATTTTCCATTATTTTTTATTTTTGGGACTTTTTTTTCTGAAATCTGTCACTTTTTTTTTATTCACACTGCTGCTACTGCTACATAGCGTAGCATTTTTGTAACACCCCAATTCCGGATACCGAGAAAGTTGTCAAAATATCCGAAGTTGGCACGCTACTTCCTGGAAAATCCGAGAACTTCCAAGATCGTAGGTCCGCAGTGAGGTCCAATTTGAAACTTTTTAAAAGATATAAGATCAACAGTTAATAATGCGGAATCATGTGAATATAACGGAAGTAATAATAAGGTATCATAAGTCTGTAGCAAATATAGCAGGGCTGAAATCCAGTCTAAAGTGTCAAAGTCATAAATGATTATTACAATTTTTACCCTACTCGCTACAAGAGTCACTCAAAATCCCAAAATAGCAAGAACTCTCACACCCCAGGTGCCGGCTCTCCATCTTCCAGCTCGACCTCATGGTCTGCTGGTCCCCATCCGTAGTCCCCTACTACGGGTGCCTCAACTAGCGTTAGCGCGCCGTCCTCGGGATCGGGGTCGAAACCTAAGCACCAAGAATGGGTCAGATCTAATGATCTGGCAAGTCACAGTATACAAGTAACATATGATATATGTATCAAAAAGAGTAAAGACAGTTACGCAGTTAAAGAGTATATCAAGATACATGATCTAGGCAGTTAAGCAAGATAAGCATTTAGAATCAGGATAAACATAATATCTAGTCTAACACAATATGACACATTCACACGAGCTGGATACCGCGGGATATTATGTCGTGGCCCTCCCATACTGGACACAGTCGTGGCGGGGAATCTCACCAGTGCTGGGGAATGACTAGCCCCGCAAATCACACTCATCACTCGGGGAGACTGGACTCGGCATCACACCGTCCGTCTAAAACATAGCTCATCATGATAGCTCACTCAACACTCATAGATAGCTCCTACCATTGATGATCAGTCAAATGGCTGAGCTTAGAACAACTGAGTGAATGTCTATGCCGACTCGAGGAAACATTAAAGGTATGTGTCTGTCTAGGCGTTGCCTTGCGTGAACAAGGTCCTATCAATGTCTCTAAGAGGTCCAAGTGTCAATTCGGTCCATGGAACACATCCAAGTCCTGTCCAGTCGTTGGATCCATACCAAGGCCCATCAGGTACATGGCCTGGTCTAAAACAGTCCAAACGAGGTAACAAGTCCATTTCCAATGATGAACAGTACATTCTCATCCAAAATGAGTTATAAGTCCAATATAATCTACCTCTCTAATCTAAGGGTATACACATCCATACTTAGGCCATTAAAGGGCCCGCCTAGCCACAGACACGGGTTAGTGTTTTCCCAATCACACCATCAGGTCATCTCTAAGTAGTCCTAGGTTCAGGTCATCCATTTTCCATTTAATTAGCAGTTATAAACTATAGTAGGGACATAAGAGTGACAATGATAAGATAAGTGAAGTAAGAACTTCAAGTACAAGAATCAACATGGAAGTATCAATAATCCAACATAGGTAATGGTCCACATTCGGGTCCGGGTTTATCTCAGGTAATTTGATCTCTAAATGGAGTCTCGGATGCCAATGGATACTTTGTTTGGTGCTCCTGAAGTTACGAGCATCATTGACAACGTTTAAGGATCGAATCATCGTAGATTATACAACCAAGACCCTACTTGCTGGTCCCCACGAGTCAAGGTTAAGCCACACCATTGACTCGTGCTTGGCACATTAATAGAAGTCCATTTGGATGGTCAATGGGCCCCACAAACGATCACAACCTCAAAATGTGAAAACTGAAAAATCACTGGATGCAGTGTCCTCGGTCGACCCGGCACAAGGCTCGGTCGACCAAGTACACTGACCGAGTACACTGGTCTGTCAAGATGTTGACTCCCAGGTCAACCTTTGCGCAGTGTGCTTGGTCGACCTCCTGGCCTGGTCGGTCGACCGAATACTCTAGAAAAGTAGGGTCAAGCACCTGGCAGGCAATGTCCTGATCTCAGGAGTTCACTGTGTCCGGTCGACCTCCTGGCCTGGGCGGTCGACCGCACATACTGAAATCCTGCATGAATTAGATGTCTCAGCTCTCAGTCCAAATCCTAAGTTTCCTTTGTGCCCGGTCGACCTGGAACAGGTTTAGGTCGACCGCACACACTGAATTCTGGCCCTGAGGCAAAAAATCCAACTCTCAGTTATTTCCTGCAAAACCTGTGTCCTCGGTCGACCGGGCACAGGGCTTGGTCGACCGAGTACACAGGACTGAGAAACCTGCAGAAAATAATTGGGACTTGATTTCTTTCCAATTCTAGTGTCAGGTCGGTCAATCGAGTACACGTAGCCTGCAAAATTTCCAGGAATCTGGATTTCTTCTTCAATCCAATTTTCCACCAAACCTCATCCAATCTCGTCTAAACATCACAGGATCATCATAGAACATAAAAAGCACTTCAATACACAACCATCCATCACCAAACGGGCCATTGATCATCCAAATGAGAGATCTCATCCATCAATGACCATAAATCCATAAAACTAAGCTCAAATGGTAGATCTAGCATAACTACAATAATTGAATTGAAATTACAGAATCAAAGGAAGAGAAAACATGCATTCTATGCTAAATAAGTATATTGCACTTGCCTTGGTCAATTTGTAAGATTGTAGAGAGAGAAAAGAGAGATCCAAGATATAAAATGAAATCCAAAGCTCCTATAGTATCCAACACACAAATCAGCCCCAAAACTCAGATCTAGAGAGATCTCTAACTCCTACACCCACATTCACAAGAGAATAGCTATAAGGAAGGAGATCTAGAGAGAGAAAAGAAGAAATTTAAGGAAATAGAACTAGATGAAGAAGAATACCTTGATTGGAGGGAAGAGAAGAGATTAGCAAGAAGAAAGAGCTCCTTAAGATAGATGGTGGTTGTAACTTGTAGTAGATAATCTTCTTCTTCTTGTTTGGGTTCTAGATCTAGGGTTTTAGAGAGAGATGGGAGAATTGGAGGGAGATGAGAGAGAGAGTTGTAGCTAGAGTATGGATTGGGATGAATGTAGTATATATAGGTTGGGGTTGGGGCTAGGTACAAGAATACCCTTTTAGTTAACATGGGATTAGGGTCAGAGTCATGGGTAGTTTGGTCTTTAGGTGGGAATCTAGAAGCTTCTCAAGTGGAATAACCCCTATAGTAAATACTAATTACTAGCTAGGGCCTCTAACCAATTAACTAACTCAAAAATTATAAAAGACACCCTATTAACTCTATAATTTACAACAAAGGCCTAATTAGGAAAAATACCTATCTACCCTTACTAATCCCTAGTAAATAGTATAATTAGCTAATATTGGCTATTAAATAGTATTCAATCCAAAAGTGAGGGACTGAGGGTCCACAAGGGGTGGGGCCTCACAGTTTTGGCTGCTGGCTTCTATGTCTACTGCAACTGCTATTTTGATCATTGGCGCCTAGTACTAATTCTAGCCTTTTTGTTAAGCCGATGTATCCATCTTTTGCATGCACATCTTAGTCACTTGTACTTGCTTCTTGTGGTTACACATGCAGCTCCATACAAAAAATTTAGTCTAGCCCGCATTTTATGACCTATCCCCTCCAATCAATGTGGCACTTGCCAATTGCACAATGCTATATTAGTTTTTTTTTTCCTGCTTGATGCACCTTCGTTTGTTTCTTTTGCAATATCAAACTGAAATGCCTTGTTTGCTCTATAGTTGTTCCTAAAATCTATCACATTGGAGCACCAAGTTATTTCAATTTTAAGTAACTCATTTTACTATTGGATTCACTAAATTTTGATTTTATTTGTTGTTGTATTTGAAAATAACTTAGGATATGTATCTCAAAAAGATAGGTCCTCACGCCATGGCTCATTCCATAATGCAATTCTGCTGGTAGTATCATCACTACCATCATCATCATCAAAGCCTTGTCCCAACTATGTTGGGGTAGGCTACATGAATTCTGATCCTTCATTCCAATCCATCTTGAACCAAATCCTCAGATAAGTCGCACTTCTTCATATATATTTTTACTGCCTCCATCAACGTCCTCTTTGGCTTACCTCTTTCCCTTGGTGGGCCATCAACGTTCAAAGCCAAGCTTTTCCTGTAACAATGTCGTTGCCGGCCTGTGTTGGACATGCTCAAATCATCTCAAACGAGTTTATCTAATTTTATCCCCTATTGATGCTACCCCTAAATGCTCTCGAAAGCGCTCATTTATAATTTTTTGTATGGAGAATCCCCTTCTAAAATCAATGAGAGTGCTAGAGTGTAATTCCATCCTTATCCATTCCCCACCTTACTCTTTCCTTCTAAAGAGTTGTTCCATCCTTACCCAGTCTCTACAGCCAGTTTCCAAGTCCCTAATTAACAAACCTTAATTTCCAAATGCATGGACCTCCATAGTTTGGCAATTGGCTCTATTCCATTCCACCAAATGATATATCTTTGGTGTCCTCCCATTCCATAAGAAATCCCCTTAAATACACTTAATGTCACCCATTGGGCTTCAGCATGTGGACATGAAATAGATAGGCACATATATAACCAACTTCAAAGTAATTTGTTCACCAAGGGCCCATCTAACATGGTGACCGAGTACTTTCAGGGAGGATACTTCTCTAATGATTCCCAGAATTTTGTTTTGTTTTGTTTTCCTCTCTCAGAATCCAATTTTAATTTTATGTTGTAGCAACATTTAGCTACTATTTTTGTATGTTTAATGTTTATCTTTCCTTGTTGATACATTATTTTCATAAAAATAGCAATATACTACTGATATACATACTTTTGACATGGTATACATACTACTGTAGAAATTATAAAGCCAACCTCAGATAGATGTGGTAAGGTTTTCTTTTGACATGATGAGGTAATTTCTTAATGTATTTGTATTTTGTACACACTTTTCGGTGTATGGGACCTTTTCAAGATGTAGTATTTCACATGTTCATTGTGTGGTGCTTACACTATTGTATGTATCCAAGCTACAGACAATCTGTTCTGTTTTGACCACAATCTTTTCTGCTTTTCTTTTTCTTTTTTGTTTTGTTTGAGTTTTAATTGATTTAATATGGAAAATGGGGGAGATCTGTAACTTTTGGTTGCTGTGCTTTGTTGCTTTTCGTTTGTAGGTGGGAGGCTGCACAATGTCCGAAAGTGAAGGTGGTCAAGCTTGACAGAAATAAACTAAAAAGTGAGCAAACGCTTTATATGCCCAACATTCCAGAGATTGCAAAATGCCCAGTGCATCTCTTGCCTTCAAAACACTGGCAGGAGGCTTTCCTTGCTGATTTCTCAGATCTCAGACAGGTGACCTTTTTTTTTGTCTTGGTTTCGATGCTCGACCACTTAATCTCTGAGTTGGCCCAACAAGTGTACATTCTGGTTCAACCTTTCAGTATCTGGTGCATTCATTAATGAGGCCTACTGCAAATGAGATGTGGGACATCCATCATGAGACTTAGCTTCCTGATTGGTGGCCTGCAATGTGCGCCTAGCAATTGTATGGACATGCTAACCTCATTTTATGGGGTTTGACCCATTCAAAGTTCACCCACCAGATGATTGACCTGGGTCACATTGGGGTGAACCCTTCTGTACAGTTGCTCTCTCTACGTTACACATTTCTTATTTCTTAAAAAAGGAAGTAATCTTTTATGACTGGGTTCTTATGATTCTCTTAACAATCTCAGGTTCTGGCACAGCTTGAAAATTCCAGTGGCGAATATTTAAGGAAGCTGCCGTCTTTTTCTAGTGATGGCTCTAGCAAAACTCGTGGCAATCAGGAAGTGCTGAAGAATATTCCAACAGTGTCGGCAATTCTGGGCATGGATGCTGTATCTCGAGCCTCAATGCTAAGAGCTCGGATAGACTCTCTGGAAACTGCAGATACTGTGTCCAGGGTTGACTGCGTGTGGCTGTTTGCACTTTGTGCAGCTGTGGATATTCCTCTTAATGCAGAAATGAGTGCTTCCCTCAGATGTTTACTGCGAAAGTGTGCAAGCCTTCGAGCCCAAAAGTCAGATACTGATGACGAAGTTGTGATGCTGAACATGTTAGTCACAATAGCCGGGAGGTATTTTGGGCAGTCCGATGTATGCTCATAAAGAAATGTTTATTTCTTTATATTATATCCATTTCTGTGTTACAGAGATCACTTTCATTTAGGTGATGGATTTTCATGTGCTCTAAGGAGTGCCCTTGCTCTATGCAAACAGCTTGTTCATCAGTCATCACATCCCTTTTCCCAAGTACCATTTGATCAGGGTGAATCTGCACTTAAATTGTTTTTTCACATGATGGCTAGACATGATGGCCAATAATGTAAGTGTTATATAACCCAACACCCCAACTCATTGTTGCTAGTGTTTTTTGCTTTGGTCCCATCTGGGTCATGTTATTCTTCCCCCATATTTGATGTCTGCTGTGCCTTCCCAAAAATGGATAAATGTAGAAAGTGCATCTACCTACTTTTCATGAGCTTTTGGTTATTGTTGGTCTTTTTTTTAATCACAAGAGTAGTACTAATTCCATGAACTACAGTCACAGTTCATTCCGTAGGAACATGGCAGATGCAAAAGTTAAAATTTTCTGGTGAATGTCTTATTAAGCCATGTCCATCTGTTGTGAGGCTCATTGGATGAACATTATGAACATTCACGTACAAGTCTTGAGTCACCCCCATGAAAATAAATATCTGTGCAGTTTACCATCACTCATAACAGCTCCCATGAGATTTCAAAACTCCCACAACATTATAATGAAATAAATGTTTCATCTTTGTGCTTTGAACTCTGAAAGAGAATTTAACTCTCTTGTTTCCTACTCATTTGAGAGTCATAAAAGCTGAGGGTTTTCTTTTAATTGATCTTCACAGTGCACCAACCATGTCAACCACCACCTGTACATAATGAGTGCATGAGGACTGGATTGTTGCATTTTATACTTCATAAAAAGCATTTTGTTAAGAAAGTAAGGAGGGATCAGACTAAAATCAGATGATAACTGATTCCTGATGGATGGTACATACTACTCTCAAGGCTCAAAGTATCACATGCATGGGCTGCTTGTTTACCATTTATTTATTATTTATTTTATTTTTATATCCATTGTTTCATATATATATATAAACCCCCCTAATAGTCCTTGTTCGTCAGAATTGGATAACCCCAGGCCGGAGGCGAATGGTCCTAAGGTTGGCCCGGTGAGGAATACCATGGGTCATAAACAAAAATAATATAATTAAAAAAAAATCTAAGATATTGAACTGCACATGATGCATTTGGACTGCCACACATGAAATTCAGCAGTGGGTCCTGCCTCTAAAACGGTCCAAATGTGTAGTGCACAGTGTACATGTGCGCAAGTGAATATTTTCCATTGAATATCATTTTCTATAATGAAAGTCTAATATTGTCATTTTTATTTGAGGATTTTATTGGAAAATTCTCATTACATGAGTGTTGTACGAAATAATATCTCCTAACTCGGGCTGCACAAATGAGTATTTGAGAGGAGTGACGCTAGCGTCGCTTGTCTCTAATTAAGCGACGCTAGCGTCACTCTCTATAACTACGGGATGAATACTTTCATGCTGCGTGAGTTAAGGGACAATATTTCGTGCAACCCCTACATAATGAGAATTTTTTAGTAAAATCCTCTTTTTATTTTGATAGTATCATGATTTTCTTGCGAAATTTTCAAGTTTTTCGATATTTTGCGATATTATAAAAAATCCATTCCAAAAAAATACCATGATATTTTCAAAATACCAGCGACATCCTGGACAGATATAGGAAGTTCACGACATTCAATGAATCCAAATCATCAAGACCCATTTGCCACATGTCCTCTGATAACTTCTGGCCCACTGTTGTATTCTTTTATTTATTGTACACGTGATCACTTCATGGGTGGGCCCAATGCCTGATTAAGGTGAAATTAAGGCCGACCAAATAGGTGAAATCTTTTAACGGTTTGGATTTAAGAAGTGGGCCCCTCTCAACTATCTGTAAGGTGCCGTAGGGCAGGGTGTGTTTCATTCTTTAATATACTACCTTTTGGCATATTTCTGAAAAACTCCCTGCAAATGTTTATGTGAACTCTATACAGACGCAGGTGTTTTGCACATACACCCCTGCTGTTTTGTCTGTTTGTGGAAAACCCCTGAATTTTGATTAGGAGAATTAATCTACTGCTTTATGTTGAAATGTTTGAAAAGTACACCCTCACCATCTGTGGGTCATTTCCTAATGGATTTTAAGCTAATTCTTCAGGGGCGATCAGGGGGTGGGGGGAAGAGAAAGCGCGGCGCCCTTGATTCGTCCAAATAGAGGATCCGGATTCACTACTTGGATGTCTTCCACACACACACACACAATGATATACATCTATAAATGCAGCTAGTATGGTCTGTTAGTGGAAGAAATTAATAATGTTGTAGTTGTGATCAAAATGGGTTTTTTGACATTTCAACAAAAGCAAGGGTTTTTATTTAAACTATCATTTTTATCAGCACATAGGGAAGGAGGATGTTTATATGAAAAAAAAAAAAAAAAAAAAAGGAAAACATAAAAAAATATATTGAAAAGCATTTCAAAAGGTCAATGTTTCACTTCGATTGCGTCCAGTAGATAAAATTATAGTGTGAACCATTATTTTTTAAATGATGAAAATATGGTAGAGCTCACTAAATGATTGAAATAGTGTGGGGTTGACCAAAATGTACGTTTGGAAAATACCAAAATATGATTGCCCTTAACAGCCCATCTATGCCATCCATCCATCACACCTCCAAAGATGGGAGAGATGGACTTGGGGATTAGTTTTGGGCTTCAGATCATTTTATTGCCATTTCTTGTGTCCTCTTGCTCTACTGAAGAAACTTATACATGAGTGTATCCAAATTGGATTTTTTTTTTTTATGAAAGATACCGAGCCCATATGAAATAAATAATGGAATTTTTTTTTTTATCTTCGAGGGAAAAAATGAAACTCTTTTTAGGAATTGAATAGGTAGAAACTCATGGTGAAATGAGCTTCATCATAGGTTTATTAAAGAGTTGGAGGGTGATGGATATGAGGTGCCGGGTGGAAGATATAAGGTGGAGATGTAGATATAAATGAGAACTTGACTTCCTAAGATTTAGATTGGTATTCATTTCTCATCTCTCCTTTATTCATTTTCCATTAAAGATGAATATCTTTTGGTCATTTCTTGATCTTCACATTGTTACAGGTCTAATCATTTTCAGAAATACAAGCTTTGGAGTTTCTAGGAATTCAATTACATGAAACAAAGGGGCACCAAGAACAAAATGTTAAAAAAAAATTAACTTAAAATTTTCATGCCTGATGAATTTTAGAACAGACCCATGTGGGGTTCTACTTCTACCATTATGAATTCCTCATGGGGTCTTTTACAAAGAGATGAGAGGTTGAAAAACCAGCCTTGACACAAGAGTAGGTCCAATTAAGAACAAGCACCCACAACGAGAAGGAGACAAAAGGTTTATACGTGGAAAACCTTATTCGGGAAAAAATCACGGGCCTTATCGTCTAGGCCGATAGACAAACCAAGCACTAGTAAATTGAAAGTTACAAAAAAACTCACAACCCTTTTCTAGTTACAACTCGACCTTAAGGATTGTTTTGAGCTTACCAACTACTCGCCGTTCACCAACTACTCGCCGTTCACTTTTACCGTGCATGACCCAACCACCTTAATAGCCTCTTCAAGGTGAATCTATTTCAAGAGAGTAGAAGAAAGAAGAAATCAAAGCTTGATCTTCAGCATAGCAAAATATTGCTATGGATGAATGATGGATCTCTCAATAATCTTCTCTAGGGTTTAGAATTGGGGAGAGGTGATTATTTGGTTGCTAGATCCCTCAATATATAGGCCAAGGGCCGTGTGTAATAAGGGCGACGAATAGAATTAAGAAAGAGAGTTTAGCTCAAATTTGGAAACCTTCTTGAAAATTCGCGCACTTCCACCGACGTGTTCTCTCTAGCGAGCAAGAGCGAACACCCATTCTGCCAGGGTGATATTTTTAGCTTCCCTAGCTCGCTCGAGCAAGTGCCCATTATGTTTGAAGGTGCATTGTGGTGCACTGGCTCGCTCGAGTGAGCATCTATTCTATCCTGAGTCCTTTTTTGCATCTTCTTCGATCTTCAATCAGGATAGTACATTCTATAAAATTATATTATGAATTAAATTTCCATCCATTATCCAATAAATTAGCCAACACTAAAATAAACCTTACAGAGGTATATCATTAAAAAAAATAAAAATAAATAAATAAATAAAAAAACCTATTGTTTGTCACATTCAATAACTTATGTTGGCAAAAACTCCTTTCCTTTTAGTGATTGGATAGAATGACCATGACTGCAGCTGAATGCGTACTTACCACTGGCCCCTCTCCTTCTCTTGTTCCTCCGAAGACACCATTACAAACCACAAGCACATGTCACAGGCTTCTTCTTACAGGTCACTTTCCTGTCATGAATGTGCATTTCTTCACCGGAGACGGCACTCTTTTTTTTTTTTTTTTTTTCCTTTCACCCCAGATAAGGGGGTTGGGTCTCATGAGAGAGCGCGCACAAATCGGAAAAGAAAGCCCGCACCCACCGGAAGGGTGGTCTCAGCTAAGATTTTGGTACATACGTGTGCCACATACTGCATGTGCAGATTTCAGCCATTAATACAGACTGTACAGCGGGACACAGGTTCACGTGTCATGACCAGTGCCAGATAAGAGGGACCCCACCACCTTCTGATGGGCCATGGTGTGTGATGAAAATTGACAGTCCAATGGTCCACATTCAATGTATACGTGACCCAGCTAATATGGTCACACTGGGCCACCAACTGTACTGATGGAGTCTAGTCCACATAAAATGAAGAGATTAGTATGTGGAACTTCCTCATTCTCTTGTGTTTGATTGAATTGATGCTCATCACCCCCAGTTGCATTTGCAGCTGCATATGGGTTTTGGTAGTCATCGTTATCATTATTTATTTGTGAGCATTTTTAGCAATACGTCAATGACAAACCCTTTGAGGTCACTTTCTAGTTATTAAGGTTTTGTTATCACTTTTCTTATACTCCAAAACATTAGGGACCATTTGTTTGCATGTAATTGAATTCACAAGAGTTTTAATTAAGGTCAAATGGGCTAAAATCGAGAAACAATGATAGCTAATATTATCTTCGATCTGATGATTAAAAACATTTGATTTGATATAATGCGTGCATCAATCTTGTCGACTATTTGATCAAATGACTTGTGATCTGATGGTCATAAACATTTGATTTGCTATCAAAACTAAGGCTAGCTCATTTGGCCTTTCCGTAGGTGGGAGTTGATTTTAATACGCTTTGATTTGTGACATCTTTTATAAAGTTGGGCAACTTACTTGATGATGGATAAGTAGCCTTAAAATAAGTTAATTGTATGAGGGTGATAGCTAGTGATTTGTGATTGAACCACTAATTTAGACTTGACCAGCTCCAATTCCTCCATTAATGATAAGGTTTGTCTACTTCAAACAAGTAACCTAGCTATCAGTCTGTTTAGTGTCTTAATTAGAAGTCGATCAGTCTCATGTGTTGGGACATGACTCCACCTTTGAGTTCTTCTAATAATTTTCAATGCACCAAATTAAAGCCTAACTATAAATGCAAAGCTAGCTCCTGCCACTGTTTACCACCGTAAAAACTAGGCTGGAGTTTCAGGCTCAATGAGGATAAATCTGTATCCTCTGAAATATGATAATGCTTTTCAGCTGGGGGCTCGTTTAGGGCCCTGTTGTTCATATGGAAATTTAGGAGAAATCCTGTGGAAAATCAGCCCAAAATCTTCCAAGTCCTGTTGAAAATCAGCCCAAAATCCGCTGCTCTCGTTTTGTTGGCGGTTGGTGTGATCGTCTTAGCCGAGAAAGAAAAAAAAAAAAAGCCAAAAAGTGTCAAGTTCCATTGTTAACAAGGTTAGAAACAAATCCCCCTGTTTGGTCCAAACAGGTCAGGAGGTGCCACATGGGGATTGCTCCAAATAAGGAATCCGTTTCCCAGCAAGGATATGAATCTCCTATGGGGAGGTGAGAAAGTCCATTGCCGTGGATGCAACGACTGTATTCTTAGGACATGTTTCTTTACAGGAATTCAACTTGGAATTCCTAAATCATCCCCTCTACATGCGTATCCAGAAATTTCGGTAAAAAATAAAGAAGTTGGGATTCAAGAAATTCCAAAGGTAAATTTGAGACTTTTTTAGGTGGCTTGAATTTTAAAATTCTGAAAAAAAAAAAAAAAAAAAACATAACATTTGCAAATGTCGGAAGGCAAACCATCAAGTTATGTCCATGCATTCCAAACATACCAAATTCTTTGAAATTCCAGCAAAATGTTAGGGGTAAATTCCTTTTATAAAACTTTTGACAAGAAATTTTGGAATTCCAACCTCTTTGGTTTTTTGTGGAATTTATAGAAATCTTGGAATTCCAGTGGGTAGCTTTGCTGTAAAGGTTGGTTGCATTATCAGCCATGAACCCCATGCTTAATCAATTTGTGAGCAGGGGCATTTAAAGAGAGAAGCTTTATTGGTCAACATAATGAGGAGTTGATGAATGAAATAATCGAATCACCAACCCACGCATGCACCAATTAATGAACCCACCGACTATTCACCAAAAAGTAACCAACTTGAATCCATCCTAAAAAGATAACACAGCCACAGAGAGTGTGAAGGGAAGGAAAGGGAAGGGAAATCTGCATCTTCTAATGTTTATCACAACCACCTCTAATTTTAAATCTTTATATTAAACCACTTACATACTTCCCTGGCTAGGGATGACATTTTTAACCCGCCCCACCCCAATCCGGAGTGCCCGCCCCGCCCCGTATGGGTTTTCCCTGCCCCGACTCTTAGATGGGGCGAGGACGGGGAAAAAAACCATACCCCGAATCCGGGGCGGGGCAGGGATGGGTATGGCTCTTGCCCCGCCCCATGCCCCGCCCCGTAACCCGCCCCGAAATACCGCCCCATGCCCCGTCCCGAAATACCGCCCCATGCCCCGCCCCATAACCCGCCCCGAAATTAATAATCCTCTAAAATATAAATATATATTAGATTTCTTTTATAATAAATAAACATATTTATATGTAAATGTATATATTGATTTTATGTTGTTATTAAGGGTTAAGTAGATTGATTGAAGACTTTTTTTAAAGTTAAACATGTAATTGAATGAGACATTATAAAAGCATATAATATGATCCCATTCCCTCTAATTCAAATTTAATGAAGTTAAAGTTGTTAAAAAATCTATCTAAGCTTATTTTACTTTAATCATATATAATGTTAAATTGTGACAAGATAAATCATATTAAATAAAACGAATATAAATATATAATAGAATGATGGATCATGCTTTAATAGCAAAGTAAATTATAGTAACTTATAATAGTAAAGTAAATTATAGTTAGTAACTTAATATGATTCTAATCATACTAACAACACTATAAATTATACTAATTTTAATTATATGTAATCAACCTCTTTATTAGTAAGTGGAGTTCATTGGTCTTAAAGTGAGGTTCCTGCCAAATCAATGAGATTTAATGATATTTGACCATCAACTATTAATAATTTTGACTCGACTTGATTCTCGTTAAGATCTTCCAATCTTTTTCTTACCTGTGGTTGGTATGCATATGGTTGGAGCCCACACCATGGAAAGTTGGGTAAGCTTGTTGAGGGAAAATTGGAACATATATTATGTAGTCAGTTCAATACCAGAAATGGAGTGAAACCATGTATTGATGGAGTTCATGATATTTTAGAGAGATATTGTCTTTTTTTATAAAGAATGTCTCAAAGCATATATGATATTTTCAAGTGTATGTTAGTGGCCTTCAAGGGCTTAGAGAAAATCTTATAAGAATAAAATCTCACTTTAAATAGGCAAAATTTCAGGAAAAGGAAAATTTATATTATTAATTTTAGATAATTTTAAAAAATTTAAACAATCTAACAGTGCCCCACACTTTTAAAATATTTATGCGGGGAGATCTATTTATTCTATTTTGGGAGATTTTTTTTTAATATTATTAAAGGCATAGAGACAACATAGATGAATCATTCATGTGCTTTTTACCATGTAAAATAAATTAATTTACCTTTTTTTTATAGTCAATTCAAAATTTATTTATTATATTTATTATTATACCACATCGGGGCGGGGCGCCTCGCGGGGCATGTCGGGGCGGGGACAGGGTATGTAACATACCCCGAATTGCGGGGCGGGGCGGGGACAGGGAGATTCGGGGCGGGGACGGGGCAACCCAATTCCGGCCCCGCCCCGCCCCGTTGCCATCCCTATTCCTGGCCATCTTGGTCAAGTCAAGCAGTTTATCTCTTATTGTGTGAAGCCAAGCTCACATTTTCACAAGTAGATAAAGTGACTTTTAACTTTCAATAATTTGTAGTGAATTTAGAAGAAAATTTAAGCACTACAATATTTATCATAAATTGAAGGTATTTAACTCATTAATAAAAAATATCCATACTTGAGTAGTGAACGAGATAAAGTAGAAAGCGTAATTTAATCATAAATTCAATTCAAAACATATTCCATATCCACTATCTAATTTTGACCTAATAGATCATTTTTATCTATATATATATATATGGGGAATGTTCATATGCATCCATCCCTCACCATAGGGTGAGGGATGCTTCCATAAATGGGGAGTTTTAAGTACACCCTCTGTACTTGAAATTCTCCTTTTGTACTTAAAACCCCCTATTTATGGAAGCATCTCTCACTCTATGGTGAGGGATGGATGCATATGAACATTCTCATATATATATATAGGGCTGTAACATATACCTTAACATATATGACAAGGTGACATTTGAGCTGGACTGTAGTGAAAGGAAAGTTTTGTCCTTTCTGAGTAAATTTGGATGAAAACCTATTGAAGTTTACCAAAAAAGGCTTCTCTTTTTGGACTTTAATTTAGGATGACTTACTCATATTGTTAGGAAAGTAGCAGTCGAATGTAAAACCTAAAATAGTCTTCTGGGCTGGTTGCAAATGGTAGGAAAGTCATTCAGTGCAGTAGTAGTTGTATATTTTCTCAAGAGATGGCACAGAGAGCCAGAAAACTGATTCCATAAGATCCCTTGCTTTGACTCGCTCTTGTACTTGCTTGATTGTAAAAAGATGAGTCCAATGACACCATTGGGTGGCATGGATATAGTTGAACTCCATAAGTCTCACCGGCTCACCTTTGTTTAATCCAAGCCTAGTCCTTCCAGTAAACAGGTCCAATTCAAGTTGAGTCCATGGGCTACCTACATTTGGACCTAATTATTCGACAAAAAATATATTAGACCTCGATCTGGACCTACACTCTCATCGGCCTGTACCCAAATCATGAAAATTTGGTGCACCCCGGCCCTAATGGGAAATCTCCTCTTGAGAACTTCTATCACTGTATTGCATGAGAGCTTTCAGCAGGCTCACATTATGATTTATCCGAGATATTTATACACGGGGCCTCCTTGATACTCATCAAATCCCAGGTTTGCACATATATAATGAACTGGACCTTTGGATCAAGGGTCAATTTTCTCTTTTGGATCAAGGATCATGGGGTTAGTGGCATAAGATTGATCCCATTTTTTGTATATGGGTCCATCATGGGTGACTCTTTCCATCCCCTTCATGTCCCATTATCTCCAAGGCCCCAAATGTGCCCCAACAATCGATGTGCATGATAAGACCGCGCACACTAGATGTGCAAGAATATCACCCCTAATGCGTCAAAATATTAAATAGATGTCCCTTTTTGAATAAGAGGTAGGTCATAAGGAGACCTTCATGCCCTTATACCTCTTTATTATCATATTTTTAAGTAAGTCCTATAAAATGAGCCATTTCATGCTTGCGTGTTTATTTATAGGGTAAAGTAAAGTTCAATAAAATAGAGTGTCAAATCAAGAAAAAAAAAATAGATCGAGTTGATTGTAAAAGCATACAGTGACAACAAGGAAAAAGGTTTTTTTAAGAGGCACAATGACAAAAAATGGTGCTTTTACTCCCAACTCCCTCCACTTTCTCTCCTTTTTTATTTGACGTATGCACGATCTTATTTTATTTTATTCAACCATACAAACAAACATGACAATGTGATCAATTTTGAAAATGACCATCAATAGTCTCTCTCTATCTATATCTATCCAATATCCAAATTAGGATTTTGAGTATGATGCATATATTAGCTCCAAAAGTTAAGCATGATCATTAATGAGGACCAATAGTAGTCCATACCTAACTTTTTCGAATGAGATCTATAAATAACTAACCTTATTTTTGACACATTCATGATCATAGTGGTGTATTAACTAAGGGCATCTTTGTATGCAATAGTTTTTGTAGTCTCTTATTTATAAAGTGGTTTCATTTTATTTTTATTTTTTTGGTAGAACAGTGATTTCATTCTTTTAAAACTAAAAAGAAGAAGAAAAGAAAACTGCCAAGCCATTGATGGTTTCAATTGTGAGGCATCCTTCTCCACATCCTTGTCGATGTTCAATGTGCTAACTTTATAAAAGTTCAATACAAATCTCACGGTGATTACCCTTTCTTAATAGAAATAATGATATTGGAGACATGAAAAGTATTGAAATGAAAAGGTAAAGACCTATTTACAAATCATAAAAACTTTTTTTTTTTTTGGGGGGGGGGGGGGGGGGGACCCATTTGAGGTACCAACCCAAATATCCATATGTAACACCCCCCCCCCCCCCCCCAACACACACACAAAACAAAAAAAAAAAATCCAAGTATTCATAAAGAGTGCAACAAGAGGGGCCAACAAAGAAGATGACTGGAGGGTAACTAAGAGGGGCCAACAAAGAAGATGACTGGAGGGTAACTAAGATGAGCCACACAGACACTCCTCCTTCCCAAATTAGAAATAGAAGTCATTTTACCTCTGAAAAACTTTACATCCACCATTAAATGACCCAATTTACTCAATACAGCATTGATTCATTATCCAGCTAGCAGGAAACAGCCCTACCACCCCATGGCCACTACCCCAATACTCACCTTTCACAGGATGCCCCATGCCCCATATCCCAAAAGCACCACATGCAATTGTGGCTCATTGCCATGTCATTGTCGATCACATGTAGCTTTCCTTTAACATCAATGCAAACGTAACGGCTCTCACTTGGGCAATTATAAAACCTGCAACGACACATCTGTTGTTGCCAGCGCCATGGGAACGATAAGACAGGAGTGTAATCCCATCATCCACGACCTCAGGGTCTCGATCCAACGTTCATCCACAGTCTATCCATCAGGTCCATCTGATGGACGGTCCATGTTCCTCTCCAACATCGACCAGGTCCTCAACTTCGACGTGGACACCATCCATTTCTTCGCGGCAAATCCGGATTTCCCACCAGATGCTGTTGAGGAGAGGTTGGAGGAGGCTGTGGGGAGGTTGTTGGTGACATATGATTTTTTGGCGGGAAGGTTGAAGTATAATTTGGAAGAGGAGAGGTTGGAGATTGAGTGCAATGGAGCTGGGGTTGGGTTTTCAGTGGGATCAAGTGAGCTGGAGTTGGAAGAGATTGGTGATTTGGTGTTTCCTAATCCGGCTTTTAGGCAGTTGGTGGCTAAGAAATCTGACAAGTTGGAGATGGAAGACAGGCCCTTGATTAATTTTCAGGTTAGAAATTTTTTAAATTCCTCTTAAGGGTTTCTATTAAAACATATATACATGTTCTTAGTTATAAAAATAAGGTGGTTTTAAGTAATACTAATTAAGTCCCAATTTTTATTTTTATTTATATATATATATGTTTTTTTTTTCTTTTTACAGGTAAAAACGGCGACAGAGTTTGTAAGACCTAATGGCCTAATATATGAGGATTGAAACCTTGAAAGTTCTTTTATAAATGACTAATATAGTGTTGTAGTTTTTTAAATTTTCTTTTAAAAAGGTGAACATTGGGGGGTCCGTAACGCCAACTGGTTTTACAATAGGTAGGAGTACCTTAGGCTATATGATATTTTAGAAAAAGAAAATAAAAATTGTTAACTCACTACACCAAAAATCGGAAATTGGAACGGAAAAGCGTTCCTAATCCGTTAAAGTGTTCCAATTTCCGTTCCAATTTGGATTAGGAACGGTTGGTACCAAATTGGAACGGAAATTAGAACACTTTAACGGATTAGGAACGGAAGGATTAGGAACGCTTTTCCGTTCCAATTTCCGATTTTTGGTGTAGTGACTATTAATGTATGGTAGGTTATAGAATAGATGATAGACAAAGTTTTATTTAATGGACCTAATTGTTTTTTTTTCAATGACTACCTTGTATGTGCCTTTTAGGCTCTGTAGTTCTTTTGCTGGAGTTTCTGATAGGAATTCATGATATATTAGGGATTTTTAGGTGAAGATGTGATGGCTATCTTCCTAACATTTTCAAAATTTACGTTTTTTTATTTATTAGAATTTTGAAACTAAAACACCTATGAAGTTACTTTTATCTTTTGGAATTCTAAATTCCCAGCCTCCGTGAGCATTTCTGGATGCTCAAACCAATAATAGGACTTAGGATAGAACCAGAATACAAACATAGATGTGGGGCCCATCTCATTGTATGCCAATAAGTGAGTAGGGACAGATTTGCAATGTCTTCTTCAGATTCCTTGATTTGATGGGTTTGACATGAGCGAGAGGTGGGGACAGTAACTATTCAAATAGGAATTTTGTGGTACATATGCATTGATATCTTTCACCTTTGGAGCATATAGTGAAATCGTCATGACCTTTATTTAGATCAAGCCTATGTGGAGCTTATTTGCTATTCAAGAAAGGGACAGCACAAGCCCACCCTAGCCTATATTAATGGAGAAAAAAAATGGGATGTACGAAACAATTTTTACAGTAACTTTGAAAGTTTTGGACAGGTTGGTAGCCTGTATATATCCTAGGGTCTGAAACTTTGCTGGTTTATAGGTACAGTGTTAATTAGGAACAACTTAATGATGGATAATAGTCTACTATGTGAAAACGACATAAATGACATTTTATTAATAAGACATGTGAATGGTTTGGACCAATCATACATGGCCCATTCATACAACAAATAAAAAAAAAAGGCTGGAGGGTTGGGTTAGTTTTGAGCCCTTAAGTTTTATGGGTTATCTAAGTTCTTGTACGTCTATAATTCTAAAGTGATAAAAAAAGTCATCAACCTTTTTTATATGAAAAAAAGAAAACACTGCATCATATTTTCATATATTCTAGGATGGTCCCAAAGCTCCGGCTTACCATTTATTTAGTTAAGATTACACAAATTTACAAGTTCAAGATTTATAAAGAAGGGAGATGCTCTCACCTTACTATAAGAGATAAGGTGGGAGCCCTCACATCCATATCCAATGCTAACAACTTAAATGTAAGGCCCCCCACTCCTATTTCTCATTTAGGTGAGAGATATCTCTCATAGGAGCATCTCCCTATAAAGAATACATCTATAATTTGAAGTCTATTAGTTCAAAATCATAACGGAAATGTGAAACCAATAAAAAGTTTATATATTAAAGAAAGTTCCCACTTGAATATAAACGGCTGTGGGGCTCTTCTTAAGGTTGTTTGTGTATGTCAATATGACGGGTATAAATAGAAATAGAAATATATATATATATATATATATATATATTTTGTGGGTGGCGTGTTAACTGCAAATACAAGTATAAATTTATAAAGTTCCCTCACTATCTGTTATTATTTTATTTAGGGAAATTTTCATATAAGGCCTTATGTTTTTACCTTATTTCAAAAAAGGACATAAGTTTCAAAAGTTTTCAAATTAGTCCCTAAGTATTTTAATAAATTCTCAATTAAGGACATCCTACCATTTAAAGGTATTTTTTGACGACTTTTTTTTCCAATTATTTTGAAATACCCAAAATACACTTCAATTAAAGCCATGATATGATTCCGACAGCCGTTACATGTAGCCGATCGTGCAGGAATGCTGGTTGTCCTTGATCACAATGCGGAAACCGTGAAAAAAAATGAGGAGAATATAGAGAAAGTAAAAAAGTATATATTTTATTTCAATGAAAGATAATTTGAGTATTTTAAAACAATTCTAGGGAAAAAATTGTCAAAAAACAGCTTTAAATGTACAGATGCCCTTAATTGAGAACTCTCGAGAAAACTTAAGGACTAACTTGAAATGTTTTAAAACTCATGTCCTTTTTTAAAATAAGATAAAGACTTGAGGTCTTATTTGAAATTTTCCCTTTTATTTATTTCACTTTTGTCAGGTGACATTTTTCAAATGTGGCGGGTTTGCCATTGGCATCTCTAACAATCACACAACCATGGATGGCATCAGCGCCAAAATGTTCTTTGAAAATCTTGCCTCCGTCGCCCATGCCCGCCCTCTCTCCTTCATTCCCTGCAATAACCGTCGCCTCCTTGCTGCCCGATCACCCCCGCAGGTCACCTTTTCCCACCCCGAGCTCCAAAAGCTGGACCTCCCATCGCTCGCCCTAGACGCCCAACCGGAGACAATTCTTTACGCTGGCGTAAAAAACATCGATTTCAAGCTCTTTCGGCTAAGCGGCGACGACATTGCTGGCTTAAAATTGAAGGCAAAGGCCCAAGGGGCAAGTGGGCCTTCCATCACGGGCTTCAATGTCGTTGCAGCCCATATCTGGCGGTGCAAGGTGCTCGCAACCATGGCTCCAGGGTGCAACCCCAACGACGAGTCCAGGGTCCTATACGCAGTCGACCTCCGCTCGAGGCTCAGGCCACCTCTCCCACAATCATACAATGGGAATGCAGTTCTCACGGGCTATGGATCCGCTAAGTATTGTGAACTGGAGGAAGGCCCATTTGCGACGCTGGTGGAGGCGGTTCGAGAGGGGGCGATGAGGATGACCGACGAGTATGCAAGGTCAGCCATTGACTGGGGGCAGTTTTACAAGGGGTTCCCTCGCGGCGATGTGATGATTTCGTCGTGGTGGAGACTGGGCTTTGCTGAGGTGGACTATCCATGGGGGAGGCCCATATACAGTTGCCCTGTGATGATCCCTAATTCAGAAATTATTGTGCTGTTTCCAGACAAGAAGGGGATGAGTGACAATGGGGTTAATGTTTGTGTTGCTCTCCCTACCAAGAACATGGAAAATTTTCAAAGACTATTCTACAAGTACCTAGGTTAAGTTTAAGTGAGTAGAGAAGATGAGGTAGATCATAGATGGGGCACCTTATGTAGTTGCTGTAATGGGGTGCATGTGGGCTGTCCTACTGATTTGTCTGATGCTACCAAATTAGGAGTAAATACTTTGATAGTAATCTCTCTTATCTGGGTACTCTCTAGTATTAGCGACAATAAACACCAAATGATGGTGGGGAGAAAAGGTGATTGTGGACCGGTCATCTATTCAAATCAATTTGAATGGATGAAGATGATGGCCATCTGATCTAAAGTTGTGTCTGGCAGATGATAAATAAAGGGGGAGGTTTTTTCTAATTATTACGATTTGCATTATATATTTGATGGCCTTAAGATTGAATGGCTGTCTTTATACAAATGAATCTATGGGTTTTGTTAAAATCTATTCTGAATTGCTAAAAAAAAATCTCTCTCTCTCTCTCTCTCTATATATATATATATATATATATATATTTTTTTTCTTTTTTTAATTCCTGGATAGTAGGGATGCATTCAAACTAATAGTTATCAATAACAGTTATCTAACAAAAGTTCAATCTAAAAAATAGGCCTCAACGATCCAAACCAAGAAGCTGCAAGTTGGGGAGCTGAATTATGCGGCACCTATTTATGGGAAAAGGACAGTCATATTCCAATTCATGCAAGCTCCACCCCGTGTGCTTCACCAGCTGAGTCACAGTCAAAGCCACAAAATTAATCGGTTTTAAAAGATATGATTTTGAAAAGAGAAAAATAAGAAAGTCAAATCATGGGCAGATAAGCAAGCATTGCTTTGATTATTGCATTCGCTTTTATTGATTCCCAATTATTATAGGAATACAGAGTTGATGTGGCCCAACTAGGGCTGTCAATCTGGCCCTTTTGACAAGGGGCCCCGGGCCTACTCGGCCTGTAAAGCCATTTTTCTTTTTGTGCTAAATCCCGAGGGTAGGATAGGGCCCACTTTTGATAAGCTTGTAACCTTGAAGGCCTAGGAGCTTGACTCATCTGGCCCGAGGGGCCCAACCCGACTCCTTATCTACTAATAAGTAAAATAAATAATATATGTAGTATATAATAGGCAATGATCGGATGCGATAAATTAGAGGTGATATAACTTCTATAACTTGTTTATCTTTGTGCTAATCTTTGTTTGATTTGGACTATAGTTTTAGTTCTTATTGAACTTCATTTGAGGTGATATCTTACCATATGATTTATACTTCATACTTCATATGAAAGTTATCCAACTTTTTTTTTCCCCTGGAAATTCAGTCAGACACTACAAATAAATCCATTTGTTTGCTTGTGCATATGTTCTCTTCTAATTTTTCTTTTTTGACATGGGGATCCTTTATTATTTATTGTCTTAGGAACATGCTCGATTATCACTTATATCAAACTGGTATTTACAGTGGCGCTCCAGGAATTTGAGCTAGTGGGGTCAATAAAAGACTTATCTTCCATAAATCGAATAAATTTGTTTTTCCCTTTATCAACATCTGTCATCTACTTTCGATAATTCGACCAATATAATATAAAATTACCAAATAATCTATATCTGACAATCCGACAAAGACAACATTGAATTCTCAAACAAAAAATAACAGAAATGTCGAAACACGTAAGGTATTTAGATGTTAAGTTAGGGTAAATAAAGAGTTAACATAATGTCTAAAAATGAGAATTTTCTTTAAAAAATAAAGGTTGGGCCCATTAATTTTTATTTTTATTTTGGTAGACAAATTACTCATTAATTTAGGCATTGAGTGGGGTCAAACCACAAGTTAAATTCATGATAGATTTTTTTTATAATAGTTTTTCAGATCTCAGAGCTGTCATTTGACCCCACTGGGACAATGTAGCGCCGCCCATGGTATTTATTGTTGGCTTGATTATCATCCTGTCATCCCTATATAAAATGTGAGCTAGGCCCACCAACTGCACAGCGTCTAATATTGAATTTGAATCTGATCAGCTTAGGATTTCAGCCTATAGTTTGATCCAATGGTTTAAGTTCATGAGAAGTGACCCTGCAGTATTAGTGTTGATATACATGAGTATTATTACTTGTGGACATGCCATCTTGTAAATGTGTTATCTTGCATTAAACACAGGCTTAAATCTCACTTTACACACAAACACACTATTGCACTACATTGTGTTAATGGTGAGAATAAATTACCTATAAAACAAAGAATTGCTCTGCTCTCACAATCTTTCAAAACATTTCTTGGGACAGTGCTAAAGAATTCTCCACCAATCTAAATTAAACCAAATCTCAATTCAAGCAAGCGACGAGTTGCAGGGATAGCAAGTGGCGGGATATTAAATGGGCTGGCTTGGATAAAGGAAGGTTAGCATCATGTTTAAAATCGGCGGCAAGGTTGGGAAACTCGTGACTCAAACTCGACACCCTCTATTGCAAAAAAAAAAAAAAAAGAAAGAAAAAACAAAAAACAAAATTGACCCGGATAAATTCAATGCGGAGACTTGGAAGAGTCGTGTTTTTTCAAAAATAATTTTAAAATATTTAAAAATAAATCACGTACTTATAACATATAAATAAACATTTGTTTACATGCATTCATAATCATGAATTCAAATGAGTAAATTTATAGAAAAATACTGTAATAAGGAAAATAAAAGAAAAAAAAATTGCATATCATGTAATTTGTTAGTCCAAATATCAAATGTAAACAATCAGTACAAGTTTCAAATTTAATTTAGTTTATCATTTTAAACTACTCATTCCAAACCTCAGGTCTAATTACTTAAAAATAATCATTAATTGTCCAAACTCAAATTTATGTATCAAACAACTCAGATTGCAAATAATTTATTAAAATAATGTGACTTGGCCAAGTCTTCCTTACATTCGACTCCGTCCTTCGTCAAAATGCCATGATTTGGAAAAAGTAAAGGGTAAACTCGGGGAGTTTTCCAGCCCAACTCGGTTGTGGTAAATACAAAGAAATAATATCTATAATACTTATTAAAAAATGATTTCTTTCGACCCTGGCCCTGCCCTAGGCCAACTCTGCCCCTTCCAGTAGGGTAAGGGCATAGGTATTGTAGGCACGCCGATAACTTCAAGCGATGATGGTTTGAAGTGTCACTCTATCCTGCACCATAGGCAAGGGGCAGACCTAGGCGTTACCCTCGTCCATCACCCATGTGGTTCGGGAAATTTCTTAAAAAATACCTTAAAAATTGATTTTTATTATTAAACCTCTTAACTTGACCATTGTACGCGCCACCCAAATAAAAATACTGGGTCCGCCGGCCCCTTGAATTCATATTCACCTCAGAAAGCAAGAACATTGCATAGAAAAACAATCAGGTACAAATCCCATTCATCTATCTCTTCTTCTTTCTGTTGCTGCTGTTTGGGGGTGTTTAGACTTAGGTGAGAAATGGAAGACACAAGTCACACAACACTAAGACCAATACCAACACCCTGAGTCCTGACCCTTCTCTTTTACCATATGCGTGTAGACGAGTGTTCTTTGAAGTCGCGTTTGGCGGGCACACAACGGGATCCGCTTACAGAATTTTCAAGCACCTGTTAGTACGAGATTACCATTCCTTCCCTAAAATACCCTCGTCCATTGCTTCTTGTCTTTTCCTTCCGTCGGGTCATCGTCGTCTTCTAAGCTTTACTCCACATGACCGTGATTGATCCATTCACTGTCTCCATAGAAAAAAGATAAATCTTCAGAGGATCCCGATTCCTAATTCGTCATTCATGTCGAAAGCTTGACACGTGAGCTGTGGGGCCTGCCTCGATTCATAGCCTGCATTATCTTATGGTCGCTATCACATGTTTGTTTCATGGGTCTCACCCCATTACTTAGATGGTTGGATACATTAATTTTGACTGAGACCTAACCCCACACTAACCCTAGGGTTTGACATGAATTGAATTGGGCCCCGTGACTACAAAAGGTTGGGGTTGGTCGGCAATTTCCTCACACGGCTTGTATGGGCATTTTCAAAGTTGGCATGCTAACTACAAGCCAAATTCAGTGAATTCATTGACCAAATCTTTTGTCCTCACCAGTTTTATGGGTCTCACTCACGACTCTCAGCTCCCAGCTAGAAGATTGTGGAACACGAGCCGGTCGTTGTTCCACACTACCATGTTCTATTATTTCCTTCTTCAGAATGGAGATCATGGAATGGTTTTCTCCAGTTCACACTACGTACTGAGCATTAATGTTGTTTGCTAGGTGTGATCCGGTAAAATTCCGGGAGGTCCCATATTTTGTGATGGTCTAAAAAGAGACCATCACCACTTTTTAGCATTTTAAAAAAAATTTCCCAACCATGACCACTTTCTAGCATTGTAAACTCAACTATGAGTCTTTCGAAACCGGATTTAGCCCGAGGATCATGATTTTAAAAATTGAAAAAAATTAGAAATTAGACCAGATATTTTCATCATATAGGAGCATTTGTATTGTTTGTTAAATGAAGTTTGATAAAAACAATAATAGTTTTAAAATTGTAAAACGTATGGACTAAGGGCTGTTTTTTTTAGCAGAATTCCTAACGAGAATTATAGCTATCTAGAAATATTTCTTTAATGAAATTTGAAAAATTCTGAAATCCCAAAGTTTTTAGATGAAAATCCTCTCTTGCACTCTTTAACGTTTGTCAATTCTGGAATTCTTGGGATTTTGGTGACTTTCCGGTGAAACTCTAGCAATTCTATTTTCAAAGGTGGGCCCACATATCATGATTTCTTATAGCAAGCCTCACACTATAATTTCTAAAAAAAAGTGGGTTCCATATTGTATTTTTTGAGAAAAGGTGGGCCCAACTACTATAATTTATAAAAAAGTGTGTTCCATTTTTAAAATCAGGTCCAACTTTGAATGGTGGGTTCTATATTGTGATTTCTAAATATAGGCCCCACATATAAATAAATCCTAAAGGTGGGCCCAAGTATCACAATTTTGAAAAAGGTGGGATCCACTTTTAAAGGTGGGTTTAATATTGTGATTTCTATCTATCGCACTATCTTGTGATTCCTAAATAGGGTCCCGTATTATAATTTTTAATGAAAGCCCTCATTATGACATAATTCCTAAACCATAGGTAATATTTCAAAGCGAACCCCACTTTTATTATAATTTCTAAAGATGGGTCATGTATATCAATTCAAGTCGAGATTTCTAATATCTAAAATCTCCAATATGAATGAAGGAAGCCGAGATTTCTAATATCTAAAATCTCCAGTATGAATGAAGGTGTGAATTGAAAAAGAAAAAGTGTCTGAATTCAAACACTCCTACAACCACCCAAATGAATTCCAGAAATTCCGGTACAAAGAGATGGTCCGTAAAAGTAAAGATTCCCAAATGCTGCATAAAGTTTTATAAAGAATTAGGACAAAAGGGAGGACTACAGAATAAATTTGTGTACGTTCTATTAATGGTCAAATGGTTTGATTTGTTGGACTTTTCATTTCCATAGATCTTATAGCTTGTTCTCCTCCTCCCCTCTCTCTGGGTTTTGTTGTTCTGTTGTATTTCTACAAAAACCAATCTCCATCTCTTCAGAAAACGGTAGAAGAAATGACAAAATCCATCTATGATTTCTCAGTGAAGGTATTCCACAGCCCCATCTCATATTTCTTTTGTTTTTGTCTGTGTTTTATTTTAACATTTTTCATTCCTCTTATGTTGTGTTGTGGGTTTTCCATATTGGGTTTGTTTGGTTTTATTTATTCTCATTTCTTGTTTTGGAGAAACTGGGTTTGTTATTGTGTCATTTGTTTTTGTATGTGAGATTCTGCTTATGGGTTATCAAGAGTTTGAAGACTTCCCCTTTCCTCTAAAATGCAATCCTGTTTTGCACTTTTGCTGTTTCTTTTTCATACTAGTCTGTTTCTTCTTTGTATTATCCTAATATATGATTTGTAGATGGGAAAGATATATAGATATATATATATATATATATATATATATATATAGATAAGGTAAGCTCAAGTGTGTGGTGGGGCCCACCTGGGGACCCACATGGGGGGGGGGGGGGGGGGATTTCAAGGACTCCTTTGGATCTTCCTCTCTACAAAAAACTCAGCCCCAAATGCGATTTCTATCATCTCCAAATGGGCCCAAAAGTGAAACGGTCAACAGTCCATTTCAATTGATACATAGTCGATCCAACGGTCCAGTAAATTCGGATCTAACCGAAAGTTGGTGAACATGTGTAATTTAGGGAAGTCGTGTGTTTGGTCCATTTGGATGGACCAAAGGTGGGCCCCATAACCGAAAGTTGGTGAACATGTGTAATTTAGGGAAGTCATGTGTTTGGTCTATTTGGATGGACCAAAGGTGGGCCCCACAAGCATGAGCTTATGAATTTTTTTCCTAAGCTTGAGCTTAGGAGAGCCTTGCTCATATATATATATATATATATATATATATATATATTCCCTTTATTGATTATTGATATTGATATGATGTTCAGGATACTAAGGGCAATGATGTGAGCTTAAGCAATTACAGGGGGAAGGTTCTTCTCATTGTCAATGTTGCTTCTAAATGGTATATACTTCATCATCATCATCATCATCATCATGGTCATCACAGCCTTGTCCCATTTTATTCAATGTTTTTTAATTGATTATTCTTTTAGTAATCCTTTCTATATTTGTTTTTCTTAACAATGTACATAAGCATGAATGTATATCTAGGATCACTTTTAGGAAAGGCCAGCGTCCCTCAGCTTGGTATAGCATGGCCAGTGGACCCTACCTGGATGGATGCAAATAAATGGGGCTGGTTTTGAAAGGTCTCCTTATGAAAAATGGGAAATAATGGGAGGTGCCATTATGAAGGCCTCAAAGTTGCTCAATCCTAAGCCCGTTGGATAAAGTGAGACGGGTGCAAGGATTTTCATGATCAATTGAGGGCCTACTTGACTCAGATTAGTGTCATACTTGGGCAAGTGGCAATTCACAGCAAAGTTTAATGTGTGTGAAGGGCTTAAACTGATTGTAGGAGGGCTCAAGTAGGACCCACAGGCCGCTTGAATCTTTCAAATAAGGTATCTCTCATGGTAGTTATGTCAGTTCCTTGTGTAACCAACCTATGAACAATCAGGCAGCCCACCACGATTATCGCACACAGCACATTCACTCAAAGGATTGAACTGAAAAATAAAAGCAGCTTAAGCAATTGTGAAGCTTTGACGCCCTTAAATGGACAAATGTGATGATTTGATGAGACTGGTTTTGTGCCCAAAATCTGATCTAAAGACCTTTCCATCACCCTATGCCCTCATGATTGGCATACGTCCAAGTGGGTTACACTATATGTAGTCTGCAGTTATTTTATCGGTTGAGCTCATATTCTGCAGTCTAAACATTTTCATACAAGTAGTCTAAGCATATTGTCCAGGCTCATATAATGAAAACTGTTGGTATGAATGAGATTTTCATATCATATAGCTGGCACACGCATAAATATATGTGTGTTCTGCAGTTACTTCGACATGGGGATTTCTCATACAGGCATGAAGGGATGGTGAAATAGTCCATAATCATAGCCTTTTACACATGGAACAAAATATCAGCTGTTATGCTAAATACAAAATATCGCCGCTCCAACTTAGATGGGTATGAAACTTAGCCAATTCGAGAAATTTTCATTTAAAACACTATTTTCCCTCTCGCTTCTCCCCAAGAGCCTTTTCTAAATTGTCTCTACCCTTATATGATTCCAAATCATTAAAAAAAAACTATTGGCCGCTTCACAAGAATAAAAAAAAAAGTATTTACCACTTAAACAATCCACACCACTATGCCACTACATATCGTTGCAACCGCTATGTATCGCCCGCTACAAAGCCTTTTGGCCGCTGGCCTCTACACCCGCCGCAACTGCTATTTTGATCCTTGCTTTGACCAATGGTTGGTTATTGGATCAACCATTTTCCTTAAACAGGGAGGCCCTTTTCCCATATTGGCAATTGGCCAGGAACTGGATAAATAGGTTTCCAAGAACTGGCGGAAAAAACCAAGAAAGTTGAGAAAAAAATTGCATTGATATTTTCTTAAGTAAGCCAATAATCCTGCTAAAATTAGCATCAGCTTCAACTCCCAACAGAAACGATGTAGATGTTAGAGCATTGCCCTAATTGGCTCATTAGGTTTATTTTAAGTAACTCATGCTAAATGCCTACATCTGCAAGACAACAGCCTACATAGTTGGAAGGTGCTCATTATCGCAACCATGAGGTTTGTAGTTTGACTCATGTTACCCATTAATTGAAGAAGGCATGCTTATATCTATAAAGCCAATGCTAATGGCACAATGTTTTTAGAGTTGTAGTGCTGTAATATGTTGGGAAGTCCCACATCCCACATTGCCTAAGTCCTAAGTTGGACATGTCTTCATATACCTGTTTGGGCCTTCCACCAATCAGCTTAAGCTTTTGGGTTGGTAGATGGCTTCTCACATAATATAGAGATTAAGCACTTAAAAGTCTTAGTTGTTTCTTAGTGGCTAGCGTTCTTTCATCATCACAATCAAAGCCTTATCCTATCTGTTGCTATATTATAAAATGCTTCTCGTAGCTGCATCTAAAGTGACTTACATGTGTAATGGAACTCCATTCATGAAGGTTCTCCATGCAAACCATCTTTCACTCTCTGATTTCATGTGGATTTAACCATAGAATTTCAGTCACTGGACTTTGATACCAATTTGAGATTGCTGGTTATGTTTCAGCTTCTGTGCTCATCACGTACAACAGCTGACCGGCTTTCTTTTTTAATGGAAAACCCTGTTCTTATTTCTTCTTATTGATGCAGTGGATTAACACATGCAAATTACAAGGAATTGAATATTTTGCATGAAAAATACAAAGACCAAGGTCAGTTGGATTGCCTGTCTTTGCTCACTGTTTACTTTTCTTTGTTTCTTTGGGGCTTGTCTTTAAAGAAATTCTGTTTTGTTAAGTTGATCGTCAATAATGCTTTGACAGGATTTGAGATATTGGCATTTCCTTGCAACCAGTTTCTCAGTCAAGAGCCAGGAAATGGTAAGCAGATTCAGGAAGCCGTCTGCACATTATTCAAAGCTGAGTTCCCCATCTTCGACAAGGTATGGAGAAGCAGATTAAATTCTCATTTGGACGACTTTAAAAGTTTTGGGTTACTTTTTTTGCCCTTAAGTTCTCACCGATCAAGTATCTAACATAATTTGATGGTCATTGTTCATCTGGTTGTAACTGCCTTGGATAGACCGTAACAGCAAGATACACCCATTGACCACAGTAACCCTAAAACCAGAGAATTTCATAGGAAAAGAACGGATTTGTCTTAGAAACTTGGTTTACTTTTTTTTTTTTTTTTTCCCTGTTACCAATCCATTTCTGGACCATGTAACTCATTCATCTCAATGGTTGGGATTATACATCAGCATGATTATTTTGTGATGGCCCTCAGTGTGTATGAGTATGACTCATGATCTGATGAATCTCAGCAAGACTCATGATCCCATGAATCACAGAGTGTGTAGAATCCGATGCACCTCAGTGTGTATGATGGCTGTCCCACTAGTCATCCACATTGTTGACAGAAAGATGCCAACTTTTTGCTGTCTGAAGTTAAGGTTATACACTGGCTGCTAGGATCTTCTAATCTAGAAGTTATTTTTGGATGTCACCCATCTCTAGTGTGCCCATCAGATCAAAGGCATGGATCATGAACCGTAGTCTTCACTTCCACATAATGTTCATTGAGTCCTTTATAGTTTCTACTACACTGCATGGTGTTTTCATTATGTGTTAAAAAGGAAGAAAACAATATAAACATTGACAAAAAAAGTTTGAGGTTTCCTATTCATTTCCTTTTAAATAATTCAATTCAATGGAATCCAGATATTCATGTTTCCCTGGCTTCTTTTCTAGGTTGTGGTGAATGGAAGAAAGACGCTGCCCCTCTACAAGTTCTTGAAAGCTCAGAAAGGTGGCTGGTTGTTTTGGGATAGCATCAAATGGAATTTCACAAAGTTCCTGGTGGACAAAAATGGAACCGTTGTAGAGAGATATGCTCCCACCACATCCCCTTTGAAACTAGAGGTCTGAGATTCTTCCATTCTCTCAATAATCTAACCTGCTTTTGTTCTCGACGTATACAGTTTGACTGATTTTGATTGTCGATCCTTTTGCAGAAAGAGATTCAGACACTGTTGGGGGTTTTATGAATTTGCATTCAGACAGAAGCTTTCTGCCTCGCCAGCATATAAAAAACGTGTAGTTTCCAATAAAGAGAATGGCTCTCTAATGATTCTTTCCATAAGGGGAACTCTTATGTACTTTTAGAGTGAATTATTTCGTAAGATGTTAAAATCCATTTTGTATCCCAGTAAATAGTGATCATGCATTATGATTGTTAGAAATAATAAAATATGTGAGGGGTTTGTTTGTAAGTTTCTGTGTTGGACCTTCTTGTAATATGTTGAAACTATGATGTTTTAATATTTTTGGTTCAACTCTCGATTAGGGTATATTAAGAGCTCTCCAGGAAAAGGGCTCTTTTATGGATCTCATGGGGGATATTGTTGGCTATTCAAATGTGGATTGGGTTGGTTCACAAGATGATAGACAATCAACAACGAGGTATTGTACCTTTGTTAGGGGGAGTGTAGTCACTTGGAAAAGTAAGAAGCAGTCGGTGGTAGCAAAATCAAGTGTTGAAGCCGAGTATCGAGCAATGGTAAAGACCGCTTGTGAACTTATATGGTTAAGAAGCCTTGCAAGTGAATTGGGTTTTAGTGTGAAGGAGCCTATGAAAATGTACTGTGACAATCAAGCCGCCATCTATATAGCTTCCAATCCAATGTTTCATTAGAGGACTAAGCACATAGAGGTGGATTGCCATTTTGTTCAAGAAAATGTTACTTTAGGGGCTAATAAGCACACCTCATGTGAGGTCAGAAAATCAACTAACAAACATGTTCACTCAAGCTTTGTCCTAGAATTGGATGGCTACCATCTTAGACAAGCTGAGCATGATTGATATCTATGCTTCAGCTTGAGGGGGAGTGTTAGAAATAATAAAATATGTGAGGGGTTTGTTTGTAACTGTCTGGGTTAGAATTTCTTGTAATATGCTGAAACTATGATGTTTTAATATTTTTGGTTCAGCTCTCGATTAGGGCTTGAACTGTTTTTTCCCCATTTCCTTTCACTTCAGGAACTCTATGAACAACGATCATTTGTGGGATGATTGTTTCTTGGGTTTTTTGGTTGTCTTCTCTGGGAGGGAAAAGTTAATTGTAACTTACCTCTTCGGGTAGGCAATGCTCGCTGCGCAATGGACCACAAAGACATTGCCATTCTGGTCATATACATGGCTGCCTAGTTAGTGAATATGAACAATATGAACCATCCATCTGACCAGCTACTCTTGAGGATGGACCATGGCAGCAAACTAGGAGCCCTTGGTGCTGCTTTGTGTCCTAAAGTGAACTTCATACTGGTGGATAAAAAGTCTCTTGTTCAGATTACTAGAATTAGTGGAGTTTCAGTAGTTGATGATGTAGGACACCCCTTCAGACAGAGTTTGGCTTTATAAGTAGAACTTATGAAGCCAAGCTTAGATATTTGGGATGAGGATATGAAGATTATGACTTGTAGGTGTGTGTGCATATCCTTGTCCACACAGCTTTCTACACAAATTTCCCATGGGCTCACCCATGATAAATCCAACCCTGTCGCATTACCCCGTTGAACTGGTCCTCTAACTCAAATTAACACTCATCTGGTGGTTGATTGCAGTTGACCTTAATCACAAAATGATGCATTATATCTAAGGGTTCTATAGTTTGTTGAATTTGAAGCCCTTAAATGAAGGGTGATCTGATGGAATATTTCAGGCATGCTCCCTAGCCACACCAAGACCTTTCCATCACACTCCTTCCCACGATTAGCATGAATCCAGGTAGGCCTCCACAGGCCGGAGATCTTTTATCTTGAGGTAACCAGCCTCTGGATAATTTCTTTCTGTACTCTATGAGATTACAAATATGACTTTACAAACATAAGGACACACAAGTGGTTATTGATATGAACAGGCCAATTTACACAAAATACAAGTATAAAAAGGAAAACCCAAATGACAGATGTATATGGTACAAGGTATATCTTTAATACTGAAGGCTTACATGAGCATACCAATCTCTCAAACGGCTTTTCTTCAAGAGAAGCAGCATAGGGGAATGTAATCTATACTGTTAGGTGAGAAATTCAGCTAGTAGGAACATGAATGGGCTGCCTATAGACATATCTCTTTGCCCAAAACAGATAATTAAAGAACCCCACAAATCCAAACACAGAAAGCAACCAATAGAAACGATCAAGGTAGCTCTTGTTCAAGTTATTTCCCTCTAACCACCCCATCCCTCCATGTCTATGTTTGGTAGCTTTATTTGCTAGATCTACAACAAGAGATGCTAGCAAGGAAGACAATCCAGAAACACACCAGAAGATTGCCGTCCCAATTGATTTCATCCCCTTTGAAGCTTCACTATTGAAGAACTCTAGCAACCCAACAAATGCAAATGCATCATTGAAACCCACAGCAAAGAACTGAATCAGTAACCACATGACTGACATGGGAACAGCAGTCCCAGAGTCAATCAGTCCATGCTCTGCTGCGATTGTTTTTCTTTTCTTCTCTATTACAGCGGCCACACAAGTTGCTATCGGAGTCGTTAAGAAACTAATGCCAACACGTTGCAAGTGGGTGATGCCAGTTCTATACCCTGTTATTCTTCGAGCAAATGGCACAAATAAGCGGTCATAAACAACTAGGATCACTGCCTGCATGATTATAGGGATTACTAGGAGAGTCGCAGGAGAAATGTGAATCCTCCCTAGCTTGGTGTTCATGGTGCCACCTTGTTCTACTGTGAATGTTAAGAGTTGAGAAATAGGCATGTAGCATATCACTGCACTAACGAACACGGGAGCCATTCGAAGGATGATCTTTGTCTCCTCCACTTGAGTTACACGGCAGAATGACCACTTTCCGGTGTCTCCATGAGAAATTGAAGCTTTATCCAGGAATCTGCCAACAAGCATGCTATTAGAGACTATTTTTTTTTTTCTGTGCAACTTTCCTGTATCTCCACGACGATCTTTGATTCAGATTCTACAGTCTGATGAGTTACATGTCAAGTTCAGACAGTCAACTTATCTTGAAACTCCACAATGTGTGGTATCTGTTTCTCTGTTTCGTTTTAGTTCATAATATGCTTGCAAATTGTTGAGGCATGCACTTCAGAACACTTGAAACTTTGACTAGGTCCAACTCCACCAGTTCAAAGTCTGGTCTTTGAACCAAATACAGGCAGGGCCCCTTGATGGCTCTGGTTGTTAAATCAATCATCAAATCCCGTACAAAACTATATCAGATTTGGGATATATCCTTGGCAATATTTTTTATTTTGTGTGTTCTGATGCAAGTTTCTTAAACTTTTGTCCTTAAATCACACTAAAATGATGTTTTTAACTCACTTGAAATTCTTGGTGTGTTGGAGGAATTCCCCATTTACCATCTCTTCTTTGACCACTTCCGAGTACAGTTCTACTTCATTTTCAGGCAAAACAAGCCTTCGATTTCTGAAAGCAGCTACAAAAACCTGAAATATGAGGGAAAATTCCAGCAATCATCATCTTCAACAATGACAACACAATACTAATATGTGAGATGTAGCTCTTTACCTGTAACATTCGAGTGAGAGGACTGCCTTTGGGCCGCTGATTGCGGTAGAAAGGTGAACCTGCGATGAGAACCAACATTCCCAGTATAACAATCAATGCGCATGCTGCGAAACCGTAGTCCCATCCTCTTTGGTCCTCAATCCAAACAATGAAGATTAGGCCTGTGATAGCTCCAATGGAAATGCCAACAGTAAACCAATTGAAGAAGCTAGATCTGTGCTTAGACTCATTTGGATCATCCTCATCAAATTGGTCTCCCCCAAAAGATGCAAGGTTCGCTCGAATACAGCCCTCACTTAATGCTACAAGATAAATTGCAATGTACAGCAGGGCTGCATTGTAGCCATGAACATCTTTGCAATTGCTTTCTGGATTGGAGACGTCACATTCCGGTGGCCGCAGTGATGGAAGATGTGCTTGCAATGCTAGCAAACCATAGCCCTACAATAATCAATAGCAAATTACATACTCATCTATAAAATTTGTCCTCTTTACAAGTACCCCCAGACACCCATCATCCTACTATCTCCTTTTCTTATCAAAACAGTGAGAAAACCTTCATTATTGCATACCCTAGACCCCATGCATATAAACAGATTTGAGGCTTCAATATATTGTTGCTAAACCTTAGGCATTGGAGAATATATCTTTCATGAACCATATTTAAAGTGATGTGAGCATGGTAGATGACAATTACCAATACAATAGAAATCATCACCATCACCACATAATGCTTACCTTGTCTTTTATGAGATCATATTTTGTTTATCTGTTAGTTACTTGGAACTCTGTTTTCCTGTTCTTTTTTCTTTTACACTTAATCAATAGAAACTAAACTAAAACTAATTAACACGCATGCAATGCACTTGCATTTTTATTAATATATACAGAGAGCTTTATTCAGTTGAGAACCGTCTGCACAAGGATGCATGAAACCCTCCAGTAGGAAGGGTGATACTAGTAATAGAAAAGATCTTAAAGTTAATTGGAACTAATTTTTTGTTTTAGTGCATCTAAAGTATGGCTAATCAATATGATGACTATATTAAAATAATCAATCATCATCATAATCAAAGCCTTGTTCCAAATATGTTGGGGTCAGCTACACGAATTATGTTTCTCCATTGCTATATATCTTGAACCAAATCCTCAAGGCAAGTTGCACTTTTTCATATCAAAATAATCAATATGATGACCATATTAAAATACATGGGCAACGCACTTGCATTTTACTAATGTGTAAGTTCGAAACTGCACTACCACACGGGGCCTACAAGGGAATTTACCCAGCTTCTCTATCGAGGGATTAGTCCAGCCCATAGGGTTGGGAACCCTCCGATATCAAAAAAAAAAAAAAAAAAGTGTGTGTAATGAAATATTATCACATTCCACCTTTCACGCTTAAAATATATTTGAGTGCAGCTTATCATTCTTAAATTTGGGGTGTGTGGGAGAGAGATAACTTGATTATGACTTCATCAAGTGGCTCAGAAAATAGGATAGACTGCTCATATGAACCGAACTCGTGCAGAGTTATCATTTGAATATTATTTTATATATATGAGTCTATATCTCATCATCACCTCACCTATCTTTGTTGGACCCCACCCATCAAATGGACGGCAAAGATGACTTAAAAGTGGAACCCACATGTAGAGAGAGAGAGAGAGAGAGAGAGAGAGAGAGAGAGAGAAGCACCAGAAATTCTACAGGGCCAAAGATGAGGATAGTTTTAAAGCGAGTCATGTATGAATCTGAGAGGAATCCACCAAGCAATGCGAATGCGCAGGACATGCCGACGAAGTTAGTGACGTTGGTGGAAGCAGTTCCAACACCCATATGCATCACTTTCTGTAGATATGTTACCACGTTGATCATCGTCGACACAAACGATATGTTCAACGCCAGCACCAGGGCTGCAATATTCACACAAATACATACCCCATATCAGAATCAACATCACCACCTTTTCTCAATCAAAACCAATCATGACCACTAAATCGATGGGCCACATCTTGTGTGGATGCAAATATCAAAATCACTGCATTCATTCTTGTTTGGATGCAAATCTCAAAACCACTTACCATCTATTTTATTTATCTATATCTACAATAATTTTTCTATCATGTACCATCAAACCAAACAAATTTCAAATTTCCTTTCTACCCAAAAGTGGGAAGTGGGTAGAAATCTCAAACAGCAATGAATTTCCACTGTGCCCCACTTCATTTAAGGGTTTGGATCTATTTCCATGTGCACCCCAGATGCCATTTACTAAGCAGATCTCTCTCTCTCTCTTTCTCTCTCTCTCAAAGTACGAAGCTTTTCACTTACCATAAATAAAGCTTGCAGCTCTAGTTCCTCCATGCCTCTTTGGGTTGATAGTTTTGCCCTTCCAATCCACGAAGCTTTCAACTGCCATGGTGTATTTGATGAGTTGATCTTCACCCCTTCTTGCAAATGATCAGTGCTTCGGAGTGATTTATAGCCACATGGGTCTTGGTAAAGAGAAGTCCAAACTGTACCTACCAGATTTTTATCCTTGCAAGTCATCTGTGATTCTACTCTCTTAAAATGTGACTGACAAAGTACACAAATTTCTACCCAAAAAAAAAAAACAAAGTACAAAAACACAGTACTCATCAAGTAGGTCTGGACTCTGGACTATGGACGATGTTGGTCCAAACCCCAACAGATTTTGATCAGAAAAACAAAGCCAATCGGTGGAACTTTGTTTGACTATTTTTTTATCCACCCATGATTTCTTGCTATTGAAATTCTTGGGATACGGCCCATTCAGAAGTACATGTCGGGTGATGTTTCACATCTTATTAATCTTTCACTGTGTAACTTTAGGAATAAGAGGTGTCTAACATTATAATCCTGGCCTACTTCTTTATTGAAAAATATGCAATTTTGTTGAACATTTTTGCTTCCTTTCGTATGGGAGTTGAAAAAGTTTACAAATGTTGTTAAAACTCATTTTCTATCTCCAAGTCGGCATATCCCACTTGATCTTAATTAATGACTCAATGAAAAATTATACTAGATTCCAATGATTGTTACTAATTTTATGGTAGCTTATGATACCAGTCTTTGTTGAGATGAGTTCACATGTCCTTATCTTCTTCTGATTTGTCTTTGTCTGTTGACTTTTCTCTCTCTCCCACACCCAAATAAAATACACGATACTAAAATATTCACATGACAGTTGCAAATATACAATCCAGCAGAGTTAGGAAGCGACAAAATATAAGAATCGCCCCAAATAAAACTCTTCATAGGTCCTTGACTGTTTTTATGGTAAAAAGGTCCAAGGCTGTTGGTGTTAGCTGCCTTTGGTCTTTGCTTCGTACATTCATAAATCCTCAAAATTCAGTTTTGCTCAAATTAATCCACTTTTGTTTAAGCCCCTTTTCTGTCTCTCTTCACTTTTCCAAAGGGCTCACATTTGAGAAATCCAAGCCATTCACTCTAAAATATACCACAACATCTGTTACTATACTTGGTTGATCCCTCTGCGTGGCCCCCTAATGACTATAATTTAATAGGATCCAGACTCATGGTAATGCTAGAAGATGACTGACCCACCATTTGTCACAATCGACATGGGTCATGTTTTTTTTTTTTATAACCTAGGGTATCTTCCGCCTATCTCAATCCTGGAGTATTTAGCCCTGAATCCGAGGGACACTCGATTCTAGACAGCCGATAACTAATCCCTAGGAGCATATGCAAACCCTCCTATCTACATGCACTGTGTAAAATTATGAGAGGTGGCCAACGGAAGGGGCAAGGAACCATGATTGGGCCACCTCCATTGGATAATCATGACAGCCGGCATGATAGTCCAATTCTTAACCCAATTAATCTGATGAACAGGCCATTCAATCAAATGGCATTGAACAATATTATGGGTAATTTAATGAGTATATCCTCAAATTTAACTTCAGTAGGATTCTGTTCAACTGTAAGATTGAATGCGAGAGAAACCGTGATTTGCACAATATTATGCTTTATTAATCCTTTGCATTAATTACATCATCAATCATGTTTCAGTCCTAAAGTGGGCTCAAAATCCTATCAAAGTAAAATTTAAGGATATGCTACTAGAGAGGATTGCATTCAATTTTAATGATTCACATAGTCAATAGATGGGCCCCATGATGAGTTTATCACATCCCACTCAGGGATCCAGACTCCCGAGTTCCTATTCAGTTCTGTATGATGGAAGGCCACCTGGGACCCAAATGCAAAACAGGGGGGTGGGTGAAGCCTAAAAATTCAACCACACAGACGGCTAATATTTAATTGTTATGACATTACATCATTGCCTTATAAAATTGTTACAACGTTTGTGAGGCTGTTTTTGTGGCCATGGATCTAAAGGGGTTAATTCACCTACCTAGATATGAGAATATTTGTGCATAAAATTTCATCCCTATCAAACTTATATCTATCATTTGATGACACTATGATAGAAAAATGGGCACTTTCTAGATTATTAGGTGGTCTACAACATCGGTCTGATGTATCAAACTTATATCTACCATGGAACCAGTTCATGCCCCCCTGTAATATAATGTTTGTTTTGTATAGTTGGTATACTTATATCATAAAAAAGATTGTATAAATTCTTATATTTAAAGTAGGGACCTTATCCTAGGGAGAAAACAAAAATAAATAAATAAATAAAATAAGAGGGGAATGTGTTTGGTGGGGCGCAGCTTTGGAATTGGTCAAGCAGGGCCTAAATCCATAGAAAATTTTGATTCCAATAGATTAAAAAATGATCATATATTTGTAAATTCAAAGGGGAAAAAAACAGGTTTTTCAATATAGAATCTTCTTGTATGAGAGAGAGAGAGAGAGAGAGAGAGAGAGAGAGAGAGAGGAACATTGGCTCACAGTGTAGTACTACCAAGGGTATGTTAAGAATGAAAAGGCAAAATCATTCTATTTCATTCAGTGTGGCCCACCTGTGATCAATACTAAAATATTCACATGACAGTTGCAAATATACAATCCAGCAGAGTTAGGAAGCGACAAAATATAACAATCGCCCCCAAATAAAACTCTTCATAGGTCCTTGACTGTTTTTATTGTAAAAAGGTCCAAGGCTGTTGGTGTTAGAGCATCTCCAACGGAGACTTTATTTGTCCAACTCAGCTCCGAATGAAAGTAATTAGCATATGGCTTTACCTCCAAAGAATGGTCATATCCTACATGGCATTTGAAGGTTGTATTGGTATGTTATATTTGACATACTATAAAATGAGATGCCTTTTCTTTCTTTTAAATAAAATAATGGTGATGAGGGTAAATGCATTTGAAGTTGGTACAAGTAGATGCTAAATTTGAAATGAGAAAATTATAAAATAATAATTTGACATCTCTCTTGGAGTTGCCCAAGTGAGATATCAAATTTACATATGCCTTTTTTTGCCACATAAGCCTTTATTTTGAAAAAGACATATCCAAATTTGAAGTGTCTCTTGGAGATACTCTTAGCTGCCTTTGGTCTTTGCTTCATACATTCATAAATCCTCAAAATTCAGTTTTGCACAAATTAATCCACTTTTGTTTAAGCCCCTTTTCTGTCTCTCTTCACTTTTCCAAAGGGCTCACATTTGAGAAATCCAAGCCATTCACTCTAAAATATACCACAACATCTGTTACCATACTTGGTTGATCCCTCTGCGTGGCCCCCTAATGACTATAACTTAAGAGGATCCAGACTCATGGCAATGCTAGAAGATGACTGACCCACCATTTGTCACAATCAACATGGGTCATTTTTTCCCCTGTTCATGGATGATCAGGAAATAATTTTTATTTTATTTTATAACCTAGGGTTGTTAGGGATTTTGTATTTGCAATTTGATGGATGCATTTGCACTTTAGCATCATTTGATTTACACACTTGCATTGATTTAAAGAAAACTTGAAATCTTGTTTTATTCATGCATTGCTTTTAAGATTTGTAATAGTATTGATTTATGCATGATTTGTCTTTTTATCTTGGATGCATTTGTTTTAGAAAAGAGTTTTCAAGAAATCAAGCAAGCCTTTATTTTAAAAGTTTTGAATCTTTTTAGGCTTTTTATGTTCATGTTTTAAAAATCATTAGAATCTTTAAAACATGTTTTTCCAGCTTGATTTAGTGGCCAAAAGGTCCCCCAAAGAAATACCTTCAAAATATGCAAAGTTGGAATTTTTGCTAAAAGGGGGTGTCCCGGCAGTGTCGCCGGTCGACCGAGACCTGTGTCCCGGTCGACCGGGAACACTGTCGGTCGAGTTGCAGGTTTTGAACTGAAACCTGCCAACGGTCAAAAATATGACCGTTGTGCCTTCCCGGTCGACCGAGACCCCTTTGCAGGTCGACCGAGGACTAGCCGTTGGGCATTTTTGGCTATAAAAATGAGTTCTTTCATTTGCCAAAAGTTGGGAGTTTTAAGCCCCTCCTTGAGAGGTTTTGAGGCATATTTAAGGGAAAAGAACCAAGGGATGAAGGGGAGCATTAGGAAAGCTAAAGCTTGGATTAATGAAGTTAAATCACCAAGTAGGCTTTACTTTCCTTAATCATATGTTTTCATGCTTTGTTTTATTTTTGGTAAATCATTTCTAGCATGTTAAACTATGTTTGTGTTGTGTCCTTAACATGTTTTATGTTTTGAATTGACTTATTGTTTTGGATACAACACCATATGATTCAATCCAAGTAGTACTTAACTTTGGTAAATCTAAGTAGATCATGTTAATGGAAAAATCTTTGAAATCATATGTAACATGATCCATATACTTGGTTGAATCTTTTGGTTGTTGTTTTCCATCATAAGAACATCTCTTTCAAAACTAACTTATGTTTTGGATTCAACTTCTTTACAAATCATATGTTTTCATGTTTTGTTTTATCTTTGATAAATCTTTAGTAGCATGTTAACCTATGATGTGTTGTATCCCTAGCATGTTTTATATTTTGAATTGATCTATTGTTTTGGATGCATCACCATTGATTCAACTCAAGTAGTACTTTATCTTTGGTAAATCTAAGTAGATCATGTTAATGGAAACATCTTTGAAATTAGATGTAACATGATCCATATACTTGGTTGAATCTTTGGTTGTTGTTTTTCATCATAAGAAAATCCCTTTCAAATATATCTTATGTTTTGGATTCAACATGTTTACAAATCATATGTGTATTATTGTTTTAAAGTTTCACAACTTGTCTTACTTTGATAGGTATATCATATTCAAGTTGTATTTATAATTACATATGATTTGTCCCCTATTTTCAATCAAATCTATTTTTATGTTTTGAGCTTCATTGTTGATTTGATTGACATCCCTATGCATCACATGTTTAGAGCTAATCCATTTCATACAACTTGTGTAACTTTGATATCATTAACAAGTTGTTACTTTTAACATGTGATTGCATTACATCCTCAATCATAAATGTTTTATGAGCTAAAACTTTCAAAAGCCTTAGGCATACATTTATGAGCTTTCATTTTCAAAATGATTGAGGACCACACACACACACTTCATGTGCTTTCATCTTTGCATTCATAGTGTGAGTGTGTATTAGATTTTCACTTCCATATCCGCCTAATTAAGAGGCATTGTAATGAGCTTAATTTGTATCTCCATCAAGTGTATGATAGACACTAAATTAGAGAGATAACCAACATTGTGGTTGAAGAGGTTATTGCTTAGCCTATAAAAGCATAGTGTATAGGTTGATGTTAAGCCTTGAAAATCATCATTGTAAAGGTTATTGCTAAGCCTTGGAAAGCATATTGTAAAGGTTATTGCTTAGCCTATTGAAAAGCATAAATAGTGGAAATCCGGTGGGGTGTTGGATCACAAGCCGGTAGTGGATGTAGGCATTGAGGCCGAACCACTATAAATACTTGTGTGATGGTGCTTGCTTTGTGGTGATTGTTTTCTTTAAGTTTCCGCATTTTGTTTGATAATCATCACTTGTGACTAGTTTGTTTTAAAGAAGTTAAAATTGTTCTAAATTGGTCATAAATGAAGCTCACCCTATTCACCCCCCCCCCCTCTAGGGTTCGGATCCCCAGGACTTACAAGGGTATCTTCTGCCCATCTCAGTCCTGGAGTATTTAGCCCTGAATTCGAAGGACACTCGATTCTAAACAGTCGATAACTAATCCCTAGGAGCATATGCAAACCCTCATATCCACATGCATTGTGTAAAACTATGAGAAGTGACCAACGGATGGGGCCAAGAACCATGATTGGGCCACCTCCATTGGATAATCATGACAGCCGGCATGATAGTCCAATTCTCAACCCAATTAATATGATGAATAGGCCATTCAATCAAATGGCATTGAACAATATTATGGGTAATTTAATGAGTATTTCCTCAAATTTAACTTCAGTAAGATTCTGTTCAACCTAAGATTCAACGCGAGAGAAACCGTGATTTGCACAATATGATGCTTTATTAATCCTTTGCATTAATTACATTATCAATCATGTTTCAGTCCTACCGTGGGCTCAAAATCCTATCAAAGTAAAACCTAAGGATATGCTACCAGAGGGGATTGCATTCAATTTTAATGATTCACACCGTCAATAGGTGGGCCCCACGATGAGTTTATCACATCCCACTCAGGGATCCAGACTCCCGAGTTCCTATTCAGTTCTCCATGATGGAAGGCCACTTGGGACCCAAATGCAAAACAGGGAGGTGGGTGAAGACCAAAGATTCAACCACACAGACGGCTAATATTTAATTGTTATGACATAATTTCATTGCCTTATAAAATTGTTACAACGTTGGTGAGGCTGTTTTTGTGGCCATGGATCTAAAGGGGTTAATTCACCTACCTAGATATGAGAATATTTGTGCATAAAATTTCATCCCTATCAAACTTATATCTATCATTTGATGACACTATGATAGAAAAATGGGCACTTTCTAGATTATTAGGTGGTCTACAACATCGGTCTGATGTATCAAACTTATATCTACCATGGAACCAGTTCATGCCCCCCTGTAATATAATGTTGGTTTTGTATAGTTGGTATACTTATATCATAAAAAAGATTGTATAAATTCTTATATTTAAAGTAGGGACCTTATCCTAGGGAGAAAACAAAAATAAATAAACAAAAAAATAAGAGGGGAATGCGTTTGGTGGAGCACAGCTTTCGAATTGGTCAAGCAGGGCCTAAATCCATAGAAAATTTTGATTCCAATAGATTAAAAAATGATCATATATTTGTAAATTCAAAGGGGAAAAAAAAACAGGTTCTTCAATATAGAATCTTCTTGTATGAGAGAGAGAGAGAGAGAGAGAGAGAGAGAGAGAGAGAGAGGAACATTGGCTCACAGTGTAGTACTACCAAGGGTATGTTAAGAAAGAAAAGGCAAAATCATTCTATTTCATTCAGTGTGGCCCACCTGTGATCAATACTATCCATCGGCATTCAATCCAATTGAAGTTTTTATTGATGACATCTGCATAATTTAGCCTGACCCATTTATTATTGTTGACCCAAACCCAACTTGAAAGTATATATAAGTAATTGCTAATCAGCTTTGGGTTGGGTTGGTGGGTCGGCAAAGGAATTGCCATACTGGAATGTAACTATTGCATAATATCATTGAGTAGAGTGGATGTGGTAGTATTTTGAAACACAAGAAGTTAAAAAAGTGTTGGGATTTAGTGGCTCAATCTCCCTTGGGCTTATTAGGCTTGTGAGCTTCTTCTCTTTGAAAACAGGCCATTTGTACTCCATCAGGCTTAATTAAGTGAAGACCTTGATAGCGAATTCCAATTTCATGCATGGATCTCCAGATGTTGGTTGCTCTGATATAATCCCATAGTTTTTTTTTTTTTATTATTATTATACCATCACATGAAGAGCTTTTTATTTCATCATCAAATGTGCATCAACAAGTACATTCTGTTTACTAAAATCAGGAATAGAAAACCACCAAACCTCTATACTATCACTAACCCATAGTTTAAAGTAGAAAGATTAACCACTTGAGAGAGATTTCATTTTATCATGGCGCTGTCTTGCCTTTCCCTCTCTCCATTCAACCATATGCTCAGACTACTATCAATTTGTGTTAAGACATAAAGAGTAACAAGAGAGAACAAGAAGCATTATCGACCGTTGGCTGTCAAGAAAAGCTGCAAATATCACCAACCTTCTAATCCTGGCCGTCCAAGCTAAGTAGGTTCGTATAACTATTATTTCATGATCTCATGTCCCTGAACTTGTTTATATCCATATGCGGCAATTGCTTATATATTGTCCTTAAATATCTTCTTATCTGTTTGTTTTGTATGTACTTAAAATCATGTTTCTGAACCTTGCAATTCTACCCAACTTGCATAAAAATCATAGAAGGGATATTATGCCTTTGTGATTCTCAACCAAGTTCAAAAGCTGTATCCAAATGGCTGAGACCTGAACAATTAGAAAAATCTCAAATTTCCGTAGGAATTGTGAATTATTGGTGGATTTTCAGAACATCAAAATGCAGATGATCTCCACATAATTTGTGAATGCGATGAAATACAGATAATCGTTAGGAGGAAAGTTGAACACTCATAATTAATCTCTTCCCCTGTTCTAACTTTGAGCAAATTTTCATTGGAGCTACTATTTTCATCCCATTTATTTCGAACCCATCAGTTTTTGGTCTACGGTTTGGCCTTAGAGTACTTAAACTGCCCAGCAGTTTTCAGCTAAAGCCCATTAAGGGCCTGTTCTGGCGAAATATTAATCCCACAAGACCCACAACTGTTTAAACATTTTAGGCCCATGGGATACCCTGTAGCTTTTTTTTCCCCTGTAAATACCCTGTAGCTTTGGCTTCTTCTAGGAAAACCTACTTAATCCAGCCTATGACTTGGTCCATCTGGAATAACTTAAACTTTACATATCACTATCATCATAGTTCGTTTGAACCAGAAGGAAGAAAGAATCAAAGCACATGCATCCAATCTGTTATGACAAATAAGCCAAAGTCAGCAAGTTGGTTACCTTAGATTACGATAATGAATGGTCGCTTCCCACACACACACACAAAAATGAATGGATGGAATTAATTAAGACATCAATTGACACTGGTATAAAACACTGCTATAAAACACCCTATATATTGCAAAATTATCAGTGCAAATGTGAGATATTTTAAAATAATATAATAAATGGCAGCAGGGGTCACTTGTGATTGATATATTGATTGTATATAACATGAATAGGTGTTAACTTAAGCATTAAACCATTGTGTAAATCCTAAAAGCTTGAGTATTTTTACTTTCATGTCTTAGTTTGGGGGCAACATGATACCAAGCTCCATGAAAGTTTTTGTTTGATCAGCATCATCCTAAGGTATAATGAAAAGTCATCCTCAGCTGTAGTTAAGCTGTTTAGGGACATGGGTTTGTACCTGCATGTGAGTTTTGAGTTCTCCATCATCATCATCATATCCTTGTTCCAACTATGTTGGGGAATTCCAATTCCCATGTAGTCAAAACAAAAGGGTATAATGAGAAGTCATTAATAGGAAAAGATGTTATTGTCATAATAGAAACAATTGAAGAAAGATGTCGATACAGGTAAAAGGCATACTGTTGCCTCTATTGTAGTAACTGTTGCACTTGGAGGTATATATATATATATATATATATATATATATATATGTTTGAGAAGGGGACAAATGCTCAACAGATATATATATATATAGGGAAAGTTTCAAGTGCATCTATCCCTCACCATAGGGTGAGAGACACTTCCCATTTTTGCACATGAAGACAAGGATGTGTACCTCACCCTATGTCCTTGAAAAATAACTTTTGTACTTGAAAATGCCCAATTATGGAAGTGTCCCTCACCCTATGGTGAGGGATGGATGCACTTGAAACCTCCCCATATATATATATATATATATATATATATATGTGTGTGTGTGTGTTTGTGTGTGTGTGTGTGTGTGTGTGTGTGTTTGAGAAGGGGACAAATGCTCAACAGATATGTTATGGGATTTATAAGGTACACCATTCTCACAAAAGTAACAAAGCATATCTCTGATATTTGAGACATTGATCATAATGTAGTTTGTTGGAAGTGTACAATAATATAATACCACTACCAGGCGAAAGAGCTGAAAGGTAAAAGATTTTCAAAAAATAAAACTACATGAGGGCTACACAAGCGCCAAGCAAAACATCCACAATCGGAAGTGTGGAAAAGCACCAAAGGAAAACAAACAGGAATGAAAACGTAACATAGCATATTAGTTATAAATTCATGTGGAACAGTAGACGTGATGAAAATAAGAACAAGCTTGACTCTTTTCCTTAAATGGTTCTGCTTAAATTAATTTATAAGGATGCAGAATTGTGCGCTAAAGAGGAAAATTTTTCTGATTTTCAGTGCAACATACTGTTACGTTGTTTGGTGCAACTTTTTTTTATTTTTATTTTGAAGAAATGAAAAAAAAAATGGATTTTCCTCTATAGAAAGGATTTCAATTTCTTATGGGAGGGGTAGGAAAACAATACGCCTCTCTGCCGTGGAAATAGAAATCCACGGAGCACAGAATCGTCTCATTGCACAAACAAGTCCAGGAAGGAGAGCATTGGGCAGAAACAAGTGAAATTTAACTAGCAACCAAGGATACTGAAAAGTTTCTGAACTCCCTATATTAGCAACCACACAAGGGTTTCTTTTATCCAAACATTTAAAGCTTCCACTCTTTCCAAATTGCTATGGAATATTAGCACCCATAAGTCCTTGGGACATATCTATATCCATTAAGAAGAGATATACATGGCCATGGATGTTCCATGGGTCTGCAAATATACAGAATGAGTAAGAGAGAGAGATGCAGCAAACTAAACAAATAATTAAGGACCCAGTAATTCCTCTAATAAGACCAATTTAGTGTCTCGTTGTGGGGTTTAAAAAGTGGTGATCATGCAGAAAAGTCTGGCACTAAAGGCCTATTTATCTTTTCCATCATTTGATTTAGTGGGCTATTTATTATAGCATTTTTGTCCTCCTAAAGTCAGACCATAAGACTTGTATGTTAATAATTTTATGCCTTCAAAGTCATATCTACTTTGGATCAGTTGTCAATCAAGAGGTCATGAAAAATCAGGTCAACCATTAAAATGAACAGTCCAAATGCATCCTTGAACTCTGAAGTCAGTTTCAGGCATCAGGATATCTAAAATGTTAATTGCTACTGTGTTTCTTGTATTCTATCTTTCTGTCAAAATTCTGTGCAAATGCATTTTCACCTGCTGCCTTTGATAATCAATATTGGCAAGGTAATTTTGTGCATGTTAACATATTGTTAGTCCAAAGCTCAATTTCGATACAGAGAACTGTAGAAGTGTGCCATCAAGACAAGTTCACATGACCCAGGTCCATGACCTAGGCCTATCAGAAACAAGATAAAATCATATATTTGATGATTAAGGAAGAGATCTCTCTCCACATGGGTCAATGTTATAGTTACTATTTTAGGAGATTTTGTACAGCTGCTCTTGGATAGTAGATTAATTGTAATTACTCTGTAATCCCTCTATTGTAGCTTTTGATTGGAAAATGCTGAGTTAAAAAATCAGGGTTGATCCCAAACGGATGTAGACCCTTCACTCCATCATATCTCTCTTCTTTGACCCTGATATCATGGTATCAGAGCACTGATTGAAAGGGTTTTTTTTTTTTGGATTGGCTGCATCTGGTATGGGGTTCTTGTTGGAAGCCTCGCACGGACGTAGCGACTAGTGGCCAAAACGCTACGTAGCAAGCGATACGTAGTGGTTGTGGCGATACGTAGCGTTATAACAGTATGAATTTTTTTTAAGTGGTCACAAATATTCGAATCTTGTGTTTGTTTAGTAATTTGGAACCATGTAAGGTTAGAGATAACTTTAGGAAAGGCTATTGAGGATATAAATAGGAAAAACAGTGTTTTAAATTGAAATTGCTTGGCTCTATTGGATTTTAAACCGCAGCACCGCTATTTTCAAAATAGCATAGCGGCCTCCACCGCTACTATCGATAGCTATGTAGCTATCACCGCTATTTTGAACCATGCTCGGGACTGTTCCAAGTGGGCTCTTGTTACTTTGCTTGCTCAAAACTTATCTTAGTGCATCAATATCCTTGGGTATCGGATTTGTTTATTTCAAAGCCTCATTAGAGTGCTCTTCAGATTTGGTTAAAAGAAGGGAGCCTCTATTATCTTCATTTGAACATGCACTTGTTAAGTAGTTAGTTTGTCGCACTTTTAGCGCCTAGGCATTTTGGGTGTATTGGTTAGCAACTTGAGATGGTATTAGAGCCAATATGTCTTGGATTCGAATCCTTGCAGGGCAAAAAAAAAAAAAAGGCCCCATGCCGTGTCGTGTGTGGGCGTTAGTTTGTCGCACCTTTACCGCCTAGGCATTTTGGGTGTATTGGTTAGCAACTTAAAGAGCACTTGGCTTGACGAGGTTTTCTTTGGTTCTGTCAATTTCTCACTTCGTCTACATCTCGACTCAATATCATATCCATTGCCAGCAAAGAAGGAATCCTCTTTTGGTGCATCTCGGCATCTTTTCTTCATCGTGGGATCTCATCTCGTCATTGCATCTTCATCTCGGCATCAACCCTTATATCAGATTTCTGCACTATTTGTCGACTGTGCACCGCGCAGTGTCAATTGGTATTGCTTATGGGCCCTCAATCAGCCTCTCTCTCACTGGTTATTCTACAATTTCTGGATTTTTTTTGGCTATAAGAGGTGGGTCTTCTCATCCAATCTCTGGTTCAATAGTGCCTTGAAGCTATTTTCATCCAAGTGTAGAATTTCTCATCTGAGTTCAGATTTCCAGTTTTCTTGAATAATTAAGTAGACAACAGTAGTTTTTACCTGTTCTTCTTAAATCATGGAGAAAAGTGAGATCATAACAGTCTAACTTAATGGGAAGAACTACATGGGATGGGCCTTTCACCTTAAATATTTTGTGGAAGGAAAAGGACTTGGAGAGTACCTTGATGTGACTAAATTTAAAACCCAAAGGTGAGAAATCCTTAGCAACTTGGACTCAAAACAATGCAAAAGTGGTTACCTGGATACTAAATTCAATTGAGTCTAATATTGCCCTTACTCTGCAATCATTTTCAAAGGCCTCAGAAATGTGGAATCATTTGCAGAAACTATACCACCAAGTTAACAATGCTAGAAAAAACCCATCTAGAACAGAATTGGCAAAGTATATACAAGGAGACAAGACAGTCCAGGACTACTTTAATGGCTTTCTTACTTTGTGGAATGAATTAGATAACACGGTGTTGAGTAATGTCCCAACAGAGTCCGTTTCATCTGTCATCAAGATAGAACAGAATTCTCATATTAGTCAATCCTTAATGACCCTCTGACCCGAATTTGAGTCAGTTCGGGCTGCCTTGATGAATATGGAGGTCACTCCAGATCCAGATACTTGTGTCCAGGTAATTTTGAGAGAAGAAATACAACTCCAATCTCAGAACACTCTTAATGAGGAAACAAAGGCATTTGTTGCCCCTGCATCCGATACTATGGCTCTTATTTCTACTAAAGAAAAGCAAGTCCAGTTCTTTGAATGCAAAGGTTTTGGACATGTGGCAAGAAATTGCAAAAAGAAGACCTTTTGCAATTATTGTAAGACCTGGGCATATCATTTCTGAATGCACTAGATGACCGCCTCGGAAGATTGACCAAGCTCCATGTCGACCCACACAAAATCAAGTTGTTTTTCAAGCACAAAGACTGCTGACAATGAGACAAGTCCATCTCATTCCAATTCTATGATGATGACTCCAGAGCAAATTCGAGACATGATTAATGCTTCTGTCACATCGCCTTTACTTTCATGGGGGTATTTGGTCAGTACAATTCTCTTCCCTTATCTACTTCTATATCACCCTCTTCTTGGTTCATCGACACGGGCCTCCAATCACATGACTTATGTGGAACAAATATCAGTGACGCAGAACCTTATACCAGAAATGAGCAAATCATTGCGGGCAATGGCCAACAATTGTCTATTTCCAGTATTGAGTTGATTGCTCTTGCGGCTCCCCGGAACCAATCTCTTTCTCTATCCAATGTTTATTGTGTTCCACATTTATCTGCAAACTTGCTTTCTATTGGTCAAGTAGTTGATGATGGATACTCAATTCATTTTACCTCTTTTAGTTGTATTATACATGACTGGCGAACTGGGAAGGTAATTGGGACAAGGAGTAAATGTGGGCAGATGTTTTTGCTGGACGTCGGACTAAGATCTCTCTTTGCTTCTTCTAGATCTTTGAATAATTTGTGGACCATCTGGCATCGACGCCTTGGTCATTTGAATAATGTGGTTGTTTGGAACCTTCGGTGAATAAGAATATGCCTCTACTTCCTTAAAACCTCAATGTGTTTCATGATGCTTAAGCAAAAGTCATGTTTTGTCCTTTTCTATTCATTATTCAAGAGTCACTGCTTCCTTTGATATGATATGCTCCAATGTTAGGGGGGATTGCACCTCAGTTCATTAGACTAGGTTATAAATATTAAGTCACATTCATTGATGATCACTTGCATTTTACATGGATTTATTTCCTTCATTTTAAATCTGAAGTTTTGTCCACTTTTAAGAAATTTTATAACTTGGTGCAAACCCAATTTGGTAAAATATCAAAGTCCTTCGATCAGATTCAGGGGAAGAATATCTCTCTGCCTATCTGACAAAGATATCTGCTATGTGCACACTTCTTCTTTCACCCTATTTTCTAAAGAGTAAAAGAAAATTCGTAGGTTCACTTAGGGGGAACCTTGACCCTCCAATAACTTAACAAGAAGTTGCTAGAAGATGGGATCTCTCTTTCATCATTCTATGTCATCTTTAAATACAAGATACATGCATTTATAACTACAACAATTTGACCCACTCTTTATAACTAGTACCACAACTTACCACAACTTCATCCACTAATTACATTCCTACAAATAACTGCACCCATTACTCACACTCCTACAAATATGAAAACTACTACTACTCATAGGCAAACCAACTAACTCCGCATGACTCACTACTTTCCCCATGACTCATGCAAGAACAACTACCAATACCTCATCGGTTAGTCCTCATAACTCTCCTACCGCCATGTGGTCCCCACATAGGAATGATCATGCCTATGCAATGTAGGGCCACATCAGTATCATTCATCAAAAATCATGCCCCCACACTCCACGACAAAATGGGATGGCAGAGAGGAAAAATAGACATATTCTTCAAACTGCAAGTGGATTACTTATTGAATCAAAGGTTCCTTCTACCTTTTGGTGTGAAGTAGTTCATACTGCTATTCACTTAATTAATCGACTTCCAACCCTCATTTTAAACAACATATCTCCATTTAAATCACTATTTAATTATCCACCTAATTCTCACTTACGCACTTTTGGCTATCTCTGTTTCGCTCATCTTCCTTCTTTACAAAGAACCAAGATTTCACAACAAGAAGTTAAATGTGAATTTTTGGGCTATAGTGATGAACATAAGGGTTTCCTCTGTTATGATGCAGTAGCAGTGTTGAGAAATTCGTTTCGGTGTCCGTTTCGGTTTAGTGGCCAAATTGAAATATTTCGGCTGATTCGGGAATTTGGTGAAATATTTCGGAAAAATTAAAAAATAATATTTATATAAAAATATAAAGTGAATATTAAAACTTTAAATAATAGATAAAGTAATACATTTGATTTATTCTATAAACTATGGCTCGACCATTTTTTTTATTTTATATGTGTGTTTGCTACAAAATGGCTAGATCCATTTTTCATTTTTTTTATATATACATATATTAAGTAAGAAAAGGATATATATAATATATATTGTAGGCCATTTACTTTCTTCCCTTCACTAGGCTACTAGCTAGGAAGTGGTAATTATTAAAACTGGGACCCATACTATGTATTCAATGGCTCAACCACTACTGTTGGTGCCTTAGGTGGCCCATTTATCAACTCAGTGAAACTATTTCGCATGTGGGCTTCATGGATCCGAAAGACCATCTCGATAAATATAAGAGGCAAAGTCCCTTTCGAGAAGCTTCCTCGAAATACTCTCTTGGGCGAACAAAATAGAAGATACAAAGAAGAAAACAGAGGAAGGCGAGAGAGGGAAAAGGCGACGGCGAGCCGTGATGCCGAAGGCGATGGCGAGCAAAGACAGTGATGGCAATGCAATGCCGAGGCAATGCCGAGCAGTGACTGATGGTTAGGGCTTCGAACCAAGTACTCTCTGTCTCTCTCTCCTACTTTCCTTCCTTGCTCTTTCTCTCTCTTTCTTCCTATTCACAGGCCAAAGATATACCTTGCTGGCAAGATGCAATAATAGAAGAATTACCCGCTCTCGAGAATCATCAAGCATGGGATCTAGTTCCTAAACCTACTGATGCCCCAGTTATTAGGAGCAAATGGGTCTCTATTCCATCAAGACAAAATTTGATGGGAGTTTGGATTGATATAAAGCCCGCCTTGTTGTTCAGAGATTTAAGCATATTAATATGGCATTGATTATGAAGAAACATTTGCACCAATTGCTAAAATGACCACCGTCCGTACCCTACTAGTAGTCGTTGCTGTACGCAATTGGCCTCTTTGGCAAATGGATGTGAAAATGCTTTCTTACATGGGAACCTCCAAGATACTGTTTTTATACGGCCAACACCTGGTTATGCTTGTTATTCATGTTTGTCGTTTGCCAAAATCACTTTATGGACTTAAACAAGCTCCACGTGCATGGTTTGACGAGTTTCGTGGTGCTATTCTTCAAGCTAACTTCTATCAAAGTCCTAATGATAACTCATTATCTATTCAACAGACTATAAGTAGTTGCACTTTGTGGCTCCACTACGCCGATGACGTGATCATTAGTGGGAATGATGCATTTGGCATTAGAGATCTCAAGGCATATCTAACGAGCAAGTTTGAGATGAAAGATCTAGGTCTCTTCATCTACTTTCTTGGTTTTGAGATTTCTCACACAAAAGATGGTCTTCAAATTCATCGGAAAATGTATGCAAAGGATTTGCTCTCGTTAGCCCATTTGATCGATACAAAGATTATTGATACACGTTTGAATGTCAAAATTCATAGAGGAAGGCAATCCTCTTTTTTATCCCACATTGTAACGACAGCTGGTTAGCAGTTTGATATACATCACCATGACTCGTCTAGACATATCACATGCAATCCAGATTGTTAGTTAATTTGTGAGTAATCCTCACAAACCACATCTCTCAGCTGTGCATAGAATTCTACGTTATATAACTTATATTCGAGGAACTCTTGATCAACGCTTGGAAGGCCCCATGTGGAGTCCCAGAGGAAAGGAGTTATGGAACTTGGCCTTTTCGGCAATCCTCTGGACTATTTGGAAGGAAAAGAACTCCAAATGCTTTGAAGGAGTTGTATCCAGTGATAGCTGCTTGGTGGGGGAATGTGAAATTCTTAGTCGCTCTCTGGGTTTCCATTCGACCGTCTTTTAGAGGTTACTCTATCGAACAAATTATGTTAAATTGAAAGGAGCTGGCCTTTTCTTTTGCAGGGCCAATCTAGTTCTGTCTTAGGGGCTTTTCCTTTTTCTTTTGGGGTCTTTTTGTTCTAACTTGTCAGTATACTTCTCCTGTACTGCTTGCTTTTCTAATGAAAGTTACCATTCAAAAAAAAAAAACCTCTTGATAATAGATTGTGTTACTCTTTTGATTCCTCTTTACGCCTCCATGGCTATGCAGATGCACTCTAGGCTAGATGCAAAGATAGTAGATCTACAACTTGGTGATGCATGCTCCTAGGCACCTCCATTAGAAGTGCAAAAAACAAGCTGATGTCTCTAAATATTATACTGAAGCAAAATACAGATCTATGTCTTTTGCAAGTAGTGAAGTGCTTTGGTTTCGAAGACTTTTCTTCATGAACTTGGTGTTCCAATTCTTGGCCCCACTCCTCTCAATGCTGATAATACTAGTGCCATACAGATTGCCAAGAATCTTGTTTTTCATTTGTGTACTAAGCACATTGAAGTTGACCGTCACTTTATACACCAACATGTTATCTCGAGCATTATCAATTTGCCTCACATCTCATCCCAAAACCAGTTGGCAGATCTCTTTACTAAGGCCGTGCCCCGTCCTCATCATGATTTTCTTGCATCCAAATTGATGCTCCATACAAAACCACATCAATTTGAGGGGGAGTGCAGAAGTGTGCCATCAAGACAAGTTCACATGACCCAAGTCCATGACCTAGGCCCATCAAAAACAAGATAAAATCATATATCTGACGGTCAAGCATGAGATCTCTATCTCCACATGGGTCGATCTACAGCTACTAATTTAGGAGATTTTGTACAATTGCTCTTAGATAGTAGATTAATTGTAATTACTCTGTAATCCCTCTATTGTAGCCTTTGATTGGCAAATGCTGAGTTATAAAATCAGGGATCGTGCATGATCATCTGTGGATACTCCCTGTCATGCATCAATCTCAAGCTTGAAATCAGGTTAAAAGAAAAAGATGATTGCACTATATGTGGTTGGCTATAAAAACTTGATAAGCCTTAAGGATGAGCGAAACTCACAAAAGAGAACTCAATAATACTTCAATGAAGATGATGATAGGAATGTAGAAATCAGGAAGGATGCTTCCTGCCACAAAGAAAGGTGTGAAACAAATGCAGAAAACAAGCATAGAAGAAAGTAAGGTGTTTTACATTGCAAGTACAGGCAATAAGCAGAACGAAATGAAGGTATCACAAGAACATATAGTGACATAAAGTTGATTAATTATGATTTGAAATTATATCAATGATTAATCATCACAGATGAGTTTGTCAAAGGATAAAAAAAAACACAGATGGATGGAATGCAGATTGTGGATATAATTCATCTTATTTTTTAATCTGATGGACAGCCATTACATCCATGCCAGGATGAAGTGCCAAAGGTGCAGTAGTAAGGGAAAAGAAAAATGCACACCGAAATGCCAATTGATTTATAGTATTTTATTTGTCACAGAACATTTAGACCCCCTTTATCTTCTATGGAAATTGTTTCCAAACCGTGTACATGAATATGTTGTGGTATTGTGATTGACCTTTTGACCATACATCGGCCTTCTCATAATGAGAGAGACCCCTTCATCTTTAAGTTGAAAAGTCTCAAAGACTGCTACATCTTCAAGCTAAGATCAAAATTTGAAAACAGCATTCATCCTCATCCTTCAGGCTTGATATTGAAATTAGCACTTATCATCATACCTTTGGCTTGATTTTGAAATTAACACGTTCTTATTTTGAACTTGTCATACATCAGAAAACATATAGACTCTAATATATTTATCTAATTCCTCATACATTCTTCCTGTTTTGAACCAAGTGGTGGCATAGAATAAACCATGAACGAGCAAACATTGGGGCAAAACATAAGATCAAGAAGAAAAGATTCTATTTTGCACCTTAAGTAACAGAAATACATCATACAAGTTATATATGGTATACCATATATGCATTCAATATATATGAAGGTCAAAATCAGCATTTGGTTAATCCAAGACCTTAATAACTTTCTTCTGCTTCTCTTTCTCCATCTCTCCATCTCTTCGTCTTCCGATGCATCTCCATCATCATCATGTATCAAAGTCGACCATCCCAGACCTAGTCAAAGAAGATGGCATCCCAACACAGATCTCACTCTTCTTTTGAAGGGCTACAGCCTTGAGTTACAAAGGTATTACCCCATTTAAAGAAATAATGATCGGGTTTTGCTTCATGTTAGCTGCATAATCTCACAGTACATGCCACTGCTTGTGCCCAAAATTTCAACCTTGCTTTCACTTCTTCAGGATTGTCACCTGCAAAATATAAGTCCCAATGAGCATGGATCAGATGCACATTAAAATTCCCAAACTCCCATTAATTTGACAAAACTCCCAATGTCCACGAAACCCATTAAAATTCTATCAAAGACTCTTCCTGTTAATGAAAATGCAATCCAAAATCGAAACAAACTTCTCAATCATACTCAAACCCAAAAAAAAAAAAAATCGAAACTTTTCACCATCGAACAAATAATTGAAACCAGAAGACAAAACCCATTTTCAGATTATCCAACTAAAACTCCCAAACCCATTGAACTCTCCAATGAATGACAACCAAAACCCAAAGATCCAAATCAACATACCAGGACTAGAAATCTTCCAATTCGCCATAGGACTGGAAGCCGCCCCAGAAGAACACGACTCCGTGGAGACAGCATCATTCTCAGCAGAAGCTTCCGGAGATCTCTGCTGCTCATCCAGGAACCTCTGGCTCATGGAGTAGCAGAGCTCGAGAGCAGGCAAAGTGTTGCAGAGCTCTGGAATCTCTTTGTAGCTGAATCCAAACCCCAGATCCAAACAACCCTTGAGCTCATCAAGATCATCTTCCGTGAGGCTTTTAGTCCTCCAAAACCCCTGATGTTGCATCTGCATCTCTTCTCTGCCGTCCGTTTCTAGGTACCCTTCGAGAAAGATCTCACCTTTCTTCTTCTTCTTCGACCAAGGATCGTCGTTGGGGCGCGTTTGGATGGTGTCTTCCAAATCGCAATTTGGGTTCGGGTTTTGAACAGAGATGGAAGATTCCATTTCTGATTTTTCGCTCTGTTTTGTTTCTCGTTGTCTGTGCGAGGGAAAGGAGAAGGGAGTGGTTTTATAACGGGAAGAAGAGGAAGCATTGAATGAATGTCATGTGTGTATGTGATGGTATGTATGTACATGAACATATGATGGAGTAGCCATCTGACAGCTGTAATTTGTAGGAATGACCGGGACTAGTTGATGAATGGATAGGGATGGGTTCCACACAAGAAGATGAAGTTGGACTTTGGGGCCCTCCACTGGCATCTAGGTTAAAGTGTACAATATCACGTTGAGTTTCATAAATTATAAAAAAGATTTCGACCATATTATAAACCTAACATTTGCCCTTTAATGAATAAAAAAAAAAAAACCCATAGAGGCAACGTCGTTCGTGCGTTATTTTAGAGCCGTGAGAGATTGCACTATGTGATATTTTATGTAAATATAAGTTACGGCACAATTTCCCTTTATTTATATCTTTTTTTAGCATCCTTTGTCGTTCAAACATTAAATTATAGTTGTAGGTTGGATCAGGTTTTAAATCTAAGACTTGGGGCCATTGATTGGATGAGTGCTTGGGCCATTGAAATTCCCTTTTTAGGATACGTTTGTTTGAATTAGCATGCAATGGAATTAAATACATAAGGTGGTTAGAAATTAAGATTAAAAGTAAATTACTAAAAATATACATCAACTACTGTTTTTTAGGGAAATAGAATAAAAAAAATATGGTATTTGATCTTATTTTTGAAAATTTATCTTTGATCTTCATTTTAAACTACCTTATATAATTCTTATGCATTTTAATATAGGGATGTAGATATTTGGATCCAAGACTCAGATTAAAAGATGCACTCATGCTTTACTTTGGGTGGGATTGAAATTTTGTAATGCATTAAAAATAGAGAAGAGTTTGGTAATAATCATAAGCTCCTTCCTAGTAGGTAAAAAAGAAAAAAAACACAAACCTCTTATAGCTTAAAATGGTCTAAACCTGTGGGCCCACCTTTCCCTTCCACATTGATCAATCTAAACCTTGTGCAGATGGTAGCCTCATTTGACTGCCACGGGGCCAAGTTTGACACCCATTCAAATTTTGTAGGACCCACAGTCCACCACACTTAGACACTCATTTATCTTTATATTTGATGACATGGAATTGGACATTGAGACTAGTATTGGACATTGTATCAGCCAACACACTATCCTGTGTAATTGGATGATTAACATTGTTCTCACGTCACAAAGTCATTTCAAAGCATTGCTTCTACATCATGTTTTGGGTAGGCCTCACATGATGTGGCGATCTTAAAAGCTAGAAACAGTCTTGTCATTCTTGAATGTGAGTCATATTATGATCTTAATCAATTATTTAACCCTGATGTCTGTCGTTTAGTAACCACACTAATAATCCTTATTCTAGAAGGCGAAAATTTCAATAGGGTATAAAAATATTTGGTTCATTTTGTTTGACAAAATGCAAAAGTATAAAAGTTTTGGTAGTCTTTCCAATCAAGTTGTCTCTTCTTAAGTTTTTTGTGAAACGACCAGAATACCCTTGTTTTTTTTTTGTTTTTTTACCTTAACTTCTTTTCTCCCTAGAATTGGCCATTTGATTTTTATGATCGTAATTAATTATTTAATCAAACTAGTTTGTTGGTCATTTTTAATCATCAACGCATAAAGATAGTTGAAGTGGGCCCAGGTAGATCATTTCGGTTGGACACGATTATTTCTATTGAATGATTTTTAAAGAAGAATTTTAAAAATGACATAAAATCACACATGTTATTTCAAGTAGTTTGTTATTAACTCATTAATTATGTTTTTATGACATATTTACTGCTAAAAACCCCTTCTTTTTCTAGTTTTTTTTTTAATTGGTTTACATTTATATGGCAGAATCATCGCCTATATGCCAAGTCCTAGTCTCAGCCCTCAGGTGATTTGGACTCAATATGCTATGGACATTCCATATATTCGCCTACTTGGTAACTTCTATGCTTGGATAAGGCTCGGATTAAAGGAACAAGGATTGCCACAAAATCTTCTATCACTGCTTGGGGATAAGCACAAATTCACCTTTCTTTTCTTCCATCAGTTGATAAGATGGGAACACTCAGATTAGATTTCACACCATCAAAAGTTTAGCAATACTGATTAAAAAATTAATATATCCTGTCTAGTGATGGTGATTAAGATAACTTTCTTCATTGGTCAGTTCTTTTAAAACTGATATATGGGTCATCCAAGGTTCTGTGGAATTTTGTTAAACCAGTGGTTCACCATTTACATCATAACTATTTATTACATTTTTAAAATTAGAAATCTAAAACTATATTTAGGAGTAAAGAAATTACAGAAAATGAAAGATATTATAAAAAAAAAATAATGATCTTGAAAGCTGTTTTCTAGATTTGGGTTGATGTTTTCTTCTAATCTTATTCATTAGCTGGTTCAAACCTACAAGCTTATGAGTTACTCATCAATTTCTCCACTTGCCAATACCTTAAAGAGTTGGGTTATAGGACCGGATTCAGGCCTGGTCCCCCAGGAGGACCGTTGGATCCCAAGCAGTCGGGCCATGCGGATTTCCCCTACCTTAAATAGAGGAGGAGATTTTAAGCAAATCAGGTTATTTCCATCTCTTGACTCAACTAAAATGGCTTTGAAGTAATAACATCAAGCATTCACCTTGACTAAGTGAATAATGATCTCAACTCAAGGTGTTGACTTGCATGGCTCAACAAAAGCCGGTGATATTAAGTAAGTAGTTAATAGTCTCTGTTGACCGGGCCTCAATACCATCGTTGTTTTACTGTGATTAGAACTAGTCTGTTCTAGGTGAATAGAAGTAGTTTGTTTGGAAGTACTCCCCTTTTGATTGATAGTAAAACTCTCCCGTAGACGTAGGCTGAAAGCAGAACCACGTAAATCTCCTTTCTTGTGTGCATGCTTGATCTTCTCTTAGGCTCTAGATCACAACACAAGAAAACATTATTTAAAAAAAAAAAAAAGAGCAAGCATTATTTACAGTAGAAAAAATTATATGAACATATACAACTAGACAGCGACACATTTAGTGAAATGTCTATAATTTATAGGGTTAAACCATGAAAATGATCAGATCTACCGCAGCAAGTGATGAATCAATCTCCTTAGAACAAATAAGAATGCAGCTTGGATCAGGCCAAACTTAAGCTTGCATGTTTCTCTGGTATGAAAATGTGATTTTGACAGGGCCTTTTTGGCTTTGTACTAGAGTTAGGCCTAAGGTTCAATGTTTTGAATGACAGTGGCCAGGCCTGATCAAGATTTTGCTTGGTATCCGAATCATTGTAAAATCAAATTAAAGTTTATATATGGGCCACGTTCACCAAGTACATGTGCTTTCCTTATTGTGAGCTCACCATTTTCAAACACCTTATGATTAATCCGAGTGGAGTACTATAAGAAAGGAAACCCCGCATTTTATGATCCATCCAAGTGGACCACAAATACGATTATTTGTTTAAAGTAGTTAGGATGATGATTTGAGCCCCCGTTTTGGGGGGGGGGGGGGGGGGGGGGGGGGGGGCGTTCGATGCTAACAATAATAGGAGCATTTTCTCATATTTGAGGGTTTCGCAGATATAAACCAAAGACCTGATTAGCAATGACCCATTTAGATCAAAGTATGGGTTTTAGTACTGATACCAGATAGAGACAAAAGCTTGGAATTGAGCCCCATGAAATGCATACAGGTGGAGTACTCCGATCCAGAAAAGAATGGACCCTATCCATTTGCAGCCCCAAAATTGAATGACTGATAACCCTAAACGATTTCCAAATGGTCCAGGCAAAAAATTGACCCAGTGAAATGGACTTATGTGGCTTGAGGGGAGTGTTTTATTTGGCTGTAAATGGATGTTCAAGAACCCCCACACTATCTTTCACCCAAAAAGAAAAAGGAACCACATACAATCCTTTTAGAGCAAAAAGGTTAAGCAGATCACTATCTTGGACACAAGAAATTGAGTTATATTGGCTTGTGGAACATCATTTCTGAAGGGATCCGATTGGAACCCACAAGTATGGGACTGATGGTTCGTGCTAGTCCACAAAGTTATCTGGGGAGTTATCTACTGATCACTTAGAGATATGCATGGAAACGTGAGACTCATTGCAGGACATGGCCCCACAATATAAGGAGAAGGTTTGTGGATTCAAGGGTGCCACTCGTACTAGGCAGACACTGAACTATCATGGCCCATGTGAAAATGCAATTCAAGTTTGGGTTAGGGCTCATGTCAAGGTTTGTCCGGATTGATCGGATCTCGGGCCCGGGTCGTGACACCTCCCTATGGAATTTCAATTATCTGATAAGGCTTGATGTTGATTTATATTCAGAAATCACATGCTAATTCATGTGGCACATCCTGATTGGATGACTCACCTTTCCCGTGAGGCCCACGTCCTAAGGTCATCTGGATTCATGTAAATGGACATCCGAAAAAGAATATATACTACCTCTACAAAAGTAACTGCTATTCTTGGATATGGCAGGCATTAGAGGAATAAAGACTGCCACACACATCTTTTATCCTTGATTGAGGATAAGCACAAATATTCAGTTTTCATTTTCTTCCATCCTTTGAAAATGAGGAAATACTGATTAGATATTTGACTCAATTAAAAGTTTAGCAATAATATTCCAAAGAGTATTGGATTTGCGTTAATGCTCATCAGAATTCTCTAGAAAGAGGATTAGACTTGTCTCTAAACTTAAGTTAAGATACCTTACTCTTTTGAATGATGTTTCTAAAATTGATAGGTCTTCAATCCAATGAAGGCTAAAGAGTGGGTTCCGTAAGGTTCTACGATCATTTGAGCATCTAAAGTCTCCACTTCAAAAGAAAGTGGTGGTATGAAACCCATTTCTGAATATAAAAGAAATTATGATTTAGATCGAGATACAAGCATATAAGAACTAAAATGCTTAGATCTATATCCAAACCCATTTATGTTCTTACCGAAAAAATCAAACACAAGATCATTACGTCGATGTATTATATATAGTAGTGTTGATATTTGAGGATTTACATACCTTTAATCATTTACCATTTAATAGCTCTACTTGCATATTTAAAATTTTTATTTGAAATCCCTTTTCTCTAATTATACTAAGGCATTCCACCTTTTATTTTGGATCCGGATCCAGAATCCGGTTCTTTTTCAGTTGATGTCGGATCTGGAAATAACACATTCCTTCATTTTCTTGTTGGATCTAAATCCATTTTCTGATCTATTCAAAAAATAAAGAGGTTTTTTCCTATTGCTTATCTTTAGAGATGAGTTTTCCCTTAACCTTCCCAAAAACTCTAATTTTCCCTACACCTTCTCAATGTCAGGGAAAATGTCAAAAGTACCCAAACCTTTTATTGAGGCATCCTCATTTCTTGATTTTTACTTTTTTTTTCCCTCTTGGTATGATTTCTATTTTCCTCTTTCGTTATCAAACATTTGGTCATTGCACCCTGTGTGGCCCACCTCTATGTGTACAATCCACCCTTACCTATTAAAGTGAAATAAGATACAATTAATATATTTGGAGTAGTTGTTCATATGATCAAAATTTTAAACAATGAAAGGTGAGGCTTAAATAGGATAAATTAATTATATCTCCATTTCTTCTTTTTATACAAATTGGTCTTTTTTTCCATGATCAGTTCATTTTTCTAGGTCCTAACACCAAAAATCACATTGATTGATAGATGGTAAGGATGGAAGGCTCATGAAACTTTAGTTACTTGTCTTGATTATGGCCGATTTTATTACATGAAAATATAATACATCTATTATATTTTGGACACAAGAAATTGAGTCATATTGGCTAGTGGAACATCATTTCTAAAGGGATCCGATTGGAACCCACAACTATGGGACTGATGGTTCATGCTTATCGACAAAGTTATCTGGGGAGTTATCTACTGATCAGTTAGAGATATGGAGACGTGAGACTCATTGAAGGACATGGCCCCACAATATATGGAGAAGGTTTGTGGATTCAAGGGTGCCACTCGTACTAGGCAGACACTGATGAACTATCATGGCCCATGTGAAAATGCAATTCAAGTTTGGGTTAGGGCTCATGTCAAGGTTTGTCCGGATTGATCGGATCTCGGGCCCGGTTGTGACACCTCCCTATGGAATTTCAAATCTCTGGTAAGGCTTGATGTTGATTTATATTCATAAATCACATGCTGATTCATGTGACACATCCTGATTGGATGACTCACCTATCCCGTGAGGCCAACGTCCTAAGGTCATCTGGATCGATTCATGTAAATGGACATCCGAAAAAGAGTATATGCTACCTCTACAAAAGTAACTGCTATTCTTGGATAAGGCAGGCATTAGAGGAATAAGGACTGCCACACACATCTTTTATCCTTGATTGAGGATAAGTACAAATATTCAGCTTTCATTTTCTTCCATCCTTTGAACATGGGGAAATACTGATTAGATATTTGACTCAATTAAAAGTTTAGCAATACTATTCCAAAGAGTATTTGACTTGCGTTAATGCACCGAATCTCATCAGAATTCTCTAGAAAGCGTATTAGACTTGTCTCTAAACTTAAGTTAAGATAGCTTACTCTTTTGAATGATGGTTCTAAACTTGATGGGTCATCAATCCAATGAAGGCTAAAGAGCGGGTTCCGTATAGGTCTTCGATTATTTGAGAATCTAAAGCCTCCGCTTCAAAAGAAAGTGGTGGTATGAAACCCATTTCTAAATTTAAAAGAAATTAGGATTTAGATCGAGATACAAGCATATAAGATCTAAAATGCTTAGATCTAGATCCAAACCCCTGCCATTTATGTTCTGACCGAAGGATTCAAACACAGGACCATTACATTGATGTATTATATATAGTAGTATTGATATTTGAGGATTTACATATCTTTAATCATTTACCATTTAATAGCTCTACTTGCATATTTAAAATTTTGAGAAAATTAGCGAAAGGTCCCTAAAGTCGAATGTATCCAGCCTCTAGTCCAGGCAAAATCGGTTTAAAGGCTCTGGTTCACTCAGCTAAACTATTTGCAGCAAGAGGTCCTTACATCCACATGATCACATATTTCAGGACTAATTTACCCTTTCAACCATTTTAGGCATAAAATTTTAAAATTTAAAATTGCAAATCTTGTATTCTCCCTCCTTGGGCTTAGGCAATCCTGCGCCCAGAGATTGACGAAATTAAGTCGCGAGGAGTTTCTAGGGTTGATGGACGTTGGAGTTACAAGGTGGAAACTCTTATTTCATGCCCATTAAAGCTCCACAGTGTAACTTGTTCGTTTGATAGAAACAAGTAGTGGAGAAGTCTTAAGAAAAGACAAAAGGTCTTTTGAATTTTGAAAAAAAAAAGGGGGGTGGTTCGTGTCTTGCTAGGTTCTCATCGCATGAGCCATCGCCGGAAGAGATAAGGTGCAGAGAGTAGAATTCTTTGTAAATTGATCACTGGAGAAGGCAACCTACACACCGTCATCATCGCCGGACGACGCAGACCACGACCGTCAGAGTTCGCATGTCGCCGAAGAAGAAGTAGCAAGGCGCTGCAGCGTCTATGGTTCTGTTGTAGAAACAGAGCCTGTCGAGGTAGAAGATAAGACTCAGTTGGGTCAGTTTCCAAGCCAGGATCAAGTTCGGGTTAGTTCTAACCTGTCCGCAGCAGGAAGCCCAGTTCAACATTAACCAGCAGCTAGTCGGGGCTGACGTCATTTGTCAAATTTATTTGATTTTTTGACAAATTTATATGAGTTTCTGCCAAATTTATTTAAGTTTTTGAAAATTTTATTTGAGCTTTGCGCAAATTTATCTGAGTTCTAAAACAAATTTATCTAATTTCCGAACAAATCTATCTGAGTTTTTGGCTATTTATCTGAGTTCTGGAACAAATTTATCTGAGTTCTGAACGAATCTATATGAGTTTTTAGCAACTTTATTTGAGTTTTTGAAAAATATAGCTGAATTTTTTACACATTTATCTCCATTTTGAAAATTTTAACTTAGTTTTTGAACGAATCCTTCTGTCTTTTTGGCAAATTTATTTGTATTTTCTTAGATCCATTTGTGTTTTTGAATTTCTTTTGTGTCTTTTTAAATTTATTTGTAATTTTTGAAGTAAATTTAACTAAGTTTTGACAAAAATACTTAAGCTTTTGGCAAATTTTTCTGAAATTTGAAAAACTAGTTTATCTTAGTTTCGACAAATGTATTTGAATTTTTTAAATTTATTTGCATTTTTAATTTTATTTACGTCTTTTGAAATTTATTTGCATTTTTTGAAATTTATTTACATTTTTTGAAATTTATTTGTATTTTTTTTAAAATAAATTTAACTGAGTTTTGGAAAAAATACTTGAGTTTTTGGTAAATTTTTCAGAAATTTGGAAAATTGATTTATCTTAGTTTTGGCAAACGTGTTTGCATTTTTAAGTTTTATTTGGGTCTTTTGAAATTAATTTGCAGCTTTTTAAATTTATTACATTTTTTTAATTTTCTTTGGATCTTTTGAAATTTATTTACATTTTCTGAAATTTATTTGAATCTTTTGAAATTTATTTGCATTATTTTGAAATTTATTTGTATGTTTGTAGAATTTATTTGAAAATCTCATTAATAGGATTCCATTAATCGTAGCCAATTAAAGGGTAGTTGACCATTATTAATGGGAAATCCCCACCAATCATGGGATATGATTTAAAGAAAGGGCAAATTGGACATGTCAGGTATGAGAAAGTATGAGAGGGACCTTTGGCTGCATGACCTTTTTTTGTGGACTATTTTCCTTAAAGTCAAACTTTAAGGGTCCGCCGACCAAAGTCCCCTAAAGTTTTTTATTTGAAATCTATTTTCTCTAATTATACTAATACATTCCACCTTTTTATTTTGGATCTGGATCCAGAATCTGGTTCTTTTTTTTGTTAATGTCGGATCCGGATACAACACATTCCTTCATTTTCTTGTCGGATCTAAATCTAGTTTCTGATCCATTCAAAAAATAAAGAGGTTTTTCCCTATAGCTTATCTTTAAAGATGAGTTTTCCCTCCACGTTCCCAAAAACTCTAATTTTCCCTACACTTTCTCAATGCCAAGGAAAATGTCAAAGGTACCTAAACCTTTTATTGAGGCATCCTCATTTCTTGATTTTTACTCCTTTTTTTTTCCCCTTTTGGTATGATTTCTATTTTCCTCTTTCTTTATCAAACATTTGGTCATTACACAGCTTGTGTGGCCCACCTCTGTGTACAATCCACCTTTACCTATTAAAGTGAAATAAGATACAATGAATATATTTGGAGTGGTTGTTCAAATGATCAAAATTTTAAACAATGAAAGGTTTGGCTCAAATAGGATAAATTAATTATATCTCCATTTCTTCTTTTTATACAAAATGGTCTTTCTTCCATGATCAGTACATTTTCTAGGTCCTAACACCAAAAATCACATTGATTGATAGATAGTAAGGATGGAACTCATGAAACTTTAGTTGCTTGTCTTGATTATAGCCGATTTTATTACATGAAAATAAATGTTAGAAATTATATAGAACCACTTTACCACTAATATCTTAGCCTGAACATATGACATGACTTACTTATTTGCATGGAATTGAATTATCAAGTATTTTAAAGAAATGAATTCATTATTGTTAAAATATGATTTATTAGTATGGATTTGAATTTCTAAGAATTAAAAAAAAACCCATTCTGCCATGAAATATAGGATCTATTTGTTCACATGAAACTAAACTCCTACAAATTCAAAGGAACTTATTTTACTATAAAACCCCTTCAATCTCTTGAAAATTTATAACATGTTTGCTTGCATAAATATAATTCCAAGAAAATCAAAGAAACCCATTTTATCATGGATTCCTTATCTTAAAAATATAATTGGAGATTTTTTATTTTCATTTAATTGAGTTCCTAGAAAATGGTGTCATCATCTTGTCATTTAAAAAAATATTGGAAAAGAATTATAAAGAACTGACCATTTCCTTCATTTAAAAATTAAGGTCAATCTTGAATTTAGCGTATATTATAATATGGGACAATTGTCAAACTGCTTAGTTCAAAGTCCTATTGAATGTTTTAGAAATTCCCAGACAACAACAATATTGAAATAATTTTTCTAGTATCTAAATCTAACAATATTTTATTCTGTACATATCCATCAAAACATTCCCTAAGATCTAAAAGAATATAAGAAAATGCATATTAGATCACCACTTTTCAATTATAGAATAATGCTATAGATTTTCATGGAGACCCATTTACACTATTACATTTTCAACCAACAAATGCAATAATACAAGTTTGAGTGCTTTCATTGACCAAATCCCAACCTATTTACATTAATACATTTTTATTATGTTATAGCCCACATTAAGGGTATTTTAGTCCTAAAATGGTTTAATTGTAGCTAGGGGGGAATATTCAGATTTTGGTAAGGTGGAGGGAAAAGTCATCTGTAAAGGTAAGTTATAAGGAAAAGTCTCAAAAATAAATATAGTCTAATATACTAACAATCAAATGCTAGCTGTTTGGTAATTTTACTTTTAAAATCAACTGAAATAAAGTGAAGTAAAGCATCCAATCAAGAGGGAATAAAATATAAGTGGGTTATAATGGTATTTTATTTTTAGTTGTTTGGTCTGGAATCTTTTTGACTTTTTGTATAGAAAAAAGGAGTTTTTTGTCTTTGAGTGGATAAAGGTGACTATTTCTTGATTTATTTTTATTTTTTTTAAAAAGATGGAGGAAAATCGGAATTAAAGTGTTTTTTATGTGACCTCTTGTATATGTCTGAAAAATGAAGGCTTTACTTAACTTTTACTTTATGGTAAAATTACCAAACGGAAGCACACCACTAAAATTCATTACTGCAAGTGGGACAACTAACACTACCCAATGATATTGGCTAATCTAGATTCACCATTTGCATATCATGGGGTCCAAGAGTTTTCTTTGATAAGAAAATTTTAAAAAAATTATTGGTAAGGATAGAGGAATCCTCTAGACATTCCTCTAAAATCATGCTATCCTCCGTGAAAATTCCTAATTGCAGGAGCCATTGCATTCCAGGTCTGGGAAACACTCAGGAAGAGTCACTTCGTATGACTCATGCTCTTCTTTGGCTTTGTGGATTTACAGAATTCGATGGGAGAGGTGGAGACCGAGGAATGAATCGGAAAGGGGACTTTTTATAAGTTTGGAGGATTTGAAAAATCTTAATTTTCTCACTTTTCCTCTCTTAATCCAAGCGTGGATTTCCCTCGAAATCGAGGAAAATCAGAGAGGACTCCTCTCATAAGACCTTATCCAAACATGCCCTAAAATTTTAATAAAGTTTTCCATTCTCTATCTCAATTTATGATTTCATCAATCTCAAATCTATAAGCTTATTAGTTATTCGTCAAAATCAACTATTTTGACACTTGCCAAACCCTAGTAGTCGATTAGATTTTAAGCAAACCTTGTCATTTCCGTCTCCTAACTCATCGATAATTGCTTTGAAGTTAATTGCATCTAGCATTCATCTTGAGTATACGATTGTGATATTGACTTATGGGAACATAATTTTTATTTAATTTTAGTTACAGTTATACATTAATTACATTATAAGATATGGTTACATATATAAGTAAATAGCTAGATTTTACTGAAATGTATTGAGGACGAGATCTTAAGTGGAAGCTTATGGCCGGGTTGAACTGCATAGAACAACTAGGACACCAACTTGGGTCAGGCCAAGCTCAAGCTTGCATGTTTTGCCCAAAATGAAAGTGCAATTTGGAGAGGGTTTTTTTTTTTTTTGGAGCTCGACTCGGGCATAAACTTTTATGTTATCAAGTGAAATGATGGGCCCGGCTCAAGCTTTGGTCCAGGTTTATCCAAATTGGCCTAAAATAAGAGTTCATGTATGTACGTAATCCTTCCCCTTTAAGAAGAATCGATCAGAGTACTTACTGGAGTAAGTATGTTAAATGAGCAAATTGGAACAACTAAAGGTCACTTCCCTGAGGTAACGGTGCTCACTCTCATAGCTCTACCCAGAGATCGATCCCTAGGTTGGCAGGATTTCTTTGCCTTTCCGAGCCAGTGGGTCAACTAAGAAAAAAACATTAAAGAACAACCGAAAAAACAAAGAGAACTGCTTAAAACTGCAAAAGTTATATATCTAGGAAGATCTCTCCTAATTTTTTGGGAAATGGACAAGTTGGTTGCTGCGGACCCAATGGCCCACTAGATATGAAGAGGGTTTTGTTGATTTAAGTGTGCACAGGTCAAACCTCAACCATCATGGCCCATATGAAAATGCAACTCAAGTTAGTTTCATTTCCAACTCAATTGTAGGTTTCTGTGTTTTCAAATGCAACTCATTTGTAGGGTTCTGTGTTTTAAGGGTCAGTTTGGCAACTCTATTAATAGAGTCAAGTGAAGTAAAGCTGATTTTGAAGAAAGAATAAAATATAAGTGGTTTGCGATGGTATTTTATTTTTAGTTGTTTGTTATGGAATATTTTTTACTTTTTGTATGGGAAAGTGGAGTTTTTTGTATGTTAGTGGATAAAGGTGAATGTTTTTTTTACTTTTTCTTTTTTAAAGATGAAGGAAGTTTGTAATTAAAGTGTTTTTGATGTGACAACTTGTTTAAAAAATGAAGACTTTATTTGACTTTACTATGTTAATAAAGTGTCAAACTAGCGCATGGTATGAGCTTCAGGAATATTTTCAAATAATAAGATCATTTAAAGTTTGAAACTACTCTTACAATCAATTTTCCTAAACTATAAATAAAATTTGAAAAATGACAATATGCTATAATCCTTTACCAATTTCTTCGATTTGCTGTTTCATTCCCACCATTCCACATAGAGATGCCGTGGCCGCAACAGCAATCACCATTTGGTCAATGTGGTGCACTCACATCATCAATTCCATGGACAGCCCACGCCACACATGACACATGGCACCGGCCCCTGGTCCAGATGGGCTTTGCTTCCTCGCCCACCAAATCCAACACATCATCCAAGACATACACGCTCTTTTCCCACAGCCTCAATTAAACAATATTTTGTTCAAATACAGCAAAGAAAAGACCTTTTTATGTTCACATCTCCTCTTCTTTGAACACATATGAACACAACTTAACCAGTTCTAGATCTTGTTGCCCGGATCTGGTCTTTTGTATTTTTCCCTTTACTTCTACCCAAAGCAACTGGATCCTGTATGTCTCTTCTAATTGGAGAAATCCAAGTGGATAAAGTACAATTCCTAAGCTACTGTTATTAGATTAGATTGAAATATCATGGGTTTTGTCAACAATCTATTATAATACACTGTGTTATTGATTCCGGATCTATTCCCACCTAAAAAGCAATCTTATTGACATTAAAAGGCTTCTTTGCTGTTGTTTGGTGCTCCAGCTCAAACTTGTGCACAGACAGCTTATAATATGAAGAAAGTTTTAGAGAAGTTTGTTTTATGGATATGAATTCTAAGAAATTTAAGGTAAAATGATTTTAAATAAAGAATTATTAAATATGTGAGAGGGAAAGAATGTAAGGTGGAGACGAAGATAGACATTTGACTTTTTTTATGGGTTAGGAAAACTTTCATTAAAAAGGTGGGTATTCAATTTTTTATGGACATTAATATTGACTTTCTTAGAATTGGATTTACAAGAGTGACAGGTGGGTTTTCAAGAAAACTTTCATTAAAAAGGTGGGTATTCAATTTTTTATGGACATTACTATTGACTTTCTTAGAATTGGATTTACAAGAGTGACAGGTGGGTTTTCAATTTTCTCAACTCTCCTTAATTCATTCTACCAAAAAAGGCACTCTCCCTATTTTATTTCACATCAAATGCAAGTTGTTTGATGGCCTTCAAATCTTCATCTTCGTTTGTTCAATTTTAGCTACTTTAAGAGATTTGGAAATCAATTCCATGCTAACAACAACGTGGATAGTTCAAGTGGTCACAAGCATCTGGTCTCACCCATGATGTGGTCCCAGATACTTTACAATATAGGCCGGGACGTGCCATTGAGAAGAAAATCATTTAGATCTTTTTTTATAGAATCACTTTCGAAACCGTTACAATTTTTTTGGATAAAAAAATATGAAAGATTATATTTTTTATATTTACACTAAAAATATTAAATATCTTGTGTCGTACCTTTGGCGAGCCAGGACCAATCGTGCCTACAGTGCCTACCTCGGCACAGCTCAAGGCCGTGTAGACCAGGCCGGCCGGGTCATACCACGGGCCGTTGACTTTATTATTATTTTTAAAATGGGTGCTAGCAACAGCCACTTAAGAAAAGTTAGGCATATTAAGTTCAATAATTCACCACCTATTATACATTGGAGAAACTCAACAAGTGGCATAAATGATTGGGGAGAAAAAACACGTGGTATAAATGATATAGTATGTTATTAGAGTCTCTTTAAGCTAACTTGATGTTTGTTGACTTAAGGTGTAGTGGTGTTGATGTCGTACATCGACGCTACCGACTGATTCTCCAAGTTGTCATGTGTTGGTGGCAAAGATTAGGTAATGATATATGGGCTGTAATTTAATTAATTGAGTAGATCACCTGCTCTATATGATTTCTTTGGACCAAGACGTCAAACTGCATGTGCTGCCTCCAATCCATGGCACTAAATTATGACACCTTAACAATCACGATATCAGATTTTCATCTTGCATCAATCTGAAACATTTAAAATCATGGACTCATTAGGTCTTGATCAGGGATGCAATCGAGGATGGAGTGCTCTCTCTCTCTCTCTCTCTCTCTCTCTCTCTCTCTCTCTCTCTCATCAATATATAGATTCAACAACCAAAACTAACAACACTAATGTGTATGAGAAAGAAACATTTTCATCAATATAGATTCAACAAACCAAAACTGACAACAGTAATGTGTATAAGAAAGATATCTTTAATAAGAGTATAGATAGCTTAGATGATAATATCTTCTAAGCTATTTATATCTTCTAAGTTATTATCATCCAAGAAGATGAGGTCTTTATATCTTCTGTGTCATTATCCTTATTAGCTTCACTCTTTATTTTGGATTTGAATCTAACAGTACTGGACAATAGCTTGTTTAGAATGATTTATTAAATAAGGGGTAGCCTAGTTGGTTAGGTATTTATTTCTTATCTATCCATGTAAGATCTGATCCGTGAGTTCTTCTTCCTGCAAGAGCAAGCAACAAGCTTCTTTCCCATGACAAAGGCTTCTCTTCACTTCTTGTATTGGGATTCAAATTTGAAACCCAATATCGTTGTCCAAATTTGAACATCCTTGTCTAATTCCATTATGTGATTGCCTTTCTAAGTTAGACCCCTTTGCTCCTGTTATTTATTTATTTTTTGTTAAATTCATTTCTATAAAGAAGGGAAGTTTTGTACATGAGTAGTCCACTCCTACAGCACATTTATATGTGTGCCCATCATTAGAGATAGCAGGAAGGAAATGTCTCTTCATAGAGCAGGCAAAAATAAATAAATAAACTCATCTAATAATCATAACCTTGATTTAACAACCTTTAAGTATACTAATCGATTTTTCAAGTTTCATTCTAACCATGATTTAACAACCTTTGCATAACTGGTCGCAGAGGAAATGCAACTTGCAAGTGAACTAGAGCTTTCCTCCCATTTTTTTCTTATTACAAATCCTACTATTAAATTTTTTCAAAAAAAAAAAAAAAAAGTAAGACAAGTGACACTGGGCAACCATATGAAATGGGCCTAATTGGGTCCCCTAGAGTTTGACTGCATTAGCCTAGCGGAGCCAAGCTACCTATTGCTAAGTGTGTAAGCCGAGCCAAGCTGCTCACTTGGGCATCGTTCATCGATCAATTTTAACTTCTAACATGTGATGAACGGTATTTTACCTCGGTAATAAGAGTCGTTAATTCTTACCTGCACAGGGTTGAAACCTTAGAATGCTATATTCCCTGAAGTTAGGGTTGTTATGAAACCTTAGAATGCTATTCCCTCAAGTTAGGGCTGTTATGAAACCTTGGAATGATATTCCCTCGAGTTAGTTCCCACACCAGAGGTTTGGGTCCCGCCCATGAGCTCGTTGAAAAGAAAAAAAAAGGAGCACGTGAAGGTATAGATGTGGGGCTGTCCTCATGGATTCATTTCATACATTCATGCATGCATGCATGTGCATGTATTTGTGTGTATGCAACTTCACCACATGCATGTGTATGACATCATGATTCTTCGTGTGCGTGAACCATGAGGGGACACGTGTGCCAATAGTCCAACGAAAAATCCAACTCGGGACCAATACACCACGTGGCTAGTCTCTATCACCAAATAATTGCGTGGAAATCCAAGTCAGCATTTGGTGACCAAAAATTAACTTAATTGTAGTGTGGTCCTCAGCTCCACAATTTCAAATTGTTTTTTTAAGCCAGTCATGGAAGCTGGACCCTTTAAGGGCCCTTTGGCAATTTACTATTAAAGTAAAGTAATATAAATAAAGGAATAAAATAGAAGGCGGTTATAATGATATCTTGTCTTTAGTGGATTGATAAAGAATTTTTTTAATTTTTGTATACAAAAGTGAGTGTACTTTTGTTTTTAAGTGGAAAAAGAAAATTGATTTTTTAACACCAAGGGGTAGCTCAGTTGGCCTGAGACTACGGTTTACACCCATAGGTTGTAGGTTCAAAAATGCACTACCACACTGGAGCTACAGGGGAGTTTATCTGACTTTCTTCTGGGCCCGAGGGATTAGTCCAGACCCAAGGGCTGGGAACCCTCCGATAGCAAAAAAAAAAAAAAAAAAAAAGATAGAGGAGATTTTGAAGAGTAATCCCTTATTTGAAAAATGAAAGGTTTACATTACTTTTACCAACCTTGTTGATTGTCAAACGGATCCTAAAGAAACCTCATTCATCTCGGATAATATGTTTCTAAAGTCGGGCCTAGTTGCATGTGGATCAACCTGGGCCTTGAGATTGAAATGGGTTTGTTCGGCTCGACCTTGACAAAACATTGCTTAGCAGACTCAGCAATCGACTCAGTTCGAGTTTGAATTGGAATCAAGGTAACCTCTAAGGCTTTAGTCAAAATAGCTCAAAAGCCCAACATATTCCACTAACAAGTTCATTAACAAGCCAATAAAAATGGGTCACATTGTAACATTGTAAGATTGATCCGAAGCTTAATTCCATAGAAAATACACAAGTAGTATTCATTTTCAGTCATATGGACTTTTTCTAGGTGGGCCCTGGGCGGAGTTCCACACCCACTACTCAGGGGGAGTCTCAGAGAATCCATTCCAGACCCATGCACAATATAAGATAAAATCTGTTATTCACTTGTCAGCTTTTGTTCTTTACTGCATATCAATCATTTGAGTGGTTGTAGATAATGGGATTCCTGCTCTTGTCTTCTACGTAAAAAGAACTTGGCGGGCACATGTGAATAGTAATTTTACTATTTAACAACGATTTCTTAACTTGGCATGGTCAACTGTGACCTGAAAAACACTATTCAAACACAGTATAATAAAATAACAATCATAACTAATTATGATTGCAATCTCACCTAATCACATATTTATTGTTCATTTCTATACTATCACCCTGCTGATTGTTTTATTAGTCATGATTTCTGACATTCATGAGAAATGCCTTTCCAGCAAAGCGGCTAAAGCCTAGGGACTAAAGATGAAGATCCGTAGCATAGCAGGAAATCAACTAATCTACGCAATGATCATCTATGAATCACAGTACTAAATTAAATTATTAAAAAGTGACGGTCGCATCTACATCACTATCTGGAACATTTAACTTCTTACTGCTTTGAAATGGCATTTTATGCTTCCTGAATATTTATGGTAGAAATTGAACTTCTTTATAAAAGTGAAAAAAAAAAAAAAAAAAAAAACTACCAATGGTAGAGGTTCCAAGGGAGGGAGAAGGAGTCAATCTCCTCGTCTCTTTATTAAAATACTACTTTTGGGGGAATTTCTCATGGAAGGCCTATAGGGCTCCTTTATCTTAACGTAGTTCTACCAGATTTCCTTATGTCCAGGACATTCTATGACTACTATTGTCTCCTAAGCATTTCAAATTTTCTACTTGAATGATAATAATTCATAAAACAAACCATATTAAATTGATTCTTCACCTGTAAAGTTTTTAAAATGTTGCAGTGTGTTTAAAACTTTGTGAAATCATGTGGAGGACATCATTTGGGAAATTCATAAAGCCGCGCATGAGAATTCTCATAAATCTTGGAAACACAGGCCGTAGAATTTTATGGGAAAAATGCAAGTAACAATATGAATGGTAGAACTAGACACAAGTCTACAACCATTTCTATAAAAAAAGACTCGATGGAAAGAAAGCAAACGAGTACAGAAATAATGCAAACCAAAGGGGAAGAACTTTATTAAATAAGAGGAGGCAATACAACTCACTTTCTTGCTTTAAAGAAAACTGTAACTGTCACGTCCCCGTCCCCGAACCCGATTAGAGAATAAACCGGATCCGGGGAGTGAAATTTATGGCTAATTAAAAAATTTGCCCTTTAGGCTCAAGGAGCGTAAGTCCGCTGTGAAGATATTGCATTTCAAACCTCAAGTAATATAAAACTGCGAAATTCATACAATTTGAGGCATATTAAACTTCAAAGCAATGAATAACAAATCTCATTAATAGTTAAAGTTGCACAAAGAAATAATAAAACTAATCAAGGAATTAAAGTATTAACAAAGGTCATCCCAATAACCAAGGCCTTTTAAAAGAACATGACGTCAATAAATGAAAGGTCCAACGATAGAATAATAAATGAAGAAATAAAATCTAGTGAAGTCCCAATGAATCGCTCTCGTGTCGGGAATGATGACGCTACTCTACATCCTCGGCACGCCACTCTCGTTCCTCCTCAACTGGTTGGAGATCTTCTGGGATCTTCTCACCTGCCTGCTCCTCATAGTAGTACTCACCTGAGGTGTCTGCACACCAAGGAACAGAGTCAACGATATGTTGAACAATAGATAAGTAAGATATAAATAATCATGACATGCTTCAAGTATAAGAGTAATGACAGGCATGATAATCAAGAGAATACAAGGAATCGAAGTTAGGCATAAAGCATGAATTAAATAACCAGAAACAATAACAGGAAATCATAACATACTAGTAATAACCACTGTCCAAACAATGCAATGCAAGAATCAAGAGGGAGACTCCGATGATGTCCAAGCCACCTCCCGGGGTACCATTAACAATCCTATCCGAACTACTGATTCCAAAGTTCAGCTCCAAGGGAATCCAAGCTCCCGGTCCTGGGAATAGTAGTACGGTCCAAGCCCGCTCCCAACTATTCAACGCCATGGACGTCGTCCAAAGCCGACTACTAGCCAGTCATATTTATCAAATACATAACACAAGGTTCCTACAATACACTCTAAGTCAGTTCCATATTCTAGTCCGGTCGCGACCCCGGACCGGGAATCCCCAATCCGGGATCGGGACATTAGTGTGTGATGATTATTCAAGAGGATTACCTACATCCTCAAAATACAACTTATTTAATTTCCCACAGGTGTCCGCGGTGAGGATATCAAAACCTTGCATGAATGTTTCTTTTCAATGCGGAAGCGTGTAGCAAATTAAATAGTTAGACTATCTCTAGTCATGCAAGCATTTACATCAATATCAAACTGTATCAGAAAGAGCAATGATCTATAGCATGTTTCCCAAAGGTTGTTAAAGTTAGACAAAATATCATTTAGTTACATTCCCCAAAATTAGAGGCCAACAAATGCCAATATTACAAAATAATAACCCAAAGAATAGTTAACAAGTCCTCCCAAAATGTTACGCCTCTTGTCAATCCGACGTCTACATGACATCGTCAGCACGCCACTCAACTAGAGGCTGCAGCTCACCTACCGCCTCCTCCGGCTCCTCCTCAAGGAAACCGGCAACGGGACCTGAGTACCAAAGCAAAGGATCAGACACGACGGTCTGGCAAGAGAGCGGGAAGATACAACAACATAAAATAGATGAAATATCTCGAAAAGCAAGGAAATCTGTTAAAGCAAGAACTCTCACCAAATAGATAAATCATTTGCTAGAAAACATGTAAACGAGATAAAATATATGAGGTAACCAAGGAAATCGGGAATAACAAGGTGGCAATCACATAAAGCTAAGTCCTCTGTCACTAAAGTGACAACAGTATCACGGGACGTTGATCTCAGTCACACAAGGTGAGGAGAAGCAACGTAAACATATATACAATATAATATACGGGAACGGGACCACGGTAGCGAACCGGGTATCGGGACGGGACCACGGTAATGACCGGGTATCGGGATCCAAACTGCAGCTGGCGGGACGGGAGGGGGATTTCCAAGTCGGTGGATCAAACCGACAAGGTATCCAAGCTTAGTGATGCCGACACATAGGTTAAATAGCACATCGATACATATGCAAGTAAATTAAGTACAAGTAAAGCAATGAACGGGCAAGAATATTCAATGTATAACTTTCATTTCATATCGGGCAATACTCTTCGGGACAAGTCAATGCTACTATCATGCTTTCGGGAAAACAACTCATGACATGTAAATCTTGGAAACAGAGAAATATGATGAATTATACCAATTCGGGAAAGATAATGATTTTAAGATCTATTTGAGTGAATAGGGGTCCCGTATGTCGAACATAGATATGACTTGGTACTCCTTGAGTTTGAAGACATTCCGGGCTCCTTATGCACTTTTACTATTTTTAAAACTTAATATGAGCTTATGGTTATAACTAGATATTATGATAGGAAAAACAAGGCTATAAACGGTCCATCCTAAGTAGGATGTCAACCCGGAACCATCGAGCAACCCACTCAGTCACCGAAAGGAATAGAATTCACGATACCCAAGGAAATAGACTTTGCATTTAGGTATGAAGAGGATATCGTGTCGTTCCATCCCGTTCAAGATTGAATCGATTGAACTTCGATGCATCCCGGACCAACCGTGAAGAGCATCGGCTCAAGACACTCTCACATATGGTCAAGTGAGTCCAAGGAGGGTAGCCAAGGTCTACAAAAAAAAAAAAAAAATTCAAAACCCACTGGACTCAAACTGAGTCCCCCGATCGATCGGACCGAAGGGTCGATCGATCGGTCGAAATTTCTGTACCAGAAATACGCAGGGTCCGATCGATCGGCCGATCGATCGGTCCAAAAAGTCTTACTGTTAAAAGTCAGACCAATCGATCGGCCTGTAGGTCCGATCGATCGGCACTGGGCGTGAAGCATGCCCAGGAACTTGATTTTTTCTCCTTCTTGTTTCCTTTCCTTCCAACACCTCAACAACCACAATTAACTATGAACAAGGAGACTTAAACACATGATTCCAAGACATTAAATGAGGCTATCAAGATGTGTAGAGATCATTTATTTCAACCATAGAAAAATCAATGAAAGTAATCAATGAAAACATGAAAACCATAAATGCATCTCCAAACCATTTCAAGCTTAAAAACATCCAAACATTCACTTGCCTCAAGTCTTCAATTAATGATATTAAGCTCTATCAAGTCCTCCAAGAAAATGGCCCAAGCTACAAGGCAAAATCCCCAAATAAAACCCTAAAATGGGTTACACAAGGAAAGAAAATGAAATAACTTCCAATAATGCAAATGTAGCTTCCCTAAGGCTAGAAGATCACTAATCTAGGAGATGAATAAGATCACTTACTTGGATGACCTTCAAATGAGAAGAACTAGTTCAAGGAAGATCTCAAGATTGATGGGTTCCTCCAAAAATGGTATCAAGATGAAGCTTGTGAGATGGGGAAGAGATTGGCAATCTCCATTTTGAGTTTGGTGAGCTCTTGGTGAGGATTAGAGATGAAGAAGCAAGAAGAAGAAGAGAAACTTGCTAGCAAAACCCTAGACTCAAGTGTGCTGGAACATGGAGAATGGAATGTAATGGAGGGTGAGTTCCTCTTTGTTAACAAAGGGGAGGTTGGGTCCCACAACTAAAGAAACTAACTTGGCTGAAATCATCTCTCTCGGGTCCTCGGATGAATTCGACGAAGAAGGAAGAAATGTTCGTCGAAATATCTAGTTTCCAAAAAGTGTATGTTTCGCAAGTTTCGAGAATATTAAGTTTTGGGTACAGATTTTGTATGCAATGACTGTTTTACCCTCCGGGCTATGAAATCGGGTTTCGGGACCTCGAATGGACACGGGATCAACATGAAAGTTGTAAGAATCCACAAGATGAATGCAACGGGCCAAAAAAACAATTTAAAACACGTCGGGAAAATTTCACAAGAAAATGCAAAGCCGAAAAAGGAAACCCCCAAAGGGCCCCACAAGCTATCAATCACTCCAAAAGGCCCAAAACTAGAATCAAGGCTATTCCAAACCCAACTAGACCAAAAACACTAATCAAGCTTAGTACTAACACGCAACTAAATTAGCACTAATCGGGTTCACTCGGGTCGGGGTCTTACAAGTCCTACAAGGATTTATGTTTCATAATTAGTTAAGTATTTTATGCCAAGAGAGAGTGTACAAGGAATTATAACAACGGATACAATTAAATAAGTCAAGGAGGAATTACAATCCAAACCTAGGCGAATGGTGTCATCCATGTATCCTACATGTTCTAACGAAATACGTGTGGAATTGGATCAACGATGCTTTTAAGGAAATCCCTTGGTGTACAATCATGTTAAGCATCCATTAATTCAGTTCCATACGCATTCGGTTACCTCATGTTTAATGCACGAATACCTGGACACCTAAAAGAAGCACACCAAGCCGCATGCTACGATTTAATCCCCATTAATGGTCAACTAATAGTAGGTTCATTGTTTCCAATATCTAAAGCTTAAACCTAAGTTACTGGTCTCATTTCTAATAAAATATAGGATGGGTCAATAATCAAAGTATTTACATCACTTCCCAACCTCCAATCGTGATGAAACTAGAACAATTGAATTCTACATCTCAAGTGCTTTCCAATGGTATATAATATGTAGAAATTCAACAAACGGATTAAAAGTTACAAGTGTTCTAAGTTTTTCTCCAAAAGTTGTCAAAAATTACAAAATTGTCAGATCCGATCGATCGGTCTGAGATCCGTATCAGTTAACTGAGACCAATTTCAGTCCGATCGATCGGCACTGTAGACCTCAACCCGAAAATGAGTTTTTCTCTTCTTTTTCCTACAGAAAACAAGCCTCTATGCTTCCCAATCATCACAATCATCATTTCCATCCATTCTATCAAATTAAAAACATCAAAATGGGTACCAATTTAATAATTAATCCAATCCCTACCACAAATCTAACCTAACATGTGATCCAAAATCAATATCATAACCAAGCTTAGTATTAGGGAAATCTAACAAGGAAATCATTACAATCAATGGAGAAACATACACACATGCTTAATTTATAAATTGAAAATCTACTTGCCTCAACCAAGAAGGAGATTAGGAATTGGGGAACTCGAGGAGAAACCTTCTACTATAGAAACCACAAATCTAACCCGCTCAAAAGCAATCTAGAACACCAAGAAGGAGAAAGAAAGAAAAAAGATCAAGATTCAACCTAATCTAAACAAAAGAGAAAACGAATGAAAAAGTCGGTGATGCGAAAAGGCTTACCAACTAATATCAACGGAGAGACGAGATCAAGAGGAAGAAGATGTGCGGTCCGGATCGCGGAGGTGATCTCTCCCGAAGGGAGATCTGGGCTTGAGAAGTTGAAGAGGGAGAAGGAGGGTTGTTGTAGCTCTCGTTCGTTGCAGAGATGAATACGAGATTAGGGTTAATCCTTGATTAAGAAGAGAGGGAAGGAAAAAAGACTAATTTGCCCTTAAGTGGGTCCGGTGAAAGAATGGACCATTTGAAGGATTTCTGATCGTCGGATTGCGATGAGCCAGGAGACAAAAATGATCAGCGCGACGAGACCTTTCCAACGAACCCAAAATCACGATGATAAGAGTTTTTTCAGAAAAACACTCAAATTTCCCTAAATTTGTAAACTACCCCTTGCTAGGATCAAACGAACTCGAAATCGAACGAAACTTCGCAGACACTATTCTAACACTAAAAGGAACTCACTCAAGGCCTAAACCCACTTAAATATCTAACAACACAATTAATTATAATAATAATAAAATAAACGGATCAACGGGCCTGTTATTGGGCCCAATTGACCCAATAAGGTTGTGGACCTTACATCTCTCACCTCTAGAAAGAACATTTAGTCCTCCAAATGCCTAAACATACCTCATCGGAAAAGAGATAAGGATACACCTTCTGCATCTGGTCTTTGAGCTCCCATGTAGCTTCCTCTAGAGTGTGATGCTCCCATTGTACCTTGACCCACTGGATAGTCTTAGTATGCAACACTATCTCCTTGGTGTCTATTATCTGCACCGGACGTTCCACATAAGTTGCATCTGCTTGTAACTGAAGTGGCTCGTGCTGCAACACATGAGTAGGATCTGAAATATACTTCCGAAGCATTGAGACATAAAAAACGTCGTGCACACCGGCTAGCTCAAGCGGTAGCACCAAGCGATAGGCCATATCTCCAATCCTGCTCTTGATCTTAAACGGTCCCACAAACCTCTTAGCAAGCTTTCCTTTCTGTCCAAATCTGACAACAATTCTCATCGGGGATACCTTCAAAAACACCATATCCCCCACCTGAAATTCTAAAGGTCTCCGCCTTTTATCTGCATAGCTCTTCTAATGATCACGAGACTCATTCATTCTCATCTGAACAATTCGAACTTTCTCACTAGAATCAGCAATCTCTGAGGGCCCATGGGAATTACGAACTCCTACTTCCTCCCAACATGCTGGAGTCCTGCATCTCCGTCCATACAATGCCTCAAATGGTGCCATGTCAATGCTTGAATGATAGCTATTATTGTAGGCAAACTTTCATCCCAGTTCTCCTTAAAATCTAAGACACATGCTCTGAGGAGATCTTCCAAAGTCTAAATGGTACGCTCTGACTGTCCATCTGTCTGAGGGTAATAAGCTGTACTGAACGTCAACTGGGTACCCATAGATGACTGAAAAGTAGACCAAAACTGAGAGACAAACTTAGGGTCTCGATCAGATACTATAGACTTAGGCACTCCATGTAGTTTGACTATATTGTCTCTGTACAACGTAGTCATCTTGTTCATAAACTGACCAGTCTTAAATAGTAGGAAATATGCTGACTTCGTCAATCTATCCACAATCACCCAAATAGCATCATTACCCTTCCTGGTGTTTGGCAACCCTGACACAAAATTCATAGTGATGTTCCCCAATTTCCACTGAGGAATATCCAACGAGTGAAGCAAACCAAGAGGCTTCTTGTGCTCTGTCTTAATCTGCTAACAAGTCATATACCTGAAAACGAATTCTGCAATCTCCTTCTTCATTTTCACCCACCAATAGTGATTCTTCGAATTCTGATACATCTTGGTGCTCCTCGGGTGAATAGAGTATCTAGTGTGGTGTTCATCTGTCATTAACTCTAACTTGATGTCTTGAACATTTGGCACACACAATCGATCCTTACAATACAGAATCCATTCAATCAATCGGAACTCTGGATTGCCATCAATGTTGTCAATGATTTTCTGTAACTCTGGATCATCCTTTTGGGCTCCCTTGATCCTATTAACTATTTCTGACTCTCAAACCCCCATAGTAGCAACTATAGCTTTTTCATTGACAGGTCATACTTCCACGTTCATGTCTCTGAACTGCTCCATCCATCTGCATTCAGGCATTACACACCCACTGAAAGATGCCTTTCTACTGAGAGCATCTGCTACCACATTCACCTTTCCGGGATGGTACTTGATCGAAAAATTATAATCATTTATGTACTCCATCAATCTCCGTTGCCTGTTATTCAGATCCCCCTGTGTAAACATGTATTGTAGACTCCTGTGATCTGTATGCACTTCAAATCTTTCTCCATACAAATAATGCCTCCACAACTTCAATACAAAAACCACTACTGCCAACTCCAAGTCATGTATGACATACTTTTTCTCATGATCCTTCAACTGCCTGGACCCATATGCTATCACCTTGTCATTCTGCATGAGAACACAACCCAATCCAATCCCTGATGCATCTGTATAAACCACAAATCCTCCATTTCCTGAGGGTAAAGCAAGTATGGGTGCTGAAGTCAACCGGGTCTTCAACTATTGAAAACTCTTCTCACATTCTTCTGTCCACACAAACGGAACATCCTTCCTTGTCAACTTAGTGAGTGGAGATGCTATGGTAGAAAACCCTTTCACAAACCTCCTATAATAGCCTGCAAGTCCAAGAAAACTGCGAATATCCGCTACATTTCGTGGACTACCCCAATTAACAACTGTTGCTCCTTTCTTAGGGTCCACTGTCAATCCATCATTTAAGATAATATGGCCCAAGAATGCCACTTACTCCAACCAAAACTAACATTTGTTCAATTTAGCATACAACTGGTTATCCCTCAAAAGTTGTAATGATGTCCTCAACTGATGCTCATGCTCCTCTTTAGACTACGAGTATACTAACACATCATCTGTGAAGACAACCACAAACTGATCCAGAAAAGGAGTAAACACCTTATTCATCAATGCCATAAAAGTTGCTGGTGCAGTAGTCAACCCGAAGGGGATCACGAGAAACTCAAAGTGACCATATCTCGTCCGGAATGCAGTCTTAGGAACATCCTCCTTCCCGACTCGCAACTGATGATAACCGAAACGCATGTCTATCTTCGAAAAGAATTGGACTCCCTGCAGCTGATCAAACAACTCATCAATCCTCGGTAGCGGGTACTTGTTCTTGACAGTCACCTGATTCAACTGTTTGTAATCTATACACATCCTCATTGTCCCATCCTTCTTTTCACAAATATCACCGAAATTCCCCACGGTGAAACACTAGGTTTGATGAAACCCTTATCCAATATATCTTCTATTTGAGTCTTCAATTCCTTCAATTATGCTGGAGCCATCCTATACGGAGCCTTTGAAATAGGTGTTATACCCGGTTGGAATTCTATCGTGAAGTCCAACTCACGAACAGGTGGCAAATCAGGAATCTCATTCGGAAATAAATCCAAAAATTCTCGCACCACTGGAATCTCATCAACAGTTTTGGACTCCTTGTCCTTCGCGATAAACGCGAAAAAGCCTTCACAACCGCTCCTTATCAATCGTTCTGCCTTCAATACAGAAATCAATCGAATAGATGTGGGTTTCTCAGCTCCAACAAACTCAACACTACGGTCTGCTCCTTGCAACCTCACGGTCTTTTTAAAACAATCTTACACCGCTCGGTTCGCAGCTAACCAATTCATACCAAAGATCACATCAAACTCCAACATTGGTAAGATGATCAGACTAACAGTCAGCTGAACTTCTCCAATCTGAACATTACATCTAGGGTAGATGACATTACAAGGAACCGATCTACCCACAGAGGTGGCTACTATCAAATCATAAGGTAGTGTCTCCTTATCCTCCCCCAAGTGAAGTGCAAATGCCAGTGCAACAAATGAGTGTGTGGATCCAGGACCAAATAGAACTTTAACATTAAATCCACAAACTGAAAGTGTACCTTCTATGACATTGCATGTCGCCTCTGCCTCCTCATGCATTAGAGCATAAACTCTCCCTGCCAGCTGGGGACATTGCTGCTGATACTGTTGCTTGGCCTAGGACCACGAGCCTAGAATCTAGGTGGTGCCGGAGGTCTCTGCTGAAATCGCTGATGTGGTACTGGAGGACGCTGCTGTGGTGGTTGGGGTGGTCTGACAATCATCTGCTGCTGCTGGGGTCTAGCCTGTGCAGGCGACACCTGTCGCAACGGCTGCGCAGGATGTGGAGGCCTGGACACCGGAGCTGGGTATGCTCGTGGTGCCACTCCTGTCTTCCCTGGACAGTTGCGAACTTTATGCCCTGGGTCTCTACAATGAAAACATGTACCAGTCTGCTTCCTGCAATCGCGGACATGGTGACTTCCTCCACAATAAGTACAAGTGATCCGTTGTGGCAACTGTCGAAGCACTGATTCAACTCGTAACCTCTTGGGTGTTGGCTGCTGGTAATACTGGGACGAAGAACCCTGTGCCTTGGGTTGAGGTATCAACGCCAAGATCCTCTGCTGTTCCAGTGCAATCACGTCCTTCAAAGACTCCTCCGCCCAAAATGCTTCCTTGACCACATCATCATAATTAGTCAGCTTGTTGCGCTGAACTTGCATCTTAATATTTGTCCGCAGTCCCTTGATAAACCGTCGAACTCTCTCCGATTCGGGCTGAATCAGATTCCCTGCAAACCTGGATAGGTGGGTGAAAGAGATCTCATAGTCTTGTACTGAGAGATCACCCTGAACCAATCTCTCAAACTCCTCCATCTTTTGATCCCGATAGTGCTCAGGGATAAACTTCTTTTAGAACTGATCAGTGAAGGTCTTCCAAGCTACTCCTTCCTCGACTGTCTCATAAGGGTGCTTAACTATTTTCCACCACCTCTCGGCTACCCCGCGGAACATGTGGGCTGCTAACTGCACCTGCTGAACGCCCGTGCACTTGAAGACTTCATATATGTTCTCCATCCGGACTACCCACTCATCTGCTACAACGGGGTCCTCTATGCCATGAAACTCTGGTGGGAACCTCTTCATGAACTTCTCCACTAATTCATTAACGTCATACTCCTTAGCTTGAGGCTGGCCTACCTTCCGCACTACCTCAAGCATCTGAGCTTGGAATACAGCTTAACTCTCATTTTGTCTAATACTCTGTTTAGCCAAATCCTTTTAAGACTGAATAAATGCTGCCAAGAATTGGTGGAATTGATTCTCAAGACCATTATGAGAAAAACTACCTTCTGGCGGTGGTCCGTTATTGGTTCGAGTGGTTCTACCGGCCATTGTCCTGTAAAACATTCAATGTTAATTCCAATATGCCCCAAGCTAACAATACAATGCTAATAAAGAGCTACCAAGCCAACCTACTAACTAACGAAATACTCACACGTGTCCTATGGTTTCTAAAATTTTTACCCTGAGAAACCATCCATTGCTCTGATACCATTATGTCACGTCCCCCGAACCCGATTAGAGAATAAACTGGATCCGGGGAGTGAAATTTATGGCTAATTAAAAAATTTTCCCTTTAGGCCAAAGGATCGTAAGTCCGCTGTGAGGATATTACATTTCAAACCTCAAGTAATATAAAACTACAGAATTCATACAACTTGAGGCATATTAAACTTTAAAGTAATGAATAACAAATCTCATTAATAGTTAAAGTTGCACAAAGAAATAATAAAACTAATCAAGGAATTAAAGTATTAACAAAGGCCTCCCAATAATCAAGGCCTTTTAAAAGAACATGAAGTCAATAAATGAAAGGTCCGATGATAGAATAATAAATGAAGAAATAAAATCTAGTGAAGTCCCAATGAATCGCTCCCGTGCCGGGAATGATGACGCTACTCTACATCATCGGCACGCCACTCTCGTTCCTCCTCAACTGGTTGGCGATCTTCTGGGATCTCCTCACCCGCCTGCTCCTCATAGTAGTACTCACCTGATGTGTCTGCACACCAAGAAATAGAGTCAACGACATGTTGAGCAATAGATAAGCAAGATATAAATAATTATGACAAGCATGATAATCAAGAGAATACAAGGAATCGAAGCTAGGCATAAAGCATGAATTAAATAACCAGAAACAATAACAGGAAATCCTAACATACTAGCAATAACCACTGTCCAAACAATGCAATGCAAGAATCAAGAGGGAGACTCCGAGGATGTCCAAGCCACCTCCCGGGGTACCAGTAACAATCCTATCCGGAATACTAATACCAAAGTCCAGCTCCAAGGGGATCCAAGCTCCCGGTCCTGGGAATAGTAGTACGGTCCAAGCCCGATCCCAACTATTCAACGCTATGGATGTTGTCCAAAGCCGACTGCCCACCTCGATGTCCGAGTAACCGGCTCATCAATAATACCCCAAACTGCAGTTGGCTATGACATGCAAATAATAATCGAGTGGTATTGACACAAGAATAAACCAAGACAAGTAAGTCTGGCTAGATCAATGCACAAGACATGTTCATAGGGATTATCTCATTCAAAACAATACAAGACAAGTCAAACACTTAATAACCCCTTCCCTACTAGCCAATTATATTTATCAAATACATAACACAAGGTTCCTACAATACACTCTAAGTCATTTCCACATTCTAGTCCTACAAGGATTTATATTTCATAATTAGTTAAGTATTTTATGCCAAGAGAGAGTGTACAAGGAATTATAACAACGGATACAATTAAATAAGTCAAGGAGGAATTACAATCCAAACCTAGGCGAATGGTGTCATCCATGTATCCTACATGTTCTAACGAAATACGTGTGGAATTGGATCAACGATGCTCTTAAGGAAATCCCTTTGTGTACAATCATGTTAAGCATCCATTAATTCAGTTCCATACGCATTCGGTTACCTCATGTTTAATGCACGAATACCTGGACACCCAAACGAAGCACACCAAGCCGCATGCTACGATTTAATCCCCATTAATGGTCAACTGATAGTAGGTTCATTGTTTCCAATATCTAAAGTTTAAACCTAAGTTACTGGTCTCATTTCTAATAAAATATAAGTTGGGTCAATAATCTGAGTATCTACATCACTTCCCGACCTCCGATCGTGATGAAACTAGAACCATTGGATTCTACATCTCAAGGGCTTTCCAACGGTATATAATATGTAGAAATCCAACGAACGGATTAAAAGTTACAATTGTTCTAAGTTTTTCTCCAAAAGTTGTCAAAAATTACAAAATTGCCAGATCCGATCGATCGGTCTGAGATCAGTATCAGTTAATTTAGACTAATTTCAGTCCGATCGATCGGCACTGTAGACCTCAACCCGAAAATGAGTTTTTCTCTTCTTTTTCCTACAGAAACAAGCCTCCATGCTTCACAATCATCATTCTCATCCATTCTATCAAATTAAAAACATCAAAATGGGTACCAATTTAACAATTAATCCAATCCCTACCACAAATCTAACATAACATGTGATCCAAAATCAATATCATAACCAGGCTTGGTATTAGGGAAATCTAACAAGAAAATCATTACAATCAATGGAGAAACATACACACATGCTTAATTTATAAATTGAAAATCTACTTGCCTCAACCAAGAAGGAGATTAGGAATTGGGGAACTCGAGGAGAAACCTTCTACCGTAGAAACTACGAATCTAACCCGCTCAAAAGCAATCTAGAACACCAAGGAGGAGAAAGAAAGAAAAAGATCAAGATTCAACCTAATCTAAACAAAAGAGAAAATGAATGAAAAAGTTGGTGATGGAAAAATGCTTACCAACTAGTATCAACAGAGAGAAGAGGTCAAGAGGAAGAAGATGTGCGGTCCGGATCATGGAGGTGATCTCTCCCGAAGGGAGATCTGGGCTTGAGAAGTTGAAGAGGGAGAAGGAGGGTTGTTGTAGCTCTCGTTCGTTGCAGAGATGAATACGAGATTAGGGTTAATCCCTGATTAAGAAGAGAGGGAAGGGAAAAAAGACTAATTTCCCTTAAGTGAGTCCGGTGAAAGAATGGACCATTTGAAGGGTTTCTGATAGTCGGATTGCGACGAGGCAGGAGACAAAAATGATCAGCGCGACGAGACCTTTCCAACAAAGCCAAAATCACGATGATAAGAATTTTTCAAGAAAAACACTCAATTTTTCCTAAATTTGCAAACTACCCCCCTGCTAGGATCAAACGAACTCGAAATCGAACGAAACTTCGCAGATACTATTCTAACACTAAAAAGAACTCACTCAAGGCCTAAACCTACTTAAATATCTAACAACACAATTCATTATAATAATAATAAAATGAACGGGTCAACAAGCCTGCTATTGGGCCCAATTGACCTAGTAAGGTCGCGGACCTTACAGTAACAGTCTAAAAGATTATGGGTGAAGAATTAAATGACCAAACACCAAATATTTAATGCCAACAAAATAAATGCCATCTCCTTATTTAAAGCGAATGCAATAGTTTATACTCAATCATAACAGAAATTAAAATTTTTCCACCAAACTCTTATTATCAAATTATTAAGGAAAACTACGGGGAAAATCCTCATAGAACACCGTAAGTAAGGAGAGGACCCATTTAGAGTTTAGAGATGGGTGGGATCCTCTGGGTGGGTTTCTATATTTTCTTTTTTTGTCGTTTAGCGATATTGTCAATATCGACCATTATGCGTAAACTCTATATTCATTGCCCCGAGTCTGCATTTCTTCGTCAGTCCTTTTTTTTTATCAACTGCAACATGTGCTCTGGCGATTTTTCTTCTTAGAAAACATGCACCTCAAAAATTAATTGAAGTGGTGGTTGAATTCCTTTAAAAGGTTGGTACACACAAAAAAACACCTTCCTATATTGCATTATCTACCCTAAAATGTCATCAGTTTGATTCCTTTTCAGTACTGACTTGTTAGAAGCCCTAGAACCATGGTCTGAACCCTAAAAATGCCCTTTGAAAATGTACCAGTTGTCCGATGTAAACGCCTATTTGTATGTAGCTTTACGTAAAGACTGTCATTTGGCGTAGTAAATATCATTTTCGTTTTGGGCTTCGTTAATATCATTTTCGTTTTTGGTTTTAGGGTTTTAAAAGGGGTTTCTTTTTTTTAGGCACTATATGCTTGGGGTGACTGGTGCCATGTATACTTCATCGGTGCAGTCATTTGTTGGGGTAGTTGGTGATGCAAATGGGCTCCATGTAGGCTTGAACAGTGCATTATTTTTTTGGGGATGCTCATGATGTAAATGGGCTCCTTGTAGGCTTGAACAGTGCAATTATTTTTTAGAGTGGTTGGTGATATAAATGGGCTCCATGTAGGCTTGAACAATGCAGTATATTTTTGGGTGTTTTGCTATTTTTGTAAGTATTGGAAATCTATAATGAATTTTAGAATGTAAATAATGATATAAATGTGTTTTATGTAAATTTAGATCTTGTTGTATTCAGTTGCTCAAAAGTCCTTGCTCTGGTAGTTCATTTCACTGTCAGAATAGCCCACAAATGCACTATTTTGTATTTCCTCCCATCATTAAAAACAATCGATATTGACCATTTTAATGTATCTGCCTTACAACTTTAAATTCAATCCATTGACGAAAGTTGTCGATGCTGATAAATAAAAGTAATCGATATAGACAATTTTTATCTATATCAGTAGTTATTGCCTTACAACTTTAAATTCACTCCAGTAACGGAAGTTGTCGATACTGACAAATAAAAGTAGTCGATATCGACCATTATATCAGTCAGATTTTCTTCAACATGTAACTGTCTCATTTGCTTTTAACACAGCAAAATGGTCGATATCGACCATATCACGGGAAAAGAAGAAGAATAAGAATAAGACATTAACTTTAAATCTGCAGGTTCACCTAAGGATCATCCACTCTCGCCTCCTCTCACTCCCCTTGGATCTGCAGGTCCCTGGCCCTCATCCCTTCCCTCTCCCACCACTTCTAGGCTCGAGCCCTCTTCCTGTTCTCCTCCTACAACTTCGGATCCATCTCCCCTGCCCTCTTCCTCCCTCCTCATCTGACGAAGATGACCTTATGCTCGTTGCCTTCTATTCATTCGTATCATCCCTCTCCCTACCTCCCCTAGCCACATCCACCACTCTGACGTAGCGCCAGCAACAAACAGAGAAAACCCCATTTTTTATTTGAGTTCTGCAAATCAGGAACAACCTACACAGAATGGTCAATATCGACTATGTTGCTAAATGACAAAAAAAAGAGGGATTTACGGCGCAGGTCCCCGTAGGACTCCATACTACTCATGAGGTCCCGAAAACACCATATTTGTGGATAAGTTCCTCAAGGTGCGTTTATATATATATATATATATATTGTCGTTTAGCGATTGGTCGATATAGACATTCTACGGGAACCCATAGGGAAATTGTGTTTTTCAAGAGGGAGAATAGGGGAGGGGAGGAGGGAGAAGAGGGGATGGGTCCTTTCACTGCTCCTTCTTCCTCATCGCCATTGCTGAGGGCTATCTCCTGTTTTTCAAGATTTCTTATCTCACCTTCTTCAATATCTACATCATTTCCGTCATCATCATTTTCTTCTTCCTCTTCATCATTGTCGTCGTCATCTTCATCTTCTTCACTGCTCGAAGAAGAATAATCACTGCAATCATTAGTGTTAACACCGCCACCATCACTCTCATCCTCATGAACTACTATCTCGGCACTTTGTGCGTAACTTTTACTCATGGCATTACTCTCCATATTCACCATTGTATCAGTAACATTAACTTCACTCCCTTCACTGTCGTTCTCTCTTGAAGTCACAATTTGCTCACTCTTCATCATCAAACAACCATCTCCTTCACCATAAGGAACATCATAATCTACAGAAGTTCCATCACAAGCTGTAACTAAGCTAACCTTCTGCATCTCCGTTTCTATAGAGACACCCAAAAACCTTAATTCCACCTCTTTACAATCAATTCCATTTTGGGCACCAATTTCATGTGAGAACCCTTGCTCCACAAGTTTCAAATCAGACCCATTCGAACTAAACACGTTTTTTCCGCAACTTTCCTAATGAGTTTCTCCTGAAATCCTAGAAATCCCAACTTGGGTTATTTTCAAATCAGAATTAGAACCAAACCCATCAGAGTATGTAATCTCAATACTGATATCTTGATGGGTTTGTTAAGAAAATCCATGTTCAACCCCATTTGGATTATACCCCACCTAGGTATAGATTCTTATTTTGAACAGATCCACCTAACCATGAAGCAGCACCAGCAACCAAGGGAGAAAACTCATATTCGTCTTTTTTCTTGTTATTTTGCAATATGGTCGATATTAACCATTCTGCTGTGTTCAGCAAATAAGACAATTACATGAAGAAAATCTGACTGACAGAATGGTCAATATCGACCATCTGGGACGGTCGATATCGACCATTATGTTGTGTTGAAAAAAATCTAACTGACAGAATGGTCAATATCGATTATATCACAAAACAACGAAAAACAAAAAGAAAAAGAAAAAGCCCATATGAGGACCCCTCCCGTATCCGACATGGAAATGGGTCCTGCTAGGACATATGCAATCCTAGGGGGATTTTCCCTGTAAATTCCTCAAAAAAAAAAAAAAAAAAAAGGACTAAAACATACCCAAAGGACCCCACCCGTCTCTAAACTCCTAGTGGGTTGTCATCCTACCAATGACATACTAAGGGGACTTTTCTGGTAGTTTTCCCAATTATTAAGTAATACAAATATTTCTAACTATCAATTATTCCCAATCCCATAATTTCATTTAGTATCTTGTAGCCCTCAACCCACATTTTCATTTATGTTCTCCCTATAGGGGCGGGGGATCACAGAGAATTTATTGTATCTCTAATCTTCTTGATCCCTTCCCATGTCAATAAATCGAATGAATTAAAAAAGAGGAATGTTAACGCATCTAAGATAAACGATTGATCTCTATCAATAGACCCGCCAAAGACCCGAACCATAGAGTAGGTTAGCAAGTCTTCTTCTTAATTTGTAAAGTAGGATTCTATATATATATATGTATATATATATATATATATTTATATTTTGTAAGGTTAGTACTCGCACACCTCCCTGATTATTTCTGTGGAGATGCCTCACCAACTGAGCTACCACTGACCTTACATCTTTGAAATAAAAGAAAGTCGGATTAAGATTCTTTATAAACGACCATCCAAAATCATTTATTCTTTAATTTTCTTCATGGAAGATCATATATTTTCATCGGAGAAATTTGGATATTTCACATAAAAATTTTGATTTACCTTTCTATTTAAATAAGTCTGTCATTACATTAAGATTATATTTTGATTTACTAATTTGAAATCTTCTTTTTATTTTTGAGAGAGAGAGAGAATGAGAGACTTTTATGAGAAAAAAACTTCAAATAATTTATAGTCTTGGTAATTCTATCATTATGATTTTCCACTAGTTGGAATACATGCTTCAATTATTTGAATTTAGAACAGAGCTTTTCATCCATGTAGTGGAGGTGTGAATACAAAATTACTGTTGGGAGTTTTGATATCGCAACTAATTTCATTCTTATTACATATATGTTTCTACATGATCGAGTTTCCATCCCACCATTAATAGATACATAAAAAAAAAACTACACAATTATAAATAGAAAACGATTGATACTCTTCTTCTCCCCCTCTATCTTATCCTCCATTGATTTGCAACTTCTGATTTTGATCTCCTCTTATCAGTGGCATCAGTCCAAATGCCATGTTGTGTGATTGAATAATTCTTGATATTTTTTCCCCTATTTCTCTATTTTATTTTTCTCTTGCATCTACCATGCTTGAAATCTCTACTAGAGATATTTTGGCAAAAGAGAATGAAAATAAAAAAGAAACAACTAGTTGAATACTGTAGTGTCAAAAATTCAGGTGAGTTCCAGATGGACTATGTCTGACCTGTTAACATCAATAGATCCTCCTTTCCAGTTCGAGTGAGATTCTTCGGATGGGCCCTGTAAAATCCAAACAAGGAAGTCTCGATCAGTGGGTCTGATCGAGTTCCCCCCGATGCTTAAGTCAACAACTGAGATAATGTAATGATTAGTTTTGGATATATTTTTGGCCTACCTCTCTTCCCCTATCTTTTCCCCTTTTATTCCATTCTTCCCCAAACTCCCGATGCCTCTCCTCCCACGATCCTGCACACCTTCCCTAATAAGGCACATGAGGAGATCGTGGCCCATGTTCCTGGGACGTTCCTTCCCCACTCCTACTCTTTCAGCGGACGATCCCTCCTTCTGGGATTCATTAAATAAGTAGGGTCCTCTACAGATTTGGGTCCGTTTCGCAAGTTAGATCTAACCTGGCCCGGACCCGTCCTCAGATTATTGAGACTTTTCTCCCTCCACAAATACTTCCTTTATTTCAATTTTTTACCGAAAAACCTTTATGGGGATTAATAGTGCAAGAGATTTCTACAACAGAGAATATCCCAAACACCAATTGCAATATCTACTTGCAATAGTGTTTTTTCTATAAATTCAGAAATTTTCAAGCATGATGATGCACTATTGCTGTAAATTCAAAAGTTTAAAGCGCGATGACATAATATACTTCTCTAAGACATATTTTTACATAGAAATCCCTATAGTATATACACTGATTTAAGTTTAGGAAGATGCTTCTGTGCATATGTGTTAGATCATGAGACTAGGGGGATGAAAGATCCATTTGAGGAGGCCTCAAATATCAAATTTCAAGTCAATCCGATAAACCTAATCCCTTGATACATGGCTCACAAGTTTAATGACTTCATATCAAAAGAAAAAATTGACCCTCGATCCAATTCTCTAATCCATTCAGATTGGTACAAGTCCACGGAATCCATTCCAATGGCATCCATGGAGGTCTGTATTTATGGTCCAATAGAGATTGGGTGAAAATACTAGTACTTGAGATTGATCGGGGCGGGGGCGGCGCAGTAGAGATTGGGGGAAAATACTAGTACTTGAGATTGATCAGACTTGCTTGGACATATTACAAGAAATGTATTAAAAGTCTTAAACTAATTAAGTTTCTACACAACCTTGTGAAGAAAATGTATTTCTTTTTTCTCGTTAGGATAAGCATGTGTAAGTTCACCAAGTTGAAATCATCAAGGGGCTTAATTCCTAATATGCTTGTCTCAACTTTCACAATAATTAAAGTCATTTAACATTGCTTCTACCTCTCTTTAAGTTTCAAAGGTTCATTTGCAGAGTATAGAACTAGCTTCTCAAACAAAGAAACGAATTAGTGAAATAAAAGGAAGAAGACTCATGTGGTTGTCTCAACAAGTAAACTGTGAAGGCAATCAGATTACGAAGGTTTAGACGATAAAAATAATCATTGCTAATCAATTGGTAGCTCAGTTGGTGAGGCACCTCCGTAATTCCACTGAAACAACTAGGGATCAACCCCTAGTTGTACAATGTCAATGGTGTTAGATTTGTGTCCTAGTTTGGCCAATGCTCCAACTCGGTCCTATTTAAAGGTAAGCTCAATTTTAAACTTGTTAGAAAATTTTGTCTAAAGTTTGAATGAAATTGGACTAAAGTTTTAAGGTCGTGTCTATTCCTTATAGAGTTGTGTCTATTCATAGAAAACTCTTCACCATGAAGAGACATGTCCTTTAGGTTCGTGACTTTTGTGAAAAGTCACAATTACATCTATAAATACCAGCCCTAATTGGATGAAAGGAGGGACAACATTTTTCATACATTGAGTCTTTAAGAGAGTACAAGCATAGTTTTTGTTCGCTGGGCACCCAAATTGTAGTGTTGTTTATGCATGCGTCATCATTATATCATAAGAGACAGGCGTTTAAGAATCATAAGCAATGTAGCGAGGGCGAATCTGTCTTAAGGACTTAGCATCAAACGCTAGCCTTGATCAGTCTTCCATTCTGTAGTTTTGCGATCGACTAATTGAAATTCTGGTTTCGGTCTCATTATAAGTTTGCATTTTGATTTCTAGATTTATGTTTGCATATTTGCATGGTTGTGAACAAAATCACAAAAGTAGAAATATTTTTCCTACAAGACTATCAGGGATGATAAAGACTGGGCACGTTTCAGGGGCGGACCCAGGATTTCATCTTGTGGGTTGGGGGGCGTGGGGAGCTTAAATAAATATATTTTAACAAATCAAGATGGCTAATATTTTTTTCTAGACATATCTCCAAGTTCAAGCATGATATATATATTAAAATCAAAGACTAAATTTTGCATTAAAAATAAAACCAAGATCTAATTGACATAAATAATTGTATTTTAGTGCATTCCAACTTCCATAATCCATCAAAATGGAACTCGACGTCAGACGAGGAGATGGTTTGCACAGCGTTCTTCTTCAGTTCTTCCTATTAGAATGTTAGGGAGTAGAGACTTAGGGTTCTGGCCTTCTAGGCTTCCCTTTTCTAGCTTTGGGACTTGGAAGATGTCAAACGAGGAGATGGATGAAGTGTCGATTTGGTTTTTTTTTTTTAACTTTGTGCAAACAATTAGGGTTTGGGGGAGGTGGGGTGGGGTGGGGTTTGGAGTGGAGGGGGGGACTTGTTATAAAATTAATATATAAAGTAATTAAAGCATTTTATAAATAGGGGCTAGTGATTTGAGAGGGGGGTCATGGGCCTACACCTAGGTCCTCCCCTGGCACGTTTGGCTACAAAAACTTAGGGGTGAAGAATCCTGATTTCCATTGGATTAAGCAACATTCAGTTTGGGCAGTTTATATCCTAAAAAATCTTGGCATCTCAAGATCATCACTCGAGCAGATTTCGGCGTCTGACCCCGACATATTTTGAATTAGTGATTACTCTTAGTGATTAACCACAACAGGTGCCCAGCATCTTTGATTGCAAAAATTTGCCAAGTTTAACCATAAAAAAGTAATTAAAAAAAGGTTTAGCAAATTAAGGTTTTCCAAGTTTAACCATGAAGAAAACAAAAGATACATTTAAAAATAAATAAATAAGGCCAAGCAAATTCAGCTTAAAACTTCTTTCCCCTATTTGGCAGATGTTTCCACCCTAACTGAGATATGGTCAAGTGCCCCTGAGAGCTTTATTGAAAGAAATCGCCTTCTTAACAACTGGGGTGAAGGGATAGGCATATGTATGTATTTGCATGTTCCTTGCATATTTAACCCTACCTAGTCTGGAGCCAAATCCACTGATGGGAACATGATACCTAAGTTCTAAAGATTATTTTGAGAACATGGAATTGAGTTCCTAGAAAATCTATATAATGTACTCCTGAAGGTGACTAAAATTGAAAAAACAAAAGTGGAAGATTCATAATAAAAAAAAAATCTCTTCTTTAATAGAAAATGAATTAAGGAGACAGAGAAAATGAACACCCAGCGATCACCTTAGTAAATCGAATCCTATGAAAGTAAATGTGCAATCTACATCTCTATCTTTCTCCCTCACCTCATTCATAATCCTTTGTTGGAGTATTTTACCATAAAATTTTTAGGAAATCAATTCCATGCAAACAAATGGGACTCCATAGAACTTATGTTAGAATTATTAAGCTTTTTTTTTTTAATTAATTGTCAATGGCTTTAAGTTATGGGTCAGTTTTGGACATGTTTAAATAAGCCAATCTTGTGTACCATTCCTCTCTTGTGGTTCTGGATTTTTCTTCCTTTTTCCCTCCCCCATTTATTTTTTTTCTTTTTATATATCCAGATCTTGTAATTCCCATGCACTGATCATATGCCTGAATGTAAGTGGGCTTTAAGTTGTGGTTCAAAAATCTAAAACTCCATGTTGTCCATCTTAAGTGCAATCCCAGCCAAGTTGGGTTTCCAATGGGCTCATAGTGAGGGTTTAGCCAACCTTGTGTGTCTATGGGCCTCATAGTGAGAGTGTGACCAACCATTTGTCCATGTGGGCTAAACAGTTACAGTCATAGGCCTGACCCTTTTAAAATGCTATGCTTCAAGATCTTGGTGGGCCGTAATTATGCTTTTGGTAATGTGACGTCCTGGAGTACCACATCGACTATAGAGAGGAAAGTGACTGTGATTATATGTAGAACTTGCACCCTTATCTAGCATAAGGCCTTTTAGTGGGTTGAGGCCTATAAAAAAACCAAAACCCTCTCCTAGAGGGCATGGTATCTGAGCCGACTACAGAGACAAAGTGTAGGGTGAGCCGTGGCCAAAAAAGTAAGAACCATTGAACTGACCCAGGCTAACTATGTTATGGATCCAGATTTTGATGGGCCTCAATTGTTGTCTTTGTAACCATTAAGCCCTTTAGAATTAAAGAGGGACCTGGGCCCACTTTATCTTAATATGGACCACACAGTTAGGGCCAGTGGCCTGACTTCTGCTGATTTTTATGGACCAGTATCTTAGTGGCCTGGAGTCATGTCCTTATTAGAGAGTATAACAGGTATGGGCCTGAACCAATTGATCCACAAAGACAATAAAAAAAATTGGAAAAAAATGAGCAGATTTGGAAGCAACTCTATATCAGAGCCAGGTTTCGATCCTGGGACCTGTGGGTTATGGGCCCACCACGCTTCCGCTGCGCCACTCTGATTTGGTGATAAATTGATACAACTATTTATATATAAACAGAACATAATATAAGGCAATACAATTAACCAAGGATTGAGCCATCGTTTGCCACTTGATCGAGTCAATTCAGAGACCTAACGAGTCGAAAGGTTAAGACTCGACCTAAAATAGGTTATTTTATGGACCATAAACATGGAATGGCCTCATAGAATAATGAAAATGTGAGAAGCGGGGTTAACTCAATCCATGGGGATTAGTGAGAAGTGAAAGGGGTTAGATTGTTGATCAGTAGGTTGCATGCAGTCACGAAACCCCCTAAATTAAGGAAAAAAAAAAAACCTTTAGCTAAATGGGAATTTACACACATGCTAATGAAATCCTTAAATTATTGTTATTATTATTATTATCTAATTTCTTTCATGTAATTGAATTCCTAGGAATTTCAAGACTTCAATTGTATGTCGATACTTGGTTAAAGACGAAGAAACAAAAGTGAATATTAAAAATGACCATCAAATACCTAGTAATTCAAATCTTAGAAAATTAAGGTCCTATCTACATCGCTGCCTCATATTCCTCAGCCCTCACCTCTTTAATTAGTGATCATTCGACCTCATTTGACCATGAATTCTTATTTATATTCTTAGCAAATTAACAAAAGGGAGAATTTCAATAAAAGTCCTTAAGTTTCGGCCTTATTTCAAAAAAAAAAAAGTTTCAAAACTTTTCAAATTAGTCCCTAAGTTTTTCGGGAAGTTTTCAACAAAGCACATCCATCTATTTAAAGTTACTTTTTGGCCATCCATCTATTTAAAGTTATTTTTCGGCAACTTTTTTTCTATTTTTTTAAAATACCCAAATTACCCTTCATTGTAATAAAACTCGCATTCACTTCCTCTATATTTTCCTCATTTCCTTCGCCAGTGTCCTCACGGTGATCAAGGACACCCAATATTCTCACAGCAATTGGCTGTATCTAATGGTTGCCGAAACCATGTCATGGCTTTTTAAATGAAGGGTAATTTGGGTTTTTTTAAAATATTGAGGGAAAAGGTCACCAAAAAATACCTTTAAATGGCCAAATGTCCTTAAAATTTACTGGAAAGTTAGGGGCTAATTTGAAAAGTTTCAAGACTTGTGTCCTTTTTTGAAATAAGGGAAAAACTTAAGGCCATTTTGAAAATTCCCCTTAACAAAAAGACACTAATTTAAAGACCAGGGTATTCCAAATGGTAGAGAGATCAAATAAATCTTAATCCTTAATTTAAGGGTGCCAAAGTTTTGTAATGAAGACAAATGATTGCATCGTGTGGTTGGCATGATGCCAATGGTAGCTAAATTCAAATTTTATTATATGTAGAGGGCGGGGAGAAGCATTTTTATCTAAACATCTATTGTAAATATTTTACTATGGTGATTGATGCGTATCATCTCTTCTTATCATCAAGGACTAGCAAGAAAGGCTCGGGCTAAGCCGGGGAAAAAAAAAGAAAATCTAAACTTGGGGTTTTGTTTATAATATATTACAAAGAAAAATAATTTAAAATAATATATATATTACTTCTTTTTCTTGTATTATCTATACTCATAAGATATATTATGATCAATTATAATTTAAAGTGACAATTGAACCGTGAGAAATAACCTAACTTTTAATACAACTTTTGAGATGTTGGCAAGAACTTCCATTACTTACAATTCAACAAACTTACTAATGTATTGACCATATTGCATTACAGATAAAAAGAGTCCAGCAATGAGAAAAAATAAAACACTAAATATAATAAAATCTAAAAAAGATCAAGCTAAAAAGAAAAATGTGTCTGTAATTATAAAAGACAAAGGATAATATAGTAAGTTTAAAAATCACATTTTAGAAAGAATTATAGTTTAAAAATAAAAAAAGCCTTTATTCATGAATAAAAAATCTTCATTAAAAATAATAATTGTTGATTATTTTCTTTTTTAACTATCTTTATCAAAGACGTTTGATTTAATAGGAATGATAATCAAAGAAGAATTTGTTAGAAATCTCAAATGATATGAATTGTCCCATGTTAGACCCTGTTGATTAAGACATGCATCATTCTTCCTGAATTCAGCTTTTGGTTAAATAGACTTTAAAAATAGAAAACTTTTATGTTTCGCTCAAATTTATAATTTCTTTTCTTATTTTTAACTTTCTAAAGAAAAGAAATTTGTTCGAAATATCAAATGATAAGAATTATTCCATGTAGGTTCCTGCCAATTAAGACATGCATTATTCTTCTTAAATTCAATTTTATGTTAAATATACTTTAAAAATATAAAACGTTCATGTTTCACTAAAAACTAGATTTCTAGAGTATTTTTTCTTCTTTTTAACTTTCTTTATCAAAGAGGTTTTTTTTTTCCAAAAGGAATGGTTATAAAAAGAATTATTAGAAATCTCAGATGATAAGAATGTCCCAATCTAAGTCCCTACCAAATGATAAGAATTGTCCTATGTAGGCCCCTGCCCATTGATTAAAGAGAGATATTGTAGGATATGTTAAGGAGAGTTGTGATAAGTAAGAGGAGAAACTTACCTTCTCATTTAATTTCATTTAAAAAGATTTATCAAACCATGTAACTCAAAGGCCAAGGCAGTTTTGAGGCTGATTTCAGTTGAAATCAATGTGCTCGACATTGGATGAAATGGTCAATATCAATTGAGGCTGATTTCAATAAATCAGTCTCATTCCTATATATATAATGATAAATTAAATTTTGTGGAAAAAAAAGAAGAAGTATTGTGTGCATTACAAAATCAAAAAAGAAAACTTATTGCTATAAACTTTGAAACACAATTCAATGAAATATATTTATTACATTGCCACTCTATTCCCAAACAACTAATATGAAAATACCCATCAAACCCCTAACTCACAAAACCAAAGCTACAACAAATCTATCAAACTACTTTACCCAAATAAAAGGGTCAAAATGATGCCAAAACTTAAAACTAATGTAGCAAAGGTAGAAATCTAGTCCATGAAATGACAAGCAAAAAGGTAAAACAACCCCCAAAAAAGTTGAGAGGAAAAATACACGCAACAACTCAAAATCGATCAAATCCAATACGTACATACCTTAGCAAAATAGAATTCACCAAGTCTTATATTTAATTATAGCCTCTTAAATGACTAATATGCGAGTACTGTTAATACCCCTAACTGATAATAATGAACCAAAGATTGCTTTCTTCTTCTGTCATCACTTTCTATTTCTTTCTGCTTTCATGGTCTTCTTATTGTGGGTGTATATGACCGTAGGTATTTCTGTCTTTCTTTTATCTCATCCTATTAGTACGAGGGAGGATGAACTTGCAATCAAGTCTGGCCTTCAAAACCAAGACCTGGAGACTCTCTCAATGTGAATGAGGGAAGAAAGGGATGCGAAGAGAATGCAATGCATCGAACTATAGAAGGAACATCAATAACCGTAACATGTTTAAAGAAATATGGGGAGTTATTGGAGTAGCGAAGAGGAGTTACATGAAAAGCAGAGAGGAGTTACAAATTGTCAAAACAAATTCCATGTGCTTAATGTGGAAGCTGAAAAGAACCCGATGTTAATATATTTACTCAAACATTTTGGAAGGAGTTAAAATGGAGGGTCAAAATTATATTAATATGGTCAAAATCAAATTGAACTCAATTGGTTGATTTCTTCAATTAGAAACAGTCCCTTTCATATAGAATAATAGGCCATGCTCCAAAGCTAATTTCCTTGCTCCTAACTCCTATCAAGGGACGAAGTGTAGGACCGGAGTAGGGAGAAAAAAAAAGTGGTACATATTGGGGGAAAAAAGGTCAACTCCCTCTTCTCCTCAACCCAAATCAGTGCTAAGGGTTATTATTTACAATCCCATTTCAAAAGTTTGGGACCACTAAATGAATATCTTACACCTCTTACCTTTATCTAAAGTAGAACATTACCTTTATCTAAAGAGATGTTCTACTGGTATAAGCATTTTCTCTCTTCGCATGCACACATACATTTAAAAAAAAAACCATGAAACTACCTTTTTGCCCCCCCCCCCCACCACTCCCCTCCACCTCCGGCCTGGACCGGCGCCACTCCTCCCCTTCTCTCTCTCCCTCCCCACTGTTTTCTCTCTCCTCCCTTTCTCTCCCCCCCCCTCCCCCTTCCCCTTCGCCTCCGGCTGCAGCCGATCCCCTCCCCTCCCCTCCCTCCCTCGGTTGTTTTCTATCTCTCCCTCCTCCCTGTCCCTCCCTCTCCCTTCCTTGCAGTGGCCAAGGAAAGAAAGGGGGGAGGGAGAAGCGTGGAGCCGGAGGTCAAGGGGGAGGTGGGGGAGGGAAAGGGAGGAGGAGAGAGAAAACAACAGGGAGGGGGAGAGGGAGAGGGAGAGGAAGGGAGGGAGGGAAGGAAGGGGAGGAGAGGGATTGGCCGAAGCCCAAGGTGAAGGGGGAGGTGGGGGGGAGAGAAAGGGAGGTGGGTGAGCAAATAGGTAATTTCATGGGAAGGGTTTTTTTTTAATGTGTGTGTGGGAAGAGAGGAAATGTATATACGAGGAGAACATCCCTTATCTAAATGGGATATATCCACCGTAAGTGACTAAATTGCCTAAACCATCCTTTGTCTCCATAATATGGAACCATCGCATCCAAATTATTTGCCCTTTTATAGAACCCACTATTTGTCTCCATGATAAAAGTGCCATCATGTGGTCACTATCATTTAAAAGTGCCATCATCATTGTGCTATTTACGTGATCCCATAATGATATGTTATTTAGGTGGGTCCACCTTAAGATTTGATTTTAACTATATGTTAAAATGACATTTTGGTAACTCAAGGCCATTTTCTCATACAACAGGATGACGTATTATCTATAATTGAACATTTAACAAAATATGTTAGAGTAATACTCATGTACAAGCTTTCTTTAAGGTCGCCCACTTGGAACCCCACAAATCATGAAGGATCCAATTGGGGCCAACCCAGAGATCAAATTCAAAGTCAATCTAACACTTATAACATATTCATCCATGGCCAACAAGCTTTACGACTTTATATAGAGTAATAAAATTGACCCTTTATCCAACGGTTAACTCATTCAGATCTTTCAAAACCCTATGGGACCCGTGTAAATAAAAGGGGTGAGTTTGAATGGTCTGCTTGGATGGACCAGTTGACTCCACAAGGTGTCTTATATTGTAAGACCATAAGGGAAGCTTGTTCATGAGCATTACTCAATATGTTATAAACACTTCAAACTTACGTAAGTTTTTAATTAATCAAGGGTTTCCCTCTCCTAAGCATCATTTGGAGTGCCCCGTTGTGAGTCCCATCTAGGGCCAAGTCAACATGTGGGACACTACAAGAAAATACATTTTTAGCGTCGAACTTATAGCGGCAGCCACTGAAATGTGACATTATAAGACACTTATACGGGTGGCCATGTCTGACCCCCGCTGTAACTCAATTTTTAAGTTACTTTTAACAGCGGCCTCTATTGTGACCATGGGTAAAACTATCGATCCAATGGCGCCACTGGTTCCAGCGAAATTTTTTATTTGTACCGTCGAATATTTAGCGGCGGCCAATACTTTCAATGGTAAAATGAGTTTGTAGCGTCCATAAACTGTTGGGCGACGCTAAAAATTATTTTTAGCGGCAGCCATAAGTGACTGCCGTTAAAAGTTATATTACAATTTCGGGCCCTACTCTCCCTCACTCACTCTAATTTCCCTCTTTCGCGTGCTCTCTCCCTCTCTCGCTCTCACCTCCTCTCGTCTCCCTCTCTCACTTTCATCTCAACTCCATCACGCAGCCCTCACCGTCACCATCAACACACAAATTCCTCCCACCATCTCCAAAAAAGCCCATCTCTGTTATGCTCCCGCCCTAATCTCGCTCACTCATCCCTCTCTCGCTCTCTACCTCTCTGGCCCTCATCTCCCTCTCTCACTCTCACCTCATTTCCATCACGCAACCCTCACCCTCTCCCACCATCTCTAAAAAAACCCATCTAAGAAAACCCATCTCGGTTATGCCCTAATCTCCCTCGCTCATCCCTCTCTCTCTCTCTCTCCTCATTTCCATCACACAACCCTCACCCTCTCCCACCATCTCCCAAAAAACCCATCTCTGTTATACCAGGCGCAGACCCATCTCTCCTTCGACAAGCACTACATGAGGGAGCGAAGCTGATTGACTCTGTCCTTGATGTTGTGAGAAGGGAGGCTGAGAACTGCGATTGTTTGCAAGGTGGTTATCTTTTTCTTCTTCTTCAAGTTTTAGGTTTTCTGTTTTTAGCATCAGATTTGATATTGTTGTTTTCAAATTTGTTTCTGGTTTTGTTAGTAGATCTTGAGATGTTCATTTCTGCTGTTTTGCTTCTGTGCTTGTCCATTTAGTGATTTTTACTGATCTTTTTTTGGTATTGATGATTTTGTTCACTGATTAGCAGGTTTGATTGATTGATGGGTATTCTTTTTTAGGTGATGTTAGATATTTCTGGGTCTTCGTTTCTAGTCGAAGCCCAGGTCCCAGTCACACTGTCGTTTTCAAGGCTTTCGCTTTCACTTTCAAACAAAAGATCGCGAGAGACAAAGGAAAACTCAAAATAGTGGAGTTTTCTTAACTACAAAGACATCGAGCTTTGCAAGTGCAAGAGACTCGAGCCCAATGACCGGCAATGTTGGCTATTATGGCGTCTTAAACAATATTATGGAGTTACAATATATCGGTGGGAATCGGATGGTGTAATTCATGTTGGAAGTAGGTGGGCCTTGTGGATAGGTTCTCAAAACTTTTTGACCCACTTGACTCAGGGATCAACTATCCAGAAGGCTATAACTCAATCCAGGATGCAATCCCTCATTCTCATCAACCATGTACAGCAATATAACCTATCTAGAACATAGAAATCAGCAACTACATGCAACAAAATAATCTACAACAAGTATAGAAGCAGATTATACCTTTGGAGCCCAGTAGTGCTCTAATCGAGGAGAAGACAACCAACTAGAACAAGAACTCTTCTTGAAGCAATTAGAGATCTCCAAGACCTTGTTGTCTTCCACGCTATGACCCTCTATCAGATCTCTTTTCTCAAGAAGATGTGTGGGATCTCCAAAAGAAAACCCTACTAAAAACTCTAAGGAACTAGAAGGCAACTAGAAGAGAGAGAAGAGAAGAAAATTGCCCAACACTTGCACAAATAAAGAGGGTTGGGCGTGCACTCTTATGGCTGGACGTCTAAGGGGTGTATTCCCCTTTAAATAGCCCTCAAGTCTCCTCTCTTATCTCTCTTACTAATTTGTATTAGAAGTCACACTTCCACACAAATCAGTAGCTTACTATTACCACTATTAGAAGTCTCACTTCAAATAGAAATAGTAACTTTCTAATTCCTTCCTTTTAGAGTTTAAGTAAGAATAGAATCTTTCTAATACTTGGGCTAGCGTGGGGACCACTAGGGATTCCTTAGAAAGCTGGCTCCAACTGGGACACCATGACCCCACATCTCATGTGCAATCCGGGCCCACAGTTAATTGCAAATAATACCATTATATAAATGCAATTGCACTCCAGTCTTAGGAACAAATTATAATGAAGACCCTAAACTTCCCAATTACCACAAGTAGACCCCTCCATCATTATCCATGGATCAATTGGAATAAATCTGTCTCATCCAATCTTAGATCCACATCTTATTATCCTTGAGCCCCAATTAATCACAGTGATCATCGGTACCATCCAATTAACTCTTAATCGAGATGGGTGCGCACTTACTAATGATAAATCCATTAATTGGTATAAGAGGATAATGTAGATAGATTCAATCTTGATCATTGCATGTTCCCACAGTCCTACTACTACGTACCCAAGACACCGAGGTGTTGACCTACAGTTGGCTTCACTCATTAGTGACTCAAAGCAAATGAATAGACAGAAGCTTGAGTTCATCAATGTCTCATGATTGAGAACCTATTGCTAGGGAATTATGAGAGCAGTCCTTAAATCGAGACAGTATTTCATAAGGTGCTTCTCATGGTCCTTCAATACATCCAATGTACCAGCACTATGATCCAGAATCTTACATTCTGATGATCGAGACAGATCACATTATCTCATAGTGATCAAAATGCTGTAACATTATCAGATGAGATACCCAGTCTCATCACTGGTTGTGAAGTCTAATTTTTTTTATCAGATGAGATCCTCCTAATTATATTTTAATTTGTTTCTTTGCTATCACATTCTTATGGAATTTAGTGTCTTTTCTAGTTTGGTTTGTTTTGCAGGGAGCAGATGGATGATTGAGCAAAAGATGTTTTATTTTTAGATTTTTGATAATGATGTTAAACAGTGTTGAAGTAGAATGGATTTGTTTTAGTTGTTGGTTTGTTGTGGATGATTAGGATAAAACTTGCTTGTTTAAATGACAGTTATGAGGTTTGTTATTTTGAATCTTTGCATAAATTTGTTGCAAGGTTAAAATGAGTTGCACTGTGTGGACTAAGGCACTAGAAATGGCAAGGAATTGGGCAAAGATAAAAAAGAGCCTTCTGATTTCATATCATTGCATCTCTATTGGTTTCTGGGTCTTTGCTAATTTCAGAGCTCAACTTTAAAAAGTTCAACTTCAAAAAGTCCTCTCCCAAGGTTATGACGATGCCGCATGGACGCTGCAAAGTAAAAGTGGCAGGTAAGCCATAGGGCGAGAAAACCCATGTTTGGAATCACTTATACTTTTGATGCTAACTAAGGGGCTAGATCTATTACAGATTTGCTGGAGAAGTAAGACTTGTATTGCATTATCCGAATCTGAATTCTATAAAATCTGGTGGTGTAAGTTCAATTTTTGTTTTAACTTGAATTGACTGTTGTTGTTATTTTCCTGCTTTCTATAGTTCCTACTCTATAAATTTATTTTTTGTGTTTGATTCTATAATAATTCATTCCTCTGATGTTTGTGTGTCTTCTCTTTGCATTCAAATAAGACCTACTTCCACCTTCGCGTCTTTAACTGACTGGTCTCATTATAGAGTATACCCGGTTTTGATTTGAGTGAGATATTAGTAGTGAAAAGTTCATTCCTCCCACTGTGTAATTGGGAAGTCAATTCTTGATTTCTATTGAGAGAGGGTTTAGTATATTAACTTCTGAAGCTCAGTTACTCTCAGTGACCATGAGAACTAGGAAACCAAAGCGCCTAGAGGTACATACAACTTGATTTGTTACTTTGTGAACTCAAGTGTCAAAGATAGGACATTTATCAATCGAATTACGCTTTCTTTCTACTTATGTTTGTGTGTGCAGCCTTTTTGGCCTTCCATTGTAATGAAAAAATGGCTAAACATCAAGCCTAAGGTTAATGACTTCAGCTAAGATGAGGTTGATACAGAGACAGAGAGTGAGGATGATGGTATATGACAACAAACTATCTCCTTTTTTCTGGTCAATCTTGGGGGAGGATGATTGATTCACTTATACATCTAATTGCTCTTATTTATTGTAAAATTTTCTGTTTTATTGTCTGAAGATGGAAAAGGAAACAACACGAATCAGGCTCACAGGATGGAGAGGAAGCGATCTGTAAGCCCAGTTCGAGCTTCAGGTAACTATAAATACAAAAAAAAAAAAAAAAAAAATCTTCTTCTCTATAGAGTCATCATACTCCAGCTCCTGTTAGAAAATTTAAGCTTGGTCGATCTCATGGTAATCTGATGTTATATCTGGTATTTGCACTCATGTAACAAGATTGGAAATGAAAATTCTTGCAGCACACAACTGTTGCACTAAGAACACCTTATGATATCATGTTGGTTTATTGTAAGTTTCAAGTAGTATCACTTGCTTATAGGGGAAAAAGATAATTCCTACAACGGCAAGAATCCAGTGTGTTGAAACTCATCTTATGGACTAGCTGCATGCCTGCATCTCCTTCAGTGAGAAATTATACATATGATCAACATATAAAGAACATAACCTGATAACCATGGCCTTGTTGCTGTCTTGTAGGCATTGAACTGAAAAAAGCTTAATTTCCTTTTAATGAAACCTGACTTGAACCTACAACTCCATGGACCATGGTTGTGAGATAGTGTCAAACATATAACCTTATAATAATCATTAGATATTTCAGGATATTTATAAGAACTTAAGAACTTGGGGGGACAATATCATGTTAATTCTTGCTCCACCCACTTTACCGTCTAATCCGATACACCTTCCTCATCAGGCAAATGCTTTGGGTACTTGGAAGTGAAGCATTTCATCAAATGATCAATAACGATATCATTTTTTCCCTCTTTTCCTTGTCTGATTCTTATAATGCATCTTTCTTGATCTGAATCAGCGTGTTTGATCTGTCCAGGAACGCCATCAAATGGTCCTCCATCGAAGCATAGGAGGGGGAAGTTAGAAACTCTTCGTGTCCAATACATAAAATCAAAGGATGTGAGGTTTGGAAAGTTTGTGTAGATTAAATACTCAGGCATGGATTTGTGAAACATTAAAATAATGTGTTATTTGTATTTTATCATGGTGTGTAGGGTAACAATTGGCACATGGAATGTTGCGGGAAGAGTTCCACATGAAAATCTTGAGATTGATGAGTGGCTCTGTATGAAAGAAGCAGCAGATATGTACATTCTTGGGTGAGTACTTCCTAATGAAGATGAATTGTTGTAAGTACCTGCTTGCAAAGTTAGTAACATAAAATGCAAAGATTGGAAGGTCAGTTATCAGGCGTGGTTTCTTGATAGTAGGTAAAATATTGTTTGTATGCACGTAGAATGATTGTGGTGGCTCTTATGACTGAATGAATGAATTTAAGTTGAAAGGGGCGAAAGAGCTACATGGTCTTGCGAATTTCTTTTGTAATCTATCAGATCCTCGCCTACTTATTGACTTTACAAGTGCCTGGTCATATAAATAATTCTTACTGTCTCATGCCTTTTATGTTATAATTGATCATGTAGATGAAAACTAATCCTTACTGCCAGACGACGACATTGGCTTAATTGATAGCTTTAAAACATACAAACAAATTGATTAACAATAGAATCATGTGTGATATGGTGGGGATGAACAATTAAATGTGTTTAGTTTCCCCCCTCTTGTGGCACCCATCAAGTGTACCGTTTTCTCTCTCTGTTGCTGCCAAGGGCGGGGACCAGCTCCTCGGAAGAGGAGTGAGGTTCTTTTCTTCGTTTTTAATGCTGATGCTGCTTCTTCTTCTTCTTCTTCCTTCTTTTTCTTTAGATTTTACTCTGGCTACGTACAAAGGCTACTAAAGCCATTTTAGTATAATGAGTCAAGGCATACAGAGTATGAAGGGAAAACGTGCTCTTACTTATATATGTATAGCATCTATAAACACAATGCGTGGATTCCCTGCTGGATCATCGTAACCGTCCAACTGCTTGGGAACAGTGTAAGGGGTGCTAAAAAGAGGGGTCCTTGATTTAAGTGCAGATTGCCTTTTGATACTTTTGGAATGCAAGTCCAAGAAGTGTTGGACAAGCATCCATAACCTTCACCCCGCTTCATCAGAGTATATTTGTTTACTCATTACTGTAACACAGGCAGAATTGGAATCCTCACAAGACAGATTTTAGATGTATGCGTGTGAGACTTTATTTTATATCCTTGTAAATTTAACATCTTCCAAGATTTTACTTGGCCAACACATACATGCCCATGGATCCATTTCCTGGAGGTACTCATGCAAGTTAAAGTCTCTCTCCTGCTACATCAGTAGCCCAACTAGTGAGAAAAAGATTAGAAAAAAAACCAAAACCAAAGTTTTTCTCCTTGCAAAGATGGATCTACAGTGGGAAGGATTGTGCTGAAAGTATGTCATTTAACTTTTTTTATTGTATTTTAATTATGTCTTCAATATGTGTAGAATTACATAGTGATGGGCTAAACTCCAATTAGAGTAAAAAAGTGAGGTTTAAAACTTATGAAAGATTGATGCTGCTTTTCAGGATTGTGGGATATTATATGCAAGTCAATGACTTGATGCCACATCATCCATTTTTATTATTTATTTTATTTTATTCACGATGGATAATCTTTTATACTTGATTTTTGTAGTGTACAACATCGATATGGCAACACTAGGTAACTTGAGTTGTATGGGTTAAATATGTATATGTAAGCTTGTTTATAAAGTTTCTATAGAAATGATATTATTGCTACCTTAGTTGCAGGAATATGCTAAGATGGATCTTTGTAAATTATTGGCAGGTATTTTTGTGCTTATTGTGGCCTGCAAATTGATAAAATATATATATATTGCTTTTAGCGGCGGCCAAATGACCGTCACTAAAAGCAACTTTTTTAAAAAATTGTAAATATTGCTTTTAGCGTCGGCCACATGGCCCCTGCTAAAAACGTTAGCTTTTAGCGGCGGTCATGTAAAAGCAATATTTTCAAAAATATACTACTTTTAGTGGCAGTCAGAAAGTTTCTACCGGCGGCCATTTTTAATACTACCGACGGCCAAAAAAAATAAACCCTGCTTTTAACGGCGCTCAAAGGGTCGCCGCTAAAAAAATTGATTTTTAGCGGCACCCATTTTTACTATAACCGGCGGCCAAAGGGCGACACAAAAATTTTTCTTCGTCGTCCCACAAGCCCACGAGTTTCTTTGCGACAAAAAACAATAGCGGTCGCCGCTAAAACCTTTACCGTCCAGACATGTACCGACGCCTACCGGCGGCCACACTAACCGACGCTAATAGGCCGCCGCTGAATGCAGTTTTTCTTGTAGTGTTGGGGGGTCAAAAGTTTTGAATGAGACCTAGGGATATACAAAATAGTAACACCCTTATGTTCTACCCTTTGATCTATTGCCCACAAGTATTATTAGAAAGAATCATTTTTTTAGACCTAGGGATATACAAAATATTAAGCTCATTAAATCATCATAATCCTTTCAGATATATCCCTTAAGTTTAATAGTTTTAGAAGATATCATTTTTCTTTAATGGGTTTTTTATCGGTGATTAACAATTAGAAGTGTCAAGCTTGGAGATTGTGCCAGTTCATAGGGGGTATTGCGTGTGAGAGGGATGGATTGATGATAGGGGTCCCACATGCAGATAAAAATAGTTGCTCACAGATAATTCTCACAAGATGATGCTCATTTGAGAATTTCCTTTTGAGTAAAATTGCTAGTTTGAATCAGAAGAATCACAAATTAATCTACAGGCATTTACTTATCTATTGTTGAAGGCTTCAGCTTGGAGCTAGGGATGGCAGTGGACCGGGGAAAAACGGGTATTCGTCCAAACCCGCCCCGTTTGGACCGGGGATGGACTATACGTATTGGACGGTGGACATATATGGGGATACCCGTATAAACCCGTGCGGGGATGAAGGTGGGGATGGACTTACCCTTACCCCCGCCGCGTACCCGCCCCGCCCCGTCCCCGTTACCAGCTAAATAAATAACTAAATAAATATATATATATATATATATATAAATACTCTTTTTAGTCTTTTAGCCCTAATTTATTTGCTCCTTCAGCCGCCCACCTCTTCGGCTCTTCCTCTAACGACCAGTCAGCCTTCACATCTCAGGGAAGTCACCACCACCACCACGGAAGCCTTCACTCTCACTGCTGCCAATCACCACATCGGAAGGCTGATAAATTTTATGTAAGTTGATTGCTTTGTATATTGTAGAACCTTGTTTCTGCTATGATTTTTTTTTTTACTTCTAGAGCTTTTATTTGGATTTTATTGATTACACTGTTTTGCTGCACAGATCTTATCCAATGCATGTCAGTTAGTCCGACTAATGGTGATCTAGTCTTCATATCTTTTATTTAACAATATTTAGGCGATTCTTTTTTTCAGTTCATCGATTGAATCTTCTGTTTTTCAACGGTTGAGAAATCGTAGAGAAAATAATAGACATTTAGAGGACTAAATTTCCCACAATATTCAGACCGATGTGAAAAATTACCGCTGCTAGTCTAATGGTCAATCTTGGATTCTGCTTTTAGTTCGTTGAGATTGTTTCGTTTTCACTACAAACGAAAAGAATTTCGAAGATGGTAGACACTGTTTCGTTTATTTCGTTTTCTCACCAGCCAAACGGAGATTTAAGACAATGATTCACGAAATCTTCTATTGCTGATTATGACACAAAAGACTTGAATAGATAGTATATTAGAGTCAAGTTTCAAAGTTTGTTGAATTTCGTTCTGGTGTATAGTGGAAGTTGTTTAATTTGTTAATTAATGATGTAATAGTGATATGGTCCAATAGTATTATCGTGATATTATTTATTAAAAAATTAATTTTTTACTATCACTCAACACATAATTATATCAAAAAATTAAGTCAATTTTTATTAGAGAACAAGTGATCACGTGTTCGTGTTTCAACCATTTATATAGTTCTCAATATTAATTTAATGACACATTAATATGACACATTTTTCTTTCACTCTAATTTTAACTTTTTGGTTGAAGTATTACAACTGATCTACTGCTATTCCTTATTGAAATTATGAAAAGCACTTACAAGTTATGAAAAGCACTTACAACTGATCTACAACTTCCTCTTAACTTTTCATAAACTTATATTCCTTATTGAAATTAGTTTTTCACAAATAATGTTAGTGTCGACTTGATTGGAAAACAACAATGAATGACTGTTATTGTCTAAACATTTAGTTTTACACTTGATTGTTATTATATTCTCAACATGGAGACACTGAAGCTTGAATATTTACATGTAGTTGATTACAAACAATGGAAGGAGAAGCAATGAGAAATAATATGTCAACTCCAGAAACTTCTGCAACACCGGGTGAAAGCAACCAACTTCCAATCTCTATTGATGAAAATCAATCTACCAACTCAACTCCGATGACTCTTGGTGAAATAGATAGGCATAGATCAATTGTGTGGAATCATTTCAAGAGGAAAACAATTGATGGGAAGATAAAGGCTGAGTGCAATGAATGTAAGAAAATGCTTGTTGGTGGTGCTAAGAATGGAACTAGCCACTTGCATGACCATCTTAAAAGTTGTCCGAGGAAGAAATATAAAAATTTGAAGCAATGTTTATTGGTATCAAACCAATCAAAGAAGGATACCGAGAAAACAATGGAGAACTGGCGATTTGTTCAAGAGGAGGGGAGGAGGGGATCTTGCCAATATGATTATATTGCATGAATATCCTCTTAGTATGGTTGAGCATCACGGGTTTCAAAAATATTGTCACACTCTTCAACCAATGTTCAAAATGGTATCCCGCAACACTCTCAGAAATGATGTCCTTCAAATTTACAAAACCGAAAAGGAGAAAACAATGAAGTTGTTGGAAAAAACCAAAAGTAGAGTTGCTATTACTACGGACATGTGGTCCTCAAACAATCAAATAAAGGGATACATGGCAATCACCACACACTTTATTGACAATTCTTGGACATTGCAAAGTCGAATTATAAGGTACTAATGATCTTTTATTAGCATGTGTTATTTATTATAAGGTACTAATGATCTTCCATTAACACGCGTTATTTATTATCTTTAGATTTTTATATGTGCCTTATCCACATACCAAGGAAGTGCTTGTGGAGTGTTTGATGGATTTTGCTTTTTCGATTGGAACCTTGATAGAAAGTTGATAACTTTGACTGTGGATAATTGTACCACTAATGATGCAATTGTGGCTATTTTGATCGATAAACTTCCATTTGGTTCATTAATATTGCATGGTCGGTTGTTCCATATGCGTTGTTGTGCACATATTCTCAACTTAATTGTCCAAGATGGTTTGAATGTGATTGGAGATGGTATTGAAAGAATTCGTGATAGTGTTGCTTATTGGACAGCATCTCCCAAGAGAGTGCAAAAAATTGAAGAGGCAGCTAATCAGATACATATTCCAAGTAACAAGAAGCTTGCTTTTGATGTTAAGACTCGATGGAACTCTACTTTTCTCATGCTTCAAACTAGTTTGATTTATAGAGATGTGTTTGCTCGCTTGAAATATCGAGATTCTCATTACAAGATTTGTCCGACTGAAGATGATTGGGAGGTGGCAAGAGAGATTTGTGAAAAATTGGAATTGTTTCATACTGCAACCAAATTGTTTTCAGGTACAAAGTATCCTACTGCCAATGTATACTTTCCAACTATTTGTGGGATAAGAGTAGAAATATCTAAGTGGCTTCAAAGTCCCAAAGATGTGATAAAAGATATGGCCTTGAATATGTTGGAAAAGTTTAACAAATATTGGAGTGTGATTCATGGTGTTATGGGAATAGCCACTGTTTTAGATCCACGGTATAAGTTGGGAATTTTGGAGTATTACTATGAGAAAATGTATGGAGGTGTGGAAGCTTTAAATGAAGTAACGAGGATTAAGGAGCTTTGCTTGGAATTAGTTGGCGAATATGAAGCGAAGTAAGGAAGTCATTATGAACCACAACCTTCTCCTCCCCCTCTTCAATCAGATATTGATTCCAACTCTCCATTAATTGATGATCTTTCTGATTTTGATAAGTTTATACAAACAAGAGACATAACAAAAGCACGTGGGAGGTCTGAGTTGGATTGCTACTTAGAAGATGGTATGATGCCAAGAACTTCAGATTTTGATGTACTGTCTTTTTGGAAGACAAGTGGTCCCAAATATCCCCTGCTCCAAATGATTGCTAAAGATCTTTTTGCTATTCCTGTTTCTACCGTTGCCTCGGAATCTGCTTTTAGCACAAGTGGGAGGGTGATCAGTCCACATCGTAATAGACTTCTTCCAAGTACAGTAGAGGCTTTAATGTGCTCTCAAAGTTGGTTATGTGCTGAAAGACGAGGTAATGAAATATTATTTGTATGTGCATCATAATTTTTTTTTGGGGGGTAAAGTATGACTAATGCATTAAATTTTTTTTTTTTTGTTAGGTTCATCTACTTCGACGGGCATGAAGAGCTACACATTATTGGAGGATCTTGATGTTGATGATGAGGTATATTATTTTAGTTGAAAATTTCTCTTTGGAATATTCTAAATTTTTTTTCTTTTAATGATATAGGAAAATGATGTTGAAGAAGTAGATTCTACCACCACCGATGGTGTTAAGTGATGATTGAAGAAGTAGATTCTACCACCGATGATTCTACCACCGATGACTGAAGTAGTATTTTGGATATTTGTTATTTGTGTTATTTTGGACATTTGTTTGGTTGAAGACTGGCCAGTTGGTCTGGCCTGACTGCTCTTGTCTATTTTTTGCAAATTAACATGGGCTGTTGTGTAATGAAAGAAGAAAGGTTTGCTGCATCACTTTTGCTATTATGGGTTTTTTTAGGAATTTATTTCAAAATTAATTTATGTAGTGTACCTACGGTGTTATGACATTTAGTGATTTAGGTGCTGTTGTTTTTCATAGGAATGTATGTATCAGGTGTTCGTGGCAGCAGTGATTGGTTTGATTTCGCTGTTATGTATATGATTTTTTAGGAGTAGTTCTCAATTGATGTTCGTGTACTGAAAGTGTCATAATATTTCTCATACCCTTGATTCAGGTGTGATCTCCTGTTGCAAGGAAGCTGGGGGAAGGCTAAAAAAAAAAAAGGCTTAAGCTTAGGCGGGTACGGGGGAAACGGGGACGGGGAATATAAATTTACCCGCGGACGGGGATGGGGATGAAAATTATACCCGTTAGCAGGGGTGGACCGGGGATGGACGAAGATTTTTTAAGCGGGTACGGGGATGGAGACCATGCCCCCCGCCCCCGCTTCGGTCCATTGACATCCCTACTTGGAGCACTATATATGGATTTCTTTTAGTATCTTTTATACTATATATGGATTTATATTGATTGCATAAATGGGTTTATAATTCACTCAATTTATAAATTTTATTAATTAAATCTTTAATTTAAATATGACTTTAATTCATAATTCAATTTTTTTTATATGCTTGTACTCTAAAAAACGTCCTGGCGGCCTCTTGCCAACTTATTCCTACTTTTACATGAATGCCTGTTAAATAAGCATGTGTTGAAAAAGCTGAAAGTGAAAAAAAAAAAAAAAAAAAGCCTATAAAACATGTTTCCATATGTGGCAAATAAAAATTACAGCAAAGCAGGTAATTACACTGACTTGTCTGCCTTGCCCTAATTTAGGAACCAATCAGGAGTGACACTTTCTCAACCTGCCAACTCAACCTAATAATTTAGGGCATACATCCACCCTTTTCATTTTAGAGGTGGGTTAAGGTTGACATTTCTAACTTAATTGGTTGAAGGGACGAGTTCTAATCATGTACGTTCCTGCTCTTCAGCCCGCCAATCCAATCCGACTAATTGCAGTGTACCCACTGTCCCATTATAATTAATTAGGGGTGTGAGCGGACCCTTTTAACTTCTGAGAGGTACTTGGGCAGGCATTTTTAACCTGATAAATAAATGAGGTCGGTCCTATGATCATTGTATCCATGTTACCCTTATCCTATCCATGACTCATGTACCGTAGCCTATCCATAACTCATGTACCAAGCGGATTCATTCTGATTCATTGTCCTAAAAACATCCGAATAGCCAAACATATTTGGATTCAAATAATGTAAATTTCTCAAGTAGTCTACTCATATACATTATACACATGGTGCAAAGCACCCATGGCATTCTACACTTCTATATTTCAAAAATGACAAAATTGTCCCCTTCTGACTTCTGAAGAACTGGAGATCTTCAACTGAGCAGACCCATTTGGTAAATTGAAGTTGTTCACCTTCTAAGTGCTTCAAGAGAGAAGAACCAAATCATAACAGCAATTCAGCGGTCATAGATAGCAGTTGTATTATCAGAAGTGGATCTGACCGTTGACAAACAACCCTTGTCCTGAAGAAGGGACGGGAAGCAACAATCTGGGGGCAAACAAGACGCCCCATGACTCCACAAAGAATCTAAGATGACTAGAAGAAGATATAGAAGTACTATGGTGGAGATGGCTAAAGAAAGAAAGAGCTCTTCTGTTACTATAAATGCCATGGAGAGAGAGAGAGAGAGAGAGAGAGAGAGAGAGAGAGAGAGAGAGAGAGAGATGAAGAGGCTTTTGAGTTAGAGGGTTATAAAGGGAGAGAGATGAAGAGGGTTTTGAGTTAGAAGGGTTATAAAGGGAGAGGAAGAGATGTATTCAATGAATTTGAGCAGTCAGGGGAGATTGATGAGAATGAAGTCAGATCAGAGAAAGAGAGAGAGAGAGAGAGAGAGAGAGAGAAAAGGGGGGTTGTTTGAGAGATTGGAATGCATTGAACCCATGACCCACATAGCATAGAGAGAGAGAGAGAGAGAGAGAGAGAGAGAGAGAAAAGGGGGGTTGTTTGAGAGATTGGAATGCATTGAACCCATGACCCACATAGCAGAAAGAGAGAGAGAGAGATTGGAATGCATTGAACCCATGCCCACATATAACTTGGTTCAAATAGGTCTTCCACTGCCGGGTGGGAGCTGCCACGTTTTTTGGGCACGTTGTGAACGATAAAAATATGACTTGGTCAGGTCAAGGATGACTGCAGCAGGAAAAAAAAAAAAAAAAAAAAAGACAATGCCAGGCCTGACCCTTTTAGAACTAAAGAGGATCCTGTTTGGGGGTTCACCTGCTCCAATGTTCAATTTTCCCACACACTCAAGGAAGGCAATTTTTGTAGGGGACGGAATTGAATTTTCAGATATTATTCATGGTAAAACTAAAAAAACACACCCGTGCTTAACACGGGCAATATATATTAAATTTATAAAAAAAAAAACTTATGATCAGTTTCTTTAAAATTAAATGCAAAAGGTTTTTGTCTGAGAAAGAAGGAAAAGAAAAGAAGAAAAGAAGCCCATAAGAATTCAATACCAAATACCATATAATTTTAAAAAAAACACACAAGCCCATTTAAATTGAAGATTAATGATAAAGAAAACTAAAAAATAAAATCAAAACAAACAAACAATATAAACTATAAATCAAATCCAATGAAATTTGAAAGACACATAGAAATAAAACATAGAGATGAAAATTCATAATCAACTCAATAATATAAGCAATTTAAAAGAATCAAACACTCATGAGAAAAAAAAACTGAAAAATAGATCACAGAAGGACAAAGATAAAAGAACCCACAAATTCATGAAAAACCATCATAAAAAAAAACTAAAAACCCATCACAAGTGTGAAATTATAATATAAGAAATACAAAATAAAATGAAATAAATTTTATTAAAAAGGCTATAAATATATATATAAACAAAAATTCATAGACAATACAATGATAAAAGAAATTTAGAAGAACCAAACCAACTTATGATAATCTAATACTCAAAAATAAAAATCTGAAGCCACAAAAGAAATAAGAAAAATCCATAAAAAGATTTCACAAAGAGAACTTAAAGAACCCAATGGAAGTAAAATAAATAATTAACTCATAATGATAAGCATTAAAAAGATTTAAAAAATAGAACAGAAAAAATAAAAATTCACAGAAAATCTCATGATAAAAAGTTATTCAAAAGAAAAAAAACCAAGAAAAACCCAATACCCAAAAGTTGAAACAAAAAAGGAGAAAAAAGAAACTCACAATCTATGAAAACCATACAAATACAAATCATAAAAATATTGCAAATCTATAGAAATTTTAAAATGATGATTCTTTTGTATAAATCATATTAAAATGACATAACTAAAATTGCTCAAATAAAATATGATAAAATCAAAAGTAAATGAATTAAAAAAGGTTTACCTCTCAAATTAAAATGTTTAATAATTGCACCAATTGTCTTAAGGTGCTCACATTTTAAAATGAGTTGAACACTGATCTAAAATAAGCATGCAAATGAGACATGAGACGGTACTAAAAAGATACACAAAGAAAATAAAAAAAAATATTAAAGTTGCTCTAAACAAATACAATGAACTTAAAAGTAAATGAATAGAAAAAATGAAAGTTCTCTTGTTGACATAGAGAAATAAAATTATATTGGAGAAAGTAGAAAATGATGTTAATAAGAGTGAGCTTAATTCTTTACTTAGATGGACCAAGATTATTGGAGATTCTTTTTACCATTAGTCCCGCATTCTTACAAAAAAGTGTACAATCAAAATCAATAGATATAAAGGAAAGCAGAGAGTAGATTAAATAAAAAAAGACTAAAGATTAAATAAACCAGACAACCCAGAAATCGGCATTTCACATTCTAAAAAAAAAAGAAAAAAAATCATATAATCAGAATAAACAAAAATACTTGAAATTTCTTATATTAGTGACACTTATAGACATTGAGACCCATTAACACTCAAATGCTATTGCTTGATAGAAATAGGATGATATTGAGAGTTTCTTAATAGACAAAAGGCATGATGGAGAGCCCGAATCACAAAAAAAAAAATATTGGAAAACTCCAGTATTTTGTATTTTTTTCTATCAGAGAATGAATTTGACCGTGGAAATAACCCAAAATGAGGTGATAATTTGAGGTATCCCATAAATAGCAAGGATATTTGCCTTAATGATTGTGATTTTTAATAAATGGGGTCTATCATAGTGTTCCACTCCATTTGCATCACGATTTATAAAATTTAAAGCCACACACACAAATAAGAAAAAAAATCAGACTCACCATTTCTCCCTCGGCAAGCGTACATTGTAGCACATCAGTTACATGGAAAGCTTCCTGCATCCTCTTTAGCTCCACACTGTTTGTGTGAGTTTTTCTTTTTTCAATAATATTGTCATTTTCTTATTAAGTATGAAACTTATTATTTTTGTTAATTAATTCATATATTATATATTCATTTGAGTTTAGTTTTATTGTAAAATGGTTGTCATAGAAAATTAATAACTATATAGGAAATCATATAAAATAGTTATTTCAAAAGTTTGATCATCTATACTTAAAGTACAATGCATAAGTATGAAAATAATAACAACTGTATTTATAGGGGTCAATATTCTAACAATTTAGTTATTTTTATAAATACCTCGTAGATAAATTCCAACTCACGATCAATATTCCAAAGTGGGGGCGCCGGGTCCCATTCTCATTAACTAATTTTAAGTTTTTGTTGATAACTATTAGCAAAAGGATGGTTTGTGGTGTAATGATAGGGTTGTTCCTTTTAAATCCATATTGTCTTAAGTTCGAGTATCGGCACAAACTAGATCAATTTTTACCATGTCATTAAAAAGACACGGGTTAGGTTGGGTCTAAAAAGTGTGCTTCATCTCTGACCCGACCTAAATTACCCCGATTCGACCCATTTGCTTAGGTCAAACTAAATTAAATTGGTCAAAATCAATTGGTCACTTCGATTCATATATAATAATAGGTTCCGACAAAAGAATATTAAAGAAGCCGGAGAAGAATGAAGATAGCTAGGCGTCTCATTCTCACCATCATTTGATGAATGCACCTCACCAAATCCAGACTCCCATGGCAAAGGTACTGCGGTGGAGAAATATTGTATCAGCAGGGCTGGACCTAAGCAGAAGCATGTGGGTGTGGTAACGCCCATCACCTTAGTGCCCTTCCAAAACCTATATGAAAATTCTTGATCATCTTCAATACAATCCAATAAAAATCATGGGTCCATCTTCAAAATCCACATAAAAATCCTTAATTTGCCCCAAAGAACCAAACTACGTACCTATTAAAATCCACACCCCTCAAACAAAAATCCTAAATTTGCCACTGTGTGAGAGCATGGACACTAGTACGAACCAACCTAGCTATGATTGATCGTAGGATTGTAGATTAGGATAGTTTACAATAGAAAGTTTCCTCTTACAAGCAATGGGATGCCAGAGTTCTCATCCCACCGTAAGGTGGGACACCTCCAAATTTCATGGATGGGCCCAAAACAAAGACAACGGCTTATTTTTCCCGCATCCACTGCTCCTCCGGTCCCATTTACGAGAGGGAAAAATAAAGCAAAGGATGTGGGGGTGAAGAAAAGAAGATGGATTTGTAAATTGGAGCCCAACTTTCATGACCATTTGTGTATTCATTGGATGACTATTTGTTGATCTGCAATATTTTTTTCTTCATTTGTAGGTGCTTCGACAAGAATACATTTATTCTTGGAAATTCAATTCCATGTAAACAAATGTACATGCCCTGATCTGATGGATTATACGGCCGAGATCTCCCTGATTAATTTCAGCCCTTCAATTGATGACTGATCATTGATGGCCCGCACAGTGCAGATAGTTGTGTCCATGCTATCACGCATCAGGATCTCCTAGATTAACCATTTGCTTATACATTTCTATGAAGAGCATTTTTCTAACTCATTCTATGATTAATTAGAACATAGTCATAATGGAACACCAATTTTACACATTATGTACTAAACAATAGCTAGAAATCAGCTTTTGGACCTGCGTTGTAGATCCAGGGATTGGCCAAATTAACCTGATCAAGTGAATGACTGAATCATGCAGAGTCTTGGTCCTGGGTTTTCAACTATATCACTACACCAAAAATCGGAAATTGGAATGGAAAAGCGTTCCTAATCCTTCCGTTCCTAATCCGTTAAAGTGTTCCAATTTCCGTTCCAATTTGGTACCAACCGTTCCTAATCCAAATTGGAACGGAAATTGGAACACTTTAACGGATTAGGAACGGAAGGATTAGGAACGCTTTTCCGTTCCAATTTCCGATTTTTGGTGTAGTATATGCTGGAAACGTATGTAAAAAAAAAAAAAAAATTGTTTGCTTATAAGAATTGAAACCTCAGTTCAAGGGCTTCTTAGGCTTACACTACTTCCAAAATGAGGTAGCTGTACATAGAATTCTCAGAGAAATTCCATCATATAATGTTGGGTCCCACAAGTATTCTTCTCACAGAAACCCCATTTCAGCCATTATGGTCCCTCTAAGTGGGCCCACCCTAATTACTATTCAAGCCATTCAAACTCGCATAACCTTAAGAATTGACACTCACCTCTATTTGATACTGATCCTACTATGGACCATCTTTTAACTTAATATAACAAAAGGAACTGCACTCATAAAGTGATTAAATTTTATGCTTAGAAATCAAGAGTTAGGGATACAAAGAGTGTTAACATATTTGACCCAACAACTCCACCCTACACAATACACCCATCCAATGAACCGAATGCATTAGGTTGACTAGAGAATAACACTTATCTATCTATCTATCTATCTATTCTATCTACTCTTATAAAAGAGAGAAAGATGAGTCCTTTTTTCACTACACACATAGCCAATCAAATGAAAGTTGTGGGGCCCACCCTTATATATATATATATATATATTTATGATGGATAAAGATATGGAACTACACGTATAACCAATCAAATGAAAGTTGTGGGGCCCATCCTTACTTATATATTTAAGATGAGTCCTTTTTTCACTACACGCGTACCCAATCTAATGAAAATTGTGGGCCCCACCCTTATATATATATATTTATTATGGATAAAGATATGGATAAAGATAGGGACATAATGGGAATTTCCCAACTTCTACTCTTATAAAATGTTAAAAAAAAAAGAGAGAAAGATGATTTACTTTTTTCACTATACACATGCCCAATAAAATGCAAGTTGTGGGGCCCACCCTTGTATATATTTATTATGTACATGTATTTTATGTATGGATAAAGATGGGGACATAATGAGAATTTTCCAATTTGTCTAAAATAGACTTTGGACCATGCTTGGATTTAGAGGGGTTTTAAGGATCCGGATCAAGATGATCTAGAAGACTAAAGTTTAGGAATTAAAAAATATCTACCCAACGGTACCATAATCTCAAAAATCTAAAATTACAAAAAAGACCCCTAAATTCTCTGAAAAATTGCTAATTATACCTCCCTACTATACCCAAATGAACTCAGATACAGACCGAACTTGGCACACACAATCCTAATAAATTTTTAATCTCTTATATTGAATGGATGCTGATATTTTAAACGTAATAAAATTTCATTTTAATACATTCTAATAAATCGAGTAATTTTTTTTCGATTTCTTTGTTTTTTTTTTAAGGTGGTAGAGAAAAGAAAAGGAAAATGTGGATAAGATTTGAATCTATCTCAAATCAATATCTCAAATGTTGTTTTTTCCCTCTTCTTTTTCAATTTTCTTTTAACATTCTTCTTATTCAGATACTACAAGATTTTCAATGTAGGGAATTTTGTGGGTATGAAGTTTTTCCTCTGTGAATAATTGTGTAAGGAATAACATGATATTTTAATAGATTCTTCATTGACTCTTAGCTTCTTTTCGAATGGAGTGAGTTTTCATACATGTAAGTGAGCAATGTCTACTGAAATTATTATTGTTTGATTCTGTCTTCTTCTTTAATTTTTTTTTTTAATGTTGTAATAAAATCTTCATTCTAAGAAAAATGGGTGCAACCAGAGTTAAGAAAATGATGATGAAGAGTTGGTTTTTTCTTTCTCATTCCTGTTTGGGCCAAAGTTAGGCCCATTGATAGCCTTCGTGCTCTGATAGTTTTAATTATATGTCTGTTTTATTTCTTGAATCTCAACTGCAGGCTTCCAAATTGTGCGTGTTTTGTGTTTCCTTACTTTGTATTTAATTCTCACTCTATATTTGGAATATGAATTTGTGCATAGCATTTAAAATGTAAACTTTATACTGTTTTGTTATGTAAGATAGGAAAATGGAAAACTCAAACAGAAAATGTCCTGGTTGAGAAAAACAAAGTAGACAATAACTAAAAGGACGATGCTATGAGGCATGGAAAAGCTTTCCATTATTTGTTAGAGTTTGTTTTCGTTCTCCATAGAGTCGAAGGGGAATGGCTAATATTCAAAAGGCCAAAAACTTAATCCATATTTGTATAAGAATTTGACATTTTATGTTGTTTCTTTTTCATGTTTTAGGTTTATGTTAGTTAAATTCTTACGTTCTAAACCAATGCCTCTTCAATCGTCACCCTCCAAACCCATCAAAAGTGGGATAGAACCAATAAGCATTCATTCATGGTTCTCATTGAATCATTTTATTCACTAATTTTCAAATTTTTATTCATTTTTATTTTGTCTTTTGTAAAATTAATTGTGAAATATGGTGCAATTAAAGAATCATTACGAAGGAAAAATATTTCAGATTTTATCATTCAGAAAGATTTTTTAGTCTTTCTTGGCATTATTTTGTCCACCCTGGTTAATAAACTAAGGCAAGTTGGGGAAAATAAAAGATTTTAACTATGCACTATTTACTCTATTATGTGGTTCATGGTGTACATACTGCCTTTTAACTCTGAAAACTGAAACGCCAGCCATGTACTTTTTCAATGATAAACCTTGAACTAAGATGGGATGAAAATAAAAGAAAAAATGAATAGTGTATTTTATAATGGATCAAAAGAAAAGCAATCAAGTGTATTTTACTTACTACTTTTTTTTTTTTTTTGTGTTTCTTGTGTAGCCTTTTGGCTTTGGGGGCTTTTTGCCCATGCTTCCCTTCCCATTTTTCTCAATACAAATTTTACCCTTAAGCCAAAAAAAAAAAAAAAAAAATTGGTGTTCAATATTTACAATTTTGTGGGCACTTTAGATACTTTGCCATCAGTTTAAAAGTCGCGACAAAATGTATTAGCTAGCTTGCTACTTTTGTTATTGTTGCTGGTGGCCAATTGGTGGTTGTGTTATAATTCAAATACCAAATTGACTACACACGAGAGAATTAACATTCTCTCAGGTTTTTTTTTTTTTTTACCTAAAACAATGCTAATTATGCAAATAGTTTCTATTTATTTATTTATTTTTATTTTTATTTTTTGGTGGAACTAAAAGATACTTGAGTGGTATTTATATTTAAGATTTGAGGGTTAAGAACATCAAAGGGCTCCGGAAGGTTTCTAGAAGATATGAGATTATTTTCTTTGTACGGACCCTTTCTTATTATTTTTTAAAATTAACCCTTTAATCTTTTGTACATTAACCTTAAAAATTTGTAATTTGATGTTCCTTCAGTTGTATATTATTTATTATGGCCTTTGAAAAAGGTATAGGGACCTCCAAAACTTATAAGCACATCCCATATATACCGGTAATTCGTTTGCATTATTGCTTTATGTTTAGTTTTTTCTTTTTCTCTTTTAGAAAAAAGTAGCAACTAATAAAATATCATAAATAAGAAAGTGAAATGTACAAATTTAAACTAATTTTATGTCCGCCCTGGTTTTTTCTCTCTTTTAATGAAAGTTACCATTAAAAAAATTTAAATATTATTTTCACTTTTGCTTCATGTGTATGTATTTTGTTTACTTAGAATAATCGAGTTTTCAATCTGACTTAATAGTTGTATTGATCTTGATTTATACTCTTGTTGGAAGAGTAATCAGAAGTTGGATAATGTGATAACTACTACTAAATATTGGTTCTCTTCTGATATTAGTGATTGCCAAAGATAATTCCATAAATGCAATTTAGTGGTAGGTCTTATAGATTACTATCGTAAAATTGTTGTTGTTCAATCATTACAATTTTTAGTTTCTTAATATACAACTTTTGTGAATTTTTTTATATTATAAAAGGGCAGTTCAAGGGCATGAATATATTTATTTATTATTGCTCTTACTCATAAGGCTTAAATTGAAAAACGTTGATCATTTTCTAACACATTTATTTATTTCATCATTGCGAGCTTCTTCTTGTTTTTCTTCTTTTCATATATTTCAATTAAATATCATGCATTTCTTTAAAGGGAAAATGAGGATCTCATAGAAACTCCTTGTTATGCTAGCGTTATTACAAACTCCAGAGTCAATGAATGAAGTGGTCATTTTAAGTGTAAACAACTAAAATCATGGGTGGCGCTACATGGATCTGAGTGGGGTCAATTGACCCCACTGAGATCTGGAAAATTATTTTAAAAAAAATATATTTATTGAATTGAAGTTATGTGAAGCTTTTAACCCCACTCAATGTCTAAGTTAATGGGTCATTTGTCTACCAAAACAAAATGGAATAAACAAAACTAAATGGCCCAATTTTTATTTTTTAAAGAAAATTTCATTTTTTTAGACATTTGTCGGTAAGTCTTTATTTACCCTAACTTAACCTCTAAATACGGTATTCTCCCCGTATTAGAAGGAGAAAATCTAATATTATTAAAAGTAGATGACAGATGTTGATAAAAGTAAAAATAAATTTATTCGATTTGTGAAAGATAAGTCTTTTATTGACCCTACTAACTTGAATTTCTGGAGTCGTCACTGACTAAAATAAGTATTTGATGCTGAGCTGCAACAAATTCAGTTTGTCTATGTTCGTTTCGAATTTTTCTTACTTTGATTAGCACTCTCATCCTTTTTATAGAATATAGCAGAATAGTTGATTTAGAATACCTGTTTTACATTCTTATGTATTTCTTAAGAGGAAGGTCCAATTCTTTTAGTAGATTTGAATTTGTAGTTTTTTATTTTTTGGTATTTTTTCCCTATGGATATCTCAATTTGTGAGCTTCCATTTAACTGAACTTCTATGATTACTATGTATTATCTTTTTTTTACAGGGTATAAAATATAGCACTTTGTATCAAACAAAAGAAGATGCTAACTATTGGAGAGGTATTGCCTCTATTTACTTGGTAGTGGTCCGTCTTATAAAATAAAACAAAGCACATGTTAAATACTAATATTGATCAACAAGTGCTCTGCAAATCTTACCCATCGGAGTTTATATCATAGTTCCACCATTGTTTATCCATGTCGCTTAAGGACAAACCAGATTACTTCATTATTCTTGACGGTTGGTGTAAGATGTTATTCCTCTTTGTAAGTTAAGACTAAAAACACCATCTTAGTTTTGTTATTTTGATGTCCTTAGGTAAGATATAATTAATTTTTCTCCTTAATAGAATTTGATTTTGTAGTGAACATATAATGTTCATGGTAATTTGTTAGAATAGTAAGCTCATCTGGTTCTTACTTTTTATTTTTATTTTTTATAAAACTGTATGCTATCAATTTGACATACTTTCAACTGGACTCCAATTTTAGCAAGTCAAGTCTACCAGGAAACTGATAAGTTGATCTGACAGGTCAAATAAAGTAAATTGAAATTTCTTTGTACACATTCAAGATAAAATATCTAGAAATATGTGATTTATATCCTTAAAAAGTTATATAAATTTCATATCGATTATCTTTTGAGATCTCATTTTTCTCACTATATCATTATTTTATTGTTTTCAAATGTATAGAAAAAAAGTAGTGTCAACAGTATTTGGACATTGCACGGGCCTTGCAATTTATAATCACTCATTTTTTTGTTGAAATCTTATTTTTATATTGAAGCTTCTACTGAATTTTTTAAAAACTTTATTTTTTAAAGATTTTATTAATAAAACTTTGTGATTGATGCACGTGCATTTCACGTGCAGGACTCCACTAGTATAAAAAAAATGTGACTAACATGTAGAGGTATTTCAAGCGAACTGCACTGTTTTGTATTGAGATTTGAGAATGATATAGCATGGAATTGACATTTTCTCTTCTTGCTTGTTGTATATAGCTAACAAAGTAGGTATGAATAAATTATATATTCAGAGTACACAATTGAACTTATTTTCTGGATTTTTTTACACTCTTGCGGTCCCTCAATTTTTTATCTGAACTTTTGAGCATTTTGATAGGCCTCATGGAAATTCTTTGAACTCATGTAGGGCCCAATTCAATATTCTCTCACAAATATGATAAGCCTTGACGCATAAAGTTTTATATATTAGATTCTCATGGATTTTGAGATGAAAGTGAAAATACAAAAATAGCTTAATTCCTCACATTCAAGATGTAAACTACATTTTCATATATATTTCATATCTTAGATCTTAAAATGTTTTAGAAAACACATTGAAAATAATGAATAGCTAAGCCCACTTTCTGAATGTGATCCCCAGTATGATCCCAACTTTTAAGACATTTTACTTGGTCCCTCAATTTTTTATCCGAACCTTTGAGCATTTTTATAGACAAAATAAACTCTAAGATATTAAGTTTCATATCTTACATCCTCTTGAGTTTTACTTTGGAGAAGTAAGTGAAAACACAAAACTAACACTATCTTATTGTTCTTGATTTTTTACACTCATGTGTGGCCCAAATTCATGATCCTAGCTAACTACTCAGTATTCTCATAAAAATGATAAACCCCAAGGCATGAAGTTTTATATACTAGATTCAAACAGATTTTTGCATGCATGCCAAAAATACAAAAATAGTTTAATCTACTTCCGAATTTTTCTAAACTCTTGTGCTCCGTATGTTAATGATCGAAATCGTTATACGTTCACAATGTTTCATTCTTAGATCCTAAAATATTTTTACAAGTGAGTTAAGAATATATAAATAGCGGCCTAATCCTACTTTATGATTTTTATTTTTATTTTTTTGCAATTTTTGTGAGCATAATATAATCAAAATCATTGAATACGTATAAGACATACTATTTTTCTTAATAAATTAAAATAGTAAAAATGTTAACATGAAAAGGCCATAAGGTTGGATATTAGGGAGATCTCATCTTAATAAAATGTTAGATCTCATTCAACCTTTTTTTTCGGTTTTCTTCCAATATCTCAATATATTTTTTTAGTGATTTCTTAACTTTATTTATTATTCACTATTTAAGAAATCTTTGAATATGCATAGTATAGTATATGAATATGAGAGAGAATGATATAATGTATAGTGTTTTGCCATCATTCATGAATCATGCATAAATGTTATTTTATCTGGCCATAACAAGTTTATGACACTTGCGTAAATGCTATTTTGCCTAGCCATAACAAATTTGTGACACTTGCATAAATGTGATTGTGTGTAACTAAAACAAAATCTTGATCCTTCTACTATAATTGAACTTGATCACAAAATGTTCATTTTATGACCAACATTATTGTAAAGTTATTATAACCTATATATCAAACTAAATTATGAACCTATGTATAGAATTTGAAATTTTAATGGGTTAAATCCAAGTTCTTTTTATTCAATGAGTCTAAAATGCTTTTATGAACTGATTACATCCCATCTTGCAACCTATGATGGGTGTCATCTTCAAACATGTTACTCAATACATATAACGTCAATCTGTATTAAAATTATTTATCTTTTAAGCGTCATTCAATGTAGTCCCTTATTTATAGATTAGTTATTATAAAATTATTAAAAAAGGATATATCCATACATGCATATTAATGGCCAAAAATCCACGAAGCATAAAAGTATATAAATATATATATATATATATTAGGATTATATTATTTTTGGGTGGTTTACAAGGGTAAGTATTTTTTTGGCTATCGGTGGGTTTCCAATCGTTTGGATTCGATAGCCCCAGTGTGGTAGTGCAGTTTCAAACCTATAACTTTTGGGTGTAAACCGTAGTCGTAGGCCAACAGAGCTTGGGTTGTTTACATGGAGTTAGGGAGTCAATATTCTATGTCCAACTCATAGAACTGTAGTCCGGACTTCAATTCAATTGTTATTAGTGATATATTTAATACCTTCTGGATAGCTCTTTCAAAGTGATTTTATTAATTCTTAAATCCCACTATTTTGAGTCAATATTTTAATTTGTGCAAATATATTAAATCTTGTTTATATTTATTGTTACAAATGTAGTGGGTGGACATGTATGTGTTTAGCATGGTTTATTATGCTAGTTAGGGTAAGAATAAATACTAGTGGGGTTAGGGTAATATGTATCAATTGATTTAAGCCTTGCATTGACCATTCAATCATCACATAAGGCCTAAGCATCGTCATGCATGCACAGTAGTGCTTGAACTCTTGGACTTGGCTCTGGATTTTTTGCTAGATAAGATATCTATTTATTTTTAATTTCTTTTCTACCAATAATATCTCAAAGAAAACATTCCAATATATTTTTATTTTGACCCAGTCTTAGCTTGGGCCTTTGTCACTAAATTATCTCTTCTCAATAATATTTTCTCTAAGATTTTATATATCAAAGTTTATTTGAAAGGAGAATGTCATGTATGTAGTAAAACTATATTATCTGCAAATCAATTTTGAATTTATTAAATTTCAAACATTTTGATCTTTTAATATAAAAATAAATGAAAAATAAGAAGAAACATTAGTTCTTTAAATTCTACAAAGAGAAAAATTCATAAACTATAAAAAAAATAATATAAAGAGAAAGAAATAGAAAAGAATCTATCGAACACCAAAAGGACAAAAAAAAAATAACCCTAACTAACAACAGATTATTTGCTTTGAAAAAAACGAAGTCATTCGAATCGTACTAATTTATGGTAGAAGCCAAATCCTCCATTAGATCAAATCCAATGATAAAGATCTAAGGTCATGATTCTCTACAATTTCACCATGAAAAAGAAAAACAAATAGAGACTATTAGAAACCAAATGAATATTGGAGAATGATAGAAAAAATTTAAAAAAAATCAATTCTTCAAATTATAATATAACCGAAAAAATCATAAATTATAAGGATACTTTAAAATGCAGTTGATTTAAGAATGAAAAATAGCGTAAGTTGCTAATAAAAATAGTAGAGAAAGCAATGAACTAACCATGCCCAATTATATTGAGTAGAAGCATCAAGTTAAAATTGTATTAAGAAGAAGAAGAAAGCACGCAAAATAAAATAAAAATCTCATACACTTTTATTGAATCGCTAGTTGGTATTGTTTACATGGATAGGATGGGTTCGATTAGGCTCCTCATTCAAAATTAAATTGATTAGTTACAAGATTTTAGATGAAAGTTATTATTCAGAAAAAAAATTACAAAATTTTAGCAAAGGATGATTGTAGAGATGAGAGATTATAGGAGAGGATGATGCTTAGAGATTACAAAATTAATGTTGAAAACCTAGATGGAGATTAGAAGAACTTAGGGAGATTATTTAGGTAAGAGAAGGAATCCTGTGAGGGTTAGAGAGATTTAAGGGATGGGGAGAGTTTTTAGAGAGATATAATGGGTTTAATTAAAATCTCCAAATCACCGTGTGATGGCTGGAGAGATTTAAGAGATGGAATGAAGTTTAAGGAAGGAAATCCCGTCCATGTGATGGGGAGAGCTTTTAGAGAGATTTAAGGTATTTAATTAAATCTCTAAATCACCATGTGTGGGTTCGAGAGATTTAAGGGATTGAATGATATTTTAGAAAAGAAATTGTGTGATGGGGAGAGTTTCTAGAGAGATTTAATTAAAATAGAGATATCTTAAGGATCCGGATCCCTGTTTTGACCAAAATGAAATTTTTTTTTGAGATGGGATGTGACATCTTTTTCATATGGCACCCCGTCATTGGTCCAACCAAACAAGGGGATCCATTTCCTATATTAAATTATTTGTAATGCCATGTGTTGTTTTATTGGAATGCTACGTGGCGCTTGTGTGTGTGAGATTGTATATGACCGAAATTCCACTTGTTCCTTTAATTCTCATTTCAAGGAAAGTCTCTTTGAGCTAGCCAGTGCCGGTCTTTCTTTCTTACTACATCATAACCCACTAATATTTTAGTTTTTCTTTAAAATAATCTTTACTTCACTGAACTCCATTAGTAAAGCTCCCAAACAACCCCTGAAGTCTAGGCTTAATCCCAAAGTAGGCAATCCTAAGTTAGCAAAGATAACATGTTGTAAGCTATGGGCCACAAAATCACCGACAAAACAACTGTCCCGAAAGCCCCTTTGAAGCAAATGCCTAAGAAGCTACAGGACATAGAAGCAGCCCAACAAGTGGATTGAATATTTTCCAGTCGGCGGATTACCTTCGAAACAAAGGATTTGAAACTTCCTTGGGAGTGCTACACGACACCTGGGCATTTTTTTAGGAGAAAACGCCCCTCCTAATTGGCCCTATTAGGATGATGATGATCATGGAAGTCCATTGGATGGAAAGACCCATATGAAGCCAACTTATGTGCAAAATCTTGAGTCGATAATCATCTTATCCTTTTAATCTATGACCCTAAAACTTAATGATTTAGTGTCATCATTTTATTATGATTTCAATCCAATGGTGAGGAAAAGTTAGATAAGTGTCAAACTTCGACTTATGACTATTCATGGGGTTAGTATATGTTAAAAGACTAGATTTACTCAATATGGGCCTCACAGACTAAAAAAAAAAAAAAAAAGAGGAGTGCAATATTATCAAAAGAGGATCAAATGGAAGACTCGACCCAAGAGATCATGTGAAGACTATTATTGTATTGTGAAGATTAACTATTTATACAATGTCTATTTTTCATAAGGTAATATATATTTTGTTGGAAAGTAACCATTAGTTACTAGAGGGTTTTTTGTCACAAAATGGGAAAGTAAATTCTTAGCTATAAAGAAGAGAAAAGAATAAATAAATAAATAGACTCTTACCTAACAAAATGCAAAGAATTTTACTCCATTTACCACCCCTTGCGTTTTCATCTCACTTCAAATCACAAAGTTAGGATGGCCTCGGAGTCTGTGAACAAGTAGTTGATCCCACATAGGCATGATCTGATGATGATCATTGATTAAGGGCATCCAAGAGCTTAGGTTACATGTATCTAACCCTTGAATCCCTTATTAATCAGATGGTCACTGCACTAGCATGAGATGATATAATTTCTATGTGGGACCCATCCAATTATCAAGAGCCGAATTTCCCGATCCCATTGGTGGGAATGTGGGATGCAGTGAGGACTTTACATTCCTCACCACAAAACAGCTCATACCCAAAAGTCAAACCAGAGAGTTCCGACAAATGAGAGACAGGTATAGACAGATCCCAACCGTAGAAAGAACCAAGGGACAAGATACCACACACGTGCTTCGTGTGGTCATTCTCCACCGACCGTGGCTGCCTTGGCGGTTTACTGACATGTCTACTCCACGTGGTCAATGTGGGACCCACACATGCCCACTGCTTTATTTATATTTATTAAAACAGAAAGTTCGATGTGTACCGAATGGGGACCGGTCCACATAGAACAGCTGTTATTATATCAGAAAGTCCAGTTGAACCGACTGGAGGGATCGAATTTTAGTCCGGTCCCCTCGAGGACCGTATGGAGGGACCGGGCCAGAATTCGGTCCCCCCGTGGTCCACATAGCACTGCTGTTACTATAAACGTGGAAGCGTAACCGTCTTTTCCAACAAAAGCCTAGAAAGCCCCTCCTCCTTCCATAAAATCACAAAAACACCCTTCATTTGTTTATTAGGGGAAATTTTAAAATAGAGCCTAAGTTTTTCAATAAGTTTTCATTTAAAGATAACTACCCATTTAAAGCTATTTTCCAAAGACATTTTCTCTCATTTTTTTTTTAAATTGACTTTCATTTAAAAGTCATGGCACGCTCTTGACAACTACTATACACCGATAATCGTTGTAGGGACATTGGTTGATGAAGATCACTGTAAGGACTCTGATTAGGGAATGGAGGAGAAAATGAAAAAAAAGTGAAGTGAGTTTAATTTTAATGAAGGGAAATTAAGATATTATAAGAAAATTGTGAGAAAATTAGTTGTTGTCGATCACTATGAGGTCATTTAAAGTAAAAAAAATTTATCTTAAATTCATGGTATGCTTTTGATATCTACTACAACTTATTGTTGTGAGGATATTAGTTGTCGTAGATCACCTTGAGGATTCCAATTCAGGAATAAAAGAGAAAATGTTAAAAGTGAAGGTAGGGTTTATTTTAATGAAATGCAATTTAGATATTTTAAAAAAAATCAAGAGAGAAATTCATCAAAAAATAACTTTAGGAGGCCAGTTGTCCTTAATTAAAAATTTACTGAAAAAACTTAGTTATATTTGAGAAAGTTTTGACTTTTGATACTTCTGTCTTTTTATGAAATAAAGCAAAAATTTAAGGCTTTATTTGGAAATTAGCCATCTGCTAGAGAAGTTTCCCAGCACTTGGAAGGTTCTTTCTTTGCTTCTACCGTCCTCGATCTTTTTCTTCACAATCTCTTCTTCTGTCTGTTGCAATTTTGACTAAAAAACTGGAGAGAGAGAGAGAGAGAGAAAGAGAGATATTTGACAGTCAAATCCATGGAAAAAGGGTTTCTTCTGTGAAATTGCAAGGTGGGTGTGAGTCATCCTAATATCTCTGTCCTTTCATTTCATTCATTCCTTTTTTATTGTTATTTAAGTGAATTGAATACATATTGATTGATAGAATCATTGGAATCTGACGCTTTCTCTGCTCTGGAATTTGGGTCAGTTCTGTTTTTCTTTGTTTCTCTGTCTTTTATCTTTTTGTGGATTTGTGTCGGATTTTTTTTTTGGTTTTTTGAATGATTGTGTTTTGATTTGTTTCTGGGGTTTGTTTAGAGATGATTTTGGTGGGTTCTTCTCTTTGTTTGGAAGACAAGTTGGAGATTTAAGTGGGTCTGTTTCTGCATCTGTTCTGATTTCTAGGGCTAGAGTTTCTGACTTGGTCTCTCTATCTCTCTGTTGTTATTGTTGGTGAGATCTATTGAAGGATTCAGGTGATTGTGTTTTCTGTGATAGGTAGGGTTTATATTTGCCGAAAATTTTGTGGTCTCTCATTATTTCTTGGTTGTTGGACTTTGGAAGGATTCAGGTGATTGTGTTTTCTATGATGGGTAGGGTTTATATTTGGCTAATTAACTTGAGAATTTTGGGGTCTCATTATTTCTTGGTTGTTGGACTTTGGTAGGTTTTTTTTTTTTTTTTTCTTTAGTAATTTAGTAATTTTTTTTGTTCTTTGTAGTGTTTGGTTTATATTTGGGTACTGAACTATAGAATCTAGAGTCTTTCTCTTGTTTGTTGGACTTTAGGAGTTTGATTGGAGAATTTAGTGAAGAATTCAGTGTTTGTATCTTCTTTCTGGGGTTTGGTTTTGCGTTTGGGCACCTAATTAAAGAGTCTGGGCCCCTCTCTATGTTTATTTGTAATCCTATAATTTTTCTTTTGTGATTTTGTGGTTTTTCTTTAGAATTATTGTTATGATTAGTGTTTGCTTAGTGTATTGTGAACTTTGGCGACTCCTTTTTTAGCTGCATGTTTTGGTGCTAGCGTTTAAGGATGTATGATGCTCCTACTTGGACTAAATATTTCCTGCATGGTTATTTGTGGCAGATAAAGTGCCTCATTTAGTATTTAATGTCCATGGGCTATGGATTTCCAATAAGTTGAGGTCTTGGTGCTTCTTGATGGTGGTAGCTTAGAGTTCAAAGCTCAAACAGTATTGGAATCAGTTGTTTGGTCATTTATTTTGAAATGATACTACATAGTCGGTACATACCCTATCTAGTTTGTAAGATTTAGGAGATGGAGTTTTCTCCTCACTTCCACGCACTAAAGTTAGTTTGAGAGAAGGAGAACTAAAAAGCTGGCCCGGATGAATGGGATAAGGATATGAATAACTTGTAGGAATTTTAGGAATATATAATATATTAGATGGTTGATTTCGTAGATCTATTAGCTACTCTTCAATTGTTCTTACTTCTTTAAGGAATAAAATCGAATGTCGCATTCAGCAGCGTGTATATCTAAAGAAATCTTCTCTATGTTTTCCTTTGTGGATATCCGAGCCACTTTATTGATGCTTGGGACTTTTGTTTCTGAGTTTTTTGGTGGTTTTCTATGGTTTCCTTTCATCTGATGTTTGTATATTTGAATTGCTGACTTTGACAGGTTCAAATAAATCTTTAGTTTAACGAATCAGATAAAAGATGCGTGCACCATCTCTCCTTGCACAATGCTTGCCTGGCTTGTTGCCTCATGACAAGTCAAGCTATAGCATCACCACAGTATCTGAGAAGGATTTGCATCTTGCTTCACCAGCTGTTGAGATTATCCCTTCAAAGGTCTTAATCCTTACCCTTTATCTATTCTCTGCCATGTTCATATATTATTATTATTATTATGAGGATTATTATTACTATTGTTGTTGTTTATTCTGATGATTAGTGATTCTGTACTACATAATCCAGATTAACTTCGGTGCAATTTTCTTTGAAAATTCTATTAAATTTCATCAGCGAATTTTAACAATCTTATAAAGCTGGGGTGCATGTAAAGAAACAGGAATAAAGCAAAATAAATTGGGACAGTTGTAATTCCTCTCAATTTCTGCTTAAGAGTTAGATTTTTTGAAAAGAACCATAGTTATTAGTTAGAATGATTATTTTTGTCTCCGTTCCTCTGGTAACTAAACAGATTGTTTCTTCCCCTTTGAACAGAATGCTCACCCATACAAGTATGCTGGAGAGAATGTTGACTTGCAAGGACTCAACATATTCAAGGTATTGCATTTCTGAGCCTATCTCTCTGCTGTTCCTATGAATTACTTGTTTCTCTAAGTATAAGCTTTTTGATGACCAAGGTTGTGTCCAGATGCTCAATAAAATAGTCTTGTGTCCAAATACATGATTCTCAAGCCCATTAGCAAGTGATATTGGATATTGGTGATTCTCCAACTTAAGGAAAGAGATTATTAACATATGTCTCACGACTTGCAAATTAGTATCTTCATGTTTGAGTTCAACTGACCAACCCCACAAAACCCCAAGCAAGGAATTTTTGTCCATGTAGAAAATTGCTGTAGTGAGCATTACAGAACCAAATCTTTATAAATTGCTGCTGCCATTAGTCCAGCTAAGTTCCAGTTTACCTAAAAATTAGTTCAGCTAAGTTCCAAGTCTATCAACTTTATAATTCTAATGAACAAACTATGGACTAATGTTCAATTTGTGTAACTTGGGCATGTAAGTTTGTGGTACAAACCAGGTTCCGAAATATATGAATCTCATATCTGGTCAATCAGAAACAGAGTACTGCAGAACTTTTTCACTTATTTGCCAATTAGGATAGCTTCATACCCTGCAGTTTCAGAGGTTTCGAAAACATTGTAGAATTCAAATAGCCCTCAAAGGATATTTTAAATCGTTTCTTTGTTCTTTAATATCAAGGTTAAGTGGTTCCGATCCTTGTGGAAGTCAATAGCCGTTTAAAGAAACTTAAATCATTGGGAAGGGGAAGAACACTTGCTAAAAAGACCTGCACTTACTTATGTGAAGGATTCATATATAACCTTTTCATTTGTAAATGTTACATATGTGAAACACATTACCATGTGTGTCAAAATTATCATTTTCACATGAGTAAGAGAGTATATCCAAGGGTTTTAGGTGTGTTTAGATTTTTTAGACTTTTCCACAAATTTCCCAAAAGCTATGAAGATTAAGATATGAAAACTAAATGTATTGATGCTTATCGTAATTATGAGAATATTGAACGGTTAGAGTTGGGGCCCACAAAATTGCAGAAAATTAGATCTCTAGGCTGGGATTTTTTGGACATTTTCACAAACTTCCCAGAATCTTTAAAGATTAAAGATATGAAATTAGACGTCTTAGGGTTTATTAGGCCAATAAAGAAGATGAACAACTTGGATTACCAATTTGGGGCCCACAAAACTGCAAAAAAAGGAAGAAGAAGAAAAAGAGTGGTTGAAGGGATTTGTTCTTCATCTCACAGCCTATGCCCCGCGGACGTCCCTATTGCAATTGTACTAGCACCTTTCCCCATTCACATGCATAACCATTTACCAACTTCTCAGGTATGTAACTGATTCACCGAAAATTAAATTACCTCATTTACACACCATTATCACACCTCATTTACGATTGTGATGCATAAATGAGTGCAAAGCGCAAACAAACATGATCATGTGTAAGTGTTACGCATGTGTATGCAACATTTACACATGTAAATGAATGCCAACAAACAATTCCTAAATGAAATTTAGGCCAGTTCTCATCACACACGCAGACTCACATACAAACATACATATGCACATACATACACAAAGAAAATACATTAACATCGTATAAACAGCATACAAGTGTATGCCAGTCTCTGTTTCTTTCATTTCTGACGAGACAGACTGCTTTGCAAAAGCGTGTTTATCTTGCTGCACCATTCAACCATCTACAGGTGTTCAATCATTTGTGCAGGGGTTGTTTTCTTTCTGAAACCGGTCTTTGCTTCTGTTTGTTTTAAGAGAACAATTATTGTTGGGCTTGGAAATGACTTGTCTATTAACCATTTTACAGGGAAGAGTTAGTGTTGCTGATATCATTGGGTTCACCAGTTCAGAAATGATATCATCTAAATCTGAAGGTAAGTTGAATTTTTCATAAACTTAGTGCTAAATAAATTTCCTTTTTGACAAAAGGCTTTACATAAGTAACCCTTAAATAGTCTATTCTGCTTTTGCAGGATCTCTGAAATCCTGGGAGAGTTCTATTGATCTTGTCAATGTCCTTAAACTTGAAATTCGTGATGGGCAATTGAGCTTTAGGGGCAAAAAGATTCTGGAGGTACACTTAACACTTATTGAAAGCTTGTATTATTATTATTATTATTATTATTATCTATGAGACTCGCACATGCGAGTTGATGGGAACTCGCACATGCAAGGAGAGACAACTCACACATGTGAGGTAATGGCAACTCACATATGCAAAGGAGTGGGGAGGCCAGGTTCGAAGCCTAGACCTCCCAATGAGAACTGTTGCTCCTTACCATTGAGGTAAGGAGCCGTTCTTGAAAGCTTGTATTATTATTTTCAATATTTTGCATGAGCTTTTGGTGTTCTCTTTTAGTACCTTTTGTTGTTGTTCTTCTTCTACTTTTATTTGAAAATTTCAAAAACTCATCCCCGTGAATTACTTGTCATGAAAATTTACATCTCTTCACCTAACACGGTTACATTTTTTGCAAATTAGACAAATAAAATTCATACGGATTCTAAATTTGAATCCTTTGTAGACAACACCACTTACAAAGTTTCATTTCCAGTAAGATACATGATCAGTTTACACCTGGGGCTGTTCATCATCAGGAAAGCTGGTCCCTATTTAATCCCAGTCCAATCAATGGTTTTGGACTGTGCTTTCAGAAAAAGAAAATAAGCTAATCTTTGTTCAAGTCTGAATTGATCCTAGCGACAGAATGGGATATGTGACGCCCCGGAGTCCCACATCGACTATAGAGAGGAAAGTGAATGGGGTTATATGTAAAGTTTAGACCCTTACCTTGCATGAAGCCTTTTAAAACCGTGCGGCCCCGGAAAAATGTAAAAACTCCGAGGTTAAGCGTGCTCGGGCGGGAGCAGTACTAGGATGGGTGACCTCCTGGGAAGTCCCCGCGCGTGCACTCGGGCCAAAGCGGACAATATCATGCATGTGTGAAGGGTGATGCGTTACAAATGGTATCAGAGCCGACTCTCGACTAGTTCGAGTGTGGGTCCCCTGCCGTGGTCTGGTGCAAGTGGGCGGGTCTCCATGTGGGCGAGCCAAGAGGGCTGACAGGCTACAGGACTGGCAGGCTACTGCACAGGGACGTGCAGCCCTAAGGGGGGTTGAATGTGACGCCCTGGAGTCCCACATCGACTATAGAGAGGAAAGTGAATGGGGTTATATGTAAAGTTTACACCCTTACCTTGCATGAGGCCTTTTAAAACTGTGCGGCCCCGGAAAAATGTAAAAACTCCGAGGTTAAGCGTGCTCGGGCGGGAGCAGTACTAGGATGACCTCCTGGGAAGTCCCCGCGCGTGCACTCTGGCCAAAGCGGACAATATCATGCATGTGTGAAGGGTGAGGCGTTACAGGATAACTCCTCCAACCTGAGCCAAGTTGACTCAATGAGTTTTCTTAATACTAATGTATGGGAGTTTTTGGTGTTCTAATCTTGTGCCATCCTTTTCTATGAATGAGAATCTTTTCTGCTGTCCTGCTTCTAGTTAGATGTGCAGCATCAATTAAATTAGTATAAACCTATTAACTGCCATTGAACATGTAGATTTTGTGGAATGATCTAATCGAACCATCATGTTTCCTCTCCATGTGGAGCTAATTTCTCTCCTTGGTATTTTCTGCAGCTTGGTTGCAACTATGGACTACCTGGGATTTTCGCTTGCCTGAAAGTATGTTTGACCGGCTTGAACTTATAATTTTCATCTAGAAAAATGTTGAAATATATCACCTGCAGAGCAGTCGTTAATCTTGCATTGTTTTAATTCTGCCTCCACCTTTTTCAGGGTGCTTCTTCAGTGCATTTTCAGGACTTGAATGCAGAAACTTTGAGGTGCACAACCATACCCAATGTTCTTGCCAACCTTGACCAAGCTCGAGACAGACAAAGCCGGCAGCCTGAGAGCCCTCTGACACCATCAAGGCAAGTATTAGCCCCTGAAGTTCATTTTTATGCGGGGGACTGGGAAGAACTCCACACCGTCTTGTCTGTTGTGAGGACGGAAGGGTTTGAGATGACTCCCGGGCTGAGACTGAGCTTCTCTGAGGAGGATTTCATGGATGGCTGTAGTAGCCAGGATGGCAGTGTTGTTGGTCTTGATTCATCCTCAAGGAGGTCGAGGAAGCTTTCAGGAAGCCGTGCATGGGAGAGGGCAAGTGAATCAGATCCAGGAGAAGGTGGTTATGATGTGATTCTGATGACGGAAATACCATATTCTCTGACCTCCCTGAGGAAGCTATATGCACTCATCAAAAAGGTTTGTTGCTTCTCTTTTTCCATGAATTTTTTACAGTCTATATGTTGGAAATGGAAAATTTTCTTTCCCAAGCCTGAAACAGGTAGGAGTTTTATGAGGTACCAAAAAAACTCAAATATGCTGATATTTGAAGCCAACTGATTAAATTTTTTATCTTAAGTTCTTGACTACCAAATTTTTTTTTTTTTTTGTGAAATTTTCAAAAAAGTACAAAACCTGTGTCATTTTCCAAAACGTACGTCAAGATTTGAATATTTCAAAAAAGCATAAAAAATTTCTACTATTCTTTTAATAAAGTCCTCTCCAATAAAAATGTTTTAAAAAAATGACAAAAGTACCATTCCCTTATGATAGGTTTTTGTCTTTTATTAACCTTTTCCCTCCCGAAAACCAACCATTTTGATTTGCTGAAGTGGGCCCCACTAGGTCATTTAGGTTAGACTTCATCATTTTTCTTAAATGATTTATTAAAGAAAAGTTTTGAAAAATGACATAAGGGTATTTTTATCATTTTTGAAACTTTTGTCTTACAGTGGACTCGATTGAAAGAAATATGGAAAACTTTTATACTCTCTTGAAATATTTAAATTTTTAAATATTTTTAAAAAAAATAATGCTAAAGTTTTATACCCTTTTGAAATCTTCCCTTTTTTTTTTTATGAATAAAAGGTGTGCATGTTAATGTTTCTATCCTCATAGCCTTGTTAGTTCTGTAAGGAGGTTGTTGCAACATTGTCTAACTGGGTTCCTTCTTTCCAATAAGCAGTGCTTGCGGCCACCTTATGGGGTGCTATACTTGGCAGCAAAGAAGAATTACGTTGGTTCCGGTGGTGGAGCGCGGCAGCTTCGAGGCCTGGTGGAGGAGGAAGGTGTTTTCGGTGTACATGTTGTGACTGAGATGGCTGACAGAGAGATCTGGAAGTTCTTTCTCAAGTGAACAACTTGCCCCTTCCCTCAACTCAGCTTAAAAAAGAGAGTTCTATTATCTACCACTCACACATCTGTATAAAATACACACAACTTTTGTTGAATTTTTTTTTTATTCTGATAATAAGGTCGGAAGTTGTAGAATGGGATCATTGCGGTAAATTTGCACGCCACCATTTGTAAAAATTTTCTTTCCTTGAATTAATCTGTAAACTGAGATATTTATTTGAATTGGATTTATGTTCTTGAGTTCTTTTAATCTGTAAACTGAGATTTATTCGAATTGGATTTATGTTCTTAAAGTTGTTTTATTATGTTTAATCATTCGGCAATGTTTGCAAATGAAAGCATTTGTTTTTGGATGGTTTGTATCAACGGATCACTGTCTTGTGAACACTGGTAGCTTGCAATGTTGTCATGTATGAGATACTGAGATTGGATGGGTTTGGGATGAAGGTTGGAAATATCTCTGGATACTAGAAATGTCCATGGATAACATTAAATCCTTATCATTATGAACAATATCCAGTTATCAATCTAGCAGTTGAATCATCTCCTGTGACTGACTGTGAGAGTGAAATTTGGTGAAGGCACATGGAAGAGGACATTTATTTCTGGTAAGTTAGATTTTTAATAGGTGGGGCTGCACTGAAGTATATAGCTTTGTGAATTTCTCATGAGTATGAGCCTAGGATCTAATTGCATAGACAAAATCCCTAGTGGGGTACACTTATTAAAAAAAATTATGAAACTATGATTACATGGCGAAAAATACGAGTTAATCCTAGATGCATCCACTGGACATTGTTATTACTTACTTACTTTTATATGTTCCACTTGAGGGAAATACCCCTCAAAACTCAATTAAAATTCATATGTCTTTAAGACTATGAGTCTACATATTAAAAATATATCCACCGTCCAAAGTAAATGCCTGCCAAATTTCACTATCATTATGAGAAGCCCCATTGTCAAATAATCATGAATAAACACATGAAATAACTTAATAGCTTGTCCAATTATAGTATGAATAATATAATTTATTTTAAGCCCAAAAACTTAATAGGGTGAAATTTTACCATATTTAGTAAAAGAGAAAGGGCTTTTTTTTTCTTTGGAGCTGCTATATGCACAGTCGGAGTTGCTCCCTGCACATCTGTCCATGGGACCCTTGATGGACCCCTCTTAAAAAAAGACAAAAATGCCCCTCCATTTCTTCTCTTCCCTCTCCTTCTCCTTACTCGTCCCTCTCCTTGCTCGATAGCCTACCTCTACCCAACTCTGTCTCCTCTCCCACTCCTTCTCCATCCTCGTCTCTCCCCCTCTCCTTCTCCATCCTCTCTCCTTTGTCGCCGCCCAACTCCACCCCCTCCATCTCTCCCTCTCCTTCCCCTTCTCCCTATCTTCCCTCTCACAGCGCCCACCTTCGCCCTCTCTCTCTCTCTCTCTCTCCTTGATTGTCCTCCATCTCCCTCCCTCTCCCGTTTGGCCACTTAGGGCCGAACAAATGAGTATATTGTTTGGCCCCTGGTGGCCGAAGTGCCGAACAAATCAGTATATTATTCGAATACTAGGGTTGAACAATACTCAGGAGAGGGAGGGAACGGAACGAACGAACGATGATCGGAGAGAGAGAGAGAGAGAGAGAGAGAGAGAGAGAGAGAGAGAGAGGGAGAGAGGGAGAGAGAGGAGGTGGGCACTGGGAGAGGGAGGGATAGGGAGAAGGAAAGGAAGGGAGGAGGGAGGTGGGCCGCCGAGCAAGGAGAGGGAATAGAAGAAAGGGAGGGGCGTTTTCATCCTTTTCAGAAGGGTCCCATGGATGGATGTGCAGGGAGCAACTAAGGAGAGGGAATAGAAGAAAGGGAGGGGCGTTTTCATCCTTTTCAGAAGGGTCCCATGGATGGATGTGCAGGGAGCAACTTTGGATGTGCAGGGAGCAACTTCCCTTCTTTTTTTTTTTTGGAAAATTTCCAAATAAGGGATAATTAAAAAAAGGGACACAAGTTTCAAAACTTTTTAAATTAAGGCTTAAGTTTTTCAATAAGTTCTCAGTTAAGGACAAATGATCGTTTAAAAGTAGTTTCTGATAATTTTTTCCCTCAACTTCTTAAAATACCAAAATTATCCTTCATTGAAAGATTACACCCAATTCACTTCCTCCATCTTCTCCTTATTTTCTTCGTCGTTGTCCTCACAGTGAATGATGACAACCAACATCCCCACGACGATCGACGACATATAGTGGTTGTCGGAAACATATCGTGGTTTTAAATGAAGAGGAACTTGGATATATTAGAAAAATTGAGGAAAAATGTCGCTAGAAAATATTTTTAAATGGTTGGATGTTCTTAGTTGAAAACTTAATGAACAACTTAGGCTCTAATTTGAAAATGTTTTGAAACTTATATCCTTTTTGAAATAAGCAAGAACGTTAAAGCCTTATATTTGAAGTTTTTTTTTTATATAATTAAATAATTATAGGGCAGTGCCCGTGCCCTTTCTAATTTGGGTCATTGAGATGCATGATAATCATGGAAGCCCATTGGATTAAAAGATCTATATGAAACCTATCTATACGTAAAATTTCAACTCTGTATAAGATCATCCTAACCATTTGGTCAATAACCCCAAAATCTAATAGTTTTAGATGCATGATTTTCTTATGATTTCAAATAACGGTAAGGAAGAGTTAGATGAGTGTCAAATTTGAATTTGTGATTATTCAGAAGGAGAGGAGGTAGTGTGTGTGATAAGATTAGATTGACTTAAGGTAGGACCCATGTTAAAAAAAAAAAGAGGAGTGGAAAACGGGGCGTTTTTAAAGTTGGGCATCGAGAATTACCCATAATTGTATTGAAGTCCTGTAGATTAGAATTTATGAAGTTTTTTATAATTTTTTGAAGCAAATTATATTTAATAAAATCCTAAAAGCATTTTACGTGGAAAGCACTTTCCCATGATAATTCCAAGAGAGAATCTAACACCAAATCCCATCAAATTCTAAGCAAAACATCGAAATCCTTTTCTCGACTCTCCTTCTCCATCAAAATTCTTCATCAAGGTGCCTTCCGCTCAGAGGAACCCAAATCCTCCTCATTACATAGCCAAAACCAAGAAATCTCTCATAAATCCCTCTCTCTGAAAAGACCCTTCAATATCCATAGGACCATCTGATCTTCGTCAATCTTTTTTTCACAAAAAATGGATTCAGATGAAGAAGAGAGACTCCCATACAGCCAGAGAAAAGAATGGTCAGACGTGATTCCTCTCCCTCAAGACGACGGCCCCGATCCAGTCGTCTCCATCGTCTACAAAGATGAATTCCGCGAGACCATGGATTACTTCCGAGCCGTATATCACTCCGATGAAAGGAGCGCTCGCTCTCTTGATCTCACCTCCGATGCAATTGAATTGAATCCGGGGAACTACACTGTAAGATTATTAGTAGTTTTCGCCCCCATTACATCTTTTTCTGTCTAGTCTCTTTCTTTCGTTCAATTCATGAGTAACTTGATTGGATTTGTGAAAAGTTCGGTTTTTTATGCTGTACAGGAAGTGGGAAAGGAAACCCCTGAATTCTATTGAGTTTAGTGAGGGCAACTTGATTGAATTTGTGAAAAAAATCGATTTTTTTGCAGTATAGGAAGAAGGAAAAGAAACCCCATAATTCTATTGCCTTCGTTTGGGGCCTGTTTGGATCTTTTTGAACTGAGTGCAAGTAACTCAATTTATGTTGAACAAGGTTCAACGTTTGGATATCATGTGCTACAATCAGCGCCATAATATCATTCTTGGGAAATTATTGTTTCTGGAAAGATGTCACAGAAAATAGATTGATTTTGATTGATTGAAAATGCTTTTTAATATGTTTTTTTTTTTACTTTTTATTACCACTTTATCCCAATAATTACTTGCTTGGATCTCAAAAAACTGAGTGATAACTTCATTCAAGCATTGTTGAAATGGCCTGGATGCTTGAGTTTGTTTAGGATAACTTGATTGAATTTGTGAAAAGTTCCAAATTTTTTTTTCAGGCCCCAGAATTCTATTGAGTAGTTTTAGGGCCTGTTTGTATCTTTCTAAACTGAGCCCCCGTAACTGGGTTCAACATTTGGATATCATGTGTTACAATCATTGTCATAATATCATTCTTGGGAAATTATTGAATGAGAAAATTGTCAGATTTTTTTTTTAATTTTTTTATGTGGGGTGTGTGGGGGATGTTATTCACAGAAAATGGATTGATTTTGATTGATTGAAATACTAAAAGTATAAAATAAATTAATTGCTGTTAAGTTTTTTTTTTATATATTTTTTAATGTTTTATTACCACTTTCTCCCAACAATTACCAGTTTGGATCTTCAAAAACTGAGTGATAGCTTCATTTAAGCATTGTTGATGGTTCAATGGCTGGAGTCATGGAAGTGGGTGGTGCTAAACAGGGTGACCATCCCAACCACCCCTATTAGGGGTGGGTTTGGTAGTTGAATTTGGGACGGTAAGGGGTGTAAGCTTAAATTAGAGAGCAATGAATAAAAAAAAGGAAGGAAGAAGGAAGATTTTGATATATTGGTGATGTAAGTAGGGGTTTTCACTTTGAACTTGTTTTAAATGGTAACATAGAACTGTCAAGTTTTGTTGAGTGGTAGTGAAGCTGAGTAATGGGGAATTCGAAGCCATGCCACTGAAAGACTGTACACATGAGGACAAAGGACCCCCTTTTGGCTTTTAAGTTTCTTCTTCCCTTAATTGCAGAGGGGAAGGATTCATCAAGCTTTGGTTCATCACCACCACCTTCCATGTGACATAGATGTTGAGTCTCCAATTACTTTTTTTATCCTGAGATTCTTCAAGCTTCAACCATCATCACCTCCTTCTATTTCAGCTTGGGCCGATGGAATTTGACTAGCCCTTTAGCCACCTGGTCTTCACAACTTAACCATTGCTTTAGCCCTTGCTTCTGCTTTTGTTAACATTATATTCCTTGCTTGGTCCCTAAATCTACAGGGAGAGAAATTGTGGAATCCAGGTGCTTGACTTTCCATTCCCATTAAAGGTCAGTTGTGGCTAGTTGTTTGAATAGCTATGATGCCCATTTACAGAAAGATACAGGGATCGGGAATATGACTTTGCACTTTTGGAAATCTAGGATATGGAAACAAATATGGCTGCCCTAATTTTTCCTTTAGAAGGCTTTTAAATTAATGAAATTATCTTTCTTTATGTTCCTTTCTAACATTTTGTACATTGGAAAATAAGAAAATTAAAGCAATTATATGAAATAATGGACTTGGTAAGGAGGATATGCTAAACTTGTACCCTAGAAGTATCGGTGCACTATCGGGTACAATATGAGCATCGTAATGATCCAACACAAATAATTTTTTTTTTAATGGTAAATCCAACGCAAATACGCTAGGTTCATTTAAAAAAAAAAAATACATTGGCTTGTACAAGTATCCGGGTGTCCTAGTCGAATAGTAGCTGTCTAATATGTGAATAATTGTACAAGGCACTAAGGATAAATTCTAAGAAGTGAATGAAGAATTGAAGTTTCATCATCTCTCTCTGCTTATCAAAAACTTCTGTTGTCACTTTTCCTACATTAATGGGTGCCCCTCTTTGTTGCTCATCTCATTTGCTAGTAATGGTATTTCCGACATCTGCCAATGGAAAATTTCATTGTCATTTCTGTTTTCAACTATGATGCCCAGATACGGCAGGGACACGCCATAGACATGGTGGGGACACAGATTTTACATGTAAAAAGTGAAGTATCGGATACGATACGTTGCCCATTTTAAAGTATCCGTGCATCATAGGTTTTCAAGTATTTTGCTATAGCAAACTTCATATTTTTCTTAAAAAAAAAAGAGGGTATTTTGCTATTGCAGAATTTTTAAGCAAGACATGGTAGATGGGTGTACTTGAGGTTTTAGAAATTTTCGTATCTTTTCTCTCAGGGGAATACATACAAACTTTTAAGTAGGTTGAGCCTAATTATATTTATACTTGGAGACTTGCCTAATGTGTGGAGGGAATCGGAGATGTACTTCACTATCCGCTGCTTTCTGTAAACTTTATCTTCCTCTCACTTTAAAGAAAAAAAAAAAGAAAATAGTTAAATCAATAAATATGTTAATGTGTAAGTTCGTGAAAAATTATTGGGTGTAAGTTTGAATTCTTGGGATTTATTGCTTTGCCATTGTGCCAAGCTTCAGTTTGGCCACCTGTTACTCCTTTTCCATGTGTCCCATCCAAATTAGATAACTCCTCATATTGACGTTCCACCCTCACTTTGAACTTCACAAAAAATAACGAGAAATTGCACATTGAATTCGATTTTGAAGTTTTCTTTGTCACGTACTCTGTATAAAAGGAGCATTTTCATGTTCAGTGACTTCTCAACAGCTATACATGTGTGTTTCAATGATATCTTTTAAAGTACAAAGCTTGTGGATTTTGTCTCTGTGAAACCATTAGCTGACATATACTTTTTATTTAATTTTTTTTTGCAGGTGTGGCATTTCAGACGTCTGGTGCTTGAGGCAGTCGGTGCTGACTTGCATGATGAAATGGACTTTGTTGAACACATAGCTGAAAATAACTCCAAAAACTATCAGATCTGGTAGGAAGCAACACATCCATCAGATAAACATTGCATTCATGAAATTATGTGGTCAATAATTGTGTTGGTTGACACAGCACGGGGAAGGGAGAATATCCAATGGGCTAATCTCCAAGCCAAAGGGCTTAGGGTAGGATGTCTAGGTCTCACACCAAAGACAAGAAGAACTCACTATAGGGAAATCTCAATCTCAACTTTCATTCAATTGTAATCTGTCCCCAGGAGAAGGGATTGCATCTCTAGCTTGGAAAGCAAGTCATAAAAAAATTAGAAACTATCTAATTGTTACTAAATCATAGTAATTACTAAAAAATCTTGGAAAGCTATTGGAAACTGCCGTTGGGGAATCCCTCCCTACTGGGCCTTGTTGGACTTGGGCTTTCTAGTATGAACCTTCAGGCGACGTCCAGTAGTCTGGCCTGCATCATTGGCAATTGGCAACAATACTGTTTCAGAGCATGTTCAAACATGCATCTCAGGACATGAAAGAGGATTTGTAAAAGATTAACCAAGGCCACGATTTTGTCCATTCCTATTGATTGCACATATGTCCAAGATATATCCATTCTACATCACATGACTCTATGAATTTAAGTAGTTTCTATCCACTCTACTCAGTTCTATTCCTAGTTACCTTTCTATTTTTTGTAAGAGGCTTCTATCCACTTATCTTAGTTTTATTATTCTGTTGCCCGCTTTTTTTACCGATTATGTTCTAAGTTTGATCTTTTTGTTGCTCTGAAAACAATACAAATTTTGCTTCCTGAATAAAGCATATCATTCATCCTTGTATATGGTATTGTTTATTATGGGCTTCTATCCACTAAGTTCTATTCTTCTGTTGTCTCTTTTTCCCTCAAAAAGAACAGAAAAAAAAAATATAAATTGGATCTTTCTATTTTTTTTCTTTTTTCTATTTTTTTTTCTGTGTGAAAACAATCTAAATTCTGCTTTCTGATTAATGCATAGGATTCATCTACATATTTGGTCTAACCAATATATTTGTTACTGTTAAAAAAAAAAAAAAACAATCTGTTCTAAATAATGTGCTTCTATCCATAGTTTTCAAAATCAGAATCGTATCGCAAATCGTTCATACCCGTGAATCAAATCGAATCGGGAATCGTATCGTAAATTGTAGGATTTTTTTATTTTTCTAATAAAATTGAAAAATTATTAAAAATTAAAAGAAAAAAGAAAAAGTAATATTCATAACCATCCATCTTCCCATTTATAGCAATATAAATATAATAACAAGTAAGTCCATCAAACCATCATATCAAGAACATCATGACATATTAATATATATATGAAATAAATGATGTGTAAATAGTTAAATAATTCTAACGTGTCAATTAGGATATCTCTTGAAGTTAAGTAAGTGTTCAAGAAGAGAAAAATCAAGATAGATTAAAAAAAAAAAAGAAGATAGCACCATACGTACGGTCGAATGCTTTAGTTAAATGCATGTTCTTTATTCATCTTTAAAACCTTATCAAAGCCGTAAAAAATTCTTAGGATGTTTCATTAACTACTAAATATAACTAACCTTTTAAAAATAAAAGCATTAAAAGAAAGAAAGAAAAAAGGTAAAAGATTATTAATATTAACTTATTGGTTGTAGCTATTCTTGCTTATCCGAGTCGCTCGAATCATATAATTCGATGAAACGAGTATCAAATCGTAGGAGTCACATCTGAATCCTAAGATTCATTTGTAAATGGAATTCGTTGCATAGATACAAATCGTTTTCCTTAAGATTCGATATACGAATTGGGATTCAAGATTCAAATCGTAGAATTCTAATAACTATACTTCTAAACACACTTAATTATACTCTTCTTTTGCCATCTCTTTTTTCCCTGAAAACTATCTAAATTTGATCTTTGGCTATGCATATGATTCATATGTGTGTATTGCATGACCAATGTATTTTTTTTTTCACTGTTCAAAAATAAATAAATAAAAGCCATATATTTCTGTAGGCATCACAGGAGGTGGCTTGCGGAGAAACTGGGAGCCGAAGCCAGGAGATGGGAACTCAAGTTCACTCAAAAGATACTTGCTCTTGATGCTAAAAATTATCATGCATGGTCTCACAGGCAGGTATGCTGTGCCCCCTTCATGATTCTTACATGTTTTTGAGAAGTACATTGACAATTGATATGACCTTTTCCAAAAAAGAAAAAAAAAGAACAAAGAAAAAAAGGCCACCAGTTTAAGTTCAACAGAGGATCATTACACTTGTTTTTTCAAAATTATATCTAATTTATAAAGATATTAGCCCATATTTGGCGGATAATTTTTGCCTCTATTTGTCAAAATCTCTAAATTGAGTAGTGATTTTAAAAATAGAGGCGTTTGGCAGCGTCACAATGCCTCTAGATGGTGTAGAGAAATAGAGCAATGCCTCTATTTTCCACAGCCCAACTTTGGCTGCATGTGGAATTAAGAGGGAAAATAGAAGAGGAGAGTAAACACTGATTATACCCATTCACGCCCCAGTCCATTTTTTTTATTTTTTATTTTTATCAAAATAGAAGACTCTCAATCACGATCGAAACCGTTGGAAATGTTCACAAGATCACACAAAGCTATGAGACCAAATTTCAGGCATTGGATCATCACCAATCTCGAGATATGCAAAAAAAACCGTGAGCCATTGGATATAATTTGCTATGATCTGTGGGCCCCAAAAGCAACATCAAAACCATTAGATCTCTTTGGAAGGCTGAAAATGGCTATGTGGTCAATTTTTAAGACTTGATAGTTGATACCTTGTGGATCTTGAGATATTTGCAAAACAAAAACAATGATTGATGTGTTATTCTCAATATTGGATTTTTCCATGAGCAGTAACGTTTTTCAATTTTTATTATTATTTATGGGCGTGTAAAACGAGATCCAAACCGTTGGAAATGTTCACAAGATCAAACATGATCATGAGTTCACCCATTGGATCATCACCAATCTCTAGATATGAGCAAAAAAGTGAGCTAGTGGATTCAATTTTGTGGTTTAGGTGGGCCCAAACAAAAGATCCAAACCGTTAGATCTCTTTGGAAGGCTGAGCACGGCTATGGGGTCAATTTTTATTACCTAATACCTTGTGGATCTCAAGAAATATGTGAAAAACTCTCAACCACTGATATTAAAAAGTCTATTTAACATAGATCCTTGCATTACCAAACACCTTTTTTTTATTCTAGCCTCTTTTTTCTATGGCTCTTTCTTTTTGTGGGTCTATTTTGAATGGTCTTTAAGAAAAAAACTAGTGATCCCAAACAAGGCCTTACTCAGCTAGGTGGTGGTGCTCTTTAGATTAAGAAGGATAGTCTTAATGGTAACTAGTATTCTTGACACTTGTTGCACTTAAACAACCAGTCTCTTTTTTCACAATTATGTCAACTATCTGAGATGTACTTTTCTCTGGATGGGATGCTATTGTATGATCCTGTACCTTACTAGTCTTTGGTTTGTTAAGGCACCCAATTTTGTAGGTTGTGGTTATGGTTTGGTGATCCAGATCACTCTAGGGCCCCACATTGTTGGGGTTTGTCCTGAAAAGTCCCCAGACCTGAACAGCCAAACACTCTGAACTGTGGCACTTATTCCATTGACCATGAATGATGGTAAAAAAATTTAAGATCATTTAATTGTATGTGTTCCCCACCAATAGTAATGTTTGTATCTTATCTTCTGATCCAGGGGCGGATCCAGGACTTCTAATCTGGGGGGGCTGCACTTAAGTTACACTAAAAAAATAGCAATAATGTCTCACCAAAAACTATAAAAAATAGCAACAATGTCCCACCAAAGATAGCAACAATGGGCGCTTGATAATGCGACATTATAACCTAAGATAGTAAATAATCATCAATATACAATACATAAGACCGGTTTTAATTTTTTTTTCCTAAGTTTTTTTTTTCTTTTCATTTTCAACTCACAATGAAGTGATGAACAAACAAAGTTATAGAGGTACTGTAAATGGGAAACCCAATCTCACAACGTGGCAGGCTGACAGCTTCTAGTAACACAAAGAGCAAATCTTTCTCCACAACCACAAAGAATCAAGATGAAGAATAGAAAGAAATTACAAAACCTCCATTTCAGAAAACCATAAAAAAAGAACAAAAAACCAGAAAATGAACAAACCCATGTAATAAAAACACCCCAAATTCGTACTTGAGATCCAGAGGGCACAACCACAAAGAATCAAGATGAAGAATAGAAAGAAACTACAAAACCTCCATTTCAGAAAACCATAAAAGAAGAACAAAAAACCAGAAAATGAACAAACACATGTAATAAAAACACCCCAAATTCGTACTTGAGATCCGGAGGGCACAACCACAAAAAATCAAGATGAAGAATAGAAAGAAACTACAAAACCTCCATTTCATAGAACCATAGAAGAAGAACAAAAAATCAGAAAATGTGAAAAACTAGTTTTTTTTTTTTTTTTTGCTGAAAGGCCACCCCAGCCGCCCCCCCCCTAGATCCGCCCCTGTTCTGATCAGGAAAACTTGGGGGTCTCCCCAGTTTATAATGGTGGGTCACTCTTTTCAATGGTCTAGATCAACATGATATGGGCCAATATACAGAATCAGCAATGCAGCCAACTGTACACTTCGTTGAGTGGAAGGGTCTTGCCAGTTGTTGTGTTTATATTTAATAATCGTATGCACCAATGCTTTTAAAAGCGTTTAGGGCTTATGCATCAAGGCTCATCTAAAGGCAACGCTTCCCAAAAAAGGCCCCACACCTCAATTCTGGGGTGTGGTTTGCATTGAGGACGTACATGTCACTGTATGAAGCTTATTTGAGGCGTGCACCCTAAGTAAAGAATGCACTTTATCTTGTTTTTAAGAAAAAAAGAAAGGGAGGGCAGTTTGTAATTTTAAGAAATCAAAAAAATATTAAAAGGCTATTTTAATTAGATACAAACCCAATAGCTATTGTTTCTGCTTCTATTTATATATTATTTTTTATTGTACTTATTTATTTATTTTAATAAAAAGTGCATTGATGGCTTATGCTACACCTTTTGAGGCTTATGGCTTACACTCCACTCTTTGAGCAATTGAAACAACTTGCCTCTTGCTTCAACATTTTGAAACATTGGTCTCTAAAATGCTTGTATTTCAGCTTCATTTAGTTCTAGACAGTGTTTATGGCTTATGCTCCACTTTGTGAGGCTTATGCTCCGCTTTTTGAGGCTTATGAGTTATGCCCACACTTTGAGCAATTGAAATGTGTTGCCTCATGCCTCAACATTTTACAACATTGGTCTCTAGTCTCTACAATTCTAGCATTTCTGTTATGAATTTGTCAGTCATAGATAAAGGTCTCTTGACACTCTGGCTTGTGGCCTTCTGATTGTAGATTGAAAAAAATGTATTTCTTGCAGTGGGTCCTTCAGGTGTTAGGTGGGTGGGAAGATGAGCTTGACTACTGTCAGAAGCTCCTTGAGAATGACATCTATAACAATTCTGCTTGGAATCAGGTACAGTGTTTCAGTTAACATGGATGTGCTGCTTTTTTCAAAAAAAGAAAAGAAAAAAGGATATGCTGCCATCAGTATGGTGCCAGTGGCAGCTATCACTGATTTAACATGATCGGCCAACGTTTGTTTGATTCAACTCGATTTTATCACATGCCGCTCTATGTATAAGCACTGGCCGAAGTTTCTCTTGAATCGAAATGATGCTCATGCACCCTTAGATCGACCATGTGTGAAATTATAGTTATGTGGTTTTTTAACTCTTGTTCAATCCAACAATCTATGGCATTCCATTTGGAGGAAAGTTTGGGCCACTTCCTATCTAGTGGGGCCATGTGATATGAGTGGGTATAGGTTAAATTAGTTTCTTAGGTGCTGCCTTCAACTTGACATCAGATCATTTATCTAATATTCTTTCCTTGAATCTATGTCAAAAATAAAAATGGAGAAAAGGTCTTCCATACATGCTTCCTTCCATGCATTGTTTGTTATTCCGCTGAACACTAATGCTGATGGTCCTACTTAACATTGTATAGAATTTTGGGTTAGAGCTTTTAAATATTTACTAGTTTAGGCCAAGTGTTAGTGAGGTGATGAGTCTACTCAGTGACTCAGCTGAAGGGCTTGCCCAACCCATATGACTCAGCTCAAGTCAGGGACTGCGCCATGTGACTTGCTGAAAAAACAAAACCTATATGGATTCGAAACCATGATTTCTCAAATGTCAAGACTCAGCAACTTTGCTATGGAGTCATTGTTTTGATTGGTCACCGGGTTGATTCAACTTGAAGTCTCAACTGGGTTGACTTAACTTGTCTTGGTTAGATTGGCCACCAGGTCGAGTCAACTTGACCAAGTCTAGCCTGAGTCAACCAATTCTTAATTCATTTAACCAAATGACTGGCCCTTGGCCTAGGTATAATATTTTTGAGATTCTCAGAAAGTCTTTATAAATCTGTCTTGAGTCCAGGTGACTCAGGTGTAGTCTAGTTGAGTCTTCATAAGTTCTCAAGTGGTGCATAGAATATGGATGCTTCCACAAATTAACTTTTAACATTATAAGCCACGGTCAAATCAGGCCATGGCTTGCCAAGGTGGCGAGTCTACTAAGTAACTCAGCTAATGCACTATGCCACATACTGGAAGAAAAACTACATGGGTTCGTAAACATGACCTCTAAAATGATCAGACTACCAACTTTCCTATGAATCGTTATTTGAAAACCCAAAAACTCGTATTGTTTTGATTGGCCACCGGGTTGACTCAATTCGGCCTCTCATCTGAGTCTTGGTTGAATGATGTGAATGTAATTCAGTATAGAAAAATATTTTAGAAAAACATCCGACTAACTCTTACCAAATTCTTCTTGATTCTTACCATCTTGACCCAGTCTAGGCCAAGTCAACCAATTCTTGACTTAATCAACTGAGTTACTGACTCTAGACCAAGTCATAATGGTTTTGTGATTCTGACCAAGTCTAGAAATCTTTTTAAGATAAATGGAGTCTAGTTGAGTCTTCATATGTTTTCAAGGAGTGCATCGAATATGGATGCTTAATGAATTACTTTTAACTTTTTAAGCCTTAAAACGTTTTCCCCCTTCCCCTGAAAGATAAAGCTTAAAGTAAGCTTATTTGCCCCTAATTTCATTCTTTAATGTCTTGGTTGAGTAATGAAACTCAGTATTAAAATGGTTACGAAACAAAAAGAAAACATATAGCTAAGCGTGACCAAATTTGCCCCTTTCTGACCTTTTTTTTTACCGAGTCTTGACGGAGTCTGCGCCAAGCTGGTCGATTCTTGAATTAGTCCATGGAGTTACCGACTCTTGACCAAGTAGTAATAGTTTTGAGATCCTGACCAAGACTTCAGAATTCGCTTGAGTCAAGTTGGCTTGCACAAGTTGAATGGCTCAATCAAGTTGAATCTAGTTGAGTTTTCATAGGTTTTCAAGTAGTGGATTGAATGTTGATGCCAACATAATTCCTTGAACTCTAATATTATAAGCTTAAACTATTTTTTATTTCTTCTTTGGAAGATAAAGCTTAAAGTAAAGTTATCAAATCCTATTTTGATTCTTTAATGCTTGGCGTTCTAGGTAGACCATCATACTATGGAACTGCATGGTAGATGGATCACTCACTAAGCCTTTCACTCACTTGAAAGTTTTAGTCATTTAAATTCTAACTTCAAGATTGTTGTTAAACTATTAAACTTTGATGGTCTTAAAGGCAAACAAGTAAGTGCTCTACAATTTGTATAAACTTTGGGCTAAAGCCTAAAATTCCTCTAATATTTAGATAAAATTTTGGGTAATAGTATATCCATGAATATTAGTCATGTCAATGAACTGAATTAATAAATAATGATTCCAATGTGCAAACTAGAGGCTCAAAATTATTGCGTAAATTTTGGGTTGAGGATCATATAATCCCTCAACCAAACGTAAGGTTTAAGAAATTTTTTTGAGCCAAAGTCTAATGCTTTCCCCTTCATTTTATCTCTTCCATCTTTGACAAGCACTTGAATGATGATTTATAAATTATAATTTTATTTACAATATTGATTGTACAAAAGCATAGCTAAGGTTTCTCAAATAGTGTTTTCTTTCCAAAAAAAAAATAAATCTTAGAACTTGTTTTATTATTTAAAAAACAAAAAATTGACTTGAAGAAAGATCGCATCCCTAATGTTTATATTCTTTTGATAGGTTTCCTAGGGCCTGTTTGTTTGTATTAGAATACATATAATTCATACCATTAGTAGTTAAAAATGAAGATCAAAAGGTGAATTTCCAAAAATGAGCATCAAATAACCTATCATTTCGGGGATAGAATCGAAAGACGATGGGAAATGAATACCAGCCATCACCCTAGTAATTCAATACATAACAAAGTGAAGGTCCTACTCCTATCAACATCTCCACCTAATATCCTTCACCCTTCACCTCTTTAATAATCCTTTGTTGGAGTTCATTTGACTATGAATTCCTATGTATTTTAATGCAAACAAACAGCCCCTAATGTTTATTTATTTTTTAAAATTGAGTACAAAAAATGTTTATATTGACAAGAGCCCATCGTGCGGTTGGAAGTTGCTCATTGTTGCAACTACAAGGTTGGAGGTTAAGTAATGTTGCAATTTAGAAGAAGGAAAAAATAAAAAATAATGTTTATATTGAGAATATGCAACAAATGTATGAAGGCGCAAGAATGAGTTTAAGAACTGTTTATTGTAAAACAACTGCGTACCTAATTAATGTTAGATTGTTCCAAGGGCCCTATTTAAGCTTTATTTATTTCTTTGGGCAACTTGGTGGTAGATATCTAGGATGAATTTCCTTGGTGTATGTTGCTTGCATATACGTGCTAGTATTCAGAAAAGGCAAGTAAATGATAAGTAGAACTTTAGAGTCAAAATTATTTGAGAATTTTAATACAAAAATATGGAATGCAAGTTGGTGATTAATGGGTGTATCCATGGAGAACCGAAAAGTGAAAAAATGCATGTCTGTTTCCAGTACAAGAGAAAAAGACAGGAATTGTATGCTTAGGAATAGCTCCTGTGCAAAGAATTAGTGTTGGAAGTACAAGGCACTTAAAGAAAGTGGAAAGGCATGTGTGATATGTGGTAATGAAAGCTTAATAAACCTAGAAAGGGGTGACTGAAGTAGAACTCACAAAGATGGTCCTAGGTAAATGGGATAAGGCTTCCGTAATGGCGACAACAGTGATGGCAACAATGAAATAAAGCCTGACAACTGCCAAGTCATCAAGTCAACACCACTTCTTGGCCTGCTGAGTGAAGTCTGAGTCATGACTCAGGATTCAGGAAGCTCTTGATTCAGTCATTCCCAAATCATTACCAGTGTGATTAAACCCAGATTCTCCCCCTTTACAAATGCATCCCTTGCAATTTCCAATCCTAGCACAAAGGCCTTCTGTTTTACTGCTTCTGGACCTCTCAAGCTTCTGCATCACCAAAACGATAGCTTCTTGTATGTTGTATCATTTACAGGGGCGAATGTTTTGGGTGCATGGATTGAACTAATGGGATTGATGTCTTATTAGATGATAATATCCTAGTTGGGAAGCCCAATCTGCAATTTCTGCCGAGTCTGGTTCACTCAATGATTCACTGAGGTTTTACATAATAGTGCAACATTATGCGAGTCACACAGGTAAAATGAAAATATATCATATAAGCCCTTCATGCGCTGACCTGTCAGATTCTAAAGTAGTGAATTGGAAAAACCAAAGCTGGCAGGTAGAGGAGGGGTTCCTCCCCATTAAAGGGGGCTTTGAAATTTAATGTTGATATTGTTACAAGGGGAAAATCAGGGCCAGCAGGTATAGGAAGTGTTTTGTAATAATAGAAGGGATGTGTTGATGTTGTTCTCTAAGTATATTGGTGTCTAAGATTTAATGAGGAAGTGTTGGCTATTTTAGAGGCTTTTTGGATGTTTGTGCTCTATTATCAAATCAAGTTAATTTTAGAAAGGGTGGATCCGTGGAAGTTTCATTCCTTTTTTAATGAAATTAAGGTGCTGTCTTCTTCGATGCTAGTGGAGTTTAAGCATATTGTGTGCTCAGCCAATGGAATGGCAAACTCTTTGTTGATAAAAAAGAAATATGTCAATCATTCTTCTCCTTCAGTTTTTTTCTTTGTAATCTCCTTTTATTATGTTTGGTATAATGCTTTTATACCATTGTTGGTCAATATGTGTTGATTTCCTGTGTTGCTCTTGTAATTTCTCCTTTTAATACAATATATTGGTTGCTGATAAAAAGAAAATAACACAAGAAGAATGCCTCATCTGTCGTTGACGCTGCCAACCAAAACTTTTTATTATTTTAGTTGCTCATCCAAGTTTCAAGTCAATGAGTTTAAAATCTATGATAAAGATACTAGTACTTAGTCTTGCATGGGTTTCAGGAAACGAGGAAATGGTATATGAATGCAAAATTCTCATCTGAACTGTCAAAAATTCTTTGAATTTCGAAGTTGTACTTCTGAATAAACAAGTTCTTTTGGAATTTCATCAGCGCATGGGTTTTAGGAAGTGAGGAAATGGTATATGAAAGAAAAACTTTCTCAGAATTTTCATCTGAACTGTCAAAGTTTCTTTGAATTTCGAAGTTGTACTTCTGAATAAACAAGTTCTTTTGGCATTTCATCAGCTTGACTTATTTCAATGCTATACTTCACGTCTATAGGTTATCTCTATTTATATATGTGCATGGTCTTCGCATATGTAGAATGCAATTCCTGATCAGTTTGCTTATTCGCTGCTCTTCAACAGAGGTATTTTGTTATCACAAGGTCTCCTCTTCTAGGAGGCCTGCAAGCCTCGAGAAAGTCTGAAGTAGGATATGCTGCTGATGCCATTATTACCAATCCTGAAAACGAAAGCCCCTGGAGGTATCTGCGAGGTTTATATAAAGGCGACAACAACTCGTTAGTAAGCAACCCTGAAGTGTCTATTGTCTGCGTGGATGTCATAAAGAAAAATCCCTACTGTGTTTTTGCTCTGAGCCTGCTTTTGGATCTTCTCTGCTATGGTTTCCAACCAAGTGATGAATTCCGGAGAATTGTTGAATCACTAAGAAATTCAGACTCAGGCCCATCAGATTACAAGTTAGCAAGCACTGTTTGCTCCATCTTGGAGAGTGTGGATCCAATGCGATCCAACTATTGGAGCTGGCGCAAGAGCAACTTGCCCACTCTGGCTTGCTGAAATTACAGGAGGTAAGGACCTGATTAATAGCAGGTTCTGGATAGTCCATTTATGTATTTTGTGAGCTGTTGTTGTGGAATTCAAATCTCAATCCTTCCATTTGGAAGATTTGGACATGCGAATGTGCTCCATATAGCATGTCTCCTCAAGTTATTATGCTTCTATTAATCTATTGAACACATGGTAAGGTCCAAGGTGCACTGATGCTGTGTACTTTCCCATTACTGAACCCATGTTTATTGGTTTCGATGTTCTTGTTTTTAATTTTATTCTTAATGCAGAACTTCAAATGCGATCACCACTTCCTCCGGCCTTTTGGGGGTGATATGAGATTTTCTTTTTTGAGAAAAGGGTGTGTCAGTCCTTTAAACCTTAGACCTCTTTTGCATGTTTGTTACCGTAAAATAAAGTTATGTAAAACATCAAATCAAGAGAATATAATATACAAGGGGGTTATGATGATATTTTATCTTTAATGGATAGGTAAAGAATTTTTTTTTTTTTTTTAACTTTGTATATAGAAAGTGAGTGTTCTTTTGTCATTTAGTTGAAAATTCCTTTTTTAAAGGAATGAAGGAATTTTGAAGATATGTACTTTTCATGTGATCCTTTGTCTGAAAATAAAGACTTTATATTACTTTTACTTTAATGGTAAATTGACAAATGGTTAGGAGGTAACAAATTTTAAAATATCATTGTCATGTGTGATTACTGTGAGGAAAAAGTCCGATGAGGATATGGAAAAAAAAAAAGAAGACATAGATGAAGTAGTAAAAGTCTTTTGATATAAGTGATGGCCAGCCAAAGAACGGGGATTGAATGAAATAGACATAAAAGAAAGTAGTAAGGTTGGATCTTAAAAAGTACAACCTATTCAAGGATTCGGCCATAATGGAATTCACATAGCTGATCCAACATAGTTGGGAGAAGGCCCTGTGATCAGATTGTGCCTACATTTGCAAGATCTAGATCTAGGGATCACAACCATTAGCCCCAAATATTTTTGGTTTTACAAGGGATATGTTGCTGTATAACTTTAAACCCCTTCAATAATGGGTGTGATCTTGTGATCCCAAAATTTCAGGTTTGGGTCGACCACTTTTAAATAAACTGTACCATCTTCACCAATTTATCATATAGAGTGTAGTAGACTACTCAATGTCATGTTTGTTAGAGTTACCCAACCAGTTTATTCATTAGGTTGGGAATGCTAGTCCCAATCCAACCTGGGAGCTGTGGACTGTGAGTGACCCCACACAGATCATCCAAATCAAAATCTCAGAAACCATTTATTACTTGGGTTGAAAACCTCAACCTTTCAGGCTTGAAAACATCCAACCGTCGAATTCTGTCTTAATCAAATCACATGAAATGGGCAGATATCCCAATTAATACACAAATTTGATAACAAATCAAATGTTTAGGGAAGGAAAACCGTAACCCTAGATGATCTGCTGCTGCTGTAACATGTCGGCGCCAGAGACTTGAATCCCGGTCCGCTTGACGGAATCGAAGAGGAGAAGCACCATCCTCCTGTAATGGATCGGCCTAGAGAGCTCCTCTTGCAAATCGATATCGACGCCTGATACGCCTATATCTACGAGACGAAACCCTAGCTTCTCCCCAACCCTAGAAGCGACCCTGGCGTCCCAGAGGCTTTGGGATCGAGGGAATCGGTTGAGCCTGGCCCTGTACTGGGCCAGAAACTCCTGCTCTGATGAAGACGCCATGGCCACTATCGAATCCGTCCTAGGGTTTGTCACCTGGGCCGCTATCTTTCTGCAGCTCACTACCAATTTCAGGATATGGGTCGTAGCCATTCATTTGATTTTCTTTACACCTCAAAGAAGTAGTAGAGAGATGCTTTTTTTTTAGTTCTGAAGAAATTGATGGGGTTCCTATTTTGTAAGGAGTTGTTAATGTTACGAAGAGATGGTGACCGTCCATGTGGCTTTTTAGTGAGATGTGGGGTCCTCATTTGTAGCTGAGATCTTTGTGTTAGAGGCGGGCCATGGATCCGGAGCACCGAATTTCACTCTAGATAGAGTTGGGTACACGGTCAGAATGATCTTGTGCGGATAGTCTCTTAGATGGGGATGTGATTTGTTTTGCGACCACTTCCAAAACTAGAACTTAGAAGCTGTCAGAGGTGGGCCATGGATCCGGAGCGTCGATCTCAACAATTTATAGCCTATCTGATCAATACTTCTTGCAGTAAGTGGAGGTCAAATTTCACTTTGGATGGAGTTGGATCCATGATCAGATTGATCATGTGTATATGGTCTCTTAGATGGTGATATGATTTGTTGTGACCATTCTAGTGAGGTCCAATTCCATTGAAGTAAAACTGAGGAGCTGTTTGGAAATTATGGTATAACTAATACTAGCTTGACCACCTTGTTTAGAGAATGAACATGTAAATGCAAGAAAGAAAAATCAAATTTTGGTGTAGTAGTATTTGACATGGTCAAGATTTTAAATATATTATTGGTTTTATGATATTGGTATCAATGCTCAAACATTAGAAAAAAAGGTAATAAAAATACTTTGAAATTTTATGGAAATTAGTATAAACTTTATGGGACGTTGGAAATTATTCAATGCACATCAAGAATTATGTTTTTTTTTTCTTTTAATTCTGATTTAAGTATTTTAAGCATGATCAATGCTATAAATGGGTTCAATATATAAATTGGAGTGATATAATGAAATTTATTAGGTTAAGTAGAGGTGAAAACTGGGCGGGCCACAGTGAATAGAATAAGTTTTTACTACTATGTGTAATTCTATAAATTCTATCCTTTTTTGTTCTCATTAATTATGTGTATTAAATAAAAGACCAAGATTGGAGATATGTTTCTAACAAGACCTGGTTAAGCACGGCTCTTTGATGCTAGTATATAATTAAATTTTTTCATAGCAATTGGATGATGGCACTTGTCAATCATTCATGACGCTCTAAGCTTATAAATAAGACATATTCTTCCATCTCAATCAAATCCCTCTCGCTCATTTTTCAAGAATTGGTCTCTAGCATTGCCGTCTTCCACACAAAAACTGAGCTCGGTCTCGGGGTGTCCGAATTTATGACAAAAATCACATGAGTTATTTAATAATTTTTTATTTTAAAGGTTTTACTTTTATTTATTACTTTTTATCCACATGTTATACTATTGGCTATACTAATAAAACAACATATCGTATGGTGTACATATGTAATAGAAAAGAGATTTTTTTAAAGATTTTCTTATCAATTCACTCAATCTTATAACCTAGATACAACTCAAAAAATACTAATTGCCTTTAAACAAGAGGGACTTAGGCTTCTTTATTTCCCAAATAGGTAAACTAAAAGTTAAACAAAGACACAAATGTGACCTCAATCTGCCTCCATGATGGACTATATTCTTAGAAACTTATTGAAAGGACTCTTTTAGATTAAAAATCACTTGATTATATTTATGTTCATTTTATTTCTTAATTTAAGCTTACACCATTTTTAGCTTTTACCTTATGCTTTTGAACAACCTTCATAATTATGAGGAGTTCATTTTTTAAATAAAGTATTATTTATTTACAAATTCATTTTTCTATATTTCAGTTATAAAATCTTAATTGAGAGTAGATGGCATAGGAAAAAAGTATGTTAGATTTTTTTAATAAAATCTCATCTTTTTATTTTTTATTACTTGTGTAGTGAGTAACAATTTTATCTCTACCATTTGTTAAAGTCATTAGAAGTATAAGAAATGAAAGAGAAATCTTATACTGACAGAAAAAAAAAAAAATTGAATCCTTGCAGGAGAACTTATGATTTTTCCAATCCCAATGAAGTGAAAATTGTATAAACACTTTTTAGATTGGGATAACATTTTGGAGGAGGCTTAAAAATGATCGAGAGATATTGATGATACAATGAACACAAGAAATTATGCAAAGTATCTAGTGTGTGGGGACCACTTTGTGAACCAGCTCCCTCTGATATCGGCTGAACACGCCCGCCTCTGTCTCGGACGCGGACCCTGTGTGACTCCGGTTTCGGTGCCGTATGCCGATATCGGGGAAACGTCGTTCAGTTCGGCCACGCTACCCCATCCAGTCTCGGCCATGCGGAATTACACTTGTATCCATCAGCCACGGCCCCATCAGAACAGGGCCCAAGAAAGGAGTTTAATGAGACCTTAGCCGTCTACAGATCAAGGCAAGGTCAGGCCCAATGTGACTGGCATTAAATGCAGCATGGGCTGATCGGACTCGCATTAAATGCAAAGAGGGCTGTGATGGACCTTCATTAATGACTTTGTGGGCTGACAAGACCCAGGTCACATCACAAAGCCCACTGGCACTTTCACCAAGACTGTTCCTTATAAAAGGCACGAACCAGACTGAGAGGAGGGTAAGCATTCTCTTGCTAAACAACCAGAGTCTTTCCTGTCTTTCTCCTCTTCCTCTCTTCTCCGATCGATTGCTGACTTAAGCATCGGAGAGCCCTGCGCTGCCCACAGCCAGGGTCCTCTGACCCTTGTTTTTCTTCTCTTCCAGGTTCAGGCCGTCGCAGCTATCTCTTCCATGCATTGAGTAAGTCCTAGAAGGCCTCCTGATCTTGTGAGTATTTTATTCTTGCACTTACAATTGGCGCCGTTTGTGGGGAAAAATTTCTATAATCTTTCCTAAACACCATGACGAGGAGAGCTGCAAAAGGCGGAGAAACTTCTAAGACAAAGCATGCAGGACCGCCCCATGCCAAGCAGAGGGCTGGGAAGCAACCAGTCGCAGAGGACGATGCTGAACGTGATCTCATCCGGATCAACGTTCAGGAGCGTGACCTCCGCTCGGAGTCCGCTCCCAGGAGGGGAGACACCCAGCAGCCTACAGGTCTCCTGACGGGGCGAGACCAGCGGGATAAGTCCCCAGTAGTCGATGGACCACGTCCCTCTGGTCAGGCGGAGGATGTCGAGGATGTTGAGGATGAAGACTACAACCCTGATGACGACTTGGACTCCACCATTGAGGCGATTAGAGCACAGAATGAGGCCCTCAAGGAGGACGATGCTCTGATCCGCCAGCTCCAGCAGCAGCTGGAAAGGGCTACGAGTTCGGCAGGGCTCCAGCGGCAGTCTCGGCAGCAGCGGTCGCGACAGCAACAGCATTCGCAGCGACAGCACGAGAGGACGGTTTCCCGTGTTAGGCGCGCTTCCTCCCCTAGGGGTGATCTGAGGAACCTTCTGAACAAGAAAAGGGACGACCGAACCCGAGACGAAGGCTCAAGCACCAGCCGTAGCTACTCGAGGAAGGCGTCCGAGACCATTCCGGAGAGCATGTATCATAATCAGGAATGGCTGGACGCGCACATAAGGGAAACGGTCCAGCGCAACCTGGAGGTAGCCGGCCTCGGCCGAGACCAAAAGGGTGTTTGCTGCGACCCCATTGATCTCGGCGCATCTCCTTTTTCTCGAGACATCAGGAAGTATCCACTGCCAAAGAAGTTTACCGTCCCGAGGTTCGTCACTTACGACGGGACTTCGGACCCAGCTACGCATCTCAGGCACTTCTCCCAGAGGATGTCTGTCTGGGGAGACGAGGGCCATCTAAACTGCCGAGTCTTTTCCTCCAGTTTGGGCGACCTCCCCCTGAAGTGGTTCTGTGCGCTCCCAGAGGGGTCCGTCTCGAGTTGGCAGCAACTCCAGCAGTCCTTTATGAAGAAGTTCCAGGCCTACAGAGTCATTCCGAAGACAGATGCAGACATCATGGCCATGAAGATGAAGCAGGGAGAGAACGTCACCCAGTTCGCCAAACGATTCTGGGCGGTCTACAGTCAGATTGAGAATTCCAAGGACGAAGTTGCCGTCTTCGCATTTCAGAATGCCTTGCTGCCAGACAGCGATCTTCGCAAGGACCTAGCCAGGAACCCGGTGTCTTCCATAGCAGCGCTCATGTCCATCGCCAACCGGTACATCGCCCAAGAGGATGACCAGGTCCGCGCTCGGGAAAACCATGGGACCGCGCAGAAGGACCTAGGTGAGAGGCCCTCTAAGAAGGACGGGGGACCGTCTCGAAGAGATGAGCCTCGGCGAGACGAGCGACGAAGAGGTGAGTCGGACAGGCGTTGGGCACCTACCAGCTCGGCAAGGACTCAGATGTTCGCCTCGGCAAGGAGCAAAAGGCCCAGGCTATCCGAGGACGCATATCGGGCGGTCAACACGGTCTTCAAGATGCCCATCCACAAAATCATGTATAAGATCAAGAGAAGGCCGTACTTCAGCTGGCCAGAGCCCATGCAAGGCGACCCTTCTATCCGAGATCAGACGAAATTCTGCGCTTATCACAAGGAGGGCGGCCACAAGACTGAAGAATGCAGAATACTGCGGTCGCATTTGGAGAAGCTTGTCCAGGATGGACACCTGCAAGAGTTTGTCAAGAGAGAAACCAGGGCCGACACCCGAGCCCCGCGCCAAGATGAAGGAGGCCACGACAGCGACGGGTCGGAGAAGATCATTAACGTCATCCATTTGGCACCCCCGCCCAAGGGGAGTAACCAAGCTCGTGCCAAAGCCAGGAGAGCCTCTCACGGCAAGCAGGTCATGGCCGCCGAACTCGGCTCAGCACCGAAAAGGGCTCGGAGGGAGCGTCCCGAGATCAGGTTCACTGATGCAGATCTGGAAGCGGTGCAGCTCCCCCACAACGACCCCCTGATCGTTACTCTGAAGTTTGATTGCTCTAAGCAGGGCGTGAAGAATTGCACTGTGAAGAAGGTCCTCGTCGACCCCGGCAGTTCTTCCGAGGTCCTCTATTTCGATAGCTTCCGGAGGATGGGACTGACGGAAAAGGATCTGCAGGAGGCCCGAGTTCCCCTCATCGGCTTCAGCGCCAAACCAGTGTATCCTAAGGGGAAGGTGACATTCAAGGTCGAGGCCGGCGGCGCGTCTGTCATGGCAACCTTCATGGTGATCGACGCACCCTCGCCCTACAATGCTATAGTGGGCAGGTCCTGGCTCCATAGTCTGGAAGCAGTCCCTTCCACCCTCCACCAGAGGCTGAAATTTCCGTGGGAAGGAAAGAACGGCAGAGTTGAAATCGTCACGGTCAGAGGAGATCAGCAGGCAACTAAGCAGTGCTTGACAGCCGTGGTGCCTGGGGAGTGGGAACCCAAGGAGGTTAATATGGCCGAGATGGAGAAGAGCCTGGAGAAGAAGCTGGATGAGCTCGGCCAAGACCCAGGCAGGAAAAGCGTGGAGGAACTGACCGAAGTCCGGATCCACCCAAAGGACCCGGATCGGTTCTTCCTGCTCGGCAGCCAGCTCGGAAAGCCGGAGAGGTCCGAACTGGCCCAGTTCCTGGTGCAGAACAAAGACGCCTTTGCCTGGACGCCTCAAGAGATGCCTGGCATCGACCCCGAGGTAATGTGTCATAGACTAAATGTTGACCCTAACCACAAACCTGTGATGCAGAAAGCACGGAGGACTGGGGTCCCGCAGACCGAAGCCGTCGTCGAGGAAGTGGATAAGCTGCTTGAGGCCGGCGCTATACGAGAGGTTCAATACCCAACCTGGCTAGCCAATCCGGTGGTCGTCAGGAAAAAGACTGGCTAGTGGAGGGTGTGCGTCGACTTTACCGACCTCAACAAAGCCTGTCCCAAGGACAGCTTTCCCCTACCAAAGATTGACCAGTTGATCGACGCCACGGCCGGGCACGACAGAATGAGCTTCCTTGATGCCTACCGCGGCTATCACCAGATTCCGCTGTATGGGCCAGATGAAGAGAAGACAACTTTTATCACGCCCAGGGGAACCTATTGCTATAAGGTGATGCCGTTTGGGCTGAAAAATGCGGGCGCCACCTACCAGAGACTCGTCACCAAAATGTTCCATGGTCATCTCGGCAAGACCATTGAGGTTTACATCGATGATATGGTGGTCAAATCTGAGAAAGCGCGGGACCATTTGGCAGACCTGGCTGAGGTCTTTGCCACTTTGAAGAAGTTCAAGCTCAAACTCAATGCCTATAAGTGCGCTTTTGGCGTGGGATCTGGCAAATTTCTGGGAAGCTTGGTCACGCGCAGAGGAATAGAAGCGAATCCAGATCAGATCTCGGCCATCCTCAGGGTGCAGAGTCACACCTCGGCAAATGAGGTCCAAAAGCTCACTGGGATGGCAGCGGCACTAAATCGCTTCATCAGCAAATCCTCAGATAAGTGCCGACCTTTCTTTCAGCTACTTAGAAAAAATTCTAAATTCCAATGGACTCCAGAATATGACCATGCCTTACAGCAGCTTAAGGCTTACCTCTCTTCACCACCATTGCTATCAACTCCGGTCCACGGAGAAACCCTGTATCTGTACTTGTCGGTCTCGGATCACGCGGTCAGCTCGGTCCTCATCCGGGAAGAGGACAAGGTCCAAAAACCCGTCTACTATACGGGCAAAACCCTGATTGATGCCGAGACCAGATACTTGCCACTCGAGAAGCTCGCGTTGGCACTCGTTAGTGCCTCTCGGAAGCTCTCTCATTACTTTCAAACACATACAATAGTGGTTGTTACGGAACATCCACTTAAGTCTGTTTTTAGAAAAGCTGATTTTTCAGGAAGAATCTCGAGATGGGCCGTCGAACTCGGGCAGTATGAGATTCAGTATCAGCCTCGGACAGCGATAAAAGCCCAGGTTCTGGCAGATTTCCTTGCCGAGTTTGATTCAAGTTCGGCACCAACCCAGCTCGGCACCGAACTGGCGGGCAAAGAGCATGAGGCGCACACGAGTTCTGAACAATCACAATGCCAAGCCGATACCCCAGTTTGGAAAGTCTTCGTTGACGGATCTTCCACCTCGAGAAGAGCCGGGGCAGGAGTTGTTCTCCAATCGCCAGAAGGACTGGTCATCGAGCAGGCTCTGACCCTAGATTTCAAGGCGTCAAACAATGAAGCTGAGTATGAAGCCCTTTTAGCCGGACTGAATAGCGCCAAAATCCTCGGAGCTCAACAGCTGGTGGTCTTCAGCGACTCACAGTTGGTGGCAAACCAGCTGACTGGGGGCTACCAAGCTCGCGACGATCGGATGGCCGCGTATTTAGCCCTGGCAAAGAAGTTGCTCTCACAGTTCCAGTCAGCCGAAATCAGGCAAATAGGCAGAGAAACAAACTCTCACGCTGACGCCCTGGCAAACTTGGCCAGCGCTGTTGAGGCAGGAAGAAAGAGGAGCATCGAAGTCGGATCGTTAGCTGCGCCCAGCATTGAGCTCCGTCCACCTCGGGAAGTGTTATGCCTCGGTCTCGGCCCGAGCTGGATGGACCCCATTATCACCTACCTTAAGGATGACAGGCTTCCCGAGGACAGCGACGAGGCCCATCGAGTCAGACTCAAGGCAGCTCGGTTCTGGCTATCTCCCGAGGTCAAGCTCTACAGAAAATCGTTCTCGGGACCGTACCTCCAGTGCGTCCATCCAAGTAAGGTTGAAGACCTCCTTTTTGAGATACATGAAGGAATCTGCGGGAGCCACATCGGGGGAAGGTCCCTGGCTTATCGCGCCATCAGCCAGGGCTACTGGTGGCCGTACATGCAGAAGGATGCGCAGGTATACGTGAGGAAGTGTGAGAAGTGCCAGAAGTTCTCCCACTCTCTCCATCAGCCAGCATAGGACCTCAGCCCGCTCTCTAGCCCGTGGCCATTCGCCCAGTGGGGGCTCGACATTGTGGGACCACTCTACCGAACTCCGAGGAACAAAAGATGGCTCATCGTGGCTACTAACTACTTCACCAAATGGATCGAAGCAGAACCACTGTCATCCATCACGGAGCGGGACTCCAAGAGTTTCGTGTGGAAAAATATCATCACGAGATTCGGCATCCCTAGAGCGTTGATCTCGGACAACGGAACTCAGTTCGACTCCAAGCTCTTCAAGACCTTCTGCCAGGAGCTCGGCATCCGAAACCATTACTCCACTCCAGCTTACCCACAGAGTAACGGCCAGGCCGAGATCTCCAACAAGGTGATCCTCGATGGGCTCAAGAAACGGCTGGACCAAGCAAAGGGGAGATGGGTGGAGGAACTTCCAAGCGTCCTATGGGCTTACAGAACTACTCCAAGGCGTTCCACTTCGGCTACCCCCTTCTCACTCGCCTATGGCATGGAAGCGGTCATCCCTCTGGAGATCGGCCTCCCCACTTTGAGGTCCGAGCTCTTTGACCAGGGACAGAACGAAACCAACATGGCCAGGGAGCTAGATTTAGCGGACGAGCGAATGGAAGCAGCTGCAGTCAGGCTAGCCGTCTACCAGCAGCAGCTAGCCAGGGGCTATAACCAGAACGTCAGAGAGAGGAAGTTCTCTGTAGGAGAACTGGTTCTCAAGAAGGCTCTCCCAGGGGACAAAGATCCGAATCAAGGAAACCTGGCGCCGAATTGGCATGGCCCGTTTAAAGTCACTTCCATCGCTGGGCGGTCAGCCTATCGACTCGAAGACATGGAAGGGCGACCAATGCCGAGACCATGGAATGCATCACACCTCAAAAAATTCTATTTTTAGTCTGCACTTGTACAATACTTCGGATTTTTTTGGATTTAATGGAACTACAGTTGTTCTCAATTTGTGGCGATGACAGTGACAATGGTGTGAATGTGGAGGACCGTCTAAGGTTGGCACTCAGCCACCTAGATGAGTTGCCAAAGTGGCCGATGTCTAAGGTTGGCACTCAGCCACCTAGATGAGTTGCCGAACTGACCGATGTCTAAGGTTGGCACTCAGCCACCTAGATGAGCAGCCGAAGTGGCCGATGTCTAAGGTTGGCACTCAGCCACCTAGATGAGTTGCCGAACTGGCCGATGTCTAAGGTTGGCACTCAGCCACCTAGATAAGCAGCCGAAATGGCTAATGTCTAAGGCTGGCACTCAGCCACCTAGATGAGCAGCCAAAATGGCCAATGTCTAAGGCTGGCACTCAGCCACCTAGACGAGCAGCCGAAATGGCCAATGTCTAAGGTTGGCACTCAGCCACCTAGATGAATAGCCGAAACGGCCAATGTCTAAGGTTGGCACTCAGCCACCTAGACGTGAAGGCCGAAACGGCAAATGATGAGTGTAAGGTTGGCACCCGACCACCTAGACGCAAAGCCGAAATGGCACAATTCCCGTTAGGGCATGACGGCTATGCTGCCGAGGTGACTAGCGCCAATGGTGTGTCCTAACCTAATCGGTTCGTTTCAATCCGAGCCCATACACTTGTGGAATTGTGTGAAAAAGAAAAACAAGCCAAAGCCCAAAAGCCAAACATAACATCATAAGCTAGCAAGAACACAAAGGAGACAAGCACGGAAAGGGAATAAAAAGTCCATTGATATTGATAAATCATCAATACGTACATCAAATTTTTCATTACATTTTTTATTTCGGGTGTTGTTCTCATACAAGACAAAAAGCAAAGCAAAGGTTACATTCTTCATAACAAATGACACTCAGGTCGACGGTCCGGCCTCCGCATCGTCAATAACAACCACGGCAACGTCTTCTGGAGGAGCGGCAGCGTCATCCAGAGGAGCCGCTTCAGAGGGAGGATTCGGTATAGGCTCGGCCGGAGTCTCAGGAGGCGGGGGAACAGGAGTCTCGGCTGAAGGCGTGGCAGTCTCGGCTGAAGGCGTGGCTGCGAGGGCAGTTTGTCCAAACTCAGGAGGATTCAAAAACAAAGGATGGTCCTCTTGATACCCCAATTCCTTGAGTATGGTGCGGCAACCGAGCTGGAATATTTTTGGGCTTAGCCCCAGGATTTGCTCGGTGTAGTTTCGGCCTGCGTCCGCTGCCCCTTCCAGAAAGGCAGCGCTGGCTTCGGCCTGGGAAGACGCCAGAAGATCTTCTTTTGCCTTTTTCTCCCCCTCCAGCTCGGCTGCCAGCCTCGCCGCTCGTTTCTCCTCGGCGATGAGTTTGCCTTGCAGCTCATAATGATCCGACTTGATCTTGCAAAGCTCGCTTACCATCAGCTCGGCCTGAGCGTCAAGCTCGGCCTTCTTCGCCTCCACCTCCGCCAGCTCCAGACATTTTGCCTTCCACTCTGCTTTGACCTTCTCTTTCTCCTCCGTCATCCGACTCAGCCGGCCGTCATCTTCCATTATTCTGTCCATGACTATTTGAAGCCTTTGGACGGCCTGCAAAGAAGCAAACGAGGGCAACTTAGTACGAAGTGAGAATTCAGAGACCCATTACCAAAGGGGTTCGGCACTCACCGCGAGAGAGTGCTGCATCGTTCTCATGAGCAGCTGGGGGCTATCCTCTGATTTGTGCCTCTCCATGTCTTTGGGGAGCGCACAAGCTCGGCCGAGCGCCGCGATGACAGTCGGGCTCCCCACCAGCCTGTCTTCAACAATCAGGGGCCTCCCCCTTCGCAGCTCAAGGTCCGGCATGAAGGTTGCCGGCTCGGCCGAGGACGCTGCTGCCTGGGACTCGGCCTGGGGCTCGGGACGCCGCTCCACCAGAGGTAACGCCGGGATTGGCGCTACATTCGTCGCCCTCTCCCTAGCAGCCTGGGGGGGGGCGTTGCCGCGGTCGCTCCTCCTGAGCCGGTTCCTTCCCCTTCGCCCTCTTCCTGGGCCTCTCCCGCTCCGTGTCGGCAGGGGGGCGGGCCTCGGCGCCTGTAGGGACGATTGTGCCGGAAGGGATTGGCTCGGCCCTGAGAGCCGCCGTCCTCCCACCGAACACAGCGTCCGCCAGATTCAACGGCTGGTAGGAGGGCCTGCGTCTCTCCATCTCCTCGGTGCTGGAAGAATAGTCCTCAACCTCCGCGATGGGGTCGTGTTCGGCTACAGCTGCCGGAGTGGATGCTTCGGCGACCGAAACGCCCTTGCTCGCAGCCTCGGCAAGGGCAAGGACTATGTCTCCTGGGCGGCCGGACTTCCGTGTGTACGACACGTATCTCGGCTCGTACCTTAGGAGGGAATAGGCAGCCCTGGTATGGTGGCCACGGTAGCGGTACACCTTGTTCAGCCAAGACGCGTGTCTCCTCCAACCGTTTAGTTGGGCCTCGCGTTTGCGCTGAGGAAGACCTGCAGAAAATGTCCAAAAATTAGAGACCGGCAGCAGAAATCAAGAAAGAAAAGTCCGAAGTCCAGTAAGGGTTAAATTTTTACTCGGCGGGGTCCCGAAGATCCGCGGAACCGGCACCCTCCTCGTCACCTCGGTCTCGGTCTCGCCGAACTCCCAGTTCCCCGAAACGAGCAGGCGGTCATCCCCGGCGTATTTGTTGGAGTCCTCCAACGCCGTGACGAGGGGTTGGCACTTCGCCTTGACGCGAAGGTAATAAGTGCCCCCCTCCCGCGATTTGCAGATGTCATATATATCCTCTATGTCATGGACGCCGAGACTGATATCTAGAATCTTGTTCAGTTCGGCGATGCCCATGATGATCTTATAGCCATTGGGCATTAATTGACAAGGGCTAAGATTCCAGGTCTGCAAGCAGGATCTAAGGAGGGGGAGCAAGGGGAATCTGACCCCACCCTCGATAATGGCTATCAGAGGGAACGGCATCCAGCCATTGTGAAATGCATAGACGGAGGGATCGGCTGCCATGATCCGAACATCGTTCGGAATCATGTAGGTTCTCCTGAGTTCTGCCAGGCCCGCCTGAGAATCTATCCAGTGGGTGAAAACCCCCATCTCTAAATCTAAGAAGCCCTAACGAAGCCCTAGAGAGGCGGAAACAGGACGGAGAGATGGATGACAGAACCTCAAAAACCAAGCCAGAAACGTAAACAGACAAGAGAATTGAAGGAGACTCACTAGGCAGTCAGACTGACGGACGGATTGCAGACGATGACCACAGGAAGACAACTAGGAGTCCTGTTCTGAGGTGGTGACGCTTGTTCTGGCCTGGTGGCGCTGGATCTAGCAGGGAGCAAAGGCTTTCTAGCAGCTGGCAGAGGGCAAGGGAGATTGAGATCGAAAATGGAGAGAAGACGAGCTCAGACGTATTTAAGGTGAGGGGATGGGCGCCATCCCGAAAAATCAAATGAAAGGCACGCGGGGTGTCGCCTCGATTGACTCCCCACGCCGCCTAGAAGTGACAAGGGGACCTTATGGACGTTGACGCGTGGCGCGGTCGGTACGCCTTCCGACGCTAGGCATGATGGCCTCGTTTGGCGCTCCCATTGATTGCCTCGGGCAACCAAAGCGACGGCGGCGCCCTGAGCCGAGTTGCCAGGGCCTTTAGCTGGAGAACGCCTGGGAAATAAATGCTGGACGATTGCTAAATGGCTTCGAAAGACACGTCTAGCTCTCGACCTCAGAGCCTGGGGAAGCCCTAGAGGCCAAGAGCTGGGGGGCTATTGTGTGGGGACCACTTTGTGAACCAGCTCCCTCTGATATCGGCTGAACACGCCCGCCTCTGTCTCGGACGCGGACCCTGTGTGACTTCGGTTTCGGTGCCGTATGCCGATATCGGGGAAACGTCGTTCAGTTCGGCCACGCTACCCCATCCAGTCTCGGCCATGAGGAATTACACTTGTATCCATCAGCCACGGCCCCATCAGAACAGGGCCCAAGAAAGGGATTTGATGAGACCTTAGCCGTCTACAGATCAGGGCAAGGTCAGGCCCAATGTGACTGGCATTAAATGCAGCATGGGCTGATCGGACTCGCATTAAATGCAAAGAGGGCTGTGATGGACCTTCATTAATGACTTTGTGGGCTGACAAGACCCAGGTCACATCACAAAGCCCACTGGCACTTTCACCAAGATTATTCCTTATAAAAGGCACGAACCAGACTGAGAGGAGGGTAAGCATTCTCTTGCTAAACAACCAGAGTCTTTCCTGTCTTTCTCCTCTTCCTCTCTTCTCCGATCGATTGCTGACTTAAGCATCGGAGAGCCCTGCGCTGCTCACAGCCAGGGTCCTCTGACCCTTGTTTTTCTTCTCTTCCAGGTTCAGGCCGTCGCAGCTATCTCTTCCATGCATTGAGTAAGTCCTAGAAGGCCTCCTGATCTTGTGAGTATTTTATTCTTGCACTTACATCTAGTATCATAAAATTTCTGATTCTTGATCAAATCCTTTGAAGTTGGAAACTCTTGAAGGAAAATGGGGATAAGATAAGTAGTGTAATTAATAGAAAATCTGTTTATTTTTACTTGATCAGTTTTAAAAGGATAGATGAGTACAAAAATATAATTAACTTTATAAATTGATTGTAATTAAAATTTGAGCAACAATTATATTTAAAATTAGAAAATAAAAGGTAATGTTTTTATTTTAAAAAGAAACTATTGTAAATCTTTAGTTGAAACTTATAGAAGAGACCCGTGATGAAGGAGTTCAAATCATTAAGAGTCCCTCTAAATTTGAGTTGATTAGATGGAGACCGAATTCAAATAATGTGAGACTTTTGTATTTAAAATTAACTTAGAAAAAAAAACTATAAATGCTTAAGAAATCCGAGTTTTTTTTTTCTCGATTGCCCAATGGTTAGGACATAGGAAGTAAAGGGCACACAGGATTCGAAGCCTAGTAGGAGCTATGGGAGTGGGCATCTTATCCACAAGGCCAGCCCACTATTCCCAAGAAATTTGAATTTTGTAGGACACTTCTATATTTGAGAATATAAAGTCAAAATAGAGGCAAAATTAAGAGTGAAGTGGAGCAATCAGTTGTGAAACTGAACCTTAATTTTTAAATCAAATTGCCTGAACTTCATTTATTATAATGGGCTAATTAGATTAAGGTCTAAGATAAAAGTTGTAACCTTTAAGTTATAAAAGATGTAAATCTTAATGTCTAATTTATAATATTCTATTTTATAATTATAAAAAAGCTCTTATTTCATGGGTGATTGATAGGAATGGCAATGGGCTGGGTTTAAATGGAGATGCCCCGACCCGCTCCTATTACGGGAGCGGGTTTAGTAGCGTGTTGGTAGGGTCTGGTCGAGCATTGTCTTTGATGCATTAACCCGAGTAGGGTTCAGAGCGGGTTTGGGTCTTGGAGTGCATCAACTTGAGCCGCCTCATATAATTTTACTTCATTTATTACTGGGTTCATTTCATTTCATATGAGAGCTAAGTAGTGCAATGGCGATGAGGACGAAGATTTTTCTAGAGTTCATGGGATTTGGTATGGCAACCATCAAACCTAAAACGGGTCATGTGGGTATGGTATAGTGGAAATACCAATCAGGTAGGATTTAGGTCTATCTAAACCCAAACTCCACCTGCCCCCTTTCCAGCCCCCGTGATTGGGACCTTTAGGAATTATGGTAATTGGGTCCATCTTTTAAAAATTATAATATAGAACCCACCATTTGCTTCATTAACACTTTTAAATAATACATTGTCCACCTCTATCCACTTTAACTAACAATCTCTAAAAAAATACTGTTATCCTTAGCTTATTTTTGTTGGGCAAAAAGCTCTCATTTGTAAATAAGCTCTACAAAATAGATAATACAATTAAAGGTTTTACCAAGCACTCCAATATATAAATAAGATCTAAATCATAAAAGTAAGAGCTTTTTTTGTTTGAGTTACCAAATGCCACTTTGGACTAATTCCGCCGCAATTGGAGCTTTTTGGATTTAGAGTTGGGTCTACCATCCTATTGATTGTGTATAATACTCATAGTAAATTAAAATGAATAATAACAGTAAAGGTTGTCTTAATCATACCAACTCCAATATTTATGTCGGGATAAATTTTTGAATAGCTTCTACTTTCAGTTGGCAAACCCAGTTTCTACTCTAATTTGAGGAAAATCTACAGGCAACTTCCATGGAAAGATGAAATCACTATATTAGCAAATTCTATGATTTTTAAATACATTGGAAAAGGTTTTCTGAGGAAGTTAGAAATTGATCATGTTTGGTGCAAAAGGTTTTCCCTTGATGAATTGGTGCTAATGCTATTTGATGCAGCTGCGGATTTCTTAGAGACAACTACTATTTAGTGAAAACTACTGCGTGGGTGGGGAGGAGGAAAAAAGAGGGTGGCTGGGTGGAGTGGGGGTGGGAGTGAGGAAATGAGGGGTCATTTTTTTGTGGAAATGGACTTTCCATTCCCCCCCCCCCATTAGAAGTCTTTTTTCAGGCCTAGGAAGGAAAAACTGAATTAGCGAAAAACAGTTCCACGGAAAACTGCAGCACAAAAAACATGAAAAAAGAATTTTCAGCAGAAAAACATTTCCTTTTCTACAAAAATGGGCTACATAAACATGCTCCTAGAGTTCTAGCCTCCATTTTGAAGTAAGATAGGGAGAGGGGTAGGGTCAGTCAGCGGCCAGCGGGTCGGGAGGAGGGGGACAGCCAACCAGCAGAGAGAGGGAAGGGTAGTTTAGGAATCTTTTTTTTTATAAAAAAGTGGGTGTGTGCAAAGTAAAAAGTAGTGTGTAGGTAGTAGATCTCTATGCTTTATTACAAAAATGGTTAAATGAGATTTATCAAATATTATCATGATGTTTACAAAAGATTTACGATTTATGTTTTTGATCCATGGTTAATTGCATGGTCAGCTGGGAAAGATCTAGGTACTAGACTTAAAAGAAGTTCTAAGATACACTGCAAGGTGAGAACGGCTCTTTACACTAGTAATAGGGTAAGGAGTGGTTGTTCATTAGGAGGTCCAGGGTCTGAACCTAGACTCCCCACTCCAAAGTCCCCAGCCCCTTAGCTTGGTCAAAAAAAAAAAAAGGGGGATACATTGCACGACCTCTACCCTAGATTGCATATGCTTTGAAAGTTTTCATATTAGTTTTCCAATGATAGTTTAGATAGATTGGTAAGATATTGAGTCAGGCAGATCAATGAGTTTAGGTGAGTCTAATCAAGGACTCGCCTTTTTTCTTCTTTTTGATTCAAGAAAATTTTCATTTTAGAATGAAAACACAACCATACAACAAGAGATTTTACAAAAAAAAAAAAAAAAAGAAGCCCACTTTAGGTGACCACTGGGCCTAAAAGATAATTTTAACCGACTTTGCACAAGATCAGTCATTTTGCCTGAAAAATAATGTTTTTTTAGCACTTTCAACTAGCGACCTTAGTTTTATGATATTAAGAGTCTCTAGGGACCCTGCGGTGTACACAAATTAGAATAAAATAAGAGTGTTTCCTCGTGTTTCGTTGTTAACAAATTTATTTTCCTTCACCACGTTCATCTGCGCGCAGGCACCAACTTAGCCGTCCAACTGTGGTCCCCTCCAACATCCCCTTCGTCTGCTGCTCCTAGCACTCTTACCAACTATGGTCCCCTCCCACATCCTCTATGTCAAATGTATGTATTGTTGGATGCTCCCCTTTGACCTTTTTTGAGTCGTTTGGGCTCGATTGTCATCTAGGTTGGGCCCTTATTGCGTCTCCATGCTAGTGCTGGTGGGGATATTGGAAGTCAGGGAGTCTATCTCATCCACAGTGTAGTCTCTGCTATGAGGAGTTGGGGTGCTTGAGGGTGTCTCATTAGAGTACGCATAGTAACTTGGAGAACTGCACCAATCCACAAAAATACTTTAAGCATCAGTATTTAAATTATTGTATGTTCTCATCATGATATAAGCGCGAGCAAGTAACAACTTCAAGTGCCAGTATCTTGCTAGTGTGTAATGCTCTGTTCTCATCATGATAACAAAGCAAGCAACACAACGCTATGTACACACCTAAGAGCGGGATTTTGTGGTTTCTTATCACTGCGATTTCATATAGGAGTAAATCTGATAGTCTCCATGACCCCACTATGGGTTCCACTCCACGGAGATTTGGATGTAGCACCCCAATGGCTCCTCACATTGTGATAAAAAGCGTTGAGGTGAAGACGCTTTACAAGCAACCCTCCTTCACTGTGACCTGACGCTCGCTGGTGCAATGAAAGCGGTGATGGTGCCTGGGCCACGCTCGATATTGGTATCTCATCGCTGACAGGCTGAGGGGACCACAGTTGGACGGCTGGGTCGAAAGAAATGGGCGCAAACCAACGTTGTGAAGGAAAATAGACTTGTTGACAACAAAATACAAAGAAACACGCCTATTTTATTCTAATATATGTACACCGCAGGGTCCCCAAGGACCCTTAGCATTATAAAACTGATATCGCTAGGGACGCTAGTTGAAAATGCTAAAAAAAAATACATTTTCAGACAAAATAATTGATCTGATGCAAGGTCAGTTAAAATGATCTTTTAAGCCCACCGGTCACCTAAAGTATTATTATTATTTTATTTTTTTTAATAAAATCCCTATACAACAATTAAGCAAATTCTCTAATCCAAGATCATAGACAATTAAAACCTATAACTAGAGCACCTACCACCCCATTGGGCCGGACCCTTCATATTAAAAACAAGCTGACTCCTTTTTAATTTTTTTTTCTTAAGATAGTCAATAAGCTGTTTCAAACAGTAAATGAGTAGTCAGTAATGCTGTTTCAAACAGTAGATGAGGGCCTTCAAGTAAGATATTTATAAGACCCACCAGTTCAAAACACTTTTAGATTCCATGGATGAATTGCAATTTGATTTAGAATAGACCCATAAAACCTAATCTTGTCTGGAGAAGAGTTTACAGCACAGTCAACCCTACTGCCAAAATCCCTCCGCCAGGGAAACAAAATGAAAGTATAGGAATAAAATAGACATTAATTAAGGAACATGGACCGACCTTAACTTATGGATTTTTATGGTGGTGATGAAAGAGACAAAACCCATGCAGAGCTTCACACTTCACAGTCCACAAAACACAAATATAAGCTCATGTTAACCTCCATGGAAGAAGTTTCCCCTTGGAATCAAGAAAATTTTAGCTCATGTTTGTGTTCTTTTCCTCACAAAAAGGTAACATCAAATTTAAATTTTGAAGTAGTATAAAAAAGTGATTCCACATTCCTCACTTTTTCCACCGAAAAAAACATGCCCCCACGGTCCCACCCCAACTTGATTTTATGAGGAATCTCAAAAAAATTAGCCGAATTTTTTTTTTTCTACAATGAAAAGCAGCCAGGTAAAATATAAATTTTCCTGTAACGTATAAAATTATTTCGACAATCCACGCTTTTTCCATTTACTACATAAGAGAAAAAAGAGAAAGACAGTCAATGCTTACCAAACAATGCATTTGCTTTATGGCAATAGCTATTCCGTTTTTATTGGGGAAAGAAAAAAAAAAAAGCCATGGAGATACATTAGGTAAGAGGTAATGTGTTTGGCAAATTTCTTTGTTATGCTTAAAAACTCAATCTTTTGGCGAATTCTACTAAATTTGTTAGAAATCATTGTTTCTGTTATTGTAATTGTCCCAAAAGATTGCTACATATTTCTTGACATGGCAGCTTGCCTCTTCCATGATGCTTCACATAATAATAATAATAAAAACGCTTTCTAAGAAGCCCTATTTTGAGTGGGGCCCATCTAGATCAAGACAATCAAAGAGAGATAAGAATAGAAAGGCAAAAGCATGGATTAGGAAAGCATGAAATATCAGGTCAGTCAAATGGTCCTGTCATTAGTTTAAGGTCTTAAAAATTTAATAGTCATACGTCGCGTGAACAAAAGAACAGGAAAAAAAATATATAACTACAACAACACACCAAGCATTACAATTTACAGCCCAAACAAAACCATCCCAAAGGACGTGAAAACCCGAAAGACCAGAAAACTTGGGCATGTTTTTAACTGGTATTTAGAGAAATCATATCCCGAGAATTTCTACATTCTTAGACATAGTAGTATTTCTCAATCCTCTTTTGTACTCAAGTGTCAAGAAATTCTATCTAAATGCAAAAGGGTTAGAATTCTAGGAAATCTAGGTCGCATTTCTTTACTAGCATTTCTAACAAAAGTTTGGCATGTTGTGTTTTTTTTCTTTTGGACATGATGTGATTACTTGTTGCCTTATATTTGAGATGTCCTGATTATTTCATAAGAGTTTCAAATTTTAGCAACCTATTAAAGGTCTCAAATGAGATTTTGGGATTCCGGGAATCCCAATCTCTTTACTTCTTCGTTTAATGTCCCATGTCTCTTGACCGGCGGAGAACAATGTCACAAGAGTTTGATATTGATCCAAACTCTTTTCTAAGAGTATTTTCTTTTTTTTTTTCTTTTTCAGAAACTTTATTAGGAGTTAGATCCTAATCACAACTCTACATATTAAGACTTCATTGGGGGATAAACCATGGTCCATAGCCAATCACTTAATCTGACATGGGCCCACGTGGCAGGCGGGCCACACAATTGTTACAACTCAGTATTCATGTTTTTTTTTATGTAATTGGAAATTAGAGTAAGTGGAAGAAACAAGGGTACAAAGAAAACAAAAACACCTTACCCAACGTAGGAAAAGCAAAAATCTGGTATAAAAGAATTATACAGACACCAAAAGAAACAGAAAGCAACAACAACAACATCAACAATAAATCGAAACTCTATCCACCCCTTATTTTGCAAAAGAGTATGCAAAATACCGGATATGCGGAAACCTTGCACCAACAGCGGATGAGGTGAACAAAATATCATGAAAATAAAACTAAAACCTTCATTGGAACCTAGCCATCAACACCCATGAAATAGAATTCATAAAATCACTTTCAATTAGGATTGCAAACGAGATGGTTCTAGATCGGAACCATAGTGGATCTGAAACCATTTTTATATAAAGGTTCCAATTCCGGATCCAATTTTGAATCGAAATGTTTTGTTGGTTCTAGACCCAAATTCGATTCTAGAATCGGGTTCATCCAGATGACTCGAATCTAGTTCCAAAATCAATTTTGTTTTCTCTTTATTCTTCATTTTTTTCTTAAAATAAGCATATTATTCAACTTATAACAGTGCATCAAGTATACAATATCTAGTATTATACATAAGAATGCCAAAAAATAGTTGGTTTTAAAGTACAAATTGCAATATCAAAGACTAATATGTCGGGTCTCAGGTCCACAGGTCAGAATCTATATGGACTCAGAACCGGACTCGTTTATCAATCGGAACCTAAATTAGGTTCTGGACCCAGACACGTTTATGAATCGGAACCTAAAATAGGTTTCATACCCAGTTTTTTGCAGGTAATTGAAGAATTGGATATCCGTTTGCAACCCTATTTCCAATAATAAAAGGCCCTTGGAAGGAGGATGAAGCAAAAATATAAAGCACTTCCAAAATAACCACCACCTCCACTTCAATGGACTCCATATGTCCCGCATGTTTGAACAATAAGGCAAAAACAACTTCTTCACTAATACAAAACACCCTGCCAACTCCTGTTGACCCTTGTTTCACCCTTTGCTACCCATAGGGACCAAAAAACACTAAGATGCTCTCCTACCAAACCACGCACTGAAGAGAGTCCTTCCAATTATGCACTAAGCCAACACCCCTAAGGCCATGAAACTCTTCCCTACTAGATGCCCACTTGGTTATCCCTCACAACAACACATATACAACATCCACCAAGGCATTGAAGAACCCCTGAAGACACTATCATTCATGTTTTAGATGTGATAAAAAAATTTGCAGCAGCTGTGAACCTATGCAATCCTCTTCCTTCATCCAGAGGTGGGACTGATAGTAAAATGACACGGTCATATCCATATTATTTAGAAAAAAATTAAGAAAAACCCTAAAAATGAGCCCTAAATGTATAGGGTTGAGTTGTGCTCAAATGAGAACAGTGGGCAACAAATCCAAATCCCCTGTGGACCAATAGGGAACTCTGTTTGAACTAATTAGGAGGTGACACATTGTTTTGTATTTAAACGACCGGACTAGCTTTTAAAGACACCATTTTTTTAAATCAATAATTTTAAATTCAATAAATTTTCGTGTCACTTGTTGATTGGCACAAACAAGCTTCCCAGTTATATCCAAACAGGGATCCGATTCGTGGCCAACATATATAGGTTCAACCTCAACAACCTTCACCTCAACAACCTTCATTGACTAAGTTTGAAAATGGCATCCAAAGTCAAAGTAAAACTTGATAGGGTCGACTTAAGCCATTAATTATAGGTCCCATCGAAGTCAGGTCGACTCGCAATTGAGCAATGAGTCAAGTCCAGTCGGCTCCAAGTTTAGATGGCAGGTCAAACTCAAATAGAAGAATAGGTTCAATCCCGACCCATCCCTTGCACCGAACGAGTCAGACACGACAACTACTATAACCCAGCACCAAAACAAAAACCGGGTCAATGAGGTTCTGAATTACCGCGTCCTGGGTTCGGGTCAGGTTGCGTGTGGGGTCACAGGGACTACTAATTCCAAGGATTCTTAAATCCGAGTCTTAAATTATTAATTTTGCCTTCTTAGACATAACAAGTAAGAAATGGAAAAGTTAGGTAGCAAGTGTATGGGTAGAGATGTAAATAGGTCATAAATTCTTCGATTACTCGAAGGTTCCGACCTATTAAAAATCGGATCTAAGTCTTTATTTAGGCCTCGATTAGTAAATGGGTCCAGGTTCGATTCCACCTTAGCTCGGATCCGTAGACCTGATTACTTCGATTCTCGAAAATCTTTCTTAAAAATCATGTTTTTTTTAAAATTATTCTCTACTTGGATTCGGATCCGGATTCAGACCCGTCCCATATATGGTTCGGTTTCGCTTCCAGAACCAAGAAACCGATTCCTTAACGGACCCGGATCCCAGAACGGAGCCCTTTACAAATCCTCTATCCTGATTATTTTACCATAGGAAGTCAACTCGGATATGCAGACACAGAGAAAATGTCAGTGGGTCAAGCTCACTATCATGCCTGCTATTGGCAGACCGTACATATGCCGTGATGGGGCCGGCGTCGGACATGATCTAAAATTTATATGAAAATTTTGGATTCACATTTAAATATATATAAAAGTCATAGGTCCACCCTCAAAACAAACACGAAGTTGCACATTAAGTCCAAAAACCAAACTACCTATTTAGGTCTACACCCCTTAAAAAAAAATCCTGGGCCCACCGTGGGCTGCAGATCCAACGGCTATGTAACTCTATGGCACTATCCGTTGAAGGCCGGGGATAGCCGTTGTGTTTTTCTTTCTCAACGTCTCTCGTCAGATCCGAAATCAACGGTCTTTTCTTTAGGAATTAGGCTCAAGCAAAGACCAGTGCTTATGATAGACATTGAAAGTTATAGCCCGCAGAAACTTCCTTCCATGCTTTTCTAAATACACTGTTAGATTATCAATGACTGTCAAATGTAGGCAATCTTGTTTTATAGTTACTGTGTAAAAACTGTAAATTTCAAAATCTCCTTGAGTAGCCATTTTCTCTGAGGAATCTTGCATTGTTGTGGACGTTCTGTAGCAGCCTTTAAATTAGAAGTGTTTAGCTTTGTTAATGATTGCCTGTCACCATGGTAATTCAAGACCTTGAAAAGTCAAAATCGTATGTAAATTTACATCTCAGTGCATTTTCACTTATCATCCTTCCCCCTTAAACGCTATGGTGGGGCTCATTCAACCATAAATTCATGTATTTTATGCAAACACTCTAAAGATAAGATCTTTTATAGATAAATGTTAAGTTTTATCGTACTTACTTCTAAGCCTATACAAATCAAACTTCCAAAGAAATATATATATATATATATATAGTTACACTACAAAACTCCCCTTTTTAAATTGAAGAGTTTCAAAGAATTTCTCATATATATTTATATGAGAGATCTTAAGCTGTTTTTAAAATTATCTTCATTGTAAACTACCTTAAATCATCTCTAAAATCAAAATAAATTTAATTTAAAACTGGCTTTTTGAGCTCCATCATGCCAAAAATAGAGAAATCGATTTTGATTTATGGGACGGTATCAACTTATGATAACATAAGCTGCACATAAGTCAAAACTGATTATCATCAATTCAAAATTACGTTAAATATCACCATCTTTTATTGGATCAAATAGTTTGATTAGGTGTGTCCCCTACATATGAAAAAATAAAATAAAAATCCCAACAGTACTGATATATATTTCCAGGATGTTCCGACCATAGTCCAGGTTGCAACCTATAAGAGCACTGTCAAAACTTCCATGGACCCGCGGACTATATAAATAAAATCTGGAACTGGGGCCATAATTACGTTCCCAAAAACGCGTCTTCTCCTTCTTACCTATAATTACATGTATGTAACGCGTGTTTTAGGCTTCTAACAGAATCTCTCTCTTCATTTCAAATCTCTCTCCTCCTTACTTTCCACCTTCTTTGAAGTTTGAACAGTACCCAACGTGTTTGTTGGAATTCCAGAGCCATTTCCAGCTTCTCTCTCTGTCTCTCTCTCATCATATCATCCCAAATACTGCAACCCACAATGCCAACTGGATTCTTGAGGATGTTACATCTCTATCGCCTTCTTAATTCCCTCCTCTCCCGCTTCCTACCCAAGAAAATTGCTTCCCTTCTACCCAATTCTTGGCTCTCAAACACCCATCAACCAATTCCTCAAGATATCAAAGTATCTTCTTCATCATCATCATCACCATTGTTATCAGTTACGCGCATGAATTTGACTGAGCTGCGGCATGTGTTCCAGATGTTCGACCGCAATGGTGATGGCCAAATCACAAAAGAAGAGCTCAGCGAGTCACTTGAGAACTTGGGGATTTATATACCCAATAAGGATCTTGCGGCGATGATCGAGAAGATTGACACGAATGGAGATGGGTGTGTTGATGTGGGTGAGTTTCGCATGTTGTATGAAATGATTATGGATGAGAAGGATGAGGAGGAGGACATGAGGGAGGCTTTCAATGTGTTTGATGAGAATGGTGATGGGTTCATCAGTGTGGAGGAGCTGAGGTCTGTGCTGGGGTCTTTGGGGTTGAAGCAAGGGAAGACAGTGGAGGATTGCAGGAAGATGATAAGGCAGGTGGATGTGGATGGAAATGGGATGGTGGATTTCAAGGAGTTTAAGCAGATGATGAGAGGGGGAGGATTTGCTGCCTTGAGCAGTAGTAGTTGAGTGCATCTGGGGTTTGTGTCTAGTAAGTTTGTGGGGTTGGTCAATGATTGTCCACATTTCTCAATACTGATTTGGGGTTCAGGTCTTGTGGGTGGATTGGTTTTTTTTTTTGGTTGCTTCTCAACCATATTGAAGAAAGTTGCCATCTGTCCCACTCTGATTCTCACTAGTTTAGTTCATCTTTTGGGGCTTCTTTCAGAAAAGTCTAGCAACTGGATTTTTTTTACAGCAATACCCGAAGGCTGTAATATCACTCCAATTAGTTGTATTCAACAGCTTGTGGATCATTCGGATGTATATGATTATTTCATCAATCAATCATGCTTTCTGTTAATTTCTATTCTCTCTCTGTTGTTCCATTTCTCACAAGAGAGCAGAGTTTAAGAGCTTATGCTTTCTGTTAATTTCTATTGGATCATTCGGATATATATGATTATTTCATCAATCAATCATGCTTTTCTGTTAATTTCTATTCTCTCTCTGTCGTTCCATTTCTCACAAGAGAGCAGAGTTTATGAGCTTATGCTTTCTGTTAATTTCTATTATCTCCTGTTGTTCCATTTCTCACAAGAAAGCAGAGACTTTTAATTTCTGTTCTCACAAGAAAGCTCGTGCTTTCTGTTAATTTCTATTCTCTCTCTGTTCCATTTCAGCAGAGCCTATGAGGTCGGCTCCAATTTCTCTCTCTCTCTCTCTCTCTCTCTCTCTCTCTCTCTCTCTCTCTCTCTCTCTCTCTCTCTCTCTCTCTCTCTCTCTCACACACACACACACACACACAATCATCATCTCACAATCAGTTTTAACCAGTGTCAGTGACTTCTGATTGTGAAAGGGAATTCTTGTGTGCAATTTGGGTGGAACCAAATTGGATTTCAACTCGTATGGTTTACAGGTGACGAATTCAATATATGTTTTTTTTTAATTTTTTTGGTAGATTGGGTCAGTGGCATAGTACTCATGTTATCACTTACCTGCCCAGGAAGTGATCCTTTGGTGATGTTTTTAAGGTTTTTTTTTTTTGGTAGATTGGGTCAGTGGTATAGTACTCATGTTATCACTTACCTGCCCAGGAATTGATCATTTGGTGGCTGTATGAAATAAGACACCCATACCATGGGGTTGTCCCGTTTTTGTTGATTTCAATGATTCTTGATTGGCCCTGACAATTTAACAGTTTTATGGTTCTTTAGCAGTTTGGTAGAGGCCACTGGAGGAAGTAAAACTCACATGTTCATTTTGTGATTGATAAAAAACATCAAGGCCAATTTGATGTAGATAAAATGACAAGGGGGAGAATCTCTAATAAGTGGCAAGATGATGAGAAAACTATGGTTAGAAGATCCTCTTTATAAAACCATTTAGCAGTGATTCTCTGCTGTCCTAGATTTGAATAGAGAAAATTTTGTGGCAGAAAACTATTTAACTACTATTGAAAAGGTATATGAATTATTAAGTGGAAATCAATTTTATTAAAGAAAAGGGTCTTTCTATACTCTCTTGGGAAGAAGATTTTCTCACATAGCTTTTGTAAAATTTGTTTAAGAGAAAATATTACTTTTATTTCTAAAAATATTATCCAAACAAGGGAAAACTGTATTTGATTAGAGAAAAACTTTCTCCTCCCTGTTTTTCTCCATGTCCAAATGGTCTCTTGCTCTGTGGTGGTGACTTTGCACGTTCTCTCTCTCTCTCTCTCTCTCTCTCTCTCTGAGGAAAATAATCAATCAATGCCACATGATCATACAAATGAAAAGAGATCCTAGAGTTCATTTCTTTTTTCTTTTGAATTAAAGTTTGCATATGAGTCTTGTGAACTGATTGGCTTAGTATGAAAAACACAAAAAGAACTCCATATGAGTTGCATAATCGATCAATGCCACATGATCATATAGATAAAAAGAGATCCTAGAGTTTTTGTTCTTTTGAATTAAAGTTTTCATGAGTCTTGTGAACTGATTGCCTTAGTATGAAAAAAAAGAAGAAAGAGTTGCATATGAGTCTTGTGAACTAATCGCCTTAGTGTATGTATGGACATGGTGCCTCAGTATGAAAAAAAGGAGAGTTGCATATTAGTCTTGTGAACTGATCACCTAGTGTATGGCCATGGTCATCAAGAGTGGGACAAATTTCCCATAATGGTGTATGAGGGGGGACATTCACATGTTTCCACCCCTGTTCATAACATCTAAATTAGTTACTATTAGAACAACTCTGCTATGTTTCTTTTTTACTTCAAAGAAATGAAAGACATGGAATCATCACCAGTTAAATATTTCCAAAAGGGACTGCATTGGATTTTGAATGGCACCAATAGTTTAGAAAGGGACTGCATTAGATTTTCATTCGACTAGACCGATCAAGACATGTTGACACTCCCCTAGCTCATTTCAAGATTGCATAACATGTGTAAATGCCCCAATTTATGACACTCCAATAGGATCATTTACTCAATATCTTTCTGGAGTTTTCTGAAAGAATCCGGTGATGAAAAACTAATAACCCAAATCTTACACATTTTGAGAGGGTTTCCAAAGAGTATTCAGTGCAGTTCAATTGCATGCCTTGGGGATCTAATTCATTCATCTCCTGCTCGTATTGCTGTTAGGAGATTTGTGTTTATGTTTTGATGTGATCTAGTTCTCATGTCCATGGATCAATTGTGTTCTCATGAATAAGTATGTGAAAAGATTGGTTAAGCACTTCGCGTCATTACTTCCTCCAAAGTGTAATTAAGATAAATTACTTTGGATTGGATCTAATCAAAGTTTGCTGCTTTGTGTAGTTCTCCATGCCCTTTCACTCCCTTAATCGAATCAAGAGACTCTGCCTTATTATTTTGTTCTAATCAGGGCTTACAGTACGTTCAAAGGCTGGCTTGTCCCAACATATTTAGCACAAAGGGGTTATATTATAGATTTCAAATGGGCTCAAGTGTGGCTTACTTCTGAGTTCTGGCCTATGTTCGAATTTAGACCTTAATGTCTGTCTTGGAAACTAACTAGGCCAATGCCAATTTATTCGTAGCCGAGGTACCATCCTCTCCGCAGGAACGACCAGGGTTGGAACCTGATGGTTAGGGACTTGGGAACAGCGTGACTGGGGGTGCGAGTTGTACAACCAGAGTAAAAATAGGAAAAAGAAACTAAGCAGGTCAGGCTTTTCCTGGCCTGACCCAACCTGGCCCATGAAATATTGTGCTAAATACTCATCATAACCATCTTTCGTCCCTTGTTATTCTTTATATATAGGGAAAATTTCAAATATGGACTTAATTTTTTCCCTTATTTTAAAAAAGTACATAAGTTTTGAAAATTTTCAAATTAGTCCCTAAGCTTTTCAGTAAATTTACAATTAAGGACATCCGGCCATTTAAAGGTATTTTTTGGTTACTTTTTCCTTAATATTTTGAAAATACTCAAATTACCCTTCATTCAAAGTCATGATATGGTTTTGGCGGCCACTACATGCAGCCAATCACTGTGGGAATACTGGGTGTTCATGATCACCGTGAGGACACCTGCGAGAAAAATGAGAAGAATATAAAGGAAGTGAATGAGAGTTTTATTACAATGAAGAGTAATTTGGGTATTTAAAAAAAAAAGAAAAAAAATTATCAAAAATAACTTTAAATAGATGGATGTATTGAAAACTTCCTGAAAAACCTTAGAAACTAATTTGATAAGTTTTGAAACTTATGTCCTTTTTTGAAGTAATGCCAAAACTTAAAAGGATTTTTTTTTTGTTTGAAATTCTCCCTATATAATTCTGCACATTGAGTCTTTTCACAAAAAAAAACAGAGGAAAAAAAAAACATCCAATTCCCACCAATCGAACGGCCATGAAAGGGCAATCTTGCAAATCTCATGTATGATGGAATGATACTGTCCCATGGTCTGGAGTAGGCCTGTCAATGGGCCGGGCCGGGCCTGGGCTTGGGTTGTCCAATCCCGTCCCAAAAATAGGACGGGCCTGCCAGGTGTTGTCCAATTCCGGCCCTAAATTGAACGGGCTTACATCTAATTCCGTCCCGTACGGGCCCGGGCTGGGACAGGGCCGGGCCTGGGCTTAGCCCGATCCTGGAGATAAGCAAAACATTCTCTAATTATTCCTACTGTTACCAGACACCGGTGTGAACTCGACTTTAAACCCTCCTCTTTTTTCCAGGCTTGGGACCGGCAATGCAATGCAACAAGCAACATGGCGGAGTTAAAAACTTTTTTTTTTTTTGCTAGTGACAGTAGGAAATCAGAAAATCAATAGAAATGAATGAGTATACTATAGGCTATATGGGTCAAGTAATGTAGGAATGATTAAAACCTTTTTTTTTCCGGTAAAAGTAGAAAATCAGAAAATCAATAGAAATTAATGAGAATAAGTATCCTATATGAGTCAAGTTAAAGTAATGTAGCATCAGTTAAAAACTTTTTTTTTTTAAAGTAGAAAATCAGAAAATCAATAAAATGAATGAGAATGAGTATCCTATATGGGTCAAGTAATATAAAAAAGAAATCAACAGAAATTAATTTTCTTTTAATATGTCTAAAACATCAATTAGTGCATTCCCATCATTATCTAAATCACCACCACTAGTTGGGTCATGACTAAACCAATCTTGGGCAGAAGAGGCAGAAGAGCGATTGAGTGTGGAATGTTTTTAGGGCTTGCAACGTCTTATAAAAGAGATGGACTGATGGAGGGCACAGTTACAAGAATGCCCCTCCTAATTAGCCATTTTTTTACTGTTAGTGACAGGCAGTTTAGGTAATATAAATTTTTTATCAAAATTAACTTGGAGCGGGCTGGGCCGGGCCTGAACGGGCTGGGCATCCTCTGCCCAGTCCCAGTCCCATTTTGGCCGGGCTTTAAAATTATTGACCAAGCCCAACCCACTGGGCTCAATTTTTTTTATAAAGCCTTGTATTTTCGGGCTTGAGACGGGCTGGACCGGGCTTTCTACCCGTTTCAACCCGTCCCATTGACAGGCCTAGTCTGGAGGGGCCAGATTGGGAGGGTGGGAGGAGCTGCAAACTTTTACAGAAAAGTGGAAAACTCACACTAGTCAAAGGCCCTTTTCTGTTGAATCTCCTCCTCTCTCTCACACACGCACTGATGCACAAAAATCCCATCTTTGCATGAAAGCAAATGCCTGCAGGAAAGATGAGTTTCCTCCTTCTCCTCTTCTTCTTCATTTCCCTGTCTTGCTTGACCTTGTCTCGTCTAGAACAACATCATGAAACGATCGAAAGAACGAAACCCAATTCAAGGACGGTCATAGATGTAGAAGGAGGCCCAGATTCTGTGGTTTGGGTAGTGCAGCTCTCTGATCTCCATTTCAGCGTTTTCCATCCAGATAGAGCTGATGATTTCAAAAGGGTGGTGGCCCCATCCCTTGCACTGATTAACCCATCTTTGGTTTTGATTACTGGTGATCTGACAGGTATTCTGTTGATGCTTCTGTTAATTTTTCTGTTTTTTTCTTGTTGGGCCTTTTTTACATGAACCCATCTGCTCTTTCTAGCTTTCACTAATTAAAAGGGATCATGGGTTTTTGATAAATCTTCCTATCTTTTTTTCTCTGTCCTGCTTTGGGTTTAACAAATATTGAATTTGTGATTGACTGAGACATTAATGAATGGTTTTTTCTGATGTTTTTGGCCGGGCAGGATTGTATTTGTGGGAATTCATCCAACCATTGCTAAAATTTTAGGAAGGTTTTGCCAAATATATATATATATATTTGTTTTTACGAAATTGTTTGAGAAACAAGCTATTCTTTTTCTTTAGAGTGGTGTCTTGTTGGTATGTTTCTATTATTTTTCCTTCTAAAAAAAAGATTATGTGTTTAGTGAATACTGAAGGGAGAAGTACCAATCTCCTATGATATGCAGAAAGTAGTGTGGTGGGTGTCTTGGTGAAAGTCCCAAAGGGATTTTTGTTGGGGTTCCCACCGATTCATGGATGATCAGAGGTTAGGGTGTCGATTATTTTTTACATATGCATGCACCTTGGAGTTGGTCATCTTTTTCTCTACTTGTCCAAATCCAATCTTAATCTTTTGAAACTCAGCATAAAAATAATTGAATATACCTCATATCCTTTTATTGATTTTGCTCAGTTGGTTAGTTGAATATCCAGCAGTTCTTTTTTTTCATTTTTCATTTCATTTTTTTATTTTTTATTTATTTTTAAGGTAACATGCTTTAACCCTGCCGTTTGGTGGTTGTTACAATGAGCACCTTCCAACTACTTTGGGCTCTTGTCCCTCCAGTTTTTGTCCTAATCTATTATCGAAATGTTTAATTTTTTTTTGTTCTTACTTTTCATTTTCTTTGTTGCTGTTGTAGTATAATTCCTTGTGCTTCTTCCTTTTGCAAATAAATTGGTTTTTACCAACATATAAAGAAGCAGTGTGTAATTCAAGAAAGCAAGCTTTGCGAGTGATTGTTTGGTAAATGCATGTGTTGGTCTTCCCATTTCTTTAGATTGGGAATGAACCCATTTCAAGGGTGGCTATTTGTTTCTTTGTTGCCCTGTGTGTGTGCAACATTATTCCAGTTTATACTTTATAACATTAAACAAAATTTATTCCAGTTTATCAAATAACAAAGGTGTATGAATATTCGTTGAAACCTCAAGATAGTGTGGTATAGATGTTTGATTATTAATCCAAAGTCACATTTCATCTTGTTTTCTTTTTCTTTCTCCTGATCAATGAGAAAGGGAAAACCAACAATGATGAAACGTGATCAGAATTCAAAATGTTACCATTTATGATTTTTTGTACATAGAAAAGTCTTGCTTAAATCTTTTTCTTGTCTCTATTCAGATGGAAAAAGCAAAGATTTGTTAATTATGAAACAAGACGAGGAGGAGTGGATAGATTACCAAGAAGTAATGGAGGCTGTTATAGAAAAAAGTGGACTTGACAAGAAAATCTTCTATGATCTTAGAGGGAACCATGATATGTTTGGTATACCTGTGGTTGGTGGCACATTCGATTTCTTTCATAACTATAGTATCAATGCAGGATTAGGACGAACTGGAAATGTAAATAGTGTAACTTTAGTGGTGAGTTCTCTTCTTTGTTTCTGATTATCTCTATGTTTGCATTAAGACATATCTTGCATAAATGGTGTCCTAAGTTATTAGCACTGGGCATCGCTCTTCCCTTTGTCCTTCCCCCCGATTTTAGCCCTATCACTAGTGGTTACTCCTGATCCGAATCACCCCTTTTCCATTCATAGAGAGATCCAATCGTCAAAATCAATAAAAAGGCCATCATGGACCAAGATCCCAACAGATCAATCTTGTTGGGAGGTACGGCCCAAGGAAAGGAAAAGGTGACTTCCGGATTAGGGATAATAAATAAAATAGGAACCCGATAAAATCGTATATCGAAACAACTTCTGGCATCACTGGAAGGATTGGAACCACATTCATGGGCCGGCAATTTTTCTGAATAGGTCGAACTATTGGAAGCAAATGGAAAAGGAAGAACTAAGATTTTCACCATGAACAATCTCTACTTTTCTACTTTTTGTAGAACTCTTTCATATTGAAATTAAGTTATTTCCATAAAAGGTCAAAACACAGTCGTTGATGGCTGGTGATCTTTTCCCTTCAAGTAAATGAGTTGTATATACAATTTGTGATATTTTCAAACCATCATATTGCACAGAATGATGAATATATAAGTGTCTTCACATAGAATGAAGCATGCATCCGCTAGTCAGTGGATATCGTTTTAGGTTATTTACCTGTTGACTTTTGCATGGTATTGCAATAAAATTTTAATGTTGATTGTACTCTTTGATACTCACAAAGGTGACCTAAATAGATGGGCTAAGGCTACATTCACAATGATTTCTTGCGCACTCTTTGATCCATGCAAATACTCCCACACACAACACACACAAACAACACGCACGCGCGCACACACACACTTCAAAGATGGTTTGACAACATCAAAGTGCTTGCAGAAACTGAGGGGACATGAATTAATCGAACTTCTTGTTAAGTGGGGTAGCAACAATATTCTTTTTTCTCCGTCTCTCTGGAAAAAAAATTCCATTGATAATTCTTGTAGAGGTAGTTTAGCATAATTCTGTTGAATAGTTGATATTGAGGGTTTCACTGCAATATGCAGAAGAGTGGATGGAAGCATCTGTTTGTTGGACTTGATAGCACAATGGGAGTTGGTCTGCGTGGCCCGACAAATCTTTTTGGTCATCCGACAGATCAGTTACTATCAGATCTAGATTCAGAGCTTTCACAATGGGATTCTCAAGTAAGCAAATGGGTAACAAAGATTGCCTTTGGGCACTTTCCTCTATCGTTCTCAACAGCCACAGAGTCTGGGAAGAATCTAAGAGATGTTTTCCTCAAGCATTCATTGTCAGCATACCTCTGTGGGCATTTGCATACGAAATTTGGCAAGAACTTAAAGCGGCATCATATGTCATTTGACCGCTCCTTAATATCAGAATATTTTCAACTAAACATGTTTCAGGGAAGTAATGTAGGAAATGGGGATTGTTTGAACAAAACTGCGCCCACCAGTGAATTTTGGGAGTGGGAGATGGGTGACTGGAGGAAGAGTCGGATTATGAGAATATTGGCCATTGATAGAGGTCATGTCTCTTTTGTTGATGTTGACTTCACATTTGGTGCTAAGAGGACAATCATATTGCCAACCTTTCCACTTGATTCTCGGTTTATGCTTAGAACTTCATCTGTCAATGAGTATGATTGCCAGCTGATGGATGCCTCATCTTATGAGACAATAAGAGCTTTGGTATTTTCGGAGTCTGATATTGCGTCTGTTATTGTGAGGATATTTGATTCCAGCCCTGGGGATCTTGATTTAGTAATGGAGTCTACTATGAGAAAGAACAAGGAAAGCAAGAGTAGGGGTGATCTGTACACTATTCCGTGGAACTGGAGAGCATTTTCAGACCCATCTCCAAATCGATTTTGGATGCAAATAGAAGCAACTGACTTTTCGGGCAGATCCAGTTTCACTGAGTTACGACCAATTTCTATCAATGGCCTTACTGCAAAGCTCAATTGGAAGTGGAAGGAGTTCATAGTTATGGGTTGTCAGTGGGATGATCTGTATCATCCAATGTTTTGGTCTGTTCTTCTAGTTCTCTTCTCCATGCTTCTTGTTCCGAAAGCTTTTCTTGTCTGTTCAAATGAGCATTACACATATAAGAATCTGAATCTGGCTTTCAATGTAAAAGGGATTGGTACATGTTTAACAGGTGGTGTTTTTTGGATTTTACTAGAGCTCTCTAGAATCACATCACTATGGTTTGGCATGTTGATTTACTTGATATATCTGACATTCTTTCCTTGGTTTTTCGGGCAAGTTTTTACTGAAAGTGGAAGAATGGGATACATGACCCACATGGGTTGGACCGTCCATGTCTCTGACAATAGCAGTACTCAATCACACATTGGGTTGCCGGATGTGATAGTTGTTGTTATGCCTCATTTTTGTTTTGTGGTGCTGCCCGCTGTTTTAGTTTCAGCAGCATTAGCTGCAGAGAAAGCAGTATATCATGTGCATTATCTGTCCCTATCAGGAAAGAAAGAAGATGATTACAAAAGCAGGAGTAAGAGACATGTGAGGTATGACTTTCAAGGTTGTAAAAATATCAGAATCATATTTGCGTGCGTGTGTGTGCATGTGGAATATCAGAATTCAGAGCTGACTTCAGTTTTCCACCTGGTAAACTATCCTAATTTTCCTTTTCTATCCTGATTTTCCTTCTCTTTTACTCCTGTAGGGAACGTTGGATTAGAAAACTCCTCTTTGTGATTTCACTCATGATCTTTTGGAAACATTGGAAGGTGAAACTAATGCTACAACTCCTTGCTTTCTGATAATGTGTGAACTACCTTTTGTACATACAAATTTGTGATGAAAATGACATTCTATTTAGTGAGTTTTACCTTTCAGCAATCCTTTGAATGATATTGTTTTAAAGGAAATAAATATTCCTTTACTGAGCATTTGTTGAACCACACAAGTAGTGACTACCATTTGACTGGGTCCTCTTAAATGTGGAATAATTGGTTGCCGTCAGAGGGATAGGATCATCTGATGTGAACCAGAGGAGAGATCAAGGCATGTTCTATTCCATCTTGATCAGTGGTTTTACCCAAAAAATGGCTGTCTCATACTGGGGCCCACTAGAGTCACTAGTACTTTTTCTGGGTTGAAAGTAAATGATTTTCCTTTAGATCTGGCGTCACATATGTTGCTTTAAAAAGTCTAAGCCAAATCACCGAAAAATAGTAGGAACTTTGGCGTTCTTGGCCTTAAAAATTCACCTGTATATATCCAACTGTTAAAAACTCAAAAAATGAAGAAGGAAAATATCTTTTCTTTATATGATATGTTTATGGGCTACTTATCTGTTCTTTTACTAATACCTGTTGCTTCATTTTGCTGCACTTTTCCAGAATTGCAGAGCTCTCACAAAGGCATATGAAATGAACCCAGTTCTTCATTCCCCAACATATTGCTTCCCAATTCCCCTATTACTAGCTTATGCCATCTTTCAGACCAAGGGATCACATATTCAATAGTGAGCATTCAGGAGGTAAATAAATTTCACTTTGTTGATATAATATTATAATGTGGAATTATTGGAACGGGTGATAGAATGACTAGCCAATCCACTTTTGACTAATTGGCTTTGAGAGCTGTTGAATAAGAAACATGCTCTTATGTTCATCTCCTAACTTCTGTTAAGACTCGTCAACCTTGGTCGTCTAGTCTGATCCCAGCTTACCCTAGGATAAATTATCTAAGTTTCAACAGCATGCTATGTCTTTGAAATGCATCATCTACAAGTAGCTACAGGGCAACTAATATGGATAATTTCCTTTTTCAGGAGATTGAGTGCAATGTTCTTAAAAGAACAAAATCTACCAGCATGCGAAATAAATGCACTAGTTTCTATCTATTGACAAAAGTTTACTTTCCCATTGAGGCATTGAGGAATGATGATCAGATATAACTTAATATAACCAGAGATCATGCAGTAGAGTTTTGGTAAATGAGGCAACAGTGGTAGGAATTGCAGAGGCTACACTGTAGCTAGTAGCTTGCTTATCAAATCTTCCATGTAGTAAGTAGCCCTTTTCCCTTTTAGTCGGTATTCACACAGTTGACGCCTTCCTTTTGGTAGCACTGTGTGGGGCCAGACCTATCCATTTTTCATCCATGGTTTATCTGTGCCTCTGTCTTCATCTTCATTGACAAATGTATTTTACCTTCCATACCAATAGACAAGTATCCTTCTGTAAACTTAACTTATAGAATTAATCATATGAATCTGATTGCAACATATGCCTTGGTATTTTGTATTTGTGATACTTGGTAGAGATGTAAAGAAAATTTATTCATAATATAAAGGTTCTTTAAGCTCTTTGTTGTGGTTGGTTTATTGTACTGACCTACTGTGAATGAGTTGCCCGCGAAGTTGAGTTGTGGAACATTTAGATTAATTCAAATTAAGGTGATGGATCCCAACCAGGGAAGCCACGCAGTCACACAGACCGCGCGCGTCATGTACAACTCTTAGAAATCATCTGAGACGCCAACAGAAACTGGGACTGATCAGACCATGATCAATTCTAGATGGAGTGTATGATGAACCAGTTAGAAGGGCATATCATAAGTTTCCCTATTAAATGATAGATCATAGTGTCTGGTGTTAACATGAGGAATTGGAAAAGTAAAACTTAAAACACTGGCGGGGCACTTCCAATTCCACCAAAACTGGTAAAAAAGTTTCCAAGCAGACCCATGGAACTATTTTTGTAGAAATGGCATCTCAATGTTTCCAAGCTGCCATCATTTTGAGCAAGGACAGTCTGCTTCATGCAGTTGTAGACTAGTCACTGGAGATTCTTAATGCAGTTGTAAACACAATTGAAGACTAGGCTTAGGACATTGTAATTTTCAAAGAAAATCAAACTATACCCAAACATATTTTTATTCGATTTATCGTTGTATTCCATTTTTGTGGCCTGAATTTACCCCTATTTTGAAATCATTTATTCAAAGTGTTCCCAATAAGCATCCCATAATGACTGAGTATGCTGAACAGAAGAGAAGAGTTTAAAGCCCCTTCTGGCCCCTGTTGTAATCCTTATTTTCTCTCTTTAGTCAGTTTTCTGATAAGTCTTAGGGATAATCAAATCAGTTACCTGATCAGTGTTAGGGACATACATTTCTACTTCAGAGCAAGAGTGTTTAAAGGGTAAAAGGGTATGCCTGATGGGCCAGGTCCAGGTCCAAAACTCTAGACTGGGCCCACCTCAATGTTATGGTGATGGATCACTCAGAACCAATTACACTTTCAACAATAAGACTAATTATTACAGTAATCATAATCATATTTAGCTGGTAAATAGGGCATTATCCAGGGAATCTTACAAGACCTTGGCGGCTCGACCTGATTAAATGTGTCTGGTGCTGGATCTGGGGCTGCTTTCCAATACTTTCCCAGATTATAGGATCTCAAACACCCAATCTTTTGAACTATGAATCAAATGGTCAGGAACCATGGCCCATCACCTATGGTTACAAAAATATACATCCTTTACAATAATTAAAATTCTAGGATAAAAACCAAAAGAAAATCTTATAGATAAATAGAAAGACATAATTGAACAAGGTATGACAAATGACATAAATGGGGATGCAAACGGGTCGGTTTCAAGTCGGAACCATATTGGACATGGAACCGGAACTGGAACTGTTTTCTAAAGGCAGTTCTGGTTTTGACTTGAAACCTATTTACATGGTGCTAGACCCCGCTTTTGTAATGACTGGGTCCGAAACCGGTTTCAAATTTACCTTCCACACCGGATAAATCCCAATATCTTTTGCAGCCGATATATAGGTCATTGCATGAGATTTTTAACAATAGCTTATACAAAATTAGGAACCATGTCATAAAAACGCGCGCGCGCACATATATATATATATATATATATATATATATATATATATATAGGGTGCCTGGTCCATAGATCAAAATCTACATGGATCCAAACCAAACCCATTTAACAATCGGATTTCGAACCCAAACCCGTTAATGAATTGAAACCTATATCAATTTGGGAAAAAAAAAAAGAAGTGGTGGTCCGAATGAGATGGCCCTTTAGGTGTCTAGGGCCAGAGGCTGCACCGGCCCGTTATCCTTCCACTGTCAAGAGTGGGAGGTTGTCGCTGCTCTGTGAAGCCAGCCTAGCGCGTTACCCTCCTCTCTAAAGGCCCAAGAAACCCAGGCTTTAACCCAAACCACTTGGCCCACTACCCAACTTGGAACGGGCGAGCCAGCAAGGCAGCTTTTGACCCAACCCAGCAGGCCAACTCAATCCGTTCACACCACCTTAAAGCCCCCGCTTGGGTTACAAGCCCACGCTACTGAGCTCGGCGATAGGCTCTCCAAACACTAGTCTAGATAGAGAGTATAGAAATCTTCTTCTTTGGCAATGTGGGACTCTGAAGAAGATTTCTATGCCTTTTGCCTTCTCAAGTTTTCATGTACACATGCATATGGCTATCCATATTGCACAGGTATTGTAAGCACGATTCATCATGATAGGATTAAACCTGATTAGGGGATATTGGTGGCAGCAAGAGATGGGAAAATGATATGGGGCCACCACAGGGTGATAAAACTTCATGATTGTCAATCTATCTAGATTGGGCCACCACAATATGGTCCACCTAGTAATTGAAACAAGACAGGCGTGCCAAATAACTAAAAGCTTGGTGTATTCATCTAATGCTGTATTTTGTTTCACAAGTCATGAAAACATGGTAGAATAAACCATCATGATCTTGCCCTTATCCCGAGAACGGCCATTTACCTTACTGAAAGAGGCCGAAGTTTATGCCTAGCTGGCCAGGGTTCGAACCCGGGTATATCACTTCTTCCCACTTGCATGAGCTTTCTTTTCACTTATGCAGGCTCCTTTTCCACTTGTGTAGGCCTTCTTCTTGCTTGTGCGGGCTATCTTTCCGTGTGTGCGGGCTTTCTCTTGGGCCTCAGCCCCCTTGACTGGATTATAAAAAAAAAAAAAAAAACAAACTTGCCCTTGTCTCATCAATCCTCAGTCACATGGCGAAACCTAGCACTGACGAGAAAATGTAATTCTATTTGTACTGCAACAATATTTGAAATGCAAAACATGTGGCATGTATGAGAGACGTCCCACCTAGTACACAGTGGCAAAATCAGAAAATATGCCTTGGGGAGACATTGTACAAAAATAATTATCCACGATGTTGGTGGGTGGGGTGGGGTTTTTACGCGATTTCACAGGAAGCCACCTGCGAAGCAAAAAAAGGACAGGCATCTACCAATAAGGTGTAACAACTTTATTAAATCCCACCGTTTACTAAAAGAAGTCATGGATTCAGGAAGTATGATTTACTTATTTAGTCATATTCCATTATTATTCAGATTAGATCCAAGTTGTATATTGATCCTGATGTTGGAAAAGTTCTTACAACACCCTGTCTGTCTAATGATCGTCTATATAAAACGCTATTGAGTAAAGCAAATTGTGGGGGCCTTCTTCTAATGTTTCCATTACTGAAATGATATTACTTGTGTCAGTTGGAATTGTTTTCAATACTTCTTGAGTATTTGGGATAATTCACCTTTCTTCAATTCTGATTGGCAAATTTATCCTATTTGTTTGGTCTAGAGTTGGAGCCAAGTTAGTGAGCACATTGTGCGGGTATTTCATCCTCTTGGTATATGACAAAGTTGGAAATTTTGAAAATTCCCAATCAAATTCTCAGCTCTTTCAATATATTCAATTGGTTCTGGCTTTCTCACTTCGTAAACACCTGTTAATTGGTTAACAAGGAGTTGTGAATCTCTATATACAACAAGATATTCAACGCCCATTTGAAAGTGTTTACTCTAATCCAATGATTAAGGCTCCATATTAAGCTATGTTATTTGTACATGGTTCAACCAAAACAAATGAATATGGAAGGATCTTTAGATACCGGTGGGTTATTAGAAATTGGATGTGCTGCAAGAAAGTCAGCAAATGCTTGTCATTTTACTGCGTTTTGAGGAACATAAGTGATTTCAAATTTTGACAACAAAGTGCCCATTTTGCAAGGTGTCCCAATAAAGTCGGCCTTGACATTAAGTATTTCAAAGGGTCAAGTTTAGAAATGAGATGGATTGAGTGTTCAAGGAAGAGTAATGGAGTAGCTTTTGTACTGTAAATATTAGTGCCAGACATATTTTCTCAATTGGTGAGTAATTATTTTTTACACCAATAAGTGTTTGATTGAGATAGTAATAAGCATTTTCTCTTCCTCGTTCATTTTATTGGGCCAAGAGTGCACCCAATGAATGATCTAAATCAGTAATGTAAAGGATCATTACTTTTTCTTTATTGATATTGTCAATACAGGAGGATTCATAAGATACTTTTTATGTTATCTAAAGCACTTTTTCTTTATTGTTGCTGCCAATACAGGAGGATTCATAAGATACTTTTTTTATATTATCTAAAGCATTTTGACATTCTTCACCCCATTATTATAAATGAAGCGAAATGGATTCGATTGTCAATTTCTTGTGAATTTCAAATTTGATTTTGACCTTCTCCTATTTTATTTGACTGTGTACTAATATCAGCCATCAATGCACCTCCTACTAATATCAGCCATCAATAGTAGTGTATTCATGTGCGGAGAACTGCCACTTAATAGACGAAGTTGTTTCCGTTGGTTTAAATATATTACATTATTCAAGAATATGTTGTATAAAATAATCTTTAAAAAATATTTTTTGAGAGTTTGAGTAATAATCATACGAGAGTTCATGAGCAACCATTAATTATAATGGCCCACTATAAGTTTTAGCATTTATGGGTCCCACTAATATTAGATTGGCCCCACAGTGCTTAAAAATTTAATGTGAGGTCTTATAGCCATATCATGACTACATAGCCCTTATTAATTATCAATATTAGGTGGGTCCTACAAATGTCTCACTCGAGACTTTCATTGTGATTACCAATATTAGGTGAGTCTCATACTACCAAAATTAGTTGGATCCCATGATTAACAAGATTAATTATGTGATTGTAATTATCGGTTTGTCATCATTAAATGGGTCCCACTATTTGATAGCTCTCCTACCGTTAATATGACTACCAACATCAAATGGGTCTCACAATGATTTCTTATAAAATAAAAAGCTAGATATGACCATTTGTGATAATCACCATTGGATGCATTATAGTATAGTTACCTACGTTTAATGGACCCACCTTAATTAAACAACATTGCTTAGATCTCATGATTTAAATTTAATCTTATATTTCTTTTTCCAATAGATGGGTCCTACCATGATTATTAACACCTTTGATTATCATTAGGGGGTCCCGTGTTCTGTTAATTGATTATATATATTCTCTCCATTTCTTATTTGATACATCATCTTGTGAGTTTTTTTTATAAATTGTCAAACACTTAAAACGTATATTAAAATCTGTGAAGATTGTCAAAAACCATAAGTGACACAATATAATAATATGACACTAATATTTATTCTATGATAATGAAATCTTACAATAATTAAACTTGTTAATATTATATTATGCACTTATCCAAACACCCCTAAATATATAAACATTTCATGTGGTGCAATGGATGATGTATGCTTTCAAAAGCATTAAGAAGTGAGACGTTGAGAGTTCAGAACTTCATAATATATATACATATCCATAGTTTTTTATTTAGATGGGCTCCACATTAAGTCAAAATTCATAAAATGGTCACAATTGAAATTTAAGAGTCAAAATTAAAATCAATGTGGTAAAAAACAACCTTTCAATGAAAGTAAAAGCTAGACCAATGAATGGGGGGGGGGGGGGGGGGGGGGGGGGGGGGGGCTGTAACTAATTAAAATTTCTTACTTAAATAAATAAATTAATCCACTGAAAACACAATCACTATTAAACTTGAAATAAACAACGAATATGTGACACTCACTATCAAGTGATTACGTGAAGTGCTAAACAAGAGTGTGCGCTAAATCCTCTCTTTATGATATACCAATAAGATCAACGTGAATCAGCACAAGTGTGTGTGTCAATTTTATCTAAGAATTGACTATCTAACACATATATCTCTAAAACATAAATATGTCATAAAGATGCATATAGAGATAGAGAGAAATTGACACAAGTGATTTATAGTGGTTCGGTCCCTTGACGACTTACATTCACTTCTCAAGAGTTTTCACTCTTGGTTCCACTCTAATGAGGTAGACGACAAAGGTAAACCTCCTATCACATACACACTTATTTTTTGATATAGTGGTTTGGCCACAAATATCTAATCCACCACCCTATTTTTCATAGTGGTTTGACCACAAAGATATAATCCACTTCACAATGATGATTTACAAATTTAAACAAGAGCACTTGCCTCTTGGCTTGGTCTTGAGAGTGTTCTTCAGCGCTTGAATGGTGCTCCAAGCTTTTACTCCTTCCTTTGCTCCTTGGTGTAGTTGATGCTCCAAGATGTGCTCAATCAAGAGGGCTATAGGAGTTCTAATTCTAGGAAGAATATGTTTAACTTGAGGGCTCAAGGTTCCCTGGAGGTGATTCCACAAAACACACTCTAATAGTGCTTTGAATGCTCTTAAGTATGCCTAATTAAAGCTTAAGTGTGTGTGAGATTGGATTATGAGAGCTCTTAGATGGTTTTACTTTAGGGGCACAAGTGTAGGCAAAGAGGTCTCAAAAGTTCAAGAGTTATGGCCATTTAAATGAGCTCAAGTATATATAGAGAACTCTCCAATGGCATTTGGAGGTTAACTCCCTTCAAATCCGCGGTGAAGCGCCACCCCCATTGATCGGAGAATGGCTAGTTTGACTTCAAGGTCAAGGCTGCCATTTTGCTCTACGATTATGTCACGGCTAGTTGTAGGTTGCTTACATGAGCTAACCGTAAGGTCACCGAAGTGTTGTCATCTGCACATTTTAACATTAAGTTATTATGACCGTGAGGTGACCGTGAGTCATGGCAGGTAGTTGACCCCCTGCATAGTTTTGAGCCAAAATCTTTGCTCAGAAAAGCCAGTTAAACCCTATTGAATCTGCCACTAAGTCTAAGGGTCCTAGGGGTCATTTCTTGGTTGGTTTGGAGTCCCATTTACCTGCATAGGTTGGCGCACATAAGGAGTTCTTCTTTGTTGATTCCGGGCCTTCCAAGACTATTATTTTTGCCTTCGAACTTGATCTTCCTTGATAGACACTAAAAGGCAAGGTCTTGGACTCATTTGACACGGAATTGACAATACAAGAGTGGGCATATATGACTATGGCCCTAACATTCAATGTACAATAATTTTAAATTTTAAAATGGAAGAACATAAATCGTAGAATGGAAATCATGTAATGAAGTTGGTGATTACATAATTGGGTGAGGTGTGAGTATTATATACATATATCTTCTTGAATTAATTGCGATACTATTGGAGATAATGGAACATCAGATAATGGGAAGATCTAAAATTGAAGAAAGTAGGGAAAAGAAAAAGGAGAAGCTAGGATCACCACTAGGATCACCACTTTGAACACGTTTGTTGGATTACATTTTCACCATTATATGCAAAACCAATATTTGACATCTATTGTGATTATGTTGCACACCAAAATTCAAGGATTTTAGAGTGCATTTGTGTGGCAACAAGATTCCACTCTCCATGGATTTTCATTTCTTTAAAAGAAAAGAATTCAACATTCCTGCCCTTAATATAGGAAATCAAAATCCACTCTACTGAGTATAATCAACTCATTTTTTCCCTTTTCGAGAAGAAAAATACTTTCACCAATTGGTTGTAAAATGGGTTGCATGCATTAGGGTTGTCAATCGTGTCGTTTTAACGAATTTGTATTAAAATCACCTCAATCAGTTAACTTAATGGGTCAAAAAATTCAACCCGAATACGACCCGTAAATTTAATGGGTTATACGACCCAACCTTGACATTCAAAGCATTGAATAGGTTTGGTAGAAATCTTAGATGTGTTTTTATCATTCTTGGGCACACCCTTTGGCTTGTTAAAGCTCATGTTCTTAGGAAATTCCTTCATGAGGTTTATTTTGTTGTTTTTCAGATATTTCTCGAATCTTTTGACAAAAAGAGCCTCAAGTTCCACTTCATCAAAATCATTATCAGACTCATCATTTGATCCATCATCACCTGCCTTAGATAACATGAGAGCAATACCCTTGGATTTCATATTTGAACAGTAATTTGCCTCAAAACTTTACAAGTTTCCAACCAGTTCCTCATTAGGGAGTTCATTGAGATTTGTATGTTCCTCAATAGCAATCACTTTCGACTGAAGTCTTTCAGGCAATGACCGAAGAATTTTCTTTAACACCTTTTGGTCTGGGATGGTGTAAGATCCGGACCCCTAATTTTCGTAATTTGTGTGTTTTTAGATGTGAATTAGTTCTCTAAGTGAGATTTGAGCTTAATCAAGTTGGTTTGTAATTTATTCTAGTTTTCTATAGCTTTGGAAAATTTTGAGAGCAGTCGGACTTAGTTTAGTAGCTAAAAGACGCCTTGGGTTACACGTGTCAGCGTAGGGGATTGTTCTTGATTTTGAAAATTTTTAATTTTTAGTTCTTTTGATAGGTCAAATTAGCCCAACAACTTTTGTGTTCACATCGATCCCATTGGAAGGTCAAAAAAACCAATTTTCCAACCCTAGGTGCAAAACAACCTTTTCATATTTAAATCTTAGCCTAAATTTCAAAATTCCAAAATCATGTAAAAAATATATCTTTTAAAAACTAGATTTTATAAAGATCATTTTAATCTTCTTCGTGGAGTCCATCCGAAATGCAGAAAGCCAATCTTCGAGCCCATCAAGAGTTTCAAGTTGTGGCCCCACCATGATCAATTTATTTAGGCCCATCTTCTTTCTTTTCTCTCCATTTTCTTCCCCAAACGAGACGGTGTTGCATGACTCCCAGTCCCAGCTGTGCCTCATTCTTCTCCTTCCTTGCTTCTCTTCTCCACTGATCAACCATGATTCGCCACCGTTTGAAAATCCGATTTCGCCATTGTGTTCCCCACCTCTTTAGCTCCCCATAGATGCAATGTTTATGCAAAACAAAGCTGGGCAGCCCTCCATTTGAACTCTTTCCTCCTGGTTTCAGGTCCTTCAGGTATGAGACCTCTTTTCCTCCTTTAGATTATGATAGAGCAGCCCTTGGAGGCCTAGCATTTCAACATGCAAGACCTAATTCTTCTTCTTGATTGCTTTCCAGTTTGTGAGCTATTTTTTAATATGTTTTAGGGGTTTTGTTTATTAGGTGTGCTTATGTCTAATTGGTGAGATCATGGGTCATCTTGGAGTGCTAGAGGCCAAGGCAAGTGACTGACATAGTTTATTCTTATGCATGTTACTGATTTTGGGTATTTTATTTATAAATCATGTTTTTCATCTAGTACTTATCTTATTTATTAACCAATCTTGTTATTAGCATCAAATATGTACATAGCATGTCACACTTTCAATGTCATTTTATGGATTCTTATTTTAGCTTTTATGAAGTTCTTGTTCAATTCTGCATTCTATTTTTTGGAAATGATTTTTATGGAATGGATGGAAAATGAATGTTTTATGGAAGAATGATGGTTTTTTTTTGAAATGTTGGAATTGGAAATGGAGAGCATGTAGGGTCTGGTATGAATTCATGTATTTAATCATGGTTAATCTCTGATTTCTGTATTTAGTTTGTGCATGGAATGGGAAATTTTATTGGTGTTGAATGGAGTTTTTGTTTGAAGCTAAGGGAAGCTCAGATTGGTGTAGGGAGGGTGGTGGAGATGAATGGAGGAGAAAGGGGAACTGAAAGTCTGAAAAGAAGAGAAAAGAATCTGCAAGGGCGAGCTCAGGCAGCAGCCTAGCTCGCTCGAGTGAGCCTATGGCCGCTTGAGCGAGCCAGGCCACTACCTGGCGAAGAGCTGCCTAGAAGGTTGGCTCTCTAGAGCGAGCCCTTAGCTCGAGCCGACATGTGTTCTGTCCCGGGGCTGTTTCGTGCACCCTGTTTTCTCTTGTTTTGATGTGCAGACCCCCTAAGGACTCATTTATGCTTGGGATGGAAATGGTGGATCCAAAAACAATTCATAACATGAAAACCAAAAGGGGAACCTTTGTAATTACCAGGGAAATGTCATGACTTTATCGAAGTCTCGATGTGCACTCAGAGATCTCAAATGTCGGACAACTTTTGGAGCACCAAATTCGTTATCATTATCCGACATTTGGATTCTAAGTGCTCATTGAGATGACCTGGGTAAGCCACTTAACCACAGTTAATAATCCCATTCCAGATTTGAAAACTTGCATTTTTCTCATAGAATGTTTTGAGGAAAATTCTGAGTGGTCTGCCACGTCGTGAATAATCTTTAAAAGGTTTTGATTCGTAAAGGTATTGGTTTGCAAAGGTTTGGATTTGTAAAGGTTTTGATCCGTAAAGGTATTGGTTTGCGAATGTTTGGATTTGTAAAGGTTTTGATCCGTACAGATATTGGTTTGCAAAGGTTTGGATTTGTAAAGGTTTTGATCCGTAAAGATATTGGTTTGTAAATGTTTGAATTTGCAAAGGTTTTGATTTGTAAGGGCATTGGTTTGTAAATGTTTGGTTTTAAAAAGGATTTGACCTAGTGTCAAGTGTGGATCTTATGTGGCTCACCACGTTTTATGCGTCTTGAAAGGGGCTATTCGTTTCGTTTGCTTCCGTACGTATGATTTGTTCAGTTTGCAGAGTAGTCCTTTATGAAGTCAGAATATGGTTTGTAAATTTGTAAGCGTTTTCTTGGATTTTTGGTCGGCACTACTCAGCTTGTGTCGCTGGGTCGGTCTGATCATCCGGCTTGGGATCCTCAATTATTTCGCCAATTGCAGCTTGGAAATTCTGTTTGTTTGCCACGTTCCGCGATGGATTCTGTTTGATACCCATCTATATTGGGTTATATATGTATGCTTGTTCGGGCCATTTCATATGGCGACGGTTATACTTTGATTGCTCTTATTACTTCGGTAATAGGATAATATAGCTCCTTGTGGTGGCCATCTGTTTTATCCGATTTGCCTGTTTCATCAGTTTGATTCAGCATTCACGCAAGTGATTTTAGTGTTTAACTCTTGCTACTTCCTACTTCTGTTTTAGATTTTCAAATGTGCTTTGGTATTGAAAAATGGATTTTTATACATTATTATCATGTTATAATCTGTATCAGTCACCTGCCAGATCGTCATGTCTGATATACTATATTTTGGTGCTCTAGATGGCAGATTCTTCGTCTTGAGCTAGTATGCGTGTAGGTGGCTAAGGAGCCACTGGTTGCAGGTTTTTTTTGTCATTGTCACGACCCAAATTTCGGGGCCCTGTCGGATATTCGGATCGTGATAACTTGGCAATGTTTACCATTCATTTATCGAATAATTCGCATAAGAGATTTGGCATATAAATCAACTATAATCCCAATTAATTTAAATAAAGTCAAACAATATAAAAATCTCTGAATAATCCAAATCCCTATGTTCTAACTCAAATTAATAATGTACTAAACATTAAATCAGTTGCTAATCAAAAGCTAATTCTTCTGCCACTCATATAATTATTTCTCGTTCTCTCTTCAGCCACGCATGCCAAAATCTACGTGCTGAGCGCCATCCTGATTTATCCCACCCGCAGTAAGATTACCTGAAGGGGGCAACACAACATCAGTATTACTGGTGAATGAATATTCCTAATTACATAAGCAGCATAAAACATAATATCACATGATTAACATAATTGAATCAATATATTAAATGCATAATAATACATCCATAAATATATATCCGTGCCCATGCACCTTACCACGCCTCAAAGGCCTATTGTATACATGTATACCGGTCACTATGACCCTGTCTCATCGGACACATCCCCTATGGACCAGCCGCTATACGGTTCGGACACTAAGTCCAACATCCCACATCCGGGATCTCACCATCTCATAACAACCATAACTCAATATTATTAATAATTTTCCTCATGTACATATCAATAGTGTGGACTCCACCCTTACTAAGCTCATCGTTTATTGCCCCACTCCAATTCAAAATTGGTATTATCAGAGTAGGGTTGGTCCACACCATAAAACAGATCACAATATGCAATAAGTAGACATAATGCATATAATTATCTATAACTAGGTTGATCACAGTTACTTAAAAAACCATTAAATTAATCATCTCTCTTTAATTTATCTATATAATAAACTTTATATGATTATCACTTTCCAATCCTGGGCCAAACCCAACTATGTCCAGCTCAAATTCATGAACAGAGCCCAGTATTGGGTTGTCCACGCCTGAAAGCTCACCCATGTAACATCCAGTGGGTCCCGCTGGTCTAAATCATGATCAGGTCTACTTTCTAGGATTACCCAAGTATAGGCCTTACTCTTAATGAATTGGATTCACCATCAGATATTTTTATTGGCCCCCACAAGATTAACAAATACAATTAAAATTCATAATTAATCCTTATTGTTAACAAAATTGAAGTTCCTGGATAACTGGTCAGATGGAGACCAGGCTACATGAGACCACCACCATTGGGATCGTCTCTGAGTCTACTTCAAGACGTGGGGTCCTAATCCATGATTGGTTTTGTTAGTGGGTCCCACCATAGATGTCGACCCAAGAGTCTGTTGCTGTCAGTTTCACGCCTGTAATACTCCAAATTTGATATCCAGTGGGTCCCATCTAGGTGATGGTCGACCACTACTACACTATCATCCTCATGGATCTGATCCCTCATCAGATCATGTACTGGGGTCCACAAACCAAAAACGACCTTTACTAGTTTCTGTTCTATGTCACGCCTATCTGTAATTGGTTTCCTTGATCAGTGGGTCCCACTGAACCTAATGCAAGATGTCTCACTCTACCATGGTCGCCCATCAGTCCTCTTCCAGATGTGGGGTTCTGATTCTCCATCTAGTGGGCCATGGGGTCCCACAACTCACAACAGTCAAATTCTACCATTGACGACATCATTCTGCTTTTACAGAATTTGAATCTATTCCATGAATCTTTATCCCCTTTCCACATGTATGAATTCAATCTCCATTAGCATGTAATCCCCTAACCAAAACGGATATTATTAGTACAGAAATTTACATAACATAGGATTTCCTCAATCAAAACTTCTTAACAGAGAATCTAAATCACATAATGTTATCAACCATCACACTTAATCAACTCATTAATTAGGAAGATCCACTCACCTTTGATACGTGATTGTAGCTCTTGCGATGTGCGGATGTGAATAGGACATCAATCTTCCTCTCCTTCTCCTAGATTGCAGCCCACAGTGTTTCTCAGAATTTTCTCCAACTTAAATCACTATAATAGGGTCGTTGGTTTGCTTATGCATCAATATATAAGGAGAAGGCAAGTCCTAATCCTAATATATCTCTAGTTTCCTCTACTATAGTTGTTATACAACTCCAGTCCCAAAACCAAAACGTGGGACACCTTCCAATTTCTAATTCTTTAGAAAGTAGTATTACTAATTTCATACTAAGAGAACCACTAAAGTACTATCTGGGCCAGACTAATCCTGGCCCATCATACAAGATATTACAGTCATTGATGTCATGTAGATGTTGTGCTTGACACCGGAGTTACGTTTCACCTCTGGGTAGTATTTGTTCTTAGCTGGTACTTTTAGTATGGCTTTTGTTAGCCTTTTTTTCTTTGGGATGTTAACTAATGCACTTGTATAATTTGTATCTTGAACATGTTTGGGTAATGATCAGCCTATTACTGTTAGCTCCGTATATTTTGATATCATGATTTGTTCAAGTATGAGTATTGCTATGATAGCTTCATGTTGAAAGGTTGAGTGCGACACGGAATCCGATGGCCATAGGCTCCGGGTCGCAACACCATGTAAGCTTCCGCGAAATGTTCTTGATGTGTTTGGAATTTTGTCTTCCTCACACATGCGGATCCTGGGGACAGCAAAGATTTTAATTATTCCCAAAATCACGCTCCCCGAGGTCGAACCGCTGCAGGAGTTCGGTTTTGGGGCGTGACAGATGGGTTCACCCAAATTGAAACTAGAATTAACAATGTGACTGAGTTTGGCATTGAAGTCATCGAAAATCTCTTCGTCTTTCATACGGATGGTCTCAAAGGCAGTGGTCGGACTTTGAATTTTAGTTTGCTTAACTATGTCAGTGCCTTCATGCATTGTTTTCAAGAGATCCCAAGCCTCTTTCGTAGTCTTACATGTAGAGATTTTGCGAATTTTGAAGTGTGTAACGCCATTATATATAGCATTAATAGCTTTATCAGTCCAATGGGTCTGAGTCTTTTCTCCTTGGGTCCAGTTAGCTACTGGTTTGGGAATAATTTTCCCTTCAACTACCACAGTTGGTGATTTATAACCATTCACAACTATTTGCCAAACATCATGATCAAGAAAACGTAAAAACACAGTCATCCTTATCTTCCAGTAAGCATAATTGCCACTACCCTCAAGCAAAAGTGGCTTGGTGGTAGAAGTGCCTTCCCTAGTGAATTCCATAGATCAAATCTGAAAGGATCGCACGCTAAGATTGTGCAACTTGCTCTGATACCACGTGAAGGTTTGACTAAACCTAAGTCAACCTTCTGTTTAAGCCTTAACACAAGCTAAGGTCATTTCTCAGATTTTTAATACAAATTAATTTATCTAACCAATTAACCTAAGTCCAAAGTAAAAATCAATCACCACAAAAGGGAGGAGGCACAGGATTTTTATGTGGAAAACCCTACTCGGGAAAAAACCACGGGTGGTAGCAACCACTGAAAAACAAAGCACTATAAAATGAAGATAACAAGTGAACTCACTAGACCTTTGACACAGTTGAAACTCAACCTAAAGGACTGTGAAGAACTTGCCGACGACCCGCCGTTCACCTTCCACATGCTAGCTTGAAACCCACCTTGAACATGTCAAGAAGCCTAGTTCAGCTCTCTTATTGCACAAATCCAGGCCCAATTATATCCAGCCCAGCTGTAATATACGTAGGATATAGTCAAAGATTGTACAGGTCATATCCTTGTGTAAATTAGATTGTGATTACTAACTTATAGCCTAAACAAGGCATGTAATGTCAATATAATGAATGGAAATCTCATACAGAGATGGACAATTACAATCCAATAGTTCTCTCTTTTGAGCTCGTGTCATGGAATCAGAGCCGTCTTCGACAACAATCATATGGTCTTGTATGGTCTGGTGTTTCATTCTCTTCAAGATATAGGGGTCCATAGATCCCTCCTAGTTCATCTTCCATCTCTGGAAGCCTTTGAAGAAACCTCTCATCAGTCTGATCATCGCTGATCATCTCCGATTATCTTGGATCAAACGTGGCCCACCTAAGATGGATCTCACGGCACCAGCGGAATAAGCCAATCAGGGTCGCCTGGTATTCCTCTTATTTATGGTGATTTTTCCAGCAATTTTGGCTCATCAGAGGTAGGCCATCTACCATTTTTTTTGGTATTTCAGTTTTGTCCCAAAGTTTTCATCACAGCCGTTCAAAATTGTGGATTTTGATTCGTTTTGAGTGGGACTTCTTCCAGTAGTTGCGAAAATCATCTACCCTTTCATCTCCTGCCTCTGATCTGTCCATAGATCATCTGGTGGGGCCCACGTGGAAATTCTTCCATTGACGAAGAGGCTCGTTTTGGGTATTCTGCACTGTTCTGTGCATGCTTCGACTTCTTCACTGTTCTGAACTGTATTGTGGATTTTTTGGCCTCTGCTGCTGATATTTCTTTTGCCAGATTTATATCTACATCCTCTTATTTCCCTTGTTTAGATTGTTTATTGTGGATCTGTCTTAATATATTGAGACTAATGGAGAAATCTGAACTTACACTAATCAAGTTCAATGCGAAAAATTATTCCTCATGGTCTTACCAATTTCAAGTTTACTTGGAAGGTAAGGAGATGTGGGGACATATATCTGGAACGGATCCGAAGCCCCAAGATGATGACAAATTTTTTTTATCTTGGAATACTAAAGACGCCAAAATCAAAATCTGGATACTTGGATCTGTGGAACCTCAGTATATACTCAATCTCAAACCGTACAAAACTTCCAAGGGCATGTGGGAGTGCTTGAAGAAAGTCTATCATCAGGGGAACTCTGCCCGTCAGTATCAACTTGAGCTTGAGATTGCTCAATATTCTCAAGGCACATCTTCCATTCAAGATTATTACTCCGGTTTTCTGAATTTGTGGGCTGAATATGATGAAATAAAATATGCTAAAGTGTCTGATGCAACACTTTTAGAGATTCAGCAACTACAGGACATCAGTCATCGTGACCAGTTTCTTATGAAATTAAGACCGGAATATGAAGCTGTCTGTTCTAGTCTTATGAGCAGGGTCCCTTCTCCTTCCTTAGATGAATGTCTTAATGAACTTCTGCGTGAAGAACAGAGCCAAATAACTCAACATGCATTGAAACAACATGTCTCCACTCCTCCTCTCGAGGTTGCTTATGTTACTAATAGCGACTCTTCAGATCAGGTGGCCTATGCTGCTAAAGGAAATTCTCAGGGACGTGACTTAAGCAAGGTTCAGTGCTATAGTTGCAAGTTGTTTGGTCATTATGCATCACAGTGCAAACAGAAATTTTGCAATTACTGCAAAGCCAATGGGCATGTTATTGCTGAATGCAGAAAGAGGCCTCAAAATTGCACTTCTCGAGCCTACCATACTACCACTGCAACTGCCTCTTCCGATGCTGCTTCTCCATCAGTCATGTCTTCTCGCCCACCTGCTTCTAGCCCCCCTCCTTCGATCACTCCTGAGGCTATCCAACAAATGATCATTAATGCTTTTTCAGCTCTTGGAATTTCAGGTAATCATCCAATTGCATCCACTCCTTGGTATTTTGATTCCGGTGCTTCCAATCATATGACTTCATCTCCCGCTCATCTTTCTAATATTCAAAAGTATACCAGTGATCTCCAAATTCATACTGCGGATGGTGAACATCTTCCCATTGTTGCTGTTGGTGATGCTTCAAATTCTATGCCTCTGAAACATGTTTTTCTTTCTCCATCTTTAACCACCAATCTCATCTCTGTGGGACAACTTGTTGATGATAATTGTAATGTCCATTTTTCTCGCTCTGGTTGTGTTGTGTAGAATCAAGCGTCGGGGAGAGTGATCGCGAGGGGGCCTAAATGTGGCCGTCTTTTTCCTATTCACCTGTCTTCTCCCTCTCCTAATAAAGATGTTTTTGCTTTCTCTAGTTTATCTTCTCAGGATGTTTGGAGGCCCTGGCATAACAAATTAGGCCATCCTCATGCTAAGATGTTATCTTTCATGTTGAATAATGGGATCATTCATAATAATAAAGTCTCTTTTCGTTCTATTGATTGTGAAGCTTGCAAACTTGGTAAAAGCAAGATACTTCCTTTTCCTATGCATCATTCTGTGGCTTCTGCATGTTTTGACATTATTCATAGTGACGTATGGGGCATTACTCCCGTAATTTCTCATACTCACTACAAATATTTCATCACATTTATAAATGATCATAGTCGGTTCACATGGGTGTATTTTTTGCATTCCAAATCGGAAGTCTTTGATGTTTTCAAAAAAATTCCTTGCTTATGTTGAGAATCAGTTTTCTACATTCTTCGCTCCGATTCAGGGGTGGAGTATATGTCCCACTGGTTTCAAAATTTCTTGCACACCAAAGGGATTTTATCACAGAGATCATGTCCATATACTCCTCAACAGAATGGAGTTGCCGAACGGATAAATAGGCATCTTCTTGATACCGTTCGTTCCCTTCTTTTAGAATCATCGGTTCCGGCTAAGTTTTGGCCAGAAGCATTAGCTACTGCAGTTCACTTAATCAATCGTCTCCCCTCTCCGATGCTATTTTATCAATCTCCATATTATAGACTTTTCAACACACTGCCAACATACACTCATTTGCGCACCTTTGGTTGTGTGTGCTTTGTTCATCTTCCTCCGACTGAACGAACAAAGCTGACAGCTCAATCTGCGAAGTGCGCTTTTCTGGGCTATGCCTCTCACCAAAAGGGTTTTCTTTGTTATGATCCAGTCATTCATCGCATCCGAGTTTCTCAGAATGTAATTTTTTTGGAAAATCAGCTTTTCTTTTCAAATCACAAAGATTCATTTCCCTCTTTCTCCCTCTTACCCAATTTTACTGATGATGTTGCTCCACCTCTCATCGTCTATGAAAGGCATCGTCACAAAGATATTCCACAGCTACCATCCCCTGCGGATCATTCCCTGCCGCCTGATCCGCCACTAGAACCTGATCCTTCTTCTGCTCCTGCTCCACCGTCGCTTCAACTTAGGCGATCCACTTGCCACACTTGTCCCCCAGACAGATATGGCTTCACTCGCACTTCTTTACTTGCTGCCTTATCTACTGTTACTATTCCTAACTCGTATTCGTAGGCAGTGAAACATGACTATTGGAAGAAAGCTATGCAGGAAGAGTTAGATGCCCTTTGGGCAAATCACACGTGGGATATTGTGTCCTGCCCATCTCGTGTAAAACCCATTGGCTGTAAATGGGTTTTTTCCATCAAACTTAAACTTGATGGCTCGTTGGATCGTCATAAGGTGCGCCTCGTCGCACTTGGTAATCGCCAAGAATATGGTATTGACTATGATGAGACATTTGCTCCGGTCGCAAAAATGACCACAGTTTGCATGGTGTTAGCAACTGCAGCTTCACAGTCATGGCCTCTTTATTAGTTCGACGTCAAGAATGCCTTTCTGCATGGGGATCTAAAAGAGGAAGTCTATATGAAACTTTCACCTGGCATTTCGAGTTCTATCAGTGATGAAGTTGCTCACTTACGTCGATCCCTCTATGGTCTCAAACAAGCACCTAGAGCTTGGTTCGAAAAATTTCGCGATATCCTTCTTCGCCTTCATTTTCAACAGAGTCCATCTGACCCTTCTCTCTTTCTTCATTGCACATCAGCTGGGATTACTGTATTACTTGTCTATGTGGATGATATCATCATATCTGGAACTGATTCATCAATGATTTGCCAACTTCAAGCCTCACTTAATGAATCATTCCATATGAAGGACTTAGGTCCCCTTACCTATTTCTTGGGTTTGGAAGTTCATCACTCAGAAAAAGGCATAATTCTTGATCATCATAAATATGCATTGGACCTCATTGAGATGGCCGGTCTATAGAACTCTACCCCGGTTGATACTCCTCTTGAAGTCAATGTTAAATTGTCTCAGGATACGGGCGATCTTCTTTCGGATGCCACCTTATATCGCAAATTAGTAGGCAGCTTGGTATATCTCACAATTACCCGGCCCGATATCTCATATGCTGTTAACCTTGTTAGCCAGTTTATGATGCAACCACGTCATTTACATCTAACTGCTGTCCGGCGCATCATTCGTTACATTCTTGGCACTCCGACTCGGGGTTTGTTCTTTCCTGTTGGCAACACACTATCTCTTACAGCATACTCTGATGCCGATTGGGCTGGTTGTTTGGATACCCGGAGATCAACGACAGGATGGTGCATGTTTTTAGGGGACTCATTGCTCTCTTGGAAATGTAAAAAACAGGATAAAGTGTCCAAATCCTCCACTGAAGCTGAATATCGTCCTATGTCTGCCGCCTCTTCAGAAATCGTATGGCTTCGTGGATTGCTTTCTGAGCTTGGCTTTCCTCAAACATCTCCAACACCCCTTTATGCTGATAATACAAGTGCCATTCGGATTATCTCAAATCCTGTTTTTCATGAGCGTACAAAGCATATTAAGGTGGATTGTCATTTTATCTGGGATGAATTTAAAAATGACACCATTAGCCTTCCACATATATCATCTGGACTTCAAGTTGCAGACATTTTTACCAAGAGCCTACCAAGACCACGTCATCAGTTCTTGGTTGGCAAATTGTTGCTTGTTGACTCAAAAGCATCAATTTGAGGGGGGATGTCAAGAAGCCCAGTTCAGCTGTCTTATTGCACAAATCCAGGCCCAATTATATCCAGCCCAGCTGTAATATACGTAGGATATAGTCAAAGATTGTACAGGTCATATCCTTGTGTAAATTAGATTGTGATTACTAATTTATAGCCTAAACAAGGCATGTAATGTCAATATAATGAATGGAAATCTCATATAGAGATGGACAATTACAATCCAATATTTCTCTCTTTTGAGCTCGTGTCAGAACACCCCTTCAAGGTGCTTGAGAGAAGAAGAGAAAGAAAAATATCTTCAGTGCAGTCTACCTTGCAAGATTAGCCCACAAAATCTCTCTTAGATGAATGCTCGATGCTTGAGAGAATTAGATAACTCAAGTAAGTCTTTTGTGGTTGCAAGGGGCTATGATGCACGGATACTTTAAAGTGGGCAATGTATCGTGTCGTATCGTGTCCGATACTTCAATTTTTATGTGTAAAATCCGTGTCCCTACCGTATCCATAGCGTGTCCCTACCGTATCCATAGCGCATCCCTACCGTATCCTTGCCGTATCTAGGCATCATAGGCAAGGGGTCTATAAATAGCCCAAGGTTCGTGCACAAGGCTTTTGGAGTTGCAGTAGAACTCTTAGAAAGGAGTTAGTAACAAATCAGCACAAAGAGTCCGGCCTGGGCAGAAGTCTATAGCGAGCATTCTGCCCTTCACTCCTTCATAGCTAGCTATAGCGAGACAGCACTCTGGGAGAGGCATGGTGGCGCGAGATGCAGCTCCGGAAAGGTTTCTTTAGAAGTCTTCTAATGCATCCAGAAGTCTTCAAGCCTTGTCTAACATGTCGAGAAGTTGTCTTCCACTGTCAAATGGTTACTTCACAGTCCTTTTCTACACGAAATAAAAATTACAACTCAATTAGGACTTGAGTTTTGTTCAAACTAGAAGAATTAGCTAACTAGAGTATTAACAGGTTGAAAATCTAATGGATTTGGATAAAGCTTTTCTCGAATTTGATTAGGTTCCTATGCTTTTGAACGCGTTATCATTTCAAAGGAGTTATAGATTCTTGAACTTAAGCTTTTTATATGTGCACCTGTTTTCATAAATGACATTTTTTTTATACCATTTTATCTACATTTCTATATGATTGATTTGAGTGGAGGGGTTTAAGTGAAAGGCATTTGATAGGATGTCTGTTGGAATCCTTTGGCTGAGGTTGTTTGTGTGCAGGAGAAGCTGTGAAGGCTAGATACTGATAGTCTTTAGAATATTCCAGAGATTTTTTTTATAAAGATTTTTCAATGAAAGTAAATTGGTGAAATAGAGGAAATTCTAGCCTTGCACACTTTTATCCAATCACAGGGTTTTGAATAGTCAATGAATTTTAACTGTTCGGTACTTTTGTTGATGCTGCTTTTAAAGGATATTATGATCTTAAACTTGTGGTTACGTATATCGGATTTGTTCAAATAATATACCACTGTTGCTCAGTTGATCTGAATTCTGATTCCCTTCATAATTTTCCAACTCCTACGACCTACGATTGTTCGTTTTCTTAATTGTTATCTATAGTTGACTTGAACCATGCATTTGAGGCTGTCATAATTTTCTTCCTGTTGTTTGACTGATCTGAGAAGCACATCACTTGCGCCAGCTCTTATGGGCTAGCACTCAGACTGTCCTGTCCATTTTGATGCTTTCCATGCTGTGCTTGTTGATCACTTGATCTTAGTATACATGTTGAAAGCTGGTACCTACAGGCCTTTAGAGAGGGTATCCAGGTTTGTAATCATTCCTGTTTCCATGATGGACATGAAAGTTCTATAATTTAGAACTATTTTTGGTGGTACCTTGTTTTTCTTTTTTTTCTTTTGGAACGGTAACATGCCTCGAACCCGCACCCCTGTGGTTGCGACACTGGGCACCTTCCAGCTGGGGCAGTTTCTTGTTACCATCTACATGCATCAACCATTTTCTTCGCATTAATTTTTAGAAGAACTTTGAGAAATTTGAAATTTCAGTGAACTTGCGCTGCCAACGATGTTTCTGGTAATCATTATGAGGGACAAGACCATGGGTCAATTTGTCCAGGCTAATGGGGAGATGATTCACTGGTTTGGACCACATGGGCTAAGCACCCTACATGTTGCTAGATTTGAGTTCTTTATTTGCCTTTTGAGATTGTTTCCTTAAGTTACAACGTTAGTTTATTGATTTGCTCTCGATAGTTATTTGTAAGGCTGAGATTAAAACATCTCAAGCCAATTTAGTGGTAGATTAGTGATTGGGATTGTCTGTACTCTGTACGGCTTCATCTCTTTGTAGCTTCGTGTGTAAGCTATAATAAAGAAGTGAACCAGCCATTATTGTCTGTGTTCAATGACTTTTAGAGAGGTAACAGTCCAGTCGGACGTGTGATTGGTTTCTAGGGTTTATGGTTTGCAGATCCTAGGTTTCCTTTTATTCGCAAGTGTTTTCGAGTTGATTTCCCTTTATTAGTAGCCTTCTATTAGACATTATTGTGGACATTTGGCTTCTAAGTAGCTTGCACAACTACCTTGTACTCTGTAGGCAGACCTAGAAATTCCAGATTGGATTAATCTTAAATGAATGCATTTTTTTTTTCTGAAACCCACTAAAATGTTAATTGACAAGCAATTGAAAAAAAATGTTTTTACTATTTGCTACTTGCTAATTACTAGTTTTTTCTTGAAGTGAATACTCAATTACTAATATTGGTTGGAAAAAAAGGCTCACTTAGTAGTGACTGATTACTCAATAGTGATTTCTGAATTCTGAATAAAGTGACCACTAACTAGTCACTGCATGCTTCATGATTGATGAACGAAGAAATAAGTGGTGCGTATGGATTATGGAAACTCTAAGCTCCAAGCATGCATCACTTGAGGTTTTCAGCTATTTCCTACCTAAATTAAACAAATCCCCACACATTTCACTTACTGTTATCCTTTTCTTATTCTTAAAAGAAAAATTCACAACCATATCGGTCTAGATTCTTGTTTTGCATCTTTAAGTTAGTGTCTTTGATGTGATCTTTGTCTTTTCGGTGTTAGATAATGCGAACATCATTTCCTTCTCTCTCCCTCCCTCTCTCATTAGTGTGGTCAAAAGATTGCCAAATAGAGGATAAAAAGGGTATCATCCAATATGTAATAGCCAGTTTTATCGGATATGGTGATACCGTCAGCAGATATATTGAACCAAGCTTGTAACCTCACGGTTGCAACATGATGATGTTAATATCCACAACTAGAACACTGAACTGGTGTGGCGGTGAACTTGTTTGAACTGTCCACTTAGACAAGCTAAGGTCCATCTGGGTTTTGAAAAACTGGTTTCAATGTCTTGTTCGGTTACCTGTATATGGTGAGATGAAGTCTTGAACTTGAAGATGTAAGATGAAGGTTTCATACCAAGAACAAGAGAAAATACTTTTTTAATTTAATTTCCCTTTAAGGGTATGTATAGAAGTCCACTACGTGTCATTAGTTTAAGCTAGCACCGTATATATGGGGGTTTTCTTTAGATACATATAAGATTCTACAATGTCCTCTAAACTGTCTAGAAAAGGTGGAATATGTTTTTTTTTTTTTTTTTCCCTTTTCTGTAAGCAATATGAGAAATGCTTTTTTTTTTTTTTATAATTATATATTTTAATTGGTTAAAGAGGTTTTTGCTTTGTTTGTATACATGAGTTGGTGATGAGCTCAGATCTCCTGAGAGAGATTTTTGGGCCTCATGGGTGAAAGACAAATGGGGCTCACCTCAGAGGAGGCGGCTTTTGGGTTGGAGTGGTAGTGGTGGAATGGATTATGGGGCCACCAATTCTCGGGATACGAGATCATTGAGATATGAGGCCCCCAAAATCAACAGCTAAAAAATTAATGGATCTGATCCAATGGTGAGGACAGTCTTGATGAGTGCAAACTGGGTCGGGTGGAAATTTACCTATGGGGAGGGATGGGATCTCAGGTTGGCCCCGACTGGGCTCTTGCCGGGGAGGGGAATGCACTCATGTTGTCTTATTTCTACTCCCTCTCTCTCATATTTTGTATTTAGAATCGTGTCTCTCCTTTTTCAATCCTGCTTGACCATATAAAGTTTAAAATTCTCAGTCACCAGATCAAGGGTCTTCTGAGGATTCAAAAGAAATAGCATCAATTAAAGCATTAATTACTCCACGTGACATTCTTGTTAAGGAAGTACACAAGCTTGGTAAAGGAATTGATTAGACAATTGGCAATTTGATTGATTCCAACTCCATATTTGAGGGCAATAACTTGATTGATTCGTACTTGTGACCGACATTCAGTAACACAGATATTGAAGTTCCAGACAAAATAGCTGGGGGAACAGTGTTAGCAAGTGAGTCACGAAATGGTTTGGAGGTACTAGTTTAATTTTCCTGCTGCATATTACTATTAAGTTTGATTTGATGTTTAGATTACACAGTTTTGGCTTGGTGTAATATTTATGTCCGTTTTTGTTTTCAAAACAGAAATCAGAAGGCGTTGTTGATTTTAGGATTGATGGTGTGCTCCACTCTCTACCGAAGGAAGACTTGTTGGATATATGCAATTACCTGGGTAACCGACTTTCATCTATCTGGAATGCGTTCTTGAGTTTCCACAGGTGAATGTTTTATTCTGTATCAATTTTCTGTATCTGCATTATTAAATGGACCACATTAAAAGGAAAACTGACACGTTTTGTTCTTTGGGAATAAAAATATAACTTCTTCATTGTCAATTTGATCTCTTATAAGCCATTCTCTAGGTTTGAGTACTCATGGTTTGGACATTATCGAGATTGACTTCAATAACAACTTCAAAACTCTCTCAGGAAACAATAATATGGAGTACAAATGAAGAAAACTTCATCACACCAACCGACATCAAGGATCAATGAATCATAGTTTTCGAAATTGGAATCGTATCGCAAATCGTAGGATTTTTTGTTTTTCTAATAAAAATAAAAAATAAAAAATAAAAGAAAAAGGAAAAATAATTATGGCATTATAAATACAATAACAAGTCTATCATACAATCATATCAAGTACATCATGGCATATATTAATATATATATATATATATATGTATATGAAATAAATGATGTGTACATAGTTAAAAGTTTTTTTTGCTTAAAGGCAATTGTAATTGAATTAAGGAGAGAAGGAAGAAGACAGGCTAAAAGCCCCAACAAGAAGAGCCATGAAGGCAACTGTACAAGTAAGGTGGAGCCATCCTGTTTCAAGGCCAGAGATCCCAGGACAAAAGAAATATCACCATGTTACAAGGCCTCAGACATAAGAGGAATTGACAAAAAGTCACAAAATTCTTGAAGGGGCTTTCCAGTAAATGGTTTAGCTAAAAGTTTGAGGGAGGAAGATAGAAGTTCTGTTAGCTCAATCTTAGCCTTCATCTGCGAAACTCTAGACTACCTGAAAGTAGCATCTTTCCTACATTTCCAAATTACAGAGGTAGTTGTGAAGAGGATAGTAGAGGCACCTTTTGTGTCTAGCTTGTCACGGTTTGAAGAGAGATGAGACCAGATGCTGGTAGGAGAAGTGGAGATTTGAGTAGCATACCTGATACCCGCCCCTTGAAGAATCCAAGTCCACATAAAAGCGGCAAAAGGGCAGTTAAAGAGGAGGTGAAGGTCAGTCTCCAGGCTGTTTTTGCAGAGACAACACCTGGGGGCAAGGCTTATACCAATTGATTGAACCCTAGCCTGAGTTGGCGTCTTCAGGTGCATGAGTCTCCAAGCAAAGAGGGACACTCTGGGGAGCATGAAGGAATTCCAGACCAAAGGATCCCATTCCACTGGTGGACCAGAAGATCGAAGAAACTGCCAGGCCTCTTTGAATGAGAGATCTTTACCAGGATGAAATTTCCAATATACTCTGTCATCAATGGCTAGGTCTAAGACAACATTCTGGGTAGCAGTCCTAAGGAGCTCAGTTAGATCAGTTGGATTTCCAGAAGGAATTACTCAGTTGTCTCCATATCTAAGAGAGCTCTGTCTCTGATTAGAAGGGAAGGAACGGGAAGGGAAAAGGGAAGCAATGCATGCATCATCTGCCCAGCAATCAGTCCAGATATCAGCCAGGTTTCCATTGCCGATAGTCCATCTGCAACAAGAGTGCAAGAGATGAGCAGACTTCCTAATTCTGCGCCAGATGCAGGAGCCGGATTACATGGTATATATATTATATATATATACACTATCTTTAAATTAAAAATAAAATCCAAACCATCAATCTTACATGGTAGGATATCTCTTGAAGTTAAGAAAATGTTTATGAAGGAAAAAGCCAAAATAAATTAAAAAAAACAAAGAAGAAGATATAGACAAGCACCATATGTACAACCGAATGCTTTTATTTACCAAATGCTGTAAATAAAAGCATGTTCTTTATTCATTTTTAAAACATCATCAAAGCCGCAAAAAACTCTTAGGAGGTTTTATTGACTACTAAATAACCTTATAAAAAATGAAAGCGCTAAAAGAAAGAAAGAATAAAGAAAAAAAAAAGATCATTAATATTAGCTTATTGGTTGTAGCTATTCTCGTTTAACTGGATCGCTTGAATCGTAAGATTCGATGAAATGCGTATCAAATTGTATGATTCACACCTGAATCCCAAGATTCATCTGAAAATGGGATTCGTTGCATAGATACAAATTGTTTTCGTTAAGATTCAGGATACGAATCGGGATTCGGGATACGAATCGCATGATTCGGATAACTATGCAATGAATGCCTATTAGTACCATCCTTGCTGGTCTATCAGCCTCAAGACATGACGCAATAAAGATCCCTTTCTTAGTAACTGATAAACTTCATTCTAGTCTGACATGCCATGGAAAAGATGTGCTCTCAAAGGCCCACTGAGATTGCATAAAAAGAATCCCCCTAAACAACATCTACACCATTAGAACAAGTTCCCTACACCCCACTAGTAGGACTGTCAAAGCAAGGTTTAAAAAATCGAACTCGGGACCCGACTTGGCCGTGGCTGAGCCCGAGTTGGGCCGAGTTCCAATTTCAAATAAAATGTTTTGAGGGCCGAGTCCTATGGTCACATGGCTGAGTCAGCTGAGTCACATGGCCGAGGCCGAGTCGCCCATGATTTCGAGTTCGAGTCGACTCGGACTCAGCCGATTTTTTAAACCATGTGTCAAAGGGTAGGCAGGGCATGTTGTTGTTCTTACCCTATCCTCAATATATGCAGGGCCGGGCTTGGCCTGGGCGGGCCAAAGCCCTCGGAGGGCATATGCAGGGCCGGGTATAGGGCCTCAAAACAAGAAAACCATTATTTAATTTTTTTTTAACACTATTACCAGGTATCGAGTGTCGACTGAGCGTTATTTTGTCCAACCTTTATTGTGAAGGGACCACTAAGAGAACATTTGGAGAAGAGAAACTGTCTATAAAATTAATTTTTTATCGGACAAAGTCGTATACGTGCTTTTGTGACTTAGGGTTTTAGACATACAGTTTTATTTATTTTGCCAAAGAAATAAAATGTTACAGTCTGTTCTATCTGGCACCTTTTGCTGGAATTTCCACGTGACATTATTTTTCAATTTAACATTGATCTGACTATTAAGCATGATTGGGTTTCAATCACAAATAAATGCACGTAAAAAATCACTATTAGTTTAGACTTTAAAAATATTGAGAGTTATAATTATCTAATTCAAAGGATAGTTGGACCACCCCATATCCTTGAAGTTCCATGTACATACAAATTAACTTTAAAAATCGGTGTGTATCCTTATCAACAAGAGTACACCCTTTTGCACTCGCAAGAATATATAAAAACAATATAAAAGACTTAAATGAGATGCAATAAAACTAGGAGGGATTGGAAGCAAGCATGTAAGACTTATTGCTTATGCATTAAGTATAATATACATAAATAATTAAATAGAGATGAACTAAACCAAGTATGTGTGTACGAATTTTTATGGCCTTTTGTAATGTGAATGGGGTTATGAAATTGCCTTCATATCCCCATTTTATTACTGTTATGTGACTGTTATATGGACATTTTATATATATATATAAATATATAATATAAAATAAAGAAAAGTAGGAGGGTCAGGGCCAGGGCCAGGGCTACGGCTGGGCTAGTACAGTCCAAGCCCGGCCCTTAAATTTCAGGGTTTGCAAAAGATTGTCCAAGTCTAGCCCTAGGGCTTTTCCTTAGAAACAGGAACCCTCATTTTAAGGGCTTTTTGAGGGCCAGGCCCCCATCTCTCATGGCCAAATTGACAGGCCGACCCACTAGCATTGCCATTCGCTTAGTCTCATTGATAAAGTCACCCTGCAAAGGCCTTGAGAAATTATGAATAGTTGTACCAATATAATCTTGATCAAGTCCTCAAAACCATCTCTCACTGCAAGTCTCATAGGACTCTTGTTAATGCTAACTTTAATAACATCACAAATATATATATATATATTGATCGGTTAATAACTTCACAATTTGGAGGAACCCATTGATAGATAACCACCAAAACACAAACCACTCCACTTAACATCTCCATTAGATCTAAACTGAAGTTTCCTTAAAACTCCTTGTAGACGGCATAAGGGGTCATTTGCCTTTTACACGTGATAGGAAAATGGGTATTACATATGTAAATGTTACATGCATAAATGCAACATATACAAATGTTACAGATGTGAAACACGTTACAATGTTTGTCAAAATTACTATTTTCAGATGAGTAAATGAGTACATCCAAAGGTTCTAGATGCATTTGGGTTTTTTTGGACATTTTTCGCAAATTTCTCAAAATCCATGAAGAATTAAGATGAAGCTAAATGTCTCGATGCTTGCCATTAATCCAAGAATATTGAACTGTTTGGATCATGAATAGGAGGCCACAAAAGCGCAGAAAATTAGATTTATAGGTTGGGACTTTTTCACAAATTACTTAATATCTATGAAGATTAAGGTGATCACTGCCAAGTTCTGGGTTTATTATTTCAAACAAATTGAATGGTTTGGATTATAGATATGGGGTCCACAGGAATTAAAAAAATAATAATAAAGGTGGTTGATGGGGCCACAAGAAAAGGAGTGCATAAATGTGATTCACGTTATTTGCACTAGCGCCTTTTTGCAAGAAGATGTGTGAATCACTTTCACACCTATTCAGGTGTGAAAATTGTGGTGTGTAAATGGCCTTATTATATACCATTTTTTTTTTTTTTTGTTTCGTAAATATATTTACTAATGGAAAGAGGGAACAATAAAAAACAATACACCGTCCTTGACCTCACTGAAGGAGGAGAAAAAAAGGTATAAAAGGATTAAAGGATTATACTGACACCAAGACCAAAGAAAAACTACAGCCCAACAACTAAAAGAAAGCCACCAAATTTGAGGACCTGTCCACCCCTTATTTTGCCAAAGAATCCACAAAACCGTTTGGAGACTGCCACACATGCTAGAAACTAACATCAATGGAAAATGAGATAACTTTGATCTCATTAATAAAATTCAAACCTCCATGGGAACTTGCCAGCCAGCGCCCAAGAAATAGAATTCAAAGAATCACTTCCTATAATCAATAACTCCTGAAAAGAGGACGAGGCAAAGTACAAAGAGCTTCCAAAATGGCCACCACCTCTGCTTCATTCGACTCTATCCATCCCACATGCTTAGAGAACAAAGCAAGAGCAACACCATTACTATCATGGAGCACCCCTCCAACCCCCGCCGGCCTGGTTGCCCTTTAGTTTCCCCATTAACATTGAACTTCAACACGTCAATAGCAGGAGGGGACCAAGACACTGAAATGCTTTCCTTCCATTACCTGCTATGAAGAGAGGCCTCCTAATTATGCAAAATGCCATCCATTGTCAGGCTATCGAACTCCTCCGTCCTATATGCCCACTTGGCTATCTGTAGCAAGACCAAATGCGCAACATCTTCCACCGGCATCGATGAACCCCTAAAGATTCTATCATTCCTTTACTTCCAAATAGCCCATATAATGGCATAAGAAATGGAGGTTACAGAGAACCGCCCCGCACCCAAAGAGGGGACATCCTCCAAGCCTCAATCATCCTTAATAACAAAGCTGAAGAGCGCCAAACAACACCACATTGCCTAAGGAAAAAACACCACAAAGAAGAGGAGAACACACAATAAAGAAACAAGTGATCAATCGTCTCTGTCTTTCTACCACAGAGTAAGCAATAGTTTGAAACGTCCTTTGAAAGCTAATCTCTCCTAAGATTATCAGCTGTAGAGAGCTTTCCAGAGGCAGCAAGCCAACTGAAAGCCTTAACTCTATGGGGAGGCAAACTCGACCAAACAAGAGAGATAGGTGATTTGGCTTTTAACAAAGGCACCAACTCCCTCAAGAAGGATTTCGAAGAGAAGACTTCAGAGGGGGCAGAGTTTCCAAATGTGCCTATCTGCTTCACCCCTATAGAGAAAAACGTTAGAAAGAAGACTCAACAAAGACCCAAACTTGGACTCCTCATATTGACGCAACGAATGCCTAAAGGGAACCACCCAAGACACAAATCCCTCATATCCCACATAACACTCTTTTACCCAGGACGTTTTGTTTATAACAATTCTAAGCATACTTGGAAATGAAGAAGACAAAGGACCCACACAACTAATCATCCACCCAAAATCAAACTTGAACTCGATCACCATCCTGAACGCAAAAACCCAGCCCTCGATGAAACCATTTATGCATTTTCACACTCCATTTATGCATTGCAAGCTTAAATGAGTGCAGGCAAATGTGAACCAATGATGCATCACCATTATGCATATGCATCATTTCCATATGTAAATGAGTGCAAATAAATAATCCCTAAGTGATAATCTTTGCTCCTGTAACTTCGTCTACACTATCCACCTCCATCACCTTCCTATTGACAACAAAGGCTGCAAGTCATCTCAAAACATTCTATTTTTAATAATTTGAATATTTTGCACTTATGGAAGAACAAGGCAAATATTTTTCCAACATCAACAAACATATATGTAAATTATGGCTTTGCATTGATCTTTAATCGGTTGCAAATGGTGGACAAAGTTGTAAAAGGCTTTCAGGCCGGATCCCTAACAAACGGCTTCCAGGAAGCTGCTGAAGAATTAAAAGAATGTAAATCTGCTGATGCTGCAAGAGACAAAACTATCAAGAGTTCATATCTTGGACCATAAAAGTAGTATGCTACATGCATTGGTGTGGCTAGGATTGAGTTCCATTGGAAGGGACACTGGTGGCATTACTTCTGAGGATATGTTGGAAGCAAAGATCTCTCTGAAGTCCAAATTATTCTATCAGATTGGCATCTAGAGGGGGTGACTTCATGTGGGTAGGTTTAACTGTGTAGGGTCCCAATAGCGATTTAATTAGGGAGCCATCGTGGGCTGCAGTTTGGAGGCAGTTGTCTGATCCTTTGGAGTTGACAGGGACTTAAACACGTGCTTTACGTCCTTCACAAAACAAGGGGTCCAAGCAGTATCATTCTCCTATTGAGAAGTTCTCGAATTTCATTAATGATCATGAACTGGTAGATTTTCCATTGGTGGGAAGGAGGTTTCCCTGATCTATGAATCAGGGGAGGCTGGCCATGAGCAAAATTGATTGCTTCTTGCTTTCCAAGGAGCAGGAGGAAACATAACTTGGAGGTGATAATTGTCCTGCTTGCTTCACTTTTTAAAAGGAAAATTGGGGTGCAAGGCCATTGAAATTCAAGATTTGTTGGCTGATAGTTGAGGGGTCTTTTTGGGGGGGATTGTGTGCTTGCTGGTCTCAAATTGATGTTCAAGGTTGTGCGAGGTTCACATTAAAGAAAAAAAAAATAGTTATATTCCAGATGCTGGAATACAAGATAAAGGAATGGAACTAGATTGAATCTGTCCACATTTAGGTCTTTAAAAGCATGTGAAGAGGGAGGTGGACAGACAAGACCTTATTGACGGGAGGATGTTACCTGAAGAAGAGAGAGCATCGTGGTCAGGCTACTAAATGGCTGTGGGAACTGAATTGTATTGAAGAAGTGTCTTAGAGACAGACAGAAATCCTGTGTTTTTATCTCTCTCATATGTTGTGATGGCTTTCCTTTCCAGATCCTACCTTTTCTTCTCTGTTATGGCCATCACCTGCTACCGGAGACTTCCTCCTGCATCGTGTCTCATCTGATGGTGTGTGTTCTTACATTGATATGAGCATCTTATTTATTTACAGGTAATCAGATTATTTGATGTAGGACAGGGCTTGGTATCACACTCTGGTCTTCATCTATATAATGGGGGATGGACATCACATCATCCAAGTGATATTACGTAGAGAACCTGATGACTTTCACATGAAATAATAATCAATATTAATATCGTGGGTTGCTCGTTCCTTAATTGTTATTATTTTTGTTGCTATTCAGGGGAAATGGGAACTAATTGTTTTATTAAAAAACAAGAATACAATTTAGAACAACCCTAGGAAGGCATCACAGACCCAAATGCAAATTCTCATCAACCAAGTCAACCAAGGACATTAATGCCAAAACACTGCTCGGCACCCAAAAATAGGAGAAAATGCAACAAAACCTCTTGTAGAGGTTGCCCATGATATCAGCTTTCTTTGGGCCTTTATTGCAACAGTAGGAGGTGGTGTATCCAGTTTATTCTGGAATGTCTCATGACTCCTCTCCAGCCAATTGAACTGCTGAAGCACAATAAGGGACCAACTCCAAAACTAAAGCCGTGGCTAGAAAGGGAATCCAAAAAAACCAACTGTCCATTCAAGAATCCCATTGTTTGGCATGATCCAAAGCACTTCATATAAACTGAAGAATAGTTCCAAATTTATTTTGCAAAAGGAGTTGGGGACCGGTGAATATCTCCTGCATCCCTTAGGCATACTATGCTTCCATGGTAAAATTTCTTCCTTACCAGTAACTTCCATCTAATACTAATAACTTGTCTGTGTTATAGTTTGATGACAAGGCTCAACTAGATAGGGGCTAAAGAAATTTCCTGATTTTAGTAGAAAGCTATGAAGTTTGCTGTCCTTGTTCTTGACTCTTGACTTTCCCTATTTTTCTTTTTTTTTATTTTTACTGGAATCATAAATGTAATTTATTTTACCATGAAAAATATACACCCAGACACCAAATGATCAAAATGAGACTTAAAAAACTAACCTCATAAAAAAAAACCCTAAGAGTCAGAGTATTATATAAAAGATTTCACTAATTAAGAACCCATGAAGCCAGCAAGATTCCCTTCCCCCCAGACCCAGAGCAATCTTAATCACGGTTCAAAATTGTAGCTGTGTCAGTCTGTGTTGGTGAAAATTTTCCAAGTCTTAGAAGTTTCTGAAAAATATCTGAAGATCTAGAATGTTATGAATAGTTAGGTTATCATATTTATTTATTTGTTCATTTTTTTGCCGTTTGAATTAGGGCGTTATAAATGGTTATGTATTGACTAGGGTTGTGCAGGTACTATATCACTGATCGATTGTAAATTGTTTGCTGTTCAGGTAGAGTGATTTTTATTGATTTCAGGATTGACACTCCATGCTCTTTTTTAGTAACTTTTTAACAAGACTTCTTCTCCTGGCCAATCTGGAATTTTCTATTTTCACAATAATCTTCACATCAATTGCACTTCCAAATGAATCTTTACAGCATTTCCTCTTCCTTCTCATATCTAGCAAAAGCAAAACAAAAGGGGCCCATATCTCTAGTTCTTCTTGGGATATTGACATCCAACACATTACTACATTGCCTGAAAATGTGGAACATATATCCTAGCAACGTGAATTCTGTGATGGAGACTAAAAATGCACAACAAAATTCTCTTTCAGTTTCAGCTTCTTGATGCTTAAGTTTTTTTCTTCAATGGCTCCTTGGGTCCTCTTGCCACGGAATCTCGCTTCGACAATTTCCCCCCATTAAGGCCCTATCAAACTCTCCCTAGAGGTATATCTATTATCTAGGCTCTTATTTGACGAAAAATCAGATGCGGATAGCATAATTCAGACTGCAGAAAAGCTCACGGAGTAATACGAAAGCACCTGTGAGGCTCAAATTGATATTTGTATGGTTCAGATTAGAACTCCTATTAGGGTTTTTGTTGCTCAATTGATTTGATCAATGTTTAGGATTTATTTTGGGTTTTATGTTGTTTCAAACAATATATTAGCTCATATAGGGGACATCCAATTTCAATAATTTCTTTATTTATCTCAGTTCTTCTCCTTGGATTAACTTTTCTTTGTTGGATTGAATTTAGCAGTGTTGGTGATGGTCATTGCTTTCTACTTGATTTTTTTCTTCTCTTTGCTGTTGTTGTGCTTTAGATTTTGGGGTTTGGATAGCATCGCAGAGTCTGAGAATTCATCCAGACTACGCTACTATTTGTGTGCATTTACCTGCACATAATTTTGATATTGTATTAAGTATCAAGGCATACCATATGATATCTTAGACTCAAAAGTTTTAAGACTTGCAAGGGGCGACTCTGTCACCCTTGAGTTGACTACTCTACTGAGTTGCACCTAGAGCCTCGCAAAACCTTAAAAATTGTGATTTTCTTTGTCATAAAAAAGTTCAATATAGAAAATGATGTCCTATGAATTTAAGCCACGCGTCACCCTTGCGTTGACTAGTCCACTGAGTTGCACCCTAGAGCCTCGCAAAACCTTAAAAATTGTGATCTTTTTGTCATAAAAAAGGTCAATATAGAAAATGATGTCCTATGAATTTAAGCCACGCGTCACCCTTGAGTTGACTACTCTACTGAGTTGCACCCTAGAGCCTTGCAAAACCTTAAAAATTGTGATTTTTTTGTCTTAAAAAAGGTCAATATAGAAACTGATGTCCTATGAATTTAAGCCACGCATTTTAATTATTGTTATTTTGAATGGTTAGCCACACGTCTAAAATATTTTGGTTGAATTTAAGTATTAATAATAGGTAGGCAGATTTGATTTTCATCAAATCAGACAATCATTACCTCTGATCTTTGAATATTTAGGATCCTCTAGAATTGTGGTTTTGATTTTCCAAGAACAATGCAAAAGGACCACAGAAGCCTCTTAACATCTTCCCACAATAAGAAAATAGTCAGAAATTAGTTTTTTTTGTCTTCTTTCCCATACAGCCCGAGAGACTCTGGGTTTGATGCAACTTAGTAGGAGCCGTGTCTGAGTAATCACAACCTATTCTACTTAGACTCATTTGATTTTTAGAGCCATGCTTGACTAGCCAAGTCTTTGCTCGCATCATTCTCCTGCATTGGCTTCTGTGGCCTTCCAACAGCCCCCTTTTTATAGCTATTTTTTTAATTAAATACTGTTCTCAATAAAAAAAAGAGAGGATAACCTCTACGTTTCCTGGCGTCACACCTTACCTACTAAAAAACAAAAAAACTCTACTTTTCTGAACAAGAAGTCAAAAAATTTCATACCAAACAACTAAAAACAAAATACCATCATAATCCAACTTATTTTTATATTCCCTCTTGATGTGATGCTTTACTTCACTTGATTTTAAAAGTAAAATTACCAAAGGGGCCCTAAAGATGTGTTTGAACATAACACCTAGCTGTTTCAAGATGTCTTGTGCCCCTTCCACCCAGTCTCCCATTTTCCAGGGATCTTTTGACTTTCCTGATCCCCACTGTACAGCTGAAAAGGAAACTCTACCATGTCGGTACCATGGTTCCGTCTTTCACAACTTGTTGGAAAAAAGCATCTTGCTTATTGCTTTTTTCCTGCTCATCTTTATTGTTTAAAAGAGCGATTTTAAATGTGCCTTCTGAAATTTTTGAGTGAGCCTCATTTTTTGCTGTGTTGCGGTTAGTGCTAAGAGAATAACATATACTTAAGTTCTATTAAATCACCATAGCTAAAACCAAACCAAACCAAGCCTTTTCCCATTAGGTGGGGTCGGCTATATGGATTTGACGACGCCAATCAAATCTGTTTAGGGCCATGTCTTCCGTTAGATCCATGTAGGCAAGGTCATATTTAATATTTTATTTCCAACTTCTCTTGGGTCTCCCTCTCCCTCTCCTACTCCGGGCAATCTCTATGCTTTCACACCTTTTAACAGGTGCCTCTGTTGGGCGCCTACTAACATGGCCGAACCATCTCAGTCGATTTTCTCTTATTTTATCTTTAATTGGTGTTATTCCTGCTTTGCCCCTAATCTCCTCATTCCTAATCCTATCTCTCCTTGTGATCCCGCACATCCATCTAAGCATTCTCATCTCCGCAACTTTCATCTTCTTAACATGATTATGCTTTACTGCCAACACTCTGATCCATATAACGACGCTGGACATACCGCCACCTTATAATACTTACATATACTTAAGTGAGCGGTTAGTGGTAATAGAATAACATATACTTAAGTTCTATTAAATCACCATGGCTACTGTTCAAAATTATTTAGGTGGAAACTCTTTTTTTTCTAATACATCGTAGGAAGTATCTAAATCAAAACAACACTACGCTTTCCTGTGGTTCATTGTTCAGACTGTTCATTGGTTGGGTTCCACTTCCACTGTTATGGACCAGTGGCTGCTATTGGCATGGATAATGGTGGGAATGATTTTGCCATTTAATTTGTGGCCCTTTCCTCACGCATTCCTTGCTGCTAGCATTCTTCCTATCCATTGTCTTGTCACTGGTTGATGTTTAAGATTATATGAATAGTAAATTTCTCTCATGGCTAATCTACAGTGCAACCCATACTATGCATGGTCTAGATCATTGATCATGGCATATATCTAAATTCAGTGCATTGGATGTTTAACCTGTGCACAGGTTAGAGCCTCCCATTTTGCATATATATCCTGTTTTTTGTGCTGCAATGTTGTCTGAACATGGTCAGTTGACTGTTCTCTTCTTAACTTGGATTACATATAAATAGGAACTTGGATTACATATAAATAGGGACATCATCTGGATTTACGGCTTGTTCGGAATCAATGGCTTTTGATAGATCCTGGAGCAGAATGTCTTATGTCAGAGGCCAATGAAGATAAAACTACTGGAGACATCAGAGAAATGGGTGGAAGATTGGCTGAAGAAGTTACTGCTTTCTTTAGAAAGAAAATGGATAAAGCTTCAAAATCTGGAGGCTATAGAAACATAAAGCTTAGTTTTGTAGGGCATTCCATAGGAAACGTCATCATTAGAAGTGCTTTGCCAGGTATAAATAGACTCGCCTTTTGTTCTTTTTTCCCTTTGTTATTTGGTATGTACTATACATACATTGTTTCTGTTGTGCTATAAGCTGTTTTTAATTACCTCAGATAGCTTGATGGAACCTTAGCTGAAATACCTCTACGCATACATGTCTGTATCGGGGCCACACTTGGGGTATATGTACAGCTCAAACACTTTATTCAACTCCGGGTAGTGGCTTCTGAAGAAGCTCAAAGGGGCTCAGTGCATTCACCAACTCACTTTAACTGATGATCCAGATCTCGAGAATACGTTCTTTTACAAGTTTTGCAAGGTATCAGGTCCCAATAATGTCCACCAAATTGCCTCTTTTCGTTAATATTGCTCAATCACCTATAAATTAATGATAGTCTATGTACCATGTGGAGAAAACAACCTGAGGGTGCATTCTTTTGAAATTTTGATTTCTCAAATGCCAACTTCTATTCTCAAGGTTTAATGAGTCCTCACACCTGGATTCCATCCTTTTTGCAGCAGAGGACACTGGAGTAATTCAAGAACATAATTTTAATATCCTCACCACAGGTATTTCACTTATAGTGTCTTTATTTACTTTTGGAAATCGCTGCACTTCTTCCTTTTGAGAGTCAAAAGAGCTAATTTACATGTAAAAATGAAAACAAATGGTTGTCTGTTTCTCTCAAATTTTCTATCTCAACTTTGTTACTATATTGAACGATACTTTAAAAGCCGAAGAAAAGAAGAGAACAGGCATTTTGTCCTGTTTATTTACAGTTCCAACCCAATGCTTCCCCATGCATTTTCAGGATGGTTATGTTCCTTATCATTCAGCTAGAATTGAACTGTGGCCAGCTTCATCATGGGACTTCTCAAAGAACGGGGGTCTGTGGATCTACTCAAGTCCAATTGAACTTGGAGATGTACTTCATTTATTTCTACAAATAAATAACCATGTGTTGCAAGCTGTAATGTATTCATAGAGATTATTTGTACCATGTAAAGGATTTTTCATATTGTTTGTGACAATTTGATTTCATTTTATCAAGAAGTTGCATCTGGATGTCCTTGGGTATCATTTTATCAAGAAGTTGCATCTGTATGTCTTAGGTATCTCAGTGACAACACCACACCGAGTAGGAAAACAGGAGCTGTCTTCTCGGCCGAACCTCAACATTAGGAGATGGCCCTGTGTTTCCGGATACAGTTGGGAGGAGGCTAGCAGTGATCTTAACTTCACCTGTGATAAAGCAGGTTATAATGTTGGAGGTTGGGGTGATGTAAACTGTTGGATTCAATCATTTCCAGGTGTGATTCATGATCATCATTTAATCAATGTTGCAAATATCATTCAGATCTGAGTGGGACTAGGGCACCTAAATTAAAGGGCATTACTCAATGATAGGGGTGTAAAAAAAAAAAAAATCGAAAAGCCGTCTAACCGACTGGACTGAACCGAACCAACGGTTAATAACCGTGTTTCAGAATTTCGGTAACAGTTACGGTTACTAGAATTGAAAAACCGTGCTTCACGGTTTGGTTTCGGTTTTCCGTCTGAACTCATAGTTATTAACCGAACCAAATGTGAAACACGATTCGGTTAACTATTTTCCCACACTACACGGTTAACCAAACTGTTAATCCCCAAGTTATAAAAAAAAAAAAAAAAGAAAGAAAGAAGAAACGGGGTATTGTGTAATTCTATAATTTAAATAATCCCTTTTAACTTCTGAGGCTAGAGGAAAAAGTGAAGGATCAAGGATGTGTTTGCTAGAAAAATGTGCTTTATTATTTTATTTGTCTATATGAACATTTTAATGCTACTTTAGTATTTTGTAATTATATAATTTGTTATCTAGGATATTTGGTTTTTATTTTTGAACATGTATTTTGCAACTGTAAAAAAAAAACATGTATTTTAAATGACAACTAATTGTAACCGAAATGTTTAATACGGTTAATCGCGGTTTGATTTTTTAACAGGTTTTTAGGATATGGTTATGGTTATAGTTTATATAAATTGAAAATCGTAAAATACGATTTGATCAATGGTGTTTTCCAAACACACGGTTAACCAAACCGTTATACCTCTACTCAATGCGGGTCCCTATGATGGTGCAGGCTAGAGACGGATCAAACATTGGGCAATTTTGTACAAAGTGGCTGCTCGCAGTTTTCGAACTTGTGTTATTAAACATCGCACTTGAGAGTTTTGCCATTGCACCAAAGCAACAACCCTCCTAGTCGATCTAAGTTTTTGGAGGAAATTTTCATCACCCAGATAACTGAGCTCAAGCTTTTAAGACAAAAACTAAACTCTATCAAAATCCAAGACTTAGGAGGCTAATTCCTGTTTTTCCAGGTTTTATACCATGTGAAGAAAGATAACTACTGAGTACCAACTCATTTGCAGAGAGCGATATATTGTTGGTTTCTTTTTTTTTCTTTTTTTCTCTCCTTTGTTCCACTCATTGTATGTATCCCTGCCTTTTTACACCCTGTGAAATCATGGTAAAAGTCTTGAAATCTTTTGATAAGATGTTCTAAAACCCCCTTGACCTAGTAAAATTTATTTTGAAAGATTTTTTTAAACAATAAAATAACCTATTTAAAACCAGTTCAAAACTGTGCATCATCTTTCTATATTATTTTGGCTGAGCCCCACTCAAATGATCAAAATTGAATTAGGGTGCAAATATTTTGGGGCTTAATGATTCGAACACTACATACACAGCAGAACCCAACAAAGTGGTGAAAGGAACATGTTTGACACCCACCCACAGTTCACCCATCGGCTGGGTCAGACTGGGCCCAATCCATTCCCAGTGTGCTTTCTTCTATAGCACCAGTGACAAGAATTGGATCTTTCATCTACGAAGCTAAGGCCCTTGTCTGTCTATAACTACGTTTGACATTTTTGTTGGGAGAATCTATATAGAATGCCTCTCTGCCCCTTCTTTATCTGCTAAACAAGAATTTATATATAAGCATTAAGAAGTGAGACATTGAGAGTTCAGAACTTCATCATATATACACATATCATTAACGTTTTTAATTTATGCAGGCTCCACACTAAGTCAAAATTGATAAAATGGTCAAAATTGAAATTTAAGAGTCAAAATTAAAATCGATGCGGTCAAAATCAACCTCTTTAATATATAATAATTATAAACTTGATAATGGAAGAAGAAAACTCATAGAACGGAAATCATGTAATGAAGTTGGTGTGAGTATTCTATACTATATCTTTCTGAATCAATTGCAAGACTATTGGAGATCATGTAACATCAGATAATGGGAAGATCTAAAATTGAAGAAAGTACGAAAAAAAAAGGAGAAGTCAGGACCACCACTTTTAGACATTTGTTGGATTACATTTTCACCATTATATTCAAAACCAATATTTGATCTGTAATTTCTTTGTGATTATGTGGCAGACCAAAATTAAGGTTGTTAGGGTGCATTTGTGTGGCAATAGGATTCCGTTCTCCATGGAATTTTCGTTTCTTCAAGAGAGAAGAATTCAACATTCCTATCGTTCACATAGAAAATCAAAATCCACTCTATTGAATAAAATCGGTTCATTTTCTTCCTTTTCAAGAAGAAAAATATTTTCACCAAATGGTTGAAAAATGGGTTGGATGGAGAATCAGAGCAATTTCCACCCTAGTGCAGATCCTTTTCGTTCGCATAAATCACCATCTCTAGAGTCCTAGGAAGAAGGATTAAATATATGATTTTTCCCTTCCATGGATTTAAGCACTCCCTCCTTCCCCTCTCCCGCTCTAAATCAAACTTAAAATTACAGAATCCACAGTTTACAGAATCCACAATTAGTTCAGTTATACACACATGATTTCACAAGTAGCAGAATATATTGTCTTCAAACGTAGCCTTACATTGATATATTAAAGGTATTGATTTTCCACCAACACACAAACTCATTGCATAGCCTATCTTTAGAATATATTGCTCGCAAGTTGACATGACAATCTGCACACCACCAAACAGAGCAAAACTAAACACACATAAAGAAGTTAGAAAATAAAAGATATAAATAAATATTACTTGGAAAGTCAAGAAGATGTGGAGATTCTACGAAAAAAGAGAGAGAGAAAAAAAAAAAAAGAGAAAAAAGAAAAAGAAAACAAGATAGGATGGTGGAGAATTGACAAATACACTGAATGTCCAAGTAGATTCCACTGGACCCCACTATGGGCCTCTTGATGGACTTAATGGTTTGCTAGGCCTGGGTGAACATCAGACTATCGGAGCTAAGTAGAAGTTAGTTTGCACTTGCTATCAAAAGAAATCAACACCATTTTTTTTTTCCAGATCCGGATCCTCTAAGATCCTCTAATATAAGTGGTACGCATTACACGCTTCCGGTGGGTGGGATGTGTGGAACTCACCATAGGGCCCACCAACTGGTGATCAAATCTGTTAAAATTAAATGCCAACTCAACTGGTAGTGTATCTTCAAATTTTACTTTGATAGGAGTTGGTCCTACTATAAGATTAAACACATTATTGATAATGTAAATAATAAATAATGTAAATAATGCATAGAGGTAATGCATAAAGTTGTGCTAATCATGTTATTATGCATTGAACAGACCCCTTTCCAAATTATCATTCAGCTACCCACGTACACATGAACAAGTCCATTCCACCGTGGTACCATTCAAAAAAAAAAAAAAGTTCCATGCTGTCCAGATTTTGGATCGCATTGAGGATTTTGTGCAACCATAGCCGTTGGATTCTTATTTATCAGACTACTGATCAATTTCTTTGTAATTAATTGAATGTTTGAAGGCCACTCATTTGAGACACATTAGATGTCAGCTGTCACAAAAACTTTGCTTTGTGGAAGAGGCATGTAACGTTCCATCCTCTTCAAAATTATCATTCAACAACCCACAGTCTACATGTGAAAATTCCATACTTTCCAAATTGTGGACCCCATCAAGGATGGATTATGACCAGACACAGATATGCAACTATAGCCATTTGATTTTTGTCATTTTAATAATAATTGCACACAGAATGCCTTGGCCTTGACACTAGCCCAACCCTGTTGGACTGGATTTTAAGTATGTGGCCCAACTTCATATTCCGGACTGATAGTTAAAGGGACATATTGTGTGTAAGATCAAAGGCCTAGCTTGGCCCAGCTTGGCATAGCATATATTTAACATAAAGGGGCATACATCAAATGGGCTCAACCTAGGCCTGACTTTGAAGTTGGAGGCTGGATCTTGACCTGAATATAAGGGCCTATTTGTTTGCTTGAAATTGAATTTCTAGGAATTCTAAAAAATATATATTCCTATTGATTACCTAAAACCGAGGACACAAAGGTGAAGATCAATCCACAAATATTGGCAATTAAATGCACCTCCCCTTTGATGGAAAATGATAATCTAACACAAACCTTAGTAAACATGAATTCTAGAAAAATCAAGATCCCATCTACATCTCCACTTTATATTCTTCACCCATCTTCTCTTTAATATTCTTTCATTGGCATTGATTTTGCTATAAATTTTGAGTAATTCCATGTAAACACACGGGACCTAAACATGTTGGAGTTGGACGATTTTAGCCCAACTTAGCCCCTATAACACTAAGACACCTTCACATGCATTTCTTCGAAACTTCATTTTTACTGTATAAATTTTGTTTCCCTATCATATAATTCATGGTGCCTACTGTATCCATAACATATATGGGCACCATATATAGCTTGGCCTTTGAACACCTCTACCACTAATTATATTATGTTAACATTATTAGTGTCTTGTTATTTTTTCGGTCTTTAGTTTCTTGTAGGCCATTATTAAAAAGAAAATAGTAATTAACTCATTAATCACTACGTACAACATTATGTAAACAAGAAACTATTTTAATCATTCAATTATTCCATTGTTTGTCGATAATAAAACATACCTTGGAAAGATGTTTAAATGTCACCAAACTGTCATGACAAATAGGAGATCAAGGGCCTTGTTTGGATCCTCGGAACTCAGTTGCCTGCAAGTAGTTTTTATGTAAGTCTAATTATCTATAACTCTGTTTAATTTCATTTATTTATGAGAGAGAGGGAAACAACAAAAAATAATTTTACTAGATGCACGAACCCTTATTTACATGTAAATGGAGTTACCTGTACAGCTGCTGTACTACTGGTTATGAAAATCCACAAGATTTCATAACCAATGCAGTTGGGATTTACCGAGGGAAGAAAAGAGGTTCAAGTTGCAATTTGACGTCATTGTCATCCCACTCCAATTCATTCCACCACTCTATTCTGCCCTCGATTATTCTGAGCTTTGGTGCTTTGCTGACGCTGATAGGGAGTCTCTTTAAATTAGGACACTCAACTGCCCCAATTGTCTCTAGGGAAGGGCAACTTAGCAAATGACCACCTAATTTTAAAATCCTAACCAGTGAAGGTAGGTCTTTCAGGAATAATTGTTTCAATTTAGGGAGGACACAATCAGATTCAACTCCAATTTCCTCATCAGAAATTACCTCTTCCAATGCATAACAAGATCTTACATGCAGACATTCTAAGTTGGAGAGTTGCTGAATGATTTCGCTTGAGAAAATATTCTTCAACTTTTTACACTCGAACAACTGCAGAGTCGTCAAACAATTGAGGCTCCCAGGTGGAAAAGACCCCTCCCAAATGCTTCTCAAATATGGCATAGAAAATATATACAATTCCTCTAAGTTGGGTAATGCAGCTTCTACTAGCTGATTTCCATCCACTACGATCCGCATTGCATCACATTCATGTATCATAAACCTGATTAGTCCACTCATGTTTTGCATCCCAAATTCAAAAAGACTGTGAACGCTTTCATGGCCAAGTAACATAAAAGAATCGGCATGTCTTAGTACCTCAACAATGGCATTGGGGATGCTATCATAGCCGCAAAATGTCAACATTCGATTTCTTCTTTCACTTTCTGGGACATACATAAAATATGAACAAGGTCGATCTCGATGTTGGTACTGTCCGACAATAAAGTGGAATGACGTGATTATTCCCTTTTTCCATGGAAGACTTCGTTGAAGGAAGCACTCAAGAAATTCCATCTTAGGAAACCCAAATTGAAGATTCGTCAATCCTTTCAAGCAACGCACTTCTTTCATCACTGCCTCTGCACATGTATCCCCATATCGACTCAATTTCATTTCACTGAATCCTAGGTCAATAATCAGCTGCTCTAATTGAGAAAGCCTTGATATTATTCCACCAGAGACCTTCTCATCCTCATCATTCTCGTCTCTTTCCATTGAGAATGTCACATGCAAGACTTTGAGACCACTTAGTTGGCCAATTTCAGTGGACAAACTATTAATACTTGTCTCATAGGCATCAAGCACCTCAATTCTTGGGAGTTTTCCTATTTCGGGTGGAAGAGTTTTTAAGCCATAACAATATCTTAAATAAAGTGCCCGAAGGTTGACCAAATGGCATATGGAATGTGGTAACAACTCTATGGAAGTTCCAGAAAGATCCAAAACTCGGAGAGCATGCATTTGATCAAAGAATGATTCTGGAATTGTTGTCAATTGTTGATTCCATTGAAGCAACAATGTCAATAGAGTAGGACAATTTGGCCTCTCCGGTAGACTGCCTATTTTATTTTCCATCAAAGACATCCTATTGACATTTTCCCATTCCTCATTCTTTGGAGGCTCCTTTATCATTTTCTTAGCTCTCACCAAGAATCTACAACCTGATTCCATTCGTGATGTAATTCTTAATGCTAAATCTCTGATGACATCATGCATCTTGACACAACCATCAATCTCATCACTTTTTAAAAGAAGTGATGCATCGATAAGACGTTTCACCATAGCATGCCCTTTGTTTCTAGTACTTGCCAAAGTCGATCCAAAATAGATGAGACCTTCAGCCCTCCAGTACTCTATCAGTTTAAAAATGTAGATTTGGTGATCTTCTGGGTATAATGCCGCATATAGAAAGCAATTCCTTACATTATCATCCTCCAATCTGTCAAAACTGAATTTCAAGCGTCTAAACACTTGTTCTTCCATATCGTAAATATCAGATGTATCCGGAGAGCTCAACTCCTGTACTGCATTTTCCCATACATGAACATTGTCCTCCTTTCTCAAGGATGCGCCAATCACATCAATGGCCATTGGTAAACCACCACATTCACCAACTACTCGTTTCGCTAATGGTTGAATATTGGGAGAATCAGCTACTTCACCTACCTTTTCATGGAATAAACTCCAAGCTTCCTTCTCAGAAAATGGCTCCACCCTAATTTCTTCATCAGTTCCCATCTTGCGACAAACATCCAGATATCTAGTTGTCAATACGACTTTGCTTCCTTTCTCATGGTTTGGAGAAGGGACTCCGATATCATTCAAATCTACTTTGGCCCACACATCATCCATAAGAAGCAAGAATTTCATATTTGTCAAAGTCTGAAACAATATACTTGCAACTCTCTCAGTAGAGTCATTAGATGATAATTTTAAAGACAAGCGCTGTGCAATTTCAGTTTGTAGCATTTTTATGCTACAGTTATTTGAAACAGTAACCCAAATAACAATCTCAAATATCCTTTTTATTTCTTCTAGGTTGTTCAAAAGTCTCATCACAGTCGTCTTCCCAACACCACCCATACCCCATATACCAATCTTATGTTTTTCTGGATCTCTCACATTATTTAATATCTTTTGTAGGGTGCGTTCTGTTGATGTTCCCTCTTCAATTGTCAGAACAGGCTTTGCTTCGACAATTTGTGGCAACGCATCCACAACAACAACTCCATCAAATTTAGTAGACTCTTCAGTAAGTTTTGAAATCTGATTTGTTATCTCCACAATGCGTTGACCAAGCTTCCAATGTGATTGAATATCTGGACACCACCGTGTTTGACATCTCTCGGCTTCTTGAGAATATTCTTCTTTAATGGCGTCTACTTTATTGCGAACCTCGTCCACTCTCTTGAGCCAATCTTGACATTCACTTTTGGGCCTCTTGTGTATTCGGTCTCTGTTTATCTCACGTTCCATATCTTCCTTCTTGCTATACAAAGTTGTTGCTCCCTCATTGAGCTGTTCAAATGTCCTCTTGAAATCCTTTATATAACCCAGGTGTTGAGCACATACTTCAGCCACCTTCCCAGCTACAAAATCCATTCCTTCCACTGAAAAATTCAAGAAAAGTTCAATAGCAAATGTAAAGTTAGCTATGGGTCAAGAGTTTAGCATACCCGAACCAACCCGCTTGGTATTTGCACTGCTTGTGGTGGGTTTTATACAGTCACGGGTTGAGTCGGGTTTATTTACTATTTTTGAAAAATATGAAAACTAAATGTATTATTGTAAATTCGGACACATGACAATTAGGAAAATGTCACTCCTTACTGCCACTTGCCCTAATGGCATTTCATATGCAAAATTTACTTAATAATATATGCACTTGCACTAATGACCTTTCATATGCAAAACTTACTTAATAATATATGCAACATAAAGACATAACTGGTATGGGGTTAGACATACATGGCAGGTGCATATTTAGAGGTACCTCTTTTTTTTATTGGTAACCATAAATTCTATTTTATTAAAAAGGAAGTAACAACTAACAAAGGATGCTATGTAAAAGAGTCGACTGCTTTAAGAGAAATACATCGGAAAATGACAACACCTTACATTATAGGAGCACTTAAATTGCATTATCGATCATCAACCCACTACTTCGCTAGGCAATCTGCTTTGCCGTTAGCGGACCTACTGATATATTAAAATCTATGAGAGATACCTCTTAGTAGAACATGACAAGTGAGAATCCATACCCAAACGACTCAAAATGACAAAAAATCCTATTTATAGGTTGTGGCCAAATTTTAGTTTTATACAAGTGTGTCTCACCATAAAATTGATAAGATTTATGTTTATATACAGATGCTAAATCTCATGGTCCAACCAACTCATATAATGATAAGATTTGGCCACATGACATACAAAAAGGGGGCTCTCATTTAGAGCAGTTTAGATTTTTTTATAGGTGAGCTCCATTGTGGAGTTCTAATTTTGTTTTGAACCTAAAAATACGCCCAAGCCTACCTATAGAGACTTGTACCCGGGCCTGATTTAGGCCCATCACAGCTTTACATATGAAAGTTCTTACGCTCCTTGTTTGAATGACCTGTTATATTGTTTTGTCTAATAAATGATTCCTTGAAGTGTGTTTTTTCTTTGAGCTTTTTGCATATCCCCACAAAGGTTCTTACAATTTGTAAATAGGCCCCTATGGTTTTGCATTTATAAATAAGCTCCTTCTTTTTCATTTTAATACCTTTCATTTCCCCAAACTCAGTAGCCTTCTAACCACCAAAAAGTCTTTAGAGTGGAATGACACTTTTGCCCATCTTTTTTATCCATATATACTTAAATTCAAAAGCTTGGACTTGTCTTTTTCTCTAAAGCTTGTAACATTAATAATTACATTTTGTGGGAGAGAATAATTGTACGTAAATATATTTTTACCAATACACATCCTATTTCATTAAATCCATATCAATCACAAAGACAATGAGCGTATTTGCTCATAATTGGTTATAATTGATCTAATCCATGCACGGCCCACCGTGGATTGATGAAAGTCTCAAAATCCATGAGTAAACTTCATGTGCATTAAAAAGTTATTGAGAGAGACCGTTCGGAGTTGATATTAAATAATGGTATTTTGTAAATAATAATATACTCATTTTTGTTTAATGGATGTAAGGGTAGAGCTTAAAAAATGGTATTTTGTAAATAATAAGATACTCATTTTTGTTTAATGGATGTAACGATAGAGCTTAAATAATGGTATTTTGTAAATAATAATATACTCATTTTTGTTTAATGGATCTAAGGGTAAAGCTATCATTTTTATAAAAGTTCAATACAAATCTCATGGTAATTACCCATTTGGGGGCATGGAAGGTATTGAAATGAAGAAGTATGGGCTTATTTACAAATACTAGAGCCACATGGGCTTATTTATAAATCATTCAAACCTTGAAGGGTATATACAAAAAATTCTTTTTCTCTCCTTTTGGTAACGGCAGGATGTTAAATGAAGTGTGGTTTGCTTTGATGTGTTTATCACTACACAGTCTTGTGATGATGAGATTGTCCCGGCTTCCTTTTCTTTATGAGATAATTTGCTTGTCTTCTTTACTTTCATTGTTGCATTTTCATTTTGATCTTCTAATGTTAATGATGACTGGAAGGGTGCTCATATGTTTTTATAGCATTTCCACTTCTCAAATTATTACACTTTAGACAGTTTTTTTTTTAAATTTATATATATATATATATTTTTTTTTTTTTTGGGTAAAAACACTTTAGACAGTTGTTAAAAGTTCAAAGGATTTTAAATCATCGATTTCATACGCGTCTGTTGCCACTCTCATCAAACTAACGAGCTGTCTGGATTTATGGAATTAGAAAGACACATGAAAAATGAAATGATGGGTTTTATTAAAATCCAATTATATTCCTCTACTAACACTTTCCAACTTCTAATCTTATGTCCAAGAAACTGAAATAGAAGACATCAATCAACACTTTTGAGTCTGAAAATGTATATTTCGGTAGATTTCCATGCACTTATAACTACCAAAGCAGCAGATCCACTCATAGATCATAATCATCATCATCATTTTTGCCTCATCTCATCTTGCGTTAGCTAATCCTAATATCTTTTACTCAAATCAAGGAACATTTTTTTTTCTTTTGCTACGGTAAAGGCTTGAACTCACACACACGCTTATGTTCCTTAATAGCTTCTGAGTTATAGCTCTGGGACCATCAAGAAACAAGCTTAAGAACAAATATCCTATTTTTCAACAACAAAAGAGAATAAAGAACTGAAAATTCCTCATACATGTACTACAGAAAAGAAAGAGACTTAAACTGAGTTCCCATGGGTTGCAAGGAAATAAAGAACTGTATATTCTTCATACATGTACTACAAAAAAGAAAGAGAAGGAAACTGAGTTCTCAATTCTCATGGGTTGCATGGAAATAGGAAAAATTTAGAAATATGGTACATACCTGATCAGAACATAGCTAGCAAAGATGAGGTACTAAGAACTTGGCTTCTGATTGCTGTTTTTACACACCGCCTTGGGAGAGAGAGAGAGATTTGGAATTGGATCTGAGTAATGGCATATATCAGATACAGTCAACTTAGAGCTAAAATAAAGTAATTGGGAAAGGTTTGCACGACTTGTGTTGACTACTGTTTATGAAGATACTCAGAAAGAACAAGTAAATGGATTAAATTATTAAAATGTAAAGGCACTGCATAAAGGGCCTGTCTATTTCCAAAGGTTAAATGGCATCCAACGGTCATGATTCAGCCGACAGCTGAAGTAAAGTTGAAGGAATCTTCTCTCATGGGTACCGTACCCTGCAGAAAAAATATGGAGATATTTGTGCACAAGCCCTTCCTCTTAGCAATGGGAAAGTCTGTATCCTGAGGCGAATTAGTTATATTATGGGGTCAATTAAAACTTTCCAAACATTTTATACACACATGTTTATATATCAACATGGCCCCATGTGGATTGAAGTCTCTGATATTTCCTCTATAGATATAAACATACACTGCAGAAGCGTCTCTTTCATACAAGTAAATACAGGAAGCCGTCCCCAAAAAACAATAGGCGATGTACAAAATGTAATCTATCTTAGGGTAAGCATCTAGGCTCTCAAGTGCTACTTTAAACAATTCAACATTGTTCAACAAAACGAAAGGAAAGTGCTACTTTTATATTCTAAAATGACCTTTTGATTTTTATTTTTTTTATTACTGCATTATTGAGTATGACATGTGCTCCACCTACTACTTTTCTCTTTAAATATTTGTTTATTAGAGAAACGGAAAAGTCATTATCTTATGTACGACAAGACAAGTTATTTTTCAATGATCTTTGCATCTTAGCCCTTCAGGGTACCTAGTTAAATCTACTCATATTACATCGTCTCCACTCCGCTAATCAAACTCCTTTGACAAATCCTCTTGGATCGCCTCAATCTCTGTCTCATCGGGAGTGGGTCCGTCACCTACAACACCATTAGTAAAGTAGAAGTGGAGAGAAGCAAATATAAATAGTAGTGTAGCCCATAAGTTTTTTTTTCTTGGAAAAGATAAGACTATATCTAAAAATTGTTGGAAAGATAAGAGTATATAAAGATAAAAATATCTAAAGATAAAAGTATAAATAGCCTGAGAGTGGAGAGAAGCAATTATGGAGACTTCATTTTTCATTTTTGTGAAACATAAAATAAAACGAAGTTTGTTTAAATAGCCATCTTTTGATCTTCACCCATAGTTATCAATATCATTTTGGACCCCACTTCGGTCCAACCTCTAAAATGAAAAGTTTTGAATAATTTGGAATTGCGACAAAATTTTTTAGAATTACATTTTGGGAAAACATAAAAATAATATATAAATATAGAAAAATAAAAGAAACTAATAAATATGGATTTAATCCATTCTAGTAAAATTTATTGGAACTACATTTTGGGAAAGTTTAAGAAATACAAAGTATTTATGTATAAAAATTTAACAAAAATAAAAAAACTAATTATTTATGTAAAATGTTATTTCGGCTAGAATATCGGCTGACATCGGCCGAAATTTAAAAGAAAAAAGTTTTCTGTGAAATTTCGTTTCAGCCACTTGACCGAAACGAAGATTTTTGGCCATTTCAACCAAAATGGTACAAAATTAATAACTGTCACCCATTCTCCTTTAATTTCAGCCCCTTTGATAAAATATCATAAAATCTTCCAAAGCCTTCAAATTATAAATAAGAAATTATAATAATGGCAACAATAAATAAATAAGACATGAACAGTCACAAGTTCATCGACTTTTTAAACATAACCTCTTCTATTTAATCTTTCAAGCACATCAAATAAAATTTTTTAAGTTTTTTTCCTTTTTTTCTATTATTCACTTGAATAAAACTGTGTCCCCGTACATTTGGGAGTGTTCTACCAAAAATTACTCCGGTTAAAAGAACACACACTGACACAGGCCTGTTTTTTTTTCTCAATTCATTTTATTCCAACACCCAACGGCGGATGGGCTTTGAAGTGGAAGCTTGGGTTGGGCCTTAATGAATGGGCTTACTCTTTAGGCCTTCCATACATTTTTTTTTTTTTTCAATGAAGAAGAGGGTGTACCAATTTTTGAACCCTTGGTCTCTTTTATGTGCTCTTGATCATGCAACCATAGAGACACAAGGAAGATCGGTTAGGCCTTATTACTCATCACCAACTCTTACAGTCTTCTCCAAGCCGCCCCGAGGAACTTGAAGACCCAACCAACCAGATGAAGCTCTAGTGCTTTAAAGCTCCAAATCTGATAGAAATCTTCAATTAATGGTTTCTAGTTAGGTCACAACATTAAAAACAAAAATGAAGTTCTATTCTAAACCATAACACCAAAAAAAAAAAAAAAGGACAAAAAAAGCTTCAGATCTAAAATCATAACCTGGTAGCCTTTTTTAGTACCATGTTTTACTGTTGTCCATAGGCAATGTGCCAAAAGTATTCATTTGCAACATGAGTGAAAGAAATTGGTTAGTGGGCAAAATTTTGTGGCAGTCTGTATGTTTTCTAGCATTAGTTTCATAAATAACTAATGCCTACATTCAAAAAAAATAAATGAATGGTCTTAGGAAAAAATAATTTACCCTTACAGCAAAAAAAAAAAAAAAAATGCCTACATTCAACAAAAGGCACAAGAAGACATCAATGATTATATACCTTAAATGACAACAGCATGCCATCCTTTTCTTGTTTACTTCTCTGAGTTGGGAGGATAAGTGGGGAACCCGTGAATTTAATCTTGCCACCGTTAACCCTTAGCGAACCTTTACATCAATCTAATGTAAAGAATGAATGGTCTTAGAAACTTGCTTCCAGGAGTTAATTTTAAAGGTAAATTAGCCAACAGTCCCTGAGCACGATCTTCTAAGGCATCAAGGACGACAACTTTTTATCTATGTCTCTAGTTCAGACAGCTGGAGATATTTCGGTGAAAGGTCCCTAATATGCCACGTCATATATTTTCATGACTAATTTGCCCCTTTCAACCCTCATTCCTAAGCCAAGTTCTCTCATTTTCCATTTTCCATTCCTTTCCATGGTTATGGAGTATCGTTGCAGAGCACCTTTCGTCGCCACTATGACTTCCAATTCTCTCTCTTTCATTTCTTCAAAGATAGAAACAATTTTGAAATCTCTCTCTCTATCCAAATCTCTCTCTTTACAACTGATTTGAGAGAGAGCAGTTTGCTCTTTTGCTTGTTTTCCCTCTCTCTCTTTTCTCGATTGGATCATGGTCATCAAGTGTTCTTGTTTTGGATTTCAATTTTTATTAGAATCTGATTTTCCGTATTCTGACTTTTGGTGTCGTCGAGCTCAGATAAATTTTCCAGAAACACTGATAAACTGGACAAAAATTCAGATAAATTTGCCAAAACTCAGATAAATTTATATGAGTTTTCGAAAAACTTACCTGAACTTCAGACAAAACTTAGATAAATTTATCTGATTTTTGGCAAATATTTATCTGGGTTTTGGCAAATTTATCTGAGTTTTCAGCAAACTTACCTGAACTTCTTGCAAAACTCAGATAAATTTATCTGAGTTTTGACAGATTTATCTGAGTTGGTAAGAGAACCAACTACTTTAGTAGGCCCTGAATGCAAGGCCTGCCCAACCACTAACAAGTTTGGACTGAAAGGGATTTCCACATTGTAGTGCTTCCCTAATGATCATGACCATCAAAGCAGGGCCGTCAAATAGACGGTGGAGATGAAAAAAAAGGGTCGGTGGTCCAAATTGGAGGGGCAAAATCTGATGTTACCACTACCACCACTCTGCCAATATTTGGAAAGTCACCACAATTTGATTGACGACCCAAGATAAGAAATTGTAATTGGGGATTGAAAAGAACATGTGGGGCCCACTATCAGAAGATCATGACCATCTAATTAGTAGCGTGGACAGGCTGGACTACTGAAAAGTGGGTCTAATGTTGTAGTTGTTCTGTCCACAAATAAACCAACATGCAAAACTCAGATAAATTTGTCTGATGTCTGCTTTTGCTGACGTGTGCTTTTGCTGACGTGTATAGGGGTTTTTTTGTCTTTTTCACTGTCTCATTTTTATGAGAGGACTTCCGTCGGTACGATAAAATATCGTGGACTTTCGGCTATAAAAGCAAATGATGAAGGACCTACCGCCAAAAGCCCCTAATTTTAAACCATGTGAGACTCTATAGGCAATTTTGCACAAAGTTGCTACTCGTAGTTTTCGAACATGTATTATCACACATGGCACCTGAGGGTTTTACCATTGCACCAAAGCAACAACCCTACTAGTGGACCTAAATTTTTGGAGGAAATTGTCATCACCCATGTAACTGAGCTCAGGCTTTTAAGACGAAAACTAAACTCTATCAAAATCCAAGATTTTGGAGGGCTAACTCTTGTTTTTCCAGGTTTTATACCCTGTGAAGAAAGATAAATCCTGAGTACCCACTCATAATTGCAGAGAGATGGTTTCTTTTTTTTCTCTCTCTCTCATTTGTTCCCCTCATTGCATGTATCCCTGCCTTTTTACACCCTGAGAAATCATGGTAAAAGTCTTAAAATCTTTTGATAAGATGTTCTAAAACCCCCTTAACCTAGTAAAATTTATTTTGAGAGATTTTTTTAAACAATAAAATACCCTATTTAAAACCATTTCAAAACTGTGCATCATCTTTCTATATTATTTTGGCTGAACCCGACTCAAATGATCAAAATTGGATTAGGGAACAACGCCCTAATGATGGAAATATTTTGGGGCTTAATGAGTCGAACACTGCATACACAGCAGAACCCAACAAAGTGGTGAAAAGAACATGTTGACACCCACCCACAGCTCACTAGGGGGTGCTCATCGGCTGGGTCAGATTGGGCTCAATCCATTCCCAGTATGCTTTCTTCTATAGCACCAGTGACAAGAATTGGATCTTTCATCTACAAAGCAAAGGCCCTTGTCAGCCTATAACTACTTTTGAAATTTTTGTTGGGAGAATTTATATAGAATGCCTCTCTGCCCCTCCTTTATCTGCTAAACAATATTTTGATGAACTTCTATATAAGCATTAAGAAGTGAGACGTTGAGAGTTCAGAACTTCATCATATATCGACAGATCGTTAGTTTTTTTTATTTATGCGGGCTCCACACTAAGTCAAAATTGATAAAATGGTCAAAATTGAAATTTAAGAGTTAAAATTAAAATCGATGTGGTCAAAATTAGCCTCTTTAATATAAAATAATTGTAAAATTGATAATGGAAGAAGAAAACTCATAGAACTGAAATCATGTAATGAAGTTGGTAATTACATAATTGGGTGAGGTGTGAGTATTCTATACATATATCTTCCTGAATCAATTGCAAGACTATTGGAGATAATGTAACATCAGATAATGGGAAGATCTAAAAATGAAGAAAGTAGGAAAAAAATGAGAAGACAGGACCACCCCTTTGAGCACATTTGTTGGATTACATTTTCACCATTATATGTAAAACCAATATTTGATATGTAATTTATTTGTGATTATGCGGCAAACCAAAATTAAGGTTTTTAGGGTGCATTTGTGCGGCAATATGATTCCGCTCTCCATGGATTTTCATTTCTTCGGGAGAGAAGAATTCAACATTCCTACCCTTCACATAGGAAATCAAAATCCACTTTATCGAATAAAATCAATTCATTTTTTTACCAAATGGTTGAAAAATGGGTTGCATGCATGGAAAATCAGAGCAATTTCCACCCTAGTGCGGATCCCTTTCTTTCGCAAAAAACACCATCTCTAGAGCGAGAAAGAACGATTAAATATATCTTTTTTTTTCCCTTCCATGCATGAATTTATGCACTCTCTCCTTCCCCTCTCGCGCACTGAATCAAAGTTAAAATTATAGAATCCAAAGTTTGTTCTTTTATACACACAGGATTTCTCAAGTAGCAGAATAGATTGTCTTCACACGTAGCCTTACATTGATATGTTAAAGGTATTGATTTTCCACCATCACACAAACTCATTGCATAGCCTCTCTTTAGAATACAGTGCTTGCAAGTTGACATGACAAATCTGCACACCACCAAAGAGAAGTTAGGAAATAAAAGCTATAAATAAATATTACTTGGAAGTCAAGTCCTGGGAACCTTGGCATTCATCAAAACCTTCTCCACATCTATCAAGAAGATGTGGAGATTCTACCAAAAAAAGAAAAAAAAGAAAAAAGATTGGATGGTGGAGAATTGACAAATACACTGAATGTCCAAGTAGATTCCACTGGACCCCACTATGGGCCTCTTGATGGACTTAACGGTTTGCTCAGCCTGGGTGAATATCAGACTATTGGAGCAAAATAGCAGTTAGTTTGTACCGCTATCAAAAGAAACCAACATTTTTTTTTTCGAACACTTTTATTACACGCTTCCGTTGTCTGGGATGTGCGAAACTGGACCTCACCATTGAGCCCACCTACTGGTGATCAAACCTGTTAAAATTGAATGTCATCCCAACTAGTAGTGTACCTTCAAATTTTTCTTTGATAGGATTTGACTCCACTATAAGATTAAACATGTGATTGATAATGAATAATATTGTGCTAACCAGGTTTTTGTGCATGCAACGGTACCCTTTTCAAATTATCATTCAGGTACCCACATACATGCATGAATAAGTCCAGATATATATCCATATATATATATATATATATATATGTATATGTAACATATATATGCATCCATAACATATTCATGGTCCCTACTGTATCCATAACATATATGGGCACCATAGCTTGGCCTTTGAACACCTTTACCACTAATTATATTATGTTAACATTATTAGTGTCTTGTTATTTTTTCGGTCTTTAGTTTCTTGTAGGCCATTATTAAAAAGAAATTAGTAATAATAACTCATTAAACACTACAACATTATGTCAACGAGAAACTATTTTGATCATTCAATTATTCCATTATTTGTCAATAATAAAGCATACCTTGGAAAGATGTTTAAATGTCACCAAACTGTCATGACAAATAGGAGATCAAGGGCCTTGTTTGGATCCTCAAACTCAGTTGCCTGCAAGTAGTTAATATGTAAGTCTAATTATCTATAACTCTCTTTAATTTGATTTATTTATGAGAGAGAGGGGGAAAAACATAAAATAATTTTACTAGATGCACAAACCCTTATGGGGTTAGACATACAACAATCGTGCAAAACCAGAGTCGTTAAAGAATTAAGGCTCCCAGGTGGAAAAGACCCCTCCCAAATGCTTCTCAAATTTAGCATATGAGATATGCATAATCGATCTAAGTTGGGTAGTGCGGCTTCTAGTAGCTGATTCCCATTGCATCACATTCAAATATTTTGCAGTTGGTTAGTCCACTCATGTTTTGTATCCCAAATTCACAGACACTGTGAACGCTTTTATGACCACATAACATAAAATAATCGGTACGTCTGAGTACCTCAACAATGGCATTGGGAATGCTATCGTAGCCACAAAATGTCAACATTCCATTCCGTCCTTCATTTTTTGGGAAGTATATAGTCCATGAAGTAGGTCCTTTTCGAGATTGATATTGTCCGACAATAAAGTGAAACGACGTGATTATTTCCTTTTTCCATGGATGACTTCCTTGAAGGAAGCACTCAAGATATTCCATCTTAGGAAATCCAAATTCAAGACTCGCCAATCCTTTCAAGCAACGCACTTCTTCCATCACTGCCTCTGCACAAGTATCTCCATATCGACTCAAATCCATTTCACTGAATCCTAGGTCAATAAACAACTGCTCTAATTGCGAAAGCCTTGATATTATTCCACCAGAGACCTTCTCATCCTCATCATTCTCGTCTCTTTCCATTGAGAATGTCACATGCAAGACTTTGAGACCACTTAGTTGCCCAATTTCAGTGGACAAACTATTAATACTTGTCCCATAGGCATCAAGCACCTCAATTCTTGTGAGTTTCCCTATTTCGGGTGGAAGACTTTTGAAAAATCGACAACGTCTTAAATAAAGTCCCCGAAGGTTGACCAAATGGCATATGGAATGTGGTAATGACTCTATGTGTGTTCTAGAAAGATCCAAAACTCGGAGAGCATGCATTTGACTAAAGAATGATTCTGGAATTGTTGATTCCATTGAAGCAACAATGTCAATAGAGTAGGACAATTTGGCCTCTTCGGTAGACTGCCTATTTTATTTTTCATCAAAGACATCCTATTGACATTTTCCCATTCCTCATTCTTCGGAGGCTCCTCTATCATTTTCTTAGCTCTCACCAAGAATCTACAACGTGATTCCATTCGTGATGTAATTCTTAATGCTAAATCTCTGATGACATCATGCATCTTGACACAACCATCAATCTCATCACTTTTTAAAAGAAGTGATGCATCGATAAGACGTTTCACCATAGCATGCCCTTTGTTTCTGACACTTGCCAAAGTCGATCCAGAATGGATGAGGCCTTCAACCCTCCAGTACTCTATCATTTCAAAATTTTTGATTTCGTAATCTTCTGGATATAATGCCGCATATAGAAAGCAGTTCCTTACATTATCATCCTCCAATCTGTCAAAACTGAATTTCAATCGTCTAAACACTTGTTCTTCCATATCGTAAATTTCAGATGTATCCGGAGAGCTCAACTCCTGCACTGCATTTTCCTATACATGAACATTGTCCTCCTTTCTCAATGATGCGCCAATCACATCAATGGCCAATGGTAAACCACCACATTCACCAACTACTCGTTTCGCTAATGGTTGAATACTTGGAGAATCAGCTACTTCACCTACTATTTCACAGAATAAACTCCAAGCTTCCTTTTCAGAAAATGGCTCCACCCTAATTTCTTCATCAGTTCCCATCTTGTGACAAACATCCAGATATCTAGTTGTTAAGACAACTTTGCTTCCTTTCTTATGGTTTGGAGAAGCGACTCCGATATCATGCAAATCTACTTTGGCCCACACATCATCCATAAGAAGCAAGAATTTCATATTTGTCAAAGTCTGAAACAATCTACTTGTAACTCTCTTAGTAGAGTCATTAGATGATAATTTTAACGACAAGCGCTGTGCAATTTCAGTTTGTAGCATTTTTATGCTACAGTCCTTTGAAACAGTAACCCAAATAACAATCTCAAATATCCTTTTTTTTTCTTCTAGGTTGTTCAAAAGTCTCATCACAGTTGTCTTCCCAACACCACCCATACCCCATATACCAATCTTATGTTTTTCTGGATCTCTCACATTATTTAATATCTTATGTAGGGTGCGTTCTGTTGATGTTCCCTCTTCAATTGTCAGAACAGGCTTTGCTTCGACAATTTGTGGCAACGCATCAACAACAACAGCTCCATCAAACTTAGTAGACTCTTCAGTAAGTTTTGAAATCTGATTTGTTATCTCCACAACGCGTTGACCAAGCTTCCAATGTGATTGAATATCTGGACACCACCGTGTCTGACATCTCTCGGCTTCTTGAGAATAATCTTCTTTAATGGCATCTACTTTATTGTGAACCTCGTCCACTCTCTTGAGCCAATCTTGACATTCACTTTTGGGCCTCTTGTGGATTCGGTCTCTATTTATCTCACATTCCATATCTTCCTTCTTGCTATACAAAGTCGTTGCTCCCTCATTGAGCTGTTCAAATTTCCTTTTGAAATCCTTTATATAACCCAGGTGTTGAGCACATACTTCAGCCACCTTCCCAGCTACAAAATCCATGCCTTCCACTGAAAAATTCCAGAAAAGTTCAATAGCAAATGTAAAGTTAGCTATGGATCAAGAGTTTAGCATACCCGAACCGACCCGCTTGGTATTTGCACTGCTTGTGGCGGGTTTTATACAATCACGGGTTGAGTCGGGTTTATTTAGTATTTTTGAAAAATATGAAAATTAAATGTATTATTGTAAATTCGGACACATGACATTTAGGAAAATGTCACTCCTTACTACCACTTGCACTAATGGCATTTCATATGCAAAATTTACTTAATAATATATGCACCTAATGACGTTTCATATGCAAAATTTACTTAATAATATATGCAACATAAAGACATAACTGGTATGGGGTTAGACATACAGGGCAGGTGCATATTGAGAGGTACCTCTTTTTTTATTGGTAACCGTAAATTCTATTTGTGAAAAAGGAACTAACAACTAACAAAGGATGATCCGCAAGAGTCTACTGCTTTAAGAGAAATACATCGGAAAATGACAACACCTTACATAACAGGAGCACTTAAATTGCATTATCGATCATCAACCCCTTGCTTCACTAGGCAATCTGCTTTGCCGTTAGCGGACCTACTGATATATTAAAATTTATGAGAGAGACCTCTTAGTAGAACATGACAAGTGAGAATCCATACTCAAACGACTCAAAATGACAAAAAATCCTATTTATAGGTTGTGGCCAAATTTTAGTTTTATACAAGTGTGTCTCATCATAAAATTGATAAGATTGATGTTTATATACAGATGCTAAATCTCATGGTCCAACCAACTCATCTAATGATAAGATTTGGCCACATGACATACAAAAAAGGGGCTCTCATTTAGAGCAGTTTAGATTTTTTTTATAAGTGAGCTCCATTGTGGAGTTCTAATTTTGTTTTGAACCTAAAAGTAAGCCCAAGCCTGCCTATAGAGAATTGTACCCGGGCCTAATTTAGGCCCATCACGGCTTTACATATGAAAGTTCTTACGCTCTTTGTTTGAATGACCTGTAATATTGTTTTGTCTAATAAATGATTCCTTGAAGTGTGTTTTTTCTTTGAGCTTTTCACATTTCCCCACAAAGGTTCTTACAATTTGTAAATAGGCCCCTATGGTTTTGCATTTATAAATAAGCTCCTTCTTTTTCATTTTAATACCTTTCATTTCCCCAAACTCAGTAGCCTTCTAACCACCAAAAAGTCTTTAGAGTGGAATGACACTTTTGCCCATCTTTTTTATCCATATATGCTTAAATTCAAAAGATTGGACTTGTCTTTTTCTCTAAAGCTTGTAACATTAATAATTACATTTAGTGGGAGAGAATAATTGAATGTAAATATATTTTTACCAATACACATCCTGTTTCATTAAATCCATATCAATCACAATGACAATGAGCGTATTTGCTTATAATTGGTTATAATTGATCTAATCCTTGCACGACCCACCGTGGATTGATGAAAGTCTCAAAATCCATGAGTATGCTTCATGTGCATTAAAAAGTTATTGAGAGAGACTGTTGGGAGTTGAGATTAAATAATGGTATTTTGTAAATAATAATATACTCATTTTTGTTTAATGGATGTAAGGGTAGAGCTTAAATAATGGTATTTTGTAAATAAAATATACTCATTTTTGTTTAATGGATCTAAGGGTAAAGCTATCAATTTTATAAAAGTTCAATACAAATCTCATGGTAATTACCCATTTGGGGGCATGGAAGGTATTGAAATGAAGAAGTATGGGCTTATTTACAAATACTAGAGCCACATGGGCTTATTTATAAATCATTCAAACCTTGAAGGGTATATACAAAAACTTCTTTTTCTCCAGCTTCCAGGAGTTAATTTTGAACCATGTGAGACTCTGTAGGCAATTTTGCACAAAGTGGCTGCTCGCAGTTTTCGAACCCGTATTATCACAAATAGCACTCGAGACTTTTACCATTGCACCAAAGCAACAACCCTACTAGTGGATCTAAATTTATCAAGGAAATTGTCATCACACAGATAACTGAGCTCAGGCTTTTAAGATGAAAACTAAACTCTATCAAAATCCAAGATTTAGGAGGGTTAACTCCTGTTTTTCCAGGTTTTATACCCTGTGAAGAAGATAACTACTGAGTACCAACTCATAATTGCAGAGAGATGTATTGTTTGTTTTTTTTTTTTTTTTTCTCTCTCCTTTGTTCCACTCATTGCATGTATCACTGGCTTTTTACACCCTGAGAAATCATTGTAAAAGTCTTAAAATCTGTTGATAAGATGTTCTAAAACCCCCTTGACCTAGTAAAATTTATTTTGAGAGATTTTTTAAACAATAAAATACCCTATTTAAAACCATTTCAAAACTGTGCATCATCTTTCTAGCTATATTATTTTGGCTGAGCCCCACTCAAATGATCAAACTTGAATTAGGGTGCAACGCCCTAATGATGGAAATGTTTTGGGGCTTAACGATTCGAACACTGCATACACAGCAGAACCCAACAACGTGGTGAAACGAACTTGTTGACACCCACTCACAGTTCACCAAGGGTGCTCATCGGCTGGGTTAGACTGGGCCCAATCCATTCCCAGTATGCTTTGGGCCGGGCCTGGATATATAATCTGAATCCATTCAATATTTATGCCGGGATAAATTATGCGATAGGAAGGCAAAAATCCGGCCAGAATAAAGACTGCTTGTAATTTAGTGATTATTTTCTCTAAACAATTGGTAGAAAGAGCATACAAGAGATTAAGAGTTCTCAAATCCAATTCCTCTAGGAGAAATCTAATTTCAGTCCTACTGGGCCCACCATTAGATTGATTTCTTGCAAAACACAATTAAAATACACAAAAGCGAGTAACAATTATAAGTATTAGAATATAAATGTAATAAACGCAAGAAAAAAAATATAAAAATAGGATGGATAAAACTACGGAAAATAAAATCATCAGCCTTCTTAAGTATTGGTACTACAATTTTCAATAGTTGAAATCCTTATATTTTGTAGAAATACATATAAGAGGAATGAAATGATTGGAATATTCCTTATATTTTGTAGACATACATATAAGAGAAATAATATAACCCATGTTTTCTTCTATAGCACCAGTGACAATAATTGGAAGTTTTATCTACGAAGCTAAGGCCATTGTCAGTCTATAACTACTTTTGACATTTTTGTTGGGAGAATTTATATAGAATGCCTCTCTGCCGCTTCTTTATCTGCTCGACAATTTAAATTTAAGCATTAAGAAGTAAGACGTTGAGAGTTCAGAACTTCATGATATAAACACATATCATTAGCTTTTTATTTATGTGGGCTCCACACTGAGTCAAAATTGATAAAATGGTCAAAATCGAAATTTAAGAGTCTTAAAATCGATGGAGAATCATAGCAATTTCCACCCTAGTGTGGATCCCTTTCGTTCGCATATAACACCATCTCTAGAGTCCGAGGAGTAAAGACTAAATATATGATTTTCTTTCCCTTCCATGGATTTATGCACTCTCTCCCGCACTGAATCAAATTTAAAATTATAGAACCCCCAGTTTACAGAATCCACAATTAGTTCGGTTATACACACATGATTTCACAAGTAGCAGAATATATTGTCTTCAAACGTAGCCTTACATTGATACATTAAAGGTATTGATTTTCCACCATCACACAAACTCATTGCATAGCCAATCTTTCGAATACATTGCTAGCAAGTTGACATGACAATCTGCACACCACCAAAGAGAGCAAAACTAAACACACATAAAGAAGTTAGAAAATAAAACCTATAAATAAATATTACTTGGAAGTCAAGTCCTGGGAACCTTGGCATTCATCAAAACTAAACACCCATTCTATCAAGAAGATGTGGAGATTCTACCAAAAAAAAAAAAAAAAAAACGATAGGATGGTGGAGAATCGACAAATACACTGAATGTCCAAGTAGATTCCAGTGGACCCCACTATGGGCCTCTGGATGGACTTAACGATTTGCTGGGCCTGGGTGAACATCAGACTATTGGAGCTAAGTAGTAGTTAGTTTGCACTTGCTATCAAAAGAAACCAACACCACTTTTTTTTTTTTTTTTTTCAGATCCGGATACTCTAAGTGGTACGTATTACACGCTTCCGGTGTGTGGAATGTGTGGAACTCGCCATAGGGCCCACCTACTGGTGATCAAACCTGTTAAAATTGAATGTCATCCCAATTCGTTTTGATAGGAGTTGGTCCTACTATAAGATTAAACACATTGTTGATAATGTAAATAATGCATAGAACTAATGCATAATGTTGTCCTAATCATGTTATTATGCATCCAATAGACCCCTTTTCAAATTATCATTCAGCTACTCACATAAATGCATGAACAAGCCGCCGGGTACCATTCAAAAAAAAAAAAAGGAAGAAAAAGAAAAAGTCCATGCATGCTGTCCAAATTTTGGATCGCATTGAGGATGGTTTAGGGCCCAGAATTACACTGTTGTGCAACCATAGCACTTGGATTCTTATTTATCAGACTACTGATCAATTTCTTTGTAATTAAATGCATGTTTGAGGGCCACTAATTTGAAACTCATTAGATGTCAGTTGTCACAAAAACTTTGCTTTGTAGAAGAGGCAAGTAGCGGTCCATCCTCTTCAAAATTATCATTCAGCAACCCACAGTCTACACGTGAAAATTCCATACTTTCCAAATTGTGGACCCCATCAAGGATAGATTATGACCAGACACTGATATGCAACTATAGCCATTTGATTTTTGTCATTTTAATAATATATAATTGCACATTTGATGGCCACCAATTATGGCCTGAATGCCTTAGCCTTCTGGATTTTAAGTATGTGGCCCAACTTCATATATTTTCTGGACTGATAGTTAAAGGGACATATTGTGTGTGTGATCAAAGGCCTAGCCTGGCCCAGTTTGGCATAGCATATTTAACATAAAGGGGAATACATCAAATGGGCTCAACCTAGGCCCGACTTTCAAGTTGCAGAGCTGGATCATGACCTGAATATATAAGGGCCTACTTGTTTGCTTGGAATTGAATTTCTAGGAATTCTGAATATATAAGGGCCTACTTGTTTGCTTGGAATTGAATTTCTAGGAATTCTAAAAAATATATTCCTATCGATTACCTAAAACTGAAGACACAAATGTGAAGATCAATCCACAAATATTGGCAATTAAATGCACCTCCCCTTTGATGGAAAATGATAATCTAACACAAACCCTAGTAAAAATGAATTCTCGAAAAATCACGATCCTATCTACATCTCCACTTTATATCCTTTACCCATCACCTCTTTAATATTCTTTCATTGGCACTGATTTTACTATGAATTCTAAGTAATTCCATGCAAACACACCGGATCTAAACATGTTGGAGTTGGACGATTTTAGCCCAACTTAATTAGCTCCTATAACACTAAGACACCTTTACATAAGTAATGCATTTATTCGAAACTTCATTTCTAATGTATAAATTTTGTTTCCCTATCATATAATTCATGGCGCCTACTGTATCCTTAACATATATGGGCGCCATATATAGCTTGGCCTCCTTTGAACGCGTCTACCACTAATTATATTATGTTAACATTACCAGTGTCTTGTTGTTTTATAGTTCTTTAGTTTCTTGTGGGCCATTATTAAAAAAAATAGTAATAATAACTCATTAATCACTACAACATTATGTAAACGAGAAACTATTTTGATCATTCAATTATTCCATTGTTTGTCGATAATAAAACATACCTTAGAAAGATGTTTAAATGTCACCAAACTGTCATGACAAGTAGGAGATCAAGGGCCTTGTTTGGATCCTCGGAACTCAATTGCCTGCAAGTAGTTTTTATGCAAGTCTAATTATCTATAACTCTGTTTAATTTGATTTATTTATGAGAGAGAGGGAGAAAACAAAAAATAATTTTACTAGATGCACGAACCCTTATGTACATGTAAATAAAGTTACCTGTACAGCTGCTCTAGGAAAAGGCAGTTTGGAATCTTTCAGGGACGAAAAGAGGTTCAAGTTGCAATTTGACGTCATCGTCATCCCACTCCAATTCATTCCACCACTGTCTTTTGCCCAGGATCATTCTGAGCTTTGGTGCTTTGTTCACGCTGATAGGGAGTCTCTTTAGATTAGGACAACGAGATGTCGAAATCTCCTCAAGGGAAGAGCAATTTAGCAATTGACGACGTCCTAATTCCAAAATCCCAACCAATGAACGTAGGTCGTACAACAATAACTCTTTCAATTTAGGGAGGACACAATCAGATTTAATGCGAATTTTGTCATCAGAAATTACCACTTCCAATGCAGAACAAGAAGAAACGCGCAGATATTCTAAGTTGGAGAGTTGCTGAATGATTTCGCGCGAGAAAATATTCTTCAACATTTTACAGTTGGACAACTCCAGACTCGACAAACAATTGAGGCTCCCAGGTGGAAAAGACCCCTTCCAAATACTTGTCAATTTTGGCATATGAGATATACACAAAGAGTCTAAGTTGGGTAATGCAGCTTCTACTAGATGATTTCCATTCACTACGATCCCCATTGCATCACATTCCTGTATTTTACACTGGATTAGTCCACTCATGTTTTGCATCCCAAATGTACAGAGACTGTGAACGCTTTTATGATCAAGTAGCATAAAAGAACCGGCATTTCTGAGTACCTCAACAATGGCATTGGGGATGCTATCATAGCCACAAAATGTCAACATTCGATTTCTTCTTTCAACTTCTGGGACATACAGAAAACATGAAGAACGTCGATCTCGATATTGGTATTGTCCGACAATAAAGTGGAATGACGTGATTATTCCCTTTTTCCATGGATGACTTTGTTGAAGGAAGCACTCAAGATATTCCATCTTAGGAAACCCAAATTCAAAACTCGTCAATCCTTTCAAGCAACGCACTTCTTCCATCATTGCCTCTGCACATGTATCGACCAAAATCCCCACGACTGAATCCTAGGTCCATGATTAGCTGCTCCAATTGAGAGAGACTTGATATTATTCCACCAGAGACCTTCACATCCTCTTCATTCTCGTCTTTTTCCATTGAGAATGACACATGCAAGACTTTGAGGCCACTTAGTTGCCCAATTTCAGTGGACAAACAATTAATACTTGTCCCACGGGCATCAAGCACCTCAATTCTTATGAGTTTTCCTATTTCGGGTGGAAAAGTTTTTAAGTGATAACAATGTTTTAAATAAAGTCCCCGAAGGTTGACCAAATGGCATATGGAGTGTGGTAACGACTTTATGCCAGTTCAAGAAAGATCCAAAACTCGGAGAGCATGCATTTGATCAAAGAATGATTCTGGAATTGTTGTCAATTTATGATTCCATTGAAGCAACAATGTCAAGAGAGTAGGACAATTAGGCCTCTTTGGTAGACTGCCTATTTGCGTTTCCATTAAAGACATCCTATTGGCATTTTCCCATTCCTCATTCTTTGGAGGCTCCTCTATCATTTTCTTAGCCCTCACCAAGAATCTACAACCTGATTCCATTCGAGATGTAATTCTTAATGCTAAATCTCTGATGACATCATGCATCTTGACTTCATCATCACTCTTATCACTTTTTAAAAGAAGTGATGCATCAATAAGTCGTTTCACCATAGCATGCCCTTTGTTTCTGACACTTGCCAAAGTCGATCCAGAATGGATGAGGCCTTCAGCCCTCCAGTACTCTACCAGTTCAAAAATATTGATTTCATAATCTTCTGGATATAATGCTGCATATAGAAAGCAGTTCCTTACATTATCATCCTCCAATCTGTCAAAACTGAATTTCAAGCGTCTAAACACTTGTTCTTCCATATCGCAAATATCACATGTATCCGGAGAGCTCAACTCCTGCACTGCATTTTCCCATACATGAACATTGTCCTCCTTCCTCAAGGATGCGCCTATCACATCAATGGCCAATGGTAAACCACCACATTCACCAACTACTCGTTTCGCTAATGGCTGAATACTGGGAGAATCAGCTACTTCACCTACTTTTTCACAGAATAAACTCCAAGCTTCCTTTTCAGAAAATGGCTGCACCCTAATTTCTTCATCCGTTCCCATCTTGTGACAAACATCCCGATATCTAGTTGTCAAGACAACTTTGCTTCCTTTCTCATCGTTTGGAGAAGGGATTCCGATATCGTGCAAATCTACTTTGGCCCACAAATCATCCATAAGAAGCAAGAGTTTAATATTTGTCAAAGTCTGAAACAATATACTTGCAACTCTCTCAGTAGAGTCATTAGATGATAATTTCAAAGACAACCGCTGTGCAATTTCAGTTTGTAACATTTTTACACTACAGTCCTTTGAAACAGTAACCCAAATAACGATCTCAAACATCTTTTTTATTTCTTCTAGGTTGTTCAAAAGTCTCATCACAGTTGTCTTCCCAACACCACCCATACCCCATATACCAATCTTCTGTTTTCTTGGATCTCTCACATTATTTAATATCTTCTGTAGAGTGCGTTCTGTTGATGTTCCCTCTTCAATTGTCAGAACAGGCTTTGCTTCAACAATTTGTGGCAACGCATTAACAACAACAGCTCCCTCGAACTTTGACTTCTCACAAAGATCCACAATGGCATCTGTTGCCACCACAATGCGTCGACCAAGCTTCCAGCTTGATCCAACATTGAGACACCATTGCCTTAAACATCTTTTGTCACATTTAGAATTTTCATCTTCAATGGCATTTACTTCCTTTAAAATCTCATCCACCTTCTTGAGCCAATTTTGACATTCGTTTGTGGGCATTTTGCTGGTTCTTTGACTATCTATCTCATGTGTTATATCATTCTTCCTACTAGACAAATCTCCCGCTTTCTCATTTAGCCTTCTAAAGTTCCTTTCCAGATTTTTGATGTAACCTATTTGCCGAACAGCCGTAGTACATGAGCCTTTCATAATTTCTATGACTGGCGAAATCAGCGCACTAACAAAATCCATTTTTACACCTGTAAAATTTCAATAGCATATATAAGGTTAATCTTTCTCATTTAGTATTGAATACACACAAACACTAAAAGGGCTTTTTGCAAGGCAAACATTTTGATAGGCACTAAAAGGACTGTTCTTTTAATTTACTCATACCATTCATGCATAAAATTTAGCATAATTTCATTCACACTTAATTCATATTACATGTGAAAGAATACTCACTCAGTGCCCAACACTCGTGTTGATAAAGATAGATTTCATACATACTACTCAAAACCTACACTGTTGGACAACTAAGCAATCAGTTAGTGCAGGATTAAATAAAGTAATGGAGATTTTTACATTAACAAATCTATCATGGTAGAGAGAAGTCTGCACGAGGCACAAATCATGTCTACAATTAGGGGAAAGGGGAGAAAAAAGAAGATTATAAGGTTTAGTTGCCCCACAGGGATTCTGCTCTCTACTTAGAGTCACTCATCAGATCAACTTAGTATGACACACAAAAAAAAAAAAAAAAACCACACACATATATGGAGAATATTCATGTGCATCAATCCCTCACCATAGGGTGAGAGACACTTACATAATTGAAAATATTCATGTGCAAAAGAGAAAAAGTCATATATGGTCATATGTAGAAAAAGAATGTTCATGTGCAAAGAGGGAAAGCCATATAAGTGTCCCTCACCCTATGGTGAGGGATGGAAGCACATGATTGTCCCCTTATATATATATAGATAGAGAGAGAGAGAGAGATTTATTTTGTTGACAATTGTGCACACATAGTACTGTGCAAATTAGCATTTGAGTCCCACTTGGGGCCATGAGAATTTTTTGGGAGGTGAGGATGAATAATCTCTTTCAGACTTAGGGGTGTACAAAATATTAATCCTATTTTATCATCCTTATCACTTGATCTATGCCCCTGAAGTTTAATGATTCTAGAACGCATCATTCTTTCAGGTTTCAAATGAACAATGAGTACTAGTTGGATGGTTGTCAAATTCAGGCTATAGCAATTCAAGAGAAGGATAACTTAATTATAGGTGGGAAAGTGGCCCAACAAAATAAGGTGGTCATCTACAAGACCCATCCAGCTGATTCTCATTTGAATATCTGCTTTATTCTAGTGGAACATTTGAATACCATGTGAACTCACCTAGGGCCATGCCAACCACTGGGGAGATGGAGCACTGAGAGATTTGAATTAAGACTTGGGAGACAGCTGAATTTTAAATCCCATCAGATCATTCTAGCCCCTTGATCTATAGACAACAAATTTAATGATTGTAGAAAGCATCATTTTTCACATTTCAATTCAATAGTGGGTAACTGTTGGATAAGAGTCGAGTTTGAGCTTGTGGTGGGGGGTAACTTGAAAGATAAGAACCATATAGACGGCTCTCATTTGAAAGATTTTGTATATGAGTTTTATTTCGGAGAGAAATGTCAAGATATAGTATATTGTGAAAAAGGGGAGATCTTGGAATTAAGATATCCCCCTTTTTTTTACCCAACCAATAAAAAAAGATATCCCTTTTTCAAGATTTACTATGTCTGGACATTTCTCTCAGAAAAGGAGAGATCTCAATTAGACAAGTTGTGAAACTATCGTTGCCAACAAATAATCTTAACCCCTTGATTTTAGAATGCATGAATTTTAGTTCAATCCAATGGTGATAACAATTGGATGAGTGAGCCAATTGACCTAGAAATAAGAGGACTGCTCAATAAGAATTGTGCAGATTATTTTCATTTCAATATATGCGCTTGTGTTTGTGATTGTGCATCTGCACCTGTGTAATTCTCCAAATAACCCATTTTTCAATGCCGATTTTGGGCTGGGGCCAACCTAGATTGCATGAAACCAAGGCCGGCCAAATAATGGAAAGGTTTGGACCGTGGATTAAAGGAATGTAAAGTATGACCAATTGATAAGAGCCTCAAATGTACCATTTAGGCCTCTTAGTTTGGACTTTGATATACACTTTGATGAGATTAATTAGTCTAATTATGTTATTTTATATTTACAGGTTCCTAGGAGCATTGGAAAGAAATTGGTGCAAAACAGAAAGAAATCGAAAAAATGCCAAAAATCCAAAAGACCGTAGCTCACTGGCTCCAAGCGTCCGGACGCCAGACACCGGGCATCCAGACGCCCGGTTACAGAGGCGTCCGGGACATTATTTTTCCTGGCGTCCGGACGCCCAGACCGGATGAAGACACCGCCCTAACACGTTTTGATGAGGTTTTTAGGCCAAAGATTTATTAATAAAAGTCCTAATCTCGTTTTTGAGGCATTCAACATCAAGAGAGAAGTTCTGGAGGCTTTCTTGGAGCTTGGGGAAGAGCGTCAATGGGGATTTCATCAAGGATTCTTCGCCAATTGTCTTCCATGAGTAACTAAATCTCCATCTTAGGGTTGTGATGAAACCCTAGTTTTCGTGTTTATGGTGATGTATAGGTTCCAGGGTTTTATTTTAAATGCTTTGATTATATGACATTGATTTTATCCATTGTTGGATTCTCTTATTAATGCAAGATCTCTTTTGGTATTTTATTCTTGTAGTTTGGAATACCAAGTCATATAATATGGTGCTTGAATGTGTGTGGAGTTAAAACTAGGATAATATATGCCTTAGAGATATGTTATGCCCAAATCTAAACCCGTACCCCTTATTTGTTGACTCTGTGAAGGTTTGTAACCAGAATGAGTCTTGAAAGCATTGACAGTGAAACCCTAGATCTATATTCGTCATTGCACGAGGCTACGGTGGATTCATACCCTAAGATTTTTATCTAATTGGATAAAAACCTTGTCTTTCAATTTGTTAAATTAGGAATTACAACCAATCAAACCAACACTTCATTTTCTAGTAGGATTAGTCTAAAAATCAGAACTTTGTTCTCCATTAGGATTAGTTTAAGAATTTAGGAAACAGCACAACTTAGCCTTTTTGTCTCAATGGATACGATACTCGATAAACATCTTTGCTTTTTTTTTTTTTTTAAGCAGAGATAGTAGCAGAGGATAATTTATATTTGCTACCCTATTTTAGGACGGTCACCAATCAAATGATCCTGCACCTTGGTTTTAGGTCAACAAAGTTTAATAGCCATGCATAAAAATTATTGTTATAAAATCTAGTTGGTGAATGATGACCAAATAGTTTGAAATTAGGATCAATGGCAATTCGAGGGGGGTCAGTGTGCAAATGATTGGATTGACCAAAAATGGGCCCACTACATGCAAACCCAAAAGGAGTGCCAAATAAATTAGTTTTCTAGAGAACATGCAATAAGAATATATTGTGTGTAATATTCTAATGGGAGGTACCTATCATGGATTTGAGTGAGAGGTAACCCTTTTACTACCAAGTGAGACATCCTACGATAAGTTCAATCCTCATTAATCCCCCATGAATTTGCACACAACCAAAGTTTATACTAATATGTATTTTACTCACCATTTTCATGAAAGTGTACCTTAAGAAGCCGTTAAAGTTTCAGCCCTCTAATTCAATGAAAGGGCCCTTTAACAATTCTTATATTTACGGGCGTGCACTCACCTACCCACATATATTGATATACTAGCTATTGAAACGCAAATGATGTCAGCAGCTGCAATGGGCTTGTGGAACTAGAAAGGCACGTGAGAAATAAATTGGTGTATTTCCCTGGAAATCCAAATAAAGTGACACTAAGCTTATACCCCCACAGGAGCGGGTTTTGTGTCTAGGGACGAAGTTTCTTTCTGCGGGAGTGGGTGTTGTATAGCCTATTACATAGTTTCTTCCATGAGAGAAATATTATCCCCAAGAACATAGCCTCTAATGGGTCCCTGCCCGGCACCTTAGCTTCTTAACGAAAAAAAGGAATAAAAGAAAAGAAAGGTTGGTTAAAAAAAAAAAAAGACATTGCAATAGATGATATATGTGCGCCTTTGAACAATGTAAGAAAGCTCGGCTAGTTAACTCTTGACTCTCTCGTGCCATCTAGTTTTGACAAAGGACGTCCAAATCAAATGTAGAGGAGAGAGCCAAGCCACCTCATTTTGGTAAGTTGTTTGTCATTCTAAATAATTTCATATGTAATTTTGATTTTAAACCATTGATGTTTATTTTTAAGTAATTATGCTCATGGTTCAGAGACAACAATTTAAAAATAATAATTGGAATGTAATTTTAAATTTACATAATCTTTTACATTCGATCTTTGGACTAGAAAATTACGTAATATGCAAGATTTTTTTTTATTTTCCTTTTTATAGCATTTTTCTTGCATATACTTTTATTTATTTGAATTGATTATTATGAATGCGCGTAAGTAAATATCTATTTATATTTTATACGCATTTGGTCCATTTTTTCATATTTTTAATATTCTCTTTTAGAGAAAAAAAAAAAACATGACTCTTTCGAGTCACCACGTTGACTCTATTTGAGTTCAATTTTTTGCATTGAATGAGTAAGAGTCTAAGTCGGAGTCACGGGTTTTCTGACCTTGCTTTAGAATCTAAAAATGATTATTTTCATTGATTTCCTTACACTTCACCAGATCTACATTTAGACCATCATCATCATCGTCATTATTATCAGCTTAACCTTGTCACATTGATCTCTAGTTGGCCTCACGCGTGGAATTGTACCCCAATCAAATGGGGTTCTTAAGTCAAATATCCTAGTTTTCCAACACCGGTGCCAAAGATCATATAATTGCAACTTTGAGATTTTTATTACCATACTCAATATTTAACTAGCGAAAGAAGTCTCATGATATGAAAAATGTTAAAATAGTATTCCCCTATGGATGAAACCGAATTATTTTGATAGGGCCCATATTGTAAGCAGAAGAGATTTCTCCATGTGTGTTTGATTGGTGGGGCGTCAGGTACACTTAGCATTCATGGAGGGGATAAACTATCAAGACAATAGGTAGGTAAAAGAAGAGTAAGGAAAACTTGTGGAATTGGAAATGTGCAAAAAAATGTTAGAAAGTTGAGATAGAAGATAAAGTGTAAAGATTAATGGGTAATGTGAGAGATGTTATTTATTTTTTTTAACAGGGAGAGATTGATAATTTAGTGGCATTTATAATATTAAAGAGGCATTATCATTTTTAACATGAATAATGACATTTTTAGAAGGAGAAAAGAAGATTTTAATTGAGAAATGCAATGGGCCATAATGACTTGGCATCTAGGAGGTCTCTCTCTAAGAAATGGGTAAGAGAAGAAGGGTCTGTTAATGAGCAATTGATGCAGTATTAAAGGAATTGAATAATCAAATTCAATTGGAAAAGTCAGAATCAATTGAGCAATTGAGGCTAATTTCTCAATTAGAAACCGTCTATTTCACATATATAAATTAGGTAGTCTATGATCTCATTTGTCTCTACCGACCCTTGCCTTCTTGTCATAGCACACACAAAACACAAAAGAGAAAAAGAAGAACGGCACATAAAGGAATGTTGAAGTTATTGCTGACTAAGCACACGCATCGGAGGGGTTGGGCTGGTGGCGCTATGTAGGTTACTAGGTTAGGTTTCCTTATTTTATTAGGATTGTGATTAGGGTTATTTCTTATGGCGTGTTTCCTATTTAGGTAGATTTCTTGCTTAGCAAGTTATCTCAAAGTCTTCTTTATATATTGGTGCATGTAATGAGATTTACCAAGAACACAATAAAACAGAGGTAGTAATTTTTGAAATGCTCATCTTTTTTCCCACCATTCTCCCTCAATAAGTGGTATCATAGCAGGTCACCGATTTCGAAAAGATAAGGCAAGCCGAGGAGCGGCCATCATGACTGATTTCTCACGTTCAGTGGATCTTGGGGATCACGCACAAATCTAGGGACTGATTATGTGCAGATCGATGAGGATGTCGAGGCGTGATCATCTTGGTCGAATCGATAGGATCATCTTGTGTGGGTTAAGGAAAAAGCGGGACAAAAGGGACCCAGGTTAGGTTGGGGTCAGTTTCAACCCGACCAGACTCACAGAGAAGCCCAGTCCATAGTAAGGGACGCTGATGTTAGTAGAGTTATGTCCGCAGTGCCGGCAGTGGCGGACCCAGGATTTTTGTTAGAGGGGGGCTTGAAAAAATATTTTTTTTATTCAAAATGATAACTTGAAAGATGAGTTTTAGTGACGGATACATGTTACCTGAGTTTTAAGAGCTATTAAAAAAATCATACTAGTTTTTTATAACACCATACAATATAAAGAGCCAATACTATGTCAAGTTCTATATTCTCGTTCTTCTATCATTCTAAAATGAAGCTCTCCTTTTGAAATGAATGAACCCAAGACAACCATTGACCCCCTCTTCTTGGCCATTGTATATAACTAAATAAAAAAAAAAAGGCCAAAAGAAAGGTGTTAATCAGTTTAGGGATTTTTGAGAGGGAGAGAGAATTTGGGAAAATAGATGGGGGCTGGACTAGTTGGGCTTTAAGGACCTCATGGACATTTTGCCAATTGGGTGGAGGCTTCAGCCCCCAGACCCCTATATGTGTGTCCGCCCAAGAGTGCTGGTCAAAGGAGGGCTTCACTGCATCAAGGGCCAAAATTTCTTTTTGTGATATCGGGCCCATCCAGAGTCGGATTTCAAATCTGTTTGATTATGCTTGCTAGTGGCGAAGAGATCTAAATAGTGTTGTAGATATTGAGGCAAATCAAACCAAATCAACACAGGAAAGTTTCAGGATGGACGATTTCTTTCTATATTTTCCAATGGTACTTCACAGTAACTAATCAAATCATGTTTTGTGGAGGAAATAGATGGAATCTTTTATGGTGGATCGTGACCTGTGGGAGATCATGTGTGGGGGGTGATACAACACCATTAGAAAATAAATCAATGCGGAAAAGTGGACAATGTAGGGAGCACGAGCTCTATTTGCGAACAAGGTATCAGTGGATGACGACTTTCGTGAGTATCTAATGGAGGTGGAGACTCCAAAGGAAGCGTGGGACATCTATGCAAGAATGCTTGCCAAAAAGACAAAATCCATCGAAGACAATGTGTGTAACGAATGTGGGAAACCGGGGCACATTGCAGGGGGTCACAAAGTGATGATGGGAGTCGTTGAGGGAGATTCAGCCAGGAAGGGATCAAGGCAAGGGGAAGCCAATGAGTGTGGGGAGCCATTAAGGAGGATGCTTGGGCACTCCATATCGAGATTCATTAAGTAATAACTCCTAAACCTTCTCGCCTATACTACAGAAGGTGAATCATCCCCTAAAACATCTCCTCCAATACCATCTAGTCGAGTCATCTACCATATCGACGCATAATCAATCCACACATACGCGCACAACATACACCAAATCAACTTGCCACTGGAGAATCAAAAGCTCAAAGCTTATGCGAGTTACCTGCTCATGCATGACATCTTCTCAAAAAACCAGCAAGATGATCATACTAGGCAATTGAACTGTGTCCATCTAAAAGCACTTGATGAGTTTTGCTAAGAAAAAAATCCGTGCTGAGGAAAATCTGTTAAGTTTTTCCCCATTGGACTTCAAAAAGAAAAGGCCAAAAACTGAAGATGATGAAGGTGATACTCGACCTCCAATGACTTTTGTGTTCCAAGCAAAGCGTGAAAAAGGCCCATATCATTATGCCACGAATATTATTTCTGTTGGAATAGATATCCCTATTTTAAGTCTATATATAGATGATACTCCTCAAAGAAAAAATGAGGATTTTATCAAGATTTGGAGTCAGTGAGTTTATTTTGTCCAAGTTGCTAGAAAATGGGATAGCAATTATCTATTCCAAATTCTACCACCATCCTTAGTAAGCAAAGCAAGAAACTGGTGGAATTTCCTCCCAGATGAGAAGAAACATTCTCCTTAGTAAGCAAAGGCAGAAACTGGTGGAATTTCCTCACAGATAAGAATAAACATTCTTTTTTTCCTTAAGGAATAAGAAAATTTTCCAAAAGACTGATTCTTGAAGTAATAGCAGATCCTATTCCTGCCTTTGGCACAGACACATTTTTGTTCGCCAGAAGAAGGCTCAAAGATCTCAGTTATTTTGAAGAATATGCGGAGAAATATTTGCAAGAGGCATGTAGAATTGGCATGCTTAGATTTGCAACTACAAATGTGCAGTTCCTAGCTTCATCACCTGAATGACTTGGTAATTTTTCCTTGAAGATGAGTCACTTAAGGCATGTTTGTATAGAAAAAAAATAGAATAGAGTGAAGTTAAATGGGCCCTAACGGTCTAAAATTTCAATTTTATCCCGTTTGGATGAGTCTGGCCCATTAGATGACGTAATGTTGTGAGTCACATGTACTCCATTTCACTTTAACTCTAAATACTTACATTTCTTTGAGTAAAAGTGGATTCTACTCCAAATCTTAACTTCAAAATAAGCATCCAAATGGAGTAAAGTAAAGTACTCTACTTTAACTTTAACCTATTTCTCTTCACTACACTCCACATGTGAAATCCACTTCATTTAACTCCATTCCTCACTTATCTAGACAGGCCCAAGGATGCTTTTAATTGATCTTATTCAAAAGGTTCGACAAGAACTGAAAAATCACCGTTAGGAATATTTGACAAAAAAAAATGCCAAAAGCCCCTTCTTCAATCTGTTTCCAAATTGAAGGTGACGAAGCCTATGATCTACCAAGAATGCATGCCAAGTTTTGCAAAACAAAGCAGAACAAAAAAATTTAAAAACCCTTCCAAGTTTTTTCGATGTGTTTTGCCTATAAAAAGTCATGACATTATGCAAAAAAAATTTCCTGCCAAAGCGCCAAAGCAAATCAAGTTCATGTTCGAGATTGCCCAAATTGACCAAGACCGGGAAATGATCGAAATAGAAGAAAAATATGAAGAATCGCTGAATTATGGCGAAGACATCTACAAGCTATCCTCACATGCTTGAATAAACATGTTAAAAATGTCTTTGCTTATAACTCATATTCCAATGATGAGTTTTGCAGAATGGATGCTAGCAGCCTTCTAGATCTCGAAAGAGATATTGCCTCTACAAGCTCGGCATATTATGAAATTGATGACAAAAGTTCGTCATCGGACGAAGGGAAAGAGAGCAAAAGGTTGAACCTGCTCTCCAAATCACTTCACCCCGATAGGAGCATTTTTCATATATATATATATATATATATATATATATATATGCGGCGCCTAATAAGTGTCCATCAGGTTTAAGACCCAAAACTGGCCTGTTAACGTTTGGTACCACCTTAGTCCAGTTTGACCTAAAAGTTTGTCGAAGCCTGCTTATAGAGACCAGTACCGGGGCCTGATTTAGGCTCATGACAGCTTTACATTTCAAAGTTCTCATTCTCCTTCTTTGAATGACCTGTTATGTTGTTTTGTCTTTTAATAACTGATTCACAGAAGTGCGGTTTTTCTTTTCTTTTGTTACCCGCAGTTGAAAAACCTAAGCTCCGGCTTAGGGGCTTAAAAAAAAAAAAAGAAACCAATAAGGTCCGGATGTTGAATGATGTGTGGCTTGCTTTGATGTGTTTATCATGACACTAATTCTTGTGAAGTTGTCTGGGCTTGCTTTTCTTTATGAGATGTTTTTCTTGTCTACTTTACTTTCATTGTTGCATTTTCTTTTTGAGATCTTCTAACGTTGAGATGACTGGAAGTGTGCCAGCCTAGAGGTTTTTATAGCGTTCACACTTCTTAAAATATTACACTTTGGATGGTTCTCAGAAATTCAAAGGGTATTTTAAAATGATGGGTTTATTAAAATCCAATTATATTTCTCTTACAGACTTACACGTTGAAAATCTTTTGAAGTTGGAAAATATGCCTCTCTAGCTAATCTTATTTCCAAGAAACTGAAATAGATGACATCAATCAGCACTTTGAATTTGAAAATGGCTATTTCTATAGATTTCCATGCACTTCTAACTACCAAATATCCTATTAGCTGAGTTACAGCTTTGGAACAATGAAGAAACAAGCTTAAGAACAAATATCCTATTTTTCAAACACAAAGGAGAATAAAGAACTGAATATTCCTCATACATGTACTACAAAATAGGAAGATAAGGAAATTGAGTTCTTATGGGCTGCAACGAAATAGGATAATTTAGAAATATAGTACATACCTGATCAGAATTTAGCAAAGAGAAGGTACTTAGAACTTTGCTTCGAATTGCTGTTTTCCCAAACCACTTGTGAGAGATATTATGAATCGAATCTGAATTATGGCATATATGAAAATCAGTCATACTAGAACGAGAAGGAAGTAATTGGATAAGGTTTGCAAGACTAGTATTCACCACTGCTTGAAGTAATTGGATAAGGTTCCTTATCCAAGACTTGTATTCACCACTGCTTATAAAGAGACTCAAAAGGAACAAGTAAATGATTAGGGGTATTTTCGTTATAAAGGCATAAAATGGCATCCAACGGTTATATATTTTCGTTCTAACGTGTTCGGTTGTGATTCAGCTGACAACTGAAAGTAATTAAAAGCAGTCACAGCTGGAAGTAATTAAAAATTTGAAGGAATCTTCTCAATTTCTCATGCTAGGGTACCATGTAGGAAAAATGGGCAGTGTACACCCTCTACCATCAATATATAGATTTTGACTAGTCATGCTCGGATTTTAAGAGGGAGAAAATGGCAGCTTTACAGCAAGTTAATTCCCGTCAGTGTGCAATGTCAAATCTCATCTTTCTAAGTCCTTTCTTAAAGGGTGTTAATATTTACACCTATGGGGATGGCCATGTCTAAGACTCTATCACACCAATCACGTCATCGTAATTTTCTTTTATCCCCACACATGACACATCATTCTCTTCCTCACACACAGGCCACCTCCATCCTCTCTTCTTCTCATCACAGAGCTCAATTTTGTAAATGGAGTCAGCCTCTGTACAATTTCGGATAGCAGCCCACTTATCAAAAGGCACGATCATCCTTTATCAAGATGGTTGCTCAGGTCCCCTTTACACGATGTATAGTTCAGATTGCCATTGGTGACCCACCTGACCTCCCCTGTCTCCAAAAATGGAATTATCTCCTTTTCTTCTTCACTACCGTTATGCCCCCTTTGGGTCTTTGGATGGTGGACCAAATAGAGCCCACTTTACATGGGTCCAAATCCTTAATGTCGCCCCACCATGTCCGGTCCGATGGGCAGACCAGATCTGCAATCGGATCAACCAGTGGGTCCCACAACCGGCTGATGTCCAAAACTAGTTATTTTCCCCTCAATCACACCTTCGCTTATCAATCTAATGGATGGTGGGTCAGGGGTGTCCACTGCCTATGAGATCAGCCCCTCTACAGTCGTCCGTGAGTCCTCCTTCAGATCCATGGATCAGATCTTACATCAGGGGCCACCTGGATCCCATAGTCCCAAAACACATATATAATCCTTGCGTGGATTTTATTACAAAAGGCATTTCTTGATCTCTCCCAGTAATATACAGGTTTTCATGGATTTCATGATTCCAAGGTATTTGAAGGGGGCTCCCAAAGTGAACACATGGCAACTGCAGTTTTTTAACAAGTGTGATTTGAGCATAAAAGAACGTTTTGACCATTCTTCGATCTAGTCAATGTTTAGATATGATTAAATGGGCGTCTCGGATTTGATTTGATGTGATTATGGTGGCATTATTGTAATTGCAGCCGCTCATGTGTTGCAGAGATGATGGGTCCCATCACAATGACAATAGAGGCGGACGTTTCAGTGAGTATAGTCAAGTAATAAAATCAGGACAGGCCCAGTATCTCTTCAGTCTAATCAAATAGGGTAGGGTTAGTGTAAATATTAAGTAGAGTGGGTGTATATAGAAATTCCCTTCTTAAATCCTTGTCTGTTATTTCTTTTAGGGCACGTTTGGTAAACGGTGAAGAATCCTATATTTAGAGGATTCTCTCCATCTCCAAAGAAAGCCACAATCCTCAAGTAGAATTCCCAATGAAAGTTCCATGTTTGGATGGAGGGAGGATTCTTATAAGTTGTAGAATGTATGATCCAATTGATGTTTATACATGTATCTCAAGATAAAGTAAGGATCAACGGTTATAATTTGGTCACCTTACCGTGTTTGACCGTCCAAAACTAATGACCGGTTTTGATGTTGATCGTGGACCCCACATAAACCCAAAAATGAGAAAAAACGGATTGTTTTCAATAATAATTTGCTCAGTAATACATTTTGGCAAATGTCCCTCACGATTTTGCAAATATCTCAACATCTAAGATGAATCAACGGCTGAAATTTTGGGACATAGCCGTTATGGACCTTCTTAACATAATTAACGGTTCAGATCTTGATTTTGGGGCCCACAGGAACCAGAAAATTGAAAACAAGGGACTGTGTTTAATCCCGTTTTTTGGCCCACTGCATCACAGAATATGGCATTTTGACGGTTTGGACGATTTTGCAAATATCTCAAGATCTAAGATGAATCAACGGCTGAAATTTTGGGAGATAGCCGTTTTGGACCTTCTTAACAATATTATCGGTTCAGATCTTGATTGTGGGGCCCAAAAAAACCAAAAAAACGCAAAAACCGGTCCCACCTATATTAACGTCAGATTCACTGTAGCTCCGCAAATCCGCGAGTTTGTGGATTCCGCGGATCCTATGGGGGGGTGTCTGACTTCCAAAATAATTGCAAACAAGGATTTCTCTCTTCCTCCCTGTGCTTTTCCACGCTGATCCAAACGTGGATTTTCCACGGAATTGCGGAAAAATGACAGAAATCCTCTCTGAGGATGTGTACCAAACATGCCCTGAAGAAAAATCCTTTTCTGTTGGAGCCGTGCACAGTCTCCGCACCGCTGCGGCGCTGCCCCCCGGAATTTAAATCCTACAGTGTCTTTAATAAATGAATTTATTTGCGTCCTGCACCAAACCTGTCCGCCCATCAATGTCAATGACAGTCGATTTAAGCCACCATATGAAACTGACATTTGGTGAGATTTTATTTAAATAAGTGCAGCTCACCAGTAAGATTGAACAAGTAAACACACAAAATATAAGCTTAGTAAGAGATGGATTACATTTTATTTATTTAAGTCAACCCAACAAATTTAATTTTGGTGAAATTCTGAGAATGTCTTAAGACTAGATACATCCAAAGTGATAAGAGATTTATACCCAAACGTGAGTCTTCTTGTAAATCCAAATACAAGACTTAATTAAATTATTTAACTAGGTTATCTAGGCTTTTTGGTGCATTAAGATGAGGTTTATAGTCTCTCCTCTAGGTCACTAAAACAAAAGTATATCCCACATCAGTGGGCAGTGTGTGTTGGTGGTTTAAGAGGCTCCAATGAGCACCTAAAGATGGGTATGATTTCTCCTTTTTCATTAATGAGGTAGGGGAGCATTGATATTAGATTAGAAATGGAAAATATTTGATGGCTATAAATTTTAAAAGAGCTTTTTATATATACCCCCCTAAGGTTTATATGATTTGTAAATAAACTCCTGAGGTTTTAGTATTTACATATAAACCCCTACCTTTTCATTTCAATACCTTTCATGTCCCCATAATAATCAGTATTTCTAGTGAAAATGGGTAATGATTATAGGATTTGTACTGAACTTTTATAAAAATTAGAACTTTCCCCTTATATTAATTGAGCAAATATGAGTATATTATTAATTACCAAAATTTCATTATTGTGTCCTCATTCCCAACGGTCTCTCTCAATAACTTTTAATGCACATGAATCCTAATTATATATTTTTAATTGCATTGATCTTAGAAAATGGAAATTGCAGAAAATAGAACTGAATAATCCTTTTTTGCATTCACTGTATGATGGTTGGCATTTTTGTTCTATATGATGTATATCATCTTTTGCAATGGAAATGCAATTCATTTTTATCATTTTGTAAAAAAGAGTTATGTTTGAATGGAGATGTTGTGTGAATGAAAAATGGATGAATGGAGAGGCTTGATATATAGTTGATCTTTAGTATAATCTCCAAAAGATGGGTTAATGGATACCCATAGAGCAACTAAAAACTTAGTTGTCTCCACCTAACATCTATCGTTGGAAGCTTTTCCTTCAAATCATCTATCGGTACATGGAGAGGCTTGATATGAATATGTGATGGAATGTATTGTGATGGAGTGATGTGCATTAATTGTGGATTGTGGAATAATGTTTTTTGTGAATGAAATATTTCTATTTTTGTGAATAGGTGAGTTTGTGGATGTTATGAAATGCAATATGTTTAGTTGTTAAATGTTGAATGAAGCTGTGAAATGGTGGTTTAAAATATGAATTGTTTAGTTTATGAACGGTAAAAGGAGAAGTTTGATGGTAGTGGCTGTCAAATGCATTTGAGAAATGTCATGGTGGGTTATGGTGAAACCGGTTTCTATAATTGGTGACTAGTAATTAAAAACTTGAAGGAATCTTCTTGATATCTCACATGGGTAGGGTAGGGTACCCCTGTAGAAAAATTGAGACAGCTGTGGACGAGCGCCGGAAGAGGAAGCGTTTCTATCCACTCACTAGGAGTGGATGAGTGGATAGGATTATGACATGTGTTTCGTCGGTGAGTTTTAGGATTAAAATCAATGGGAGCCTCTCCAAGATTAGTTGGCCTTAGAGGGCCGGCTTAGCGAAATAGATGATAATCTCCCTTGTTTGGCAACCTAGCTAAGTAAGGCGGATTGAAATAAAGCCTTTTTTAACCGGACAAGAAAAGACTAGGGATTATATCAAAAGTATAAAATTTAAAATTTACCCCTTTCATTAAAAAAATATTCAAAAAATAGGCCACTAAACGACAAAAACTCATCTACTTTTGACCCAAAAAATAAAAAAGATTCTTTCTCAAGCAACTAAAAATAAAACTTCAGCATGCTATGATTAGACCCCTTAATATTTTTATTCTATCTTCATTTAAGGCATCACTTCACTTCACTTCACCCTACAAGTATTTTTACCAAATATACCTCGGCTATTGTGAAGCCTTCAACAGATATCTCCAAAGTAGGGATACCAGAATGTTAGTGTTTTAGTTGGCAATTCATTAGGTTTTGGAACAAAACTCAAGTCTAAATCGAGTTGTAAATTTTTAATTTTTAGATATGGACTGTGACGAGGCTTCTCATTGAAAACTGATGGAAGAAACAGGAAGATAGCCAGAATTCAGGTGCACAGAGGTTCCTTGAGCCAGAGTGCTGGCTCCCTCAAGCGAGTAGAACCCCTTGCTTGAGTGAGCTTTGCTGGATGCTACCCTTCGAGACAGTGGAGGCTCTCGCTCGAGCGACCCTCGGGATTTTTGTCTATGCAAATTAGAAACCCTTTTCCGAGTTTCTCTCCAATTGCTATACTTGTTCCACACGAACTAAGAAACCCTAGCATGACCTCTTGGCCTACTTGAACACACTCTTGCAACTGGGAAATGTTCTTTAAGCCCTTGTAAATTTCTTTACATAGTGCTTGGCTTCCATTGGTCTCGGTGATCTGACCCATGGTTTTTTCAGAGTAGGATTTTCCACGTAAAAAACCGCGTGCCTCTTGCTTTTTTTTGTGGTTGATTGAAATAATGCTAGGTTGGTTTAATTACTTCTAGTATTAATTGAAAGTCCAGGATCCGAACCCTACAGGGGGGTGAATAAGGTGAGTTAGACTTTATTGACCAATTATGCCAAATTTTAACTTATTTAAATTAATTAGTCACAAGTGATGCTATAGAACTAAAGTGCGGAAGCTATAAAAAAAAATTACCGCAACTCATCCACCATAACACAAGATTTATAGTGGTTCGGCCTCAATGCCCAGATCCACTACCGGCTTGTGTTCTTATACTCTACTGGATTTCCACTATGTATGCTTTTCACTAGGCTAAGCAATAACATTTACATTATGCTTTTCAAGGCTAAGTAATAACCTCTTGGGTTTTATGGTTCACCCCTAACCATACACTTATGCTTTTATAAGGCTAAGCAATAACCTATACAACCAAAATGTTATTTCTCTCTCTAAGTAGTGTCTAAAGTACACTTGATGGAGACAGTGGCGGACCGATGTCTATTCACCTGGGTGCACCTGCACCCGGTGAATTTTGAAAATCCTATTAAATGGATATGGGTCAGACAGCCATGCCCCACTTAACAATGCATCTTGCACCCCATTTAAATCAAGCCCATATGTAAAATGCACCCATGACCTGATGACCCACCCACATCAAATCTAACAATCCTCATTTGAGTCATTTCCCCCAAAACCCATCGATTGAAAACCCTTCTCCCTCTCCAACCCTTCTTCCTCTAATCCTCTCTCCACACCACATCGCACCCCAAAACCCTCTAATCTCTGATCTCTCCAACCCTTCTCCCTCTTCACATTGCACCCAGGTCTCCAGCAATGGCAACGATGGCGACCGTCGTGCAGAAATTCGAAGACATCCAAGAAGAGGTATCCTTGATTCCTTTCCTTTCCACTTCTCCTCTTTCTATTATTCCTCTATTCATCAGATGTTCTTCTTCTTTGCAACCTATTACAAAAGAAAGCTTATCTGTTGTTTGTTCCTCTGTTTTTCCCCCTTACTGGTTTTTTTCTCCAAATCTAACAATGAAATCTCTGAAGAGAGTGCGGATCCTTGTTTTTGGGACCACTTGGGGGCATGTTTTGTGCTGCTTATGCTTGGTTTTCAACATTTAATTCATTGTATAGTTTTGTCTTTATGCTTGTATGCTATTTTTGTCTCCAGATTCAAATGATCTATAGTTTGTCTATTTGGTAGGGACTCCTTTCACTTTGTGCCTTGTGGGTTCTCTCTCTTTCTTTCTCTGTCTTTCTTTTCTTTTTGGTAAGTTCAGAGATTCCTCACTTGACTTGGGGGAACAGCTCCAAGCATGGCAGTGGTATCTAAGATCTGATCATAATATGAAAAGGTGTTGCTGGGAATGAATTTGGTTCCGGCATCAGCCATTTGTTTCTAGATTGAAGTTCTTAGCTCATTTGCAGCCTTTTCAGCTCCTCGGCATTGATCTTTCCATCCCAAAATGACCCCAGAGCAAACTTAAGCTCTCTCTTGGGCCCTATGCGAGGATACCCAATGATATGTGAAGTCATGGCTCTTATATGATTGATTTGACCAAAACCACAACTAGGCTGATTATTGGAAGGAAAATAAGAGAACATTACAGGTGAAACAAACTACAATTAATGCAATATTAAAAAAAAAAAAAAACCTCATCAGCTTCATAGTATTCAAATCAACCCCTAAGGGGCTCATATCATGAACCATACTGGAGCAGCCAACTCAGAAACAAAAACAAAAGCAAGCCACTAAATAACTCACACCCACCAGAAACTAATAATCTTCAATTGAGGAATCTTTAAAATGATGCATTTAGATTTTACCAATAAATCCAGACCCATGAAGCCATCTCTAATTTAATCCATCATTGAAACAATAAATCCAGACCCATTACTATCAGGTGAGCTGATTTTCATAAACTCAAATCTATATGGAAAATTCTCAAGATGAATATATCTGAATGAAGAAGATGCAGAATACTCAAAAGTAAGAAGATTACTCCCAAAACTTCAAGGGGTCCAAGTTAAAACTCTTCTTTTCACCTCAAAAGAAAAACACAACACTAAATCAAAACAGACAAAATGACAATTGATAAGAACTTTGTTTTTCCTAGTAGCACAGGCCTTTTCATTTTAAACTCTATCGGTAAGTTGGTATCAAGGGGTCCAGGGTAAAACTCTTCTTTTCCCCCATGGGAGAAAAGCACAACACTAAATCAACCACCAGACGACAAAATCATAAGGACTTATCTTTCCTTGTAGCATCAGCCTTATTCTTTGGTAAAGGACATAGTTAAAACTATATATATATAATACAAAGACATGAGTAGGAAAGTTACTGGAGTACTAGTCACAAATCAGAACAACTTAAGGTTATCAATATTCCCTGTTGCAAAAATTCATGGAAGTGCATAATTCACTTGATGGTTAAATGAAATCACATTATGTACCCATTTGATTGGCCTTGTTGTTGTTAGTCATTACTCAAATCAAGCCAACATCTTTTTTTTTTTTGTTCTTATCAAGAATCTCACTCTCTCTCTCTCTCTCTCTCAAATCAAAATTGGTTTTCTCTCAAGTCATTCATTATCATAATATTAATTGTACTTGTGTGAAACTCTTACCAAGGATAGATCTATCTCTTAACATATCTCCGTATTTCATTGTTCTCTTCATGATATCTGACCCATCCCCACTTAATCATCTAACTCCATATCTAATTTTATTGCAATAGATTCTAATAAAAAAATGTGATTAGAAATAAAAAAACTTTTTATTTACATGGATTTATTTTTTCATTGTACACAGGAGAGCTGTCTAGCTATTGATTGGAGGTGCATCATCTAATAGTTCTACAACTTTGGTGAGCCCTCTCTCTGGCAGCGTAGTGCAGGTATTCTCCCTCTCTCTTGATTTTTTTTAATTTGTATATCATAGTCAAATTAAATAAATTGTCGATTTGATTTAGAGCTTTATGCTTTTAACTATATACTGGCAATTTGATGTACAAATGTTCATATTTCTATGATACTTTTTAATTTGATGGATGTGGTTTACATATGTGTAGTCATGACTGATTTGTGTCTTAAGTATTTTCATATACCCATGTGTTTGTGTCCCAACCTTTCCAATAATCAATTAAGTTAATATGCTCGAACTAAGTTCTGTTCCAATCAAGTTATGCGTTTCTACTAAGTTATGTGTTTTTAGGCAGGCGTTGATTTTGATGAAAATTTCTATATCTTTGACTTTGAATTAGCTATGGAAAATTATTTCAAAAGAAAATCAACTCCTAGCCTACCATGTCCAAATTTAGAGAATGATAACAATGATCAAGTGCCATCATCTTCAAAGAAAAGTCGTGTAGAAGTTAACTTGGCAGATCTTCTTGTAGATCCTAGGTTACGAAATCCAATCTTGAGTTATCATCCTATGGATCGAGACCAAATCCGAAGAGCGTATCTACAAAAGGGTCCTTGTCAGCCTCGTGATCATAAATTTCCTTTTACGGAGTCTGCACAAGATAAGAGGCGATTTAATCCGGCTTGGTTTAAGGATTATGGTAGTTGGTTGGAATACATCATAAAAAAAGATACTGCATTTTGCTTATGTTGTTATCTTTTTGGATTTTTGGAGAGCATGCACGTCATGATGCCTTTATAACTCAAGGATGCAGAAATTGGAGGAAAAAAGAAAGAATTAGAGATCATGTGGGAGCCCGAAGAGTGCTCACAATCAAGCATATGAGAAGTGCCAAAATTTATTAAATCAAAAGCAACACATTGAGACAATTATTGTCAAGCAATCGGATCAAGCTCGGATTGAGTATCGAATCCGCTTAAAGGCAACGCTTGATGCCATTCACTTTCTTCTACGCCAAGGGTTGCCTTTTCGTGGTCATGATGAATCCGAGAATTCAAATAACATGGGTAACTTCCTTAAGCTTTTGCAAGTAATTGGCAATCAAAATGAAGCTACTAAGAGAGTCATTTTAGAAAATGCTCCTGAAAATTTGAAACTTACCTCGCCTAAGATTCAGAAATATATTGTAAATGCGGCTTCTATGGAGACTACTCAGGCTATCATTTCTGAACTTGGAGATGCACCATTTGCTCTTTTGGTGGATGAATCTCGTGACATCTCTATGAAAGAGCAAATGACCGTTGTTTTACGCTATGTGGATGAGCGGGGATGTGTGATTGAGCGCTTTTTGCTAGTAGAACATGTCACAAACACTACTGCTCAATCGCTTAAAGCGGCAATCGATGCGATATTTTCCAAACATGGATTGAGCATAACAAGTTTGCGCGGGTAAGGTTATGATGGAGCTAGTAATATGCGGGGTCATCTTAATGGTCTCAAAACACTCATTCAAAATAAGAATCCTACTGCATTTTACGTTCATTGTTTTGCACATCAGCTTCAATTGGCACTCATTGCTGTTGCAAAAAAACATGTACCAATTGCCATGTTCTTCGAATCGGTTTGCTATATGTTGAATGTCGTTGGAGGCTCTTGCAAACGCCATGACATGCTCCAAAATATACAAGCTACTAAAGTTGTTGATGCGCTCAATACTGGTGAACTTGAAAGTGGACAAGGTTTGAATCAAAAGACTAGTCTCAAACGGCCGGGAGAGACACGATGGGGCTCGCATTATGGTACATTGATTAACTTGATCCACATGTTCTCCTCTATGATTGATGTGCTTGAGATTATTGTAAAAGATGATACAAATGAAAATGTGGGTAGTGCGGCTCACTCATTGCTTCAATTGGAATCTTTTGATTTCGCATTTAAAATACATTTAATGACAAATATTTTGGGGATCACGAATGTCTTATCAAAGGCATTGCAGCGAAAAGATCAAGATATTGTCAATGCCATGGAAATGGTAAGAATATCAAAATAAAAATTGCAAATGCTGAGAGACGATGGGTGGGATTCTCTCCTCTCTGAAGTTCATTTATTTTGTGATAAATATGAAATCCCCATTCCGAAAATGGATGATTTGTTTGTTGATCGAAAGCGATCACGACGCAAAGTTGAAGTGACAAATCTACATTTTTACCGCGTTGAAATATTTTATACTACTATTGACATGCAACTTAAAGAGCTCAATGATCGCTTCAATGAGGTGACCACCGAGTTGCTTCTTTGTGTGGCATGCTTCAATCCAAGTGATTCATTCTCTGCCTTTAACAAGGAAAAACTGATCCGCCTTTCTCAATTCTATCCAGATGATTTTTCAGACTCAAATCGATTGATACTTGATAATGAACTGGAGATTTACATTATTGACATGCGGACCAATAGCGTGTTTTCTGCTACTGTTGAGTGGGTGTTTTCTGCTATGAAAATTGTGAAGAGTCGACTACGCAATCGAATGGAAGATGAGTGGATGAATGATTGTTTACTTTTATATATATCGAAAGGGACATTTTTAATAGCATCGACGATGAGACAATCATGCTACGCTTTCAAAACATGAAGAACCGTCGAGGGCAATTGTAAAAGCTTTATTATATAGTTGATATATGACTTTTGATGAGAAAATGTAGTTGATACACTTGAATATTTTGTAATCATTTAAATGTAACACATTTTCTCTTTTGTCAGAAAGTATCACAAAATAATATTTTTGGACTTTTTCAATTGCCATCGTTTCGCACCCCTCAAACGAAAATCCTGGGTCCGCCACTGGATGGAGATATAATCCTAGCTCAAAACAATGCATCTAAATAGGTGGATATAAAAAGGAAAATCTAACTCACACATACATTATATGAATGCAAAGATGAATGCTCAATGTGTATGCATGATGTCCTCAATTAATTTGAAAATGAAAGCTAATAAATGTATGCCAAAAGGCTTTTAAAAGTTTAAATCATAAAAGATGCCTAATTGAGGTTGAGATACTAATCACACGTTAAAAAGACAACTTGTAAGAGATATACCTATCTAGTTCAAAGAAATTTCTAAAATCAAAACATGTGATGCATAAGGACCTCAATGAATTTAAAAATGAAGTTCAATGAATATATGCTAAAAGCATTTGAAAGTGTAAAACACAAAAATCGATTTGATTGAAGTGAAAGGACAAATCACATGTAATTTGAAAATAAACTTGAAAAAGATATACCTATCAATGCTAAGCAAGTTGTGAAGATTTAAAAACCAAATTCATGTGATTTGTGAGTGTTGTTGAATCCACAGCGTAATATAGATTGAAAATGATTCTCTTGTCATGGAAATCAACAACTTAAGATTCAACCAAATTAGGAATCATGTTACATGTGATTTCAAAGATGATTCCAAAACATAATTCACTTAGATATACCAATTTGAGTTATATTTGGTATGAATCAAGGTGATGCATCCAAAACAATAAATCAATTCATATCATATACACATTAAGGACACAACAAATCATAGTTTAACATGCTAAAAATAATTTACCAATAATTTAGACAAAGCATGAAAATATATGACAAGGAAAACTAAGCTTGCTTAGATGGTTTAACTCTTGATTCCAAGATTTAGCTTCCCTTTTGACCAACTAACCTTCCTTAGCTCATTCCCTTTGTTTGGCCTCAAAACACCTCTTGGTGTCCCTCTTGCTTTATAGCAAAAAGGCCCTCCAATGGCTCTTTGGGCGGCTAGCCGACCTCCAATGGTCATATTCTAACGGTCACTAACATTTACAAGCTGCTAGTCGACGTCAGGTAGGCTAGCCTACTACTGACCTCCTACTGACCTACTGGTGACCTACTATACAATTTTTGAAATGAAAATGAATTTCTGAGTAGGATTTTTAGGTCATGGAAGTCACGCTTGGTTTCATGTTTAAATAAATCCAAAAATTATTTTCCAAAACATGAACCTATCAATGCCTAAGATGATTTTGGAATTCTAAGATCATAGGCATGCATGATAAAAATAATTTCTCAATTACTTATACATCCAAGTTTAAAATCCAAAACATGCATGTAACATAAGTTCTAAAAGTTTTAAAACAGTGCATGTGAAAAACAAGATTTCAAGTTTTTCAAAAACTACGCTCAAGTGAAAATTCAAATGATGATAACATGATAATACATCCATCAAATTGCAACAAACAAAATTTCTAACATTAATTAATTGGTATTGGAATCCATAAAGAAATCTGATATGGGACCTTAGCCTGTGTTAAGGCTTAAACTCAAATCTTCATGTGGAATCAGAGCGGGTTGCACCAATTTATTCTGTAATTGATTCATCGGATTTTCCTTATGAAATCTAATAGGGAAGGCACATCGCACACTAAGCCCCCATTGCTTGATGGAAGCGATTATGCCTACTGGAAAGTCAAGATGATTGCTTTCTTACGGTCAATAGATGATGATGTTTGGGATTGCATAGAAAAGGGTTATTCCAGACCCACTGTGGTAACTGATAGGAAAACCATTCCCAAACCTAAGACACGCTCAACCCAGGGAGGAAAAAAAAACTTGAGAATTGCAAAAATAAGGCCATAAATGCCATCTGTAATGGTGTAACCCCTTCTAAATTTCACAGAATTTCCACTTGCACTTCTGCGAAATAGGCTTGGGACATCCTGCAAACTTTGCATGAGGGCACCGATACTATGAAGCAGACTAAAATTCAAAATTTAAGTTACGCTTTTGAAACCCTGTATATGACTGAAACAGAGACCTTTGATGATTTCCACGCAAAACTGAGTGACATCGTCAACTCAAGTTTCAATCTGGGTGAGCCGATTGCTGAGAACAAAATCATTAAGAAAGTTCTTCGGTCTCTACCCGAGAATTTCACGCTTAGGTTGTGGCTTTTGAAGAGCACACTAATTTGAATATCTTTAGGGTTGAAGGATTGGTTGGAAACTTGTAAACTTCTGAGGCAAACTATTGTTCAAACAACAAGTCAAAATGGCTTGCCCTCATGACTTCTAACTCTGCAGACGGACGATGCTAATTTTGAAGTCATGTTTGTGAAAAAGTTCAAAAGTTTTTTGAAAAACAAAAAAAAAAAAAACAATTTGAAAAAGGGTTTTCAGAAAAAAAAAAAAAACCTTTCAACAAAACCAAATCTGTGCCTAAGACTAAGAAAACCCACTCATGGGTTCCTATAAGCCTATCCAATACTATGAATGTCAAGGATACATCACACTGCTTCTAAGTGTGCCAATTGGAAAGAGAAATGCAGAGAAAAAGCTTTGAACATCTCTTGGGAAGACGATTCAGAGGAGGGAAATAGTGAGCATGAGTCTCCTATTAATAAGTCTGGAGAATGTATTGCTTCCATGGCGAAAACTAACTCCCCTTCTGTGTAGAGCTCATCTGACAGTGATTCTAAGTCAGATGAGAATTTAAGTCTTTCTGAGTTTTCTGATGATGAACAAGATCTTGAAGCAGTGTACAGGAAACTACTGAAAGATTTCATGTGCTTGTCAAGGATCAATGACAAGATGTCTCACAAGCTAAAAGTCATAGAATCTCAGAATTCTTCATTGACATCTGAACTAGAAGATGCACGTGCTAAGGTAAGGCAATTAGAATCACAACGTGCATTGTTGTCTGACAATCTAATTGATGCAGGGAAGAACGAGCTGCTAACTGCACAAAGTGAGTGTAAGTGCCTAAAAATTACGAACTTAGTTAATGGAAGATTAAGCTCCTGATGCAAGGTTTTGAGGGAGGTAAGGGGAACGGATCGAGCCTTCGATGACCTGAAAGGAAAAGAACAACGGTCAGAGACCCTGGCTGTGGGTAGCCGAAGGCCCTCCGACGATTAAGTTAGTGCAGGGACTGAGAGAGTGGAGAGAAAGAGTTCTGGGAGGGAGAGATTATGCGTGTGCGTACCTTTCATGGATTCTCTCATGCAATATATAGGTGGAGAAGTCATCATTGGACTGTCTTCCTGAGGAGACGGGAGTCCCATCTGAACGTACTCTCATCTCCTGAGTGGGGGTAGGTAAAAAGGGGACGTCCCATCGGACCAGCCCTCCTCGCCTATGGATATGACTGTAGGTATGGCGTGCTCCTCGCGTAGGTCCGGAGCCCATTCTGTTGTCAGACCGCCGATCCTGTTTTGGCAGTGCATTAATGGCGGCATTTATGATTGAATGAAAGGAGGCCGAGCTCGGTCGAGGCTGAGGCCGCAGTTGGGACTCGTGACGTAATCACTGGGGCCCGCTCCATAATTGCCCGAGACGGCGATGCAGCCGAACTTGGCGGCACCGAGATCACGGGTTACCGAGACTGGGTGGTGGCCCCGTTTAATTCCATGATCACGGAATGACCCCACACAATTGCCCCCTAGCTCCCTGACCTCGGGCTTTCTCCGAGGTCGGGAGCTAAGACTTGGATGTGACGGGGCTGTCTTTTCGTATCCCGCCTTAGGAATATCCTCATTATGGCGCCTCTTCACCTGCCCTAGGCAATAAATAGGGCGTCATGATTGCCCTGCCACAGCGGATACGGAGAGCGCCGTTTCACATACCCGAGGCGATTAATGTCGTACCAGAGGCATGGCGGAATACTTATCGTCTCTGCCACGTGGAGCCTTCTGTCTGGTAGGACACCGAAGTCGAAGCGACGCGACATGCGGTAATCAAGAGGGGGCGCTCCTTTATAAAAAGGGGCCCGCTCCTCTTTTTTTCTCTTTTACCCTAGCTGTTAGTTTGAAGGAGACTCTGCTGCAACTTTGTCCAACCCAGAAGACCGCCGAACTCGGAGACTCTTCGCCCTCTGCTTCCCGTTCCTTGCCCTTCCGTCTTCTGCAGTCCTTTTTGCTTTTTCTGTGAGTTATGCTTCTTGCCTTCATCTCCTCTCTGTATTTCTCTTTCTTCTGCGATTTCTGAGATTCCTAATCCCTTAGGCCCTCCCAGCCTTCGTTCCCTTTCTTCTATTTCTTCCTTCTCTTCTGTTTCAAGAAAATGGGAATATTCAGCCACTGGCTAGAGGGCCCTGCAGCCCTAGAGGCTTTTAGGGAGAACTTTAGGATCCCAGAGGATGTCCTGGTGAAACCCTTTGTCTTCCAGGGCTCCGTCAAGGGTTTCGTCACCTATAAGGAATGGATGCCCTTCCCTTTGCTGGCTGTGTGCGAAGGGGGGGTAAGATTCTCCATCCACCCACTCCTCCGGTCCTGTCTCCACGCGTGGAACCTCTGCCCCTTCCAGCTAATGCCGAATGGCTTCAAAATAATAATGGGCGTGGCCCAGCTGAACTGGATCTTGGACATCGGTCTCGGCGTACATGATTTAGAAGATGTCTACGATATCTGCAAGGCCGCGGGGGTCGAGGACGCTTACTACCTTCGGGTCAAGGCCAGGCGCCGTCCCTTGGTGAATGCCCTGGAGGACTCCACCAAATACGCCGGAGATGACCGCTTTTTGATCTCGGGAAACTGGGAGTTCGGGGGGACCGAGACCGAGGAGGACCGGAGGATCCAGGTCCCACGAAAACCTGGGACACCCCCTAGTAAATGCCCACCCTTCTAGGTTTAAGCTTATCTTGCCTTTGCCTGCTATTATGCCGAACTGATGTCCTTGCCCATTTTTCCGTGTAGGCATTCAGAAGAGGAGGAGAGAGGCCGGTTTCGACAAGTGGAAGCGCAACGACGCGTGGCTAGAGAGGATTGAGCGCTACCACGGTCATTACGACCGAGCCGCTTTCTCCTTGCTGGGGTATAAACCTCGGTATCAGTCTTACACCAGGAAGACTGCCGAGATTCCTCTTGCTCCACCGGGGGAAGTCGGACCCGACCCTGCCGAGACAGACGGTCAAGCCACGGATCCTCGGGACCCGATAGTTATTGGCGACAGTCCTCTCCGAGACCAAGGAGAAGCAGAAAAAGAAGAAATGGAGAGGCCGCGCCTACCCTTGAAGAACCTGGGGGCCCTGATTTTTGGTGACAAAGCCCCGGAAGCCTCCAAGAACGTCCCCAGCGGTGCAGGTGCCGCCCAGGGATCCGCCCCGGCCGCCTTTTCTAGCTCGTCGGGCGCGGCAGGCGCTTCTTCGGCCAAGCCTTCGAAGGGGAGGTCGGGGGAGTCTTCCGTGGCCGCTCGGCAGACGAAGGACCCTCGTCCGCTCTGAGAAAGCAGGCCACGGGTGGTGGAACCCGGGAAGGAGACCCCGCCTCCTCCGCCGCAGAAGGAGGCCCGGCCTCGGTCCGAGGCTGCCGGAAAGGAGGGCGAGAGGCCCCCTCCCGAGAAGAGGTCCCGTCTGACGGGCACAGAGGGGAGGCATCCGTCGGAGGATCCGCAGTCCCAGCAGTCCACGCCGGCTCCTTGGAGGCCCAACTTCGACCTCAACCCCAACGAGCCGATGACGGTGGGTGTGCAGCTGGGGACGAGCTGGGAGTCGGTCATGGCTCTCGCCCGGGGATGCGCCCTCCCCCAGGATATGGAGAGGCACAGGAGAGTCCGGTCTCCGAATTTAATCCATCATACCTTGAGGGCGTCGCTCGAGGTAGCTTTTCTTCGCTATTTCTAAAAATTTTTACTTCTTAGCCACCTGATCCGACCTTCTCACCGTTTCTATTTCTTTTCACAGAACGCGCAGAGGCTCCAAGTACTGATGGAGAGGGAGGCGGAAAGAGCTGCCCAGATTGACGGGCTAGAGAAGGAGAAGAGGAAGCTGGGGAGTGCGCTGGAGGCCGGCGCGGCCGAACTCAAGAAGGTGGGGGAGAAAATCGCCCAGCACGCAACGGATCAGCAAGCAGCGAAGGCTGAAATCATTAAGTTGCGGGGCGAGAATAAGAGCCTGAGGGGCGCCGCGGAGGAGAAGGCGAGGAGGGCGTCCCGGCTGGAGGTTGAGCTCGTCGAAAGGGAGGCCGAGCTCGTGAAGAAAGATGTCGAGGTCGCCGAGAAGCAAGGCGAACTGGCCAATAAAGAGGCTGAGCTCGAGGCCTCCAAGAAGGAGAGATCCGAGGCCGAATCCATCCTGCGAGACCAAGCTACAAAGGCTTACCAGGACGGGGTGGATTGGGCCTCGGAGGAGTACGCGGCTCAGATCACAAATCTGAGCTCGGTGCTGTACGAGATGGGGTGCAAAGCGGCCCTACTCAAATATGGGGTCTCTGAGGACCATCCCATCTTCTCGGATCTTCCTCAGTTCCGACCTGCAGCAGTGGGCTCAGAGCCAGAACCAGGCTCCAACCCTTCCGAGGCTCTGGCCGATGCCCCCATCGCTCCTCCTCCGCCCCTGACCTCTGCCGAAGTAAAAGGCGCTCCTCCTCCACCTCTGACCTCCGCCGAAGTCCAAGGCGCTCCTCCTCCACCTCCGACCCCTGCCGAAGTTGAGGCGGCCCAGGCTCCTCCTCCACCTCCGACTCTCGCCGAAGTTGAGGCGGCCCAGGCTCCTCCTGCAGCTCCTTCAACTGCTCGTGATGCCCCCACTTCTTGTGCACCTCCAGAGCTGGAGACCGACAAGGCGGCGCCCAAGGAGTAGACTTTTTAGGAATTTTCTCTATCAAGTGCACAGAGATCATGTAATCATACTTCCTGATTAATGAAAAGAAGTTCTTTTTCCATCTTGCTGTTTCCCTTCTTTGCTTCTTCTTTTGCAATGGTCTGTGGATGCTCTGATGTGAGGTGATGTCCAAAATTTTTTCCAAGTGGACGAGGTCGGTAGGAAGGGCCTGTCTCGGACAGACCTTTTCCAGTCTCGGAAGACTAGGTTGTCCCTTTCCTACTTTTGAATTTTAGCAAGCAAGCGAGTCATGCTGTCGTCTGACCGAAGGCTAGGCCTTAATGGCATATTTTTGAAGGGGAGGTTCCCAGGGCGAAACGGTGGCGAGCCCCCGACTCACATGCCGGGGTTTAGCTGAGGCCGTGCTCCCACGGTCTAGGTGAGACTCTAGGGTAGGCCGAGTTTCGCGACTTAGGATCATTAGCTTTACAGACGCCCCAGAGGACGTCTCTTGGTCAGTTGGCCCTGCGACCGAACTCAAGGAGGCGGAGTTGGTCCTACGACCGAACTCAAAGAGGATGGCGTGAGGGCCGGATCCTTGCGGAGTTGGTCCTACGACCGAACTCAAAGAGGATGGCGCGAGGGCCGGATCCTTGCGGAGTTGGTCCTACGACCGAACTCAAAGAGGATGGCGCGAGGGCCGGATCCTTGCGGAGTTGGTCTTACGACCGAACTCAAAGAGGATGGCGCGAGGGCCGGATCCTTGTGGAGTTGGTCCTACGACCGAACTCAAAGAGGATGGCGCGAGGGCCGGATCCTTGTGGAGTTGGTCCTACGACCGAACTCAAAGAGGATGGCGCGAGGGCCGGATCCTTGCGGAGTTGGTCCTACGACCGAACTCAAAGAGGATGGCGCGAGGGCCGGATCCTTGCGGAGTTGGTCCTACGACCGAACTCAAAGAGGATGGCGCGAGGGCCGGATCCTTGTGGAGTTGGTCCTACGACCGAACTCAAAGAGGATGGCGCGAGGGCCGGATCCTTGCGGGGATCGAAGAAATACAAGGCAAATCTGTGTCAAAAGGTTCTTCTTTATTGATCCATTGTCTCGAATACAGCTAGAAATAATATTTCTTTAGGTGGGCAGCGTTCCATGGCCGTGGCAATTCGTTGCCATCCATCCCTTCAAGCCTGTAGGCCGACCTTCCTGAGACAGAGACCACCTTGTAGGGGCCGAGCCAGTTCGGCGCAAGTTTTCCCTCATTAGGATCTTTATCTGCGGGGAGTGCTTTTTTTAAGACTAGTTCTCCAACCGAGAACCTCCTTTCTTTGACCTTCCGATTATACCCTCGGGAAAGCTGCTGCTGATAGGCGGCCAGGCGCACGGATGCTGCTTCCCTTCGTTCCTCGGCAAGGTCGAGTTCTCTGGCGAGGTTCATCTCGTTCTGCCCTTGATCGAAGAGATTTGTTCTCAAGGTCGGGAGGCCGACCTCAAAAGGAATTACTGCCTCCATTCCGTAGGCCAACGAAAAAGGGGTGGCCGAAGTGGATCGTCTCGGGGTGGTTCTGTATGCCCAGAGGACACTTGGCAATTCCTCCGTCCACCTGCCTTTAGCCTTGTCAAGCCTCTTCTTCAGCCCTTCCAAGACTACTTTGTTCGAGATTTCGGCCTGCCCATTGCTCTGTGGGTATGCAGGGGTTGCGTAAAGGTTTCTGATGCCGAGCTCCTGACAGAAGTTTTTGAAGAATTTTGAATCGAATTGGGTTCCGTTGTCCGAGACTAGAGCTCTGGGGATCCCAAATCGTGTGATAATGTTTTTCCATACAAAATTCTTTGTGTCAAGCTCGGTGATGGAGGATAAGGCCTCCGCCTCAATCCATTTTGTGAAGTAATCGGTGCCCACCATTAGCCATCTTTTGTTTCCCGGGGTTCGGTGGAGAGGTCCGACGATGTCCAGCCCCCATTGAGCAAAGGGCCATGGACTGGAGATTGGGCTCAGGTCCTGAGCTGGCTGGTGGAGGGAATGGGAAAACTTTTGGCATTTCTCACATTTTCTGGCGTAGATCTGGGCATCCTTCTGCATGTAGGGCCACCAGTAGCCCTGGCTAATAGCTCTGTAGGCCAGCGATCTTCCACCGATGTGGCTACCGCAGATCCCTTCATGAATTTCAAATAGAAAATCCTCTACCTTGCTCGGATGGACGCATTGGAGATATGGTCCAGAGTAGGATTTCCTGTAAAGCTTTTCATCTGGAGATAGCCAGAAGTGAGCTGCTTTTACTCTGACCTTGTGGGCTTCGCTCTTGTCTTCTGGGAGCTTGTCCTCCTTCAGGAACGCCATGATCGGATCCATCCAGCTTGGACCGAGGTCAGTGCACAAAACCTGCCGAACTGGGAGGAGCTCTATGCTCGGTTTTTCCAGCGTCCCTACATCGACTGTTCTTCTTTTTCCAGCTTCTACAGCCGAGGCCAAGCTTGCCAGGGCGTCTGCATGGCGATTGGACTCCCTACCAACTTGCCTGACTTCAACTTTTTCAAACTGGGAGAGGAGCTGCCTGGTATGGGCTAGATAGGCCACCATTCTTTCGTCTCTGGCTTGGTAGTCCCCGCTCAGCTGGCTCGTCACCAACTGGGAGTCGCTGAAGACCACCACCCTCCGTGCCCCCAGTATTCTCGCACTGCCGAGGCCAGCGATCAGTAATTCATATTCTGCTTCATTGTTTGATGCTTTGAAGTTGAGGGTTAGTGCTTGCTCTATGACTAACCCTTCTGGGGATTGGAGGACGACGCCGGCGCCTGCCCTCTTGGATGTAAACGATCCGTCAACGAAGATTTTCCAGGCTGACTCCAGAAATTTTTCCCAGGATTGGTCTTCCTCAGTCTTGGCGTTACCTTCATTGCTGCCCTTGGAGTCCCCCAGTTCGGTATCGAGCGAGGTCGGTGCCGAACTATGAGAGGTGAATTCGACGACGAAGTCCGCCAGGACCTGTGCCTTGATTGCCGTTCTGGGCTGATACTGGATGTCGAACTGACCCAATTCCACGGCCCACTTGGAGATTCGGCCAGAAAAGTCCGCCTTGCGGAAGAGGGACTTTAGCGGGAATTCCGTGATGACTACCACCGTGTGAGTCTGGAAGTAATGGGAGAGCTTGCGAGAGTCGCTGAGCAGTGCTAGTGCTAGCTTTTCAAGAGGTAGATATCTGGTCTCGGCATCGAGCAGGGTTTTGCTGGTGTAATAGATGGGGTACTGTTGCTTGTCGCTTTCTCGAACCAGCACCGAGCTTACCGCATGGTCCGAGACTGCAAGATAGAGATAGAGAAAATCGTCTTGTGACGGAGTGGACAGTAGAGGTGGTGAGGAGAGGTACCTTTTGAGCGTCTCTAGTGCCAAATCGCATTCTGGAGTCCATTGGAACTTGGAACTCTTCTTCAGTAGCTGAAAGAATGGACGGCACTTGTCTGAGGCGCGGCTGATGAAGCAATTGAGTGCAGCGGCCATCCCCGTCAGTCTCTGGACCTGCTTGGCCGAGGTGGGGCTTTGGATAGCCTGTATGGCCGCGATCTGCTCCGGATTGGCCTCAATCCCTCTCCGTGTCACCAGGCTCCCCAGGAATTTGCCGGAGCCGACGCCAAATGCACACTTCGAGGCATTGAGTTTGAGCTGGAACTTTCGGAGGATGGCAAATGTTTGGCGCAGGTCTGTTAGGTGGCTCTGCGACTCCTTGGACTTGACTACCATGTCGTCAATGTAGACCTCCATCGTTTTCCCGAGTTGGTCCCGAAACATCCTTGTGACCAGCCTCTGATATGTTGCTCCGGCGTTTTTTAGCCCAAAGGGCATCACCTTGTAACAGTAGATGCCTCGAGGTGTGATAAACGCAGTTTTCTCCTCATCAGATCTGTGCAGAGGGATCTGATGGTAACCTCGGTAGGCGTCTAAGAAGCTCATCCTGTCATGCCCCGAGGTGGCGTCGATCATCTGATCGATTTTTGGGAGGGGGAAGCTATCCTTGGGGCAAGCTTTGTTGAGGTCGGTGAAGTCTACACAGACCCTCCATTTGCCGCTCTTCTTCTTTACAACCACCGTGTTGGCTAGCCACTGGGGATAGTGTACCTCGCGGATTGCCCCAGCTTCGAGGAGCTTATCCACCTCTTCTACAATCGCCTCTGTCTGTGGGGTCCCCGTTCTGCGAGCCTTCTGCACTATAGGCTTGTGCCCGGGGTTCACATTCAGCTTGTGACATATGACCTCGGGGTCAACTCCGGGCATCTCATATGGAGTCCAGGCGAAGACATCCTTATTCAGGAGAAGGAAGTCTAGCAACTCGGCCTTCTCAGCGTCGGGGAGCTGGCTACCCAGCAGGAAGTAGCGCTCCGGATCTTCGGGATTGATTCTGACCTCGGTGAGGTCCTCTATGCTTTTCTGCCCTGCTGTCCGCCCAACATCTTTGATCTCGGCTTCGAGCTCGGCCATATGCACTCGTCTCGGTTCCTCCTCCCCAGGCGTTACGGCCACGAGGCATTCTCGGGCCATCTGCTGATTTCCGCGCACAGTTACTATTTCGATCGTTCCCCCAGGCTTTTCTAAAGGGAACTTGAGTTTTTGGTGAAGGGTGGATGGCACTGCCTCCATGGCATGCAGCCAACTTCGTCCCAATATCACATTGTAAGGGGACGGTGCATCTATCACCATAAAGTCTGCTACCTTCACTGCGCCTCCGACCCGGACTTCAAGTGAGATCCTGCCTTTGGGGTACACTGGCTGGGCACTAAACCCTATCAAGGGGACATGGGCCTCCCGCAGGGCGGATTCGGGCAGGCCGAGCTGTTTAAAACAGCTATAGTATACAATTTCGGTGGAGCTCCCTGGGTCCACAAGGACGCGCTTGGTAGTGTAATTGTTCAGCCGCAGGGTGAGGATGAGGGCGTCATTGTGGGGGAGCTCGACTTCCTTCAGGTCCTCATCTGAGAACCAAATCTTGGGTTTTTCCCTCTTAACCCTCTTCGAGGCGCTTTCCCACTCTGCCGACATCACCTGCTTGCCATGGGCAGCTCTCCTAGCGTCTGACCGAGCCTGGGCGCTTTTTCTGCCTGGGGCGGGGGCTAGGTGGATGACGTTGATGGTACCCGCCGGTTCACCGCTCTCCTGGTCATTGTTGGGTTGAGCGCGCTGCTGTGCTCGGTTGACCCTTTCCTCCTGTTTGATATATTCCCTGAGGTGCCCGTCCTGGACGAGTTTTTCGAGGTGGGATTTCAGCGCAAAGCAATCTTCCGTCATGTGCCCGTGCTGCTTGTGATAGGAGCAGCGCTTTTGCTGGTCTCGGATGGATGGATCGCCTGTCATCGGCCGAGGCCACTGGAAGTATGGCTCTGCCTTGATTTTGTTCAGGAGTCTATAAATAGGCTCTTTAAACACAACACTGATAGCCCTGTAAGGATCGTTGGCAGGCTTGGCGGACTGCGTCCTCGGCTTCTTGCTGCTGTCCGAGGCGATCGAGAAAGAGCGGGCGAGCCTCCTTTTATCCGACCTTGGTCGGGGGAATGTTCCTTCCTTGGTGGAGGCCTGGTGTTTCTTCGGGAATCCGAACCGCTCTGTGCCATGGGCCTCGTCCTCTTCCTGCTCAATGTACTGTTTTACCCTTGCCATCAGTGCTTTCATCGTGGCCACGGGGTTTCGGACTAGATCTCTGCGGAGTTCATTTCCTGGGAGTAACCCCTCCTTGAAGCACATGATGGCGACTTCGTCATTGGCGTCGGTAATCTGGCTGTATATCGTCCAGAATCTTCTGGCGAAGGCAGTGATACCCTCACCGTCTTTCATCCGGATCGCCATGAGATTGCTACCCGTCTTCGGGATGACGCGGTGCGCTTGAAATTTTTCAAGGAAAGAGCTCCGGAGCTGCCGCCAGCTTGAGACCGACCCGGGAGGGAGTGCGCAGAACCACCGGAGAGGGAGGTCTCCCAGACTGGATGAGAAAACCCTGCAGTTTAAAAGACCGACGTCCCCCCAGACCGACATCCGCTGAGTGAAGTGCCGCAGATGCGCCTCTGGGTCTGAGGCCCCGTCGTAAAGTACGAACCTTGGGACGTTAAATCTCTCGGGGAGAGAGAAAATTTTAATTTCCTGCGAAAAGGGGGACATGCCCTGATCGTCCTCTTCATGCTCATCAGTCTGGTCTCAGGCGAGACCGATCTCGGCCAAACGGGCCTGGACCTCCTGCTTGATATAGTGGTCCAACTGCGCCTTGAGGTCCGTCTGGTCATCGAGTCTCGGGGATTCCGGCTCACGCCGTGCTCCCCCGAGACCACTAGGCAGATGACTGCTGCTCGAGCCTTCCTCCTCGCAGTGAGACCTCCTTCTGTGGTTGAGGGCATGCCTCAGATCTTGGTTACCCGGGTGGGTCCGCTTCCGCCGGGGAGGCGGACCACGAGACTTCCTCTCATTCATCTCGAGTCGCTCCTCTAGACGACGAATCACCTCGTCTTTATCTTGGAGAGCCTGGTCCTGGGCATCGAGCTCTTTAAGCAGGGGGTCGTCATTTCTCGTTTCACGGATATGATGAAGAGATTGGCCGTCGTCGCGAGAGTGACGGTGGGACTGATGTGACGTCGCCCTGATAGGGGTTTTGCCCCTTCGCCGAAGATCCGACGTGGGGGCGTTCTGCTCCGGACCCCTTTGTGATCGACCATCAGGATGGAGAGGGACCCCCTGACGGTCATCGTGGTGGGGGCGCGCAGTCGTGGGCCGAGACGAAGAGGCCGATTGGACTATGCCCTCCACGCACGCGGCTCCCAACCCCCCCCCCCCAGACCTCCTCTGGCGCGGGGCCTCTGGTTCCTCCTGCCTGACGGGAGGAGCCGCCATCGGCCCCGGAGGGGGAAGAAGAGCGGAACGAAGGTCGGGGGGTGGTTCCGGAACAACCGACTGGGCTGGTTGCGACGGCAAGAATGGTGGGAACGCAGGTTCCTCCCGTAGCGGGAAGGACGATGCTTTTTTAGACGTCGATGGTCCTCCGCCACCGTTTCTGGTTTTTGGAGGCATGGCTTCTGTAGAGGCTTTGGCACAGATCCTGTTCCCACAGACGGCGCCAACTGTAAGTGCCTAAAAATTACGGACTTAGTTAATGGAGGATTAAGCTCCTGATGCAAGGTTTTGAGGGAGGTAAGGGGAACGGATCGAGCCTTCGATGACCTGAAAGGAAAAGAACAACGGTCAGAGACCCTGGCTGTGGGTAGCCGAAGGCCCTCCGACGATTAAGTTAGTGCAGGGACTGAGAGAGTGGAGAGAAAGAGTTCTGGGAGGGAGAGATTATACGTGTGCGTACCTTTCATGGATTCTCTCATGCAATATATAGGTGGAGAAGTCATCATTGGACTGTCTTCCTGAGGAGACGGGAGTCCCATCTGAACGTACTCTCATCTCCTGAGTGGGGGTAGGTAAAAAGGGGACGTCCCATCGGACCAGCCCTCCTCGCCTATGGATATGACTGTAGGTATGGCGTGCTCCTCGCGTAGGTCCGGAGCCCATTCTGTTGTCAGACCGCCGATCCTGTTTTGGCAGTGCATTAATGGCGGCATTTATGATTGAATGAAAGGAGGCCGAGCTCGGTCGAGGCTGAGGCCGCAGTTGGGACTCGTGACGTAATCACTGGGGCCCGCTCCATAATTGCCCGAGACGGCGATGCAGCCGAACTTGGCGGCACCGAGATCACGGGTTACCGAGACTGGGTGGTGGCCCCGTTTAATTCCATGATCACGGAATGACCCCACACAGTGAGAAAATTGCAATGGACATGAAGGCATTGCAAATCGAGCTGAACACTAGCCAAAGAGCAAAAGAGAGACCTCGAAGGCAAGTTAAGAATGATGTCTTCCGAATTGACAAATACGAAAGCCTCTCTGAATTGGGTGAATATGGGTCCAAAAAGTTGGATGACATCCTTTGTAATCAAAAGCTGGCACTCGACAGACATGGGATTAGCTTTACAGATGGTGCATCCACGTCCAGAAATCCAGGTAAGTCTGTTTTGTAAAAGGACCAACCCTGAATTCTCCAACACCTGCTGTTAAGCCTATTACACATGTTAATTTTATTTCTCGTGCACCTAATAACAGAGCAAAGTGTCTTAAATTCGTTCCCATATGTCATTTATGTGGGATTAAAGGACATATCGGGCCTCATCTCATCGTAACAAATTGAGGCATCAGAGAAGGAAGAACTCTCCATCAGCCCCAAAGATTAAAACTAGGAAGGTCTTGGTTGGAAAGTCAGACTTACACCATTTTGCGTCTCATAGTGCTTTGAAGGTGTTGGATTTGGCTCAAAAGTTCCATTGGGCCTTGATGAATAGTTTACTTGGGGCCCAAGTAAACTAGGGCTAGTTCTCTATGTATACTCTCTAATGTTATTCTTTGTAAGATATAACACAACAGAAAGCAAGGGAAAAAAAAGAGAGCACTGCAAGGGGAGAGGCTGTGAGAGCAAGATTGAGATCTATTGGGGGAGATAGTAGGCTGAGTGTTAGAGGAACATCTTTGTAACGAGTTGCCCAATTTCCTACATAGTAAAATCAAGCGGAACGCTCATAGTCCCATAGACGTAGGCAATTACCGAACTATATAAATTTTTTTGTGTTCGTGTACTTGTGATTGATTGCACTTGATTTGCCCTAGTTAATTTCCTAATAATTGGTATCAGAGTGAGGCTAGGGTTTTCCTAAGGTTAGAGTTGCACGCAGATCAAGGCAAAAGGAAATTGGAACCTACAGTGATCAGACGATCACCAGAGGCGGGCCACGTGGATCGGAAGTTCCAGAAACCGGAACCAGTTACAGAACCGAACCGGAGAAGAAGGGGATTCGCGCCAGCACCCTCGAAATTGCCGGATCCGAGCCATTCATCGTTGCCGGAACTGGAGAAGAGGTTCGCTGCCCTTTTCTTCCCTGAAATCGCTGCCAGGCAGCAATTTTGACTCCTGTCCTACAGAAGGTGGGCCACGCAAATCGCCGATCTTGTGCGCAGCAGGTCCGCAGGCCAATCCGGCGCAACAGCATATCTCCGGCCGTTCACCGACTCCAGGTTCAGTTCCCAGGTTCTGTTTGCAGAACAGAGACCGGAACAGTTTCTGTTGCAGAAACGCAAGTGGGAAGAAGAACCCAGTTGGGTTACAGGTCAGGTCTGACCTGACCCAGTCCGTGCAGGAGAAGCCCATCAGTTCAGCAGCCACAGTCAGGGCTGACGTCAGCAGAAGCAGCAGCACAGTCAAACCTCCAGTTTGACCAGATCACCGGTCAGATTCCAATCGCAGTTTCTGAAGCCATCCGGACTCCGAATTGCGCTCCGTTTCTTCCTACAGATTTGCGTCGACGAGATCTACAAAGTCAATGGAGCAAATTGACCGTTTGAAGTGCTGAAAAGGGGGTAGATTTCAGACAGAATGACAACCAATGCTACATTAGTAGGTATCAAATTTGAAATTCAGAAATTTGATGGCAAAATTAATTTTGGCTTATGGCAAGGGAGAATGCAAAATATCTTGATTCAACAAGGAATCAAAGTAGCATTACTTGGCAAGAAGCCTGAAAAATTAGATGTTGATGAGTGGGCAGATATCGATGAAAGAGCAATGAGCTCTATTGAATAACATCTCTTCGACGAAGTAATGTTCAGTGTCATGGAAGAGAAATTTGCAAATGATCTATGGGAAAAGCTCGAGAAGCTGTACATGGGAAAGAATCTAACCAACAAGCTACATCTAAAGAAACAGTTATATGGGTTGAAAATTGAGGAAGGATGTGATTTGATGGAGCACATGAACACTTTCAACAGAATGATCAGTGACTTGTTGAGGCTTGATGTGAAATTCAATGATGAAGACAAGTCCCTACTATTGTTGAATTCTCTCTCTGACCCATACGAGCATTTTGTGACTACCCTGCTATATGGAAAGTAGAAACTCAATTTTGAGGAGGTTACTCAAGATATCATCTCCAATGCTGTCAGAAGAAAGCCTAGCAAAGGTGATTCATATGCAGAGGGACTTCTAGTAAAGGAAGACACACATAACAAAGGGAGACTCGCATAACCGTGGCAGGTCCAAGGACAGGGGTAAGTCAAGAAGAAATAACTCCAGATCAAAATCCAAAAGCAAGAAAGATTCAGAATGCTTTCATTGCAGGAAGAAAGGGCACTGGAAGAAAGATTGCCGGCATTACAAGGCGAGCAAAGATGGGAAAAACAAAGCTGGGGACAATTCATAAAGCAGTGACTCCGCCAGCGTTGCCTCAGAAAATGAAGTGGAACCCCTATAAGTCTCGCAAGGTAACCATCTATCTTATATATGGATTTTAGATTCCAGTTGTTCATATCACGTGTCCTAATCGTGAATGGTTTGATACTTATGAGCCATATGATGGTGGTAGTGTTCTAATGGGTAATGATGTTGCATGTAAAACCATTGGAATATGAACCATAAAAATCAGAATGGCAGATGGAGTTGTTAGAACCTTGGGTGGTGTGAGACATGTTCCTGCACTCAAGAATAATTTGATATCCTTAGGCACACTAAAATCCAGAGGATGTTCATTCAATGCAAAGGATAGTTTGCTTAAAGTGAGTAAAGGAGTTCTGGTATTAATGAAAGGTGCTAGAGTGAGAAACAACCTTTACAAATTGACGGGAAACACAGGCCGCTCCACGGAAGACAAAAACAACGTTGATGAGTCTTAGTTATGGCATATGCGGCTAGGGCATATGAGTGAGAAGGCATGTTAGAACTTCATAAAAGACGGTTGTTGAAGGGTGTGAAAACATGCAAGCTGGATTTTTGCAAATTCTGTGTTTATGGCAAGCAGACGAAAGTGTCTTTTAAAATTGCAGGCAACGATTGTAGAAGTAAAGGCATTCTGGATTATATTCACTCAGATGTGTGCGGGTCATCCCCGGTTAAGTCAAAAGGTGGAGCTAAATACTTTGTGACTTTTATTGACGACTTTTCAAGGAAAGTTTTGGTTTACTTCATAAAACACAAGTTTGAGGTCTTCGCCAAGTTCAAAGAGTGGAAGGCAGAAGTTGAAAATCAAACAAGAAGAAAAGTCAAGCATCTGAGATCAGATAATGGAGGTGAATACAAAAATCATAGGTTTTTACAATTCTGCAAAGATGAAGGCATCACAAGACACTTTACAATTCCAAAGACTCTTCAGCAAAACGGAGTTTAAGAGAGAATGAACATGACTCTTTTGGAAAGAGACTTCATGCAGGGTTGAGCAAAAGTTTTTGGGCAGAAATAGTTAATCGCGCATGCTATGTGGTTAATCGGTCACCATCGACAACTTTGGACTGCAAAGTTGCAGAAGAAGTGTGGACAGGTAAAGAAGTTGATTATTTCACACTCAGGTTATTTGGATGTCTAGCATATGCACACATTCCCAGTGATAAGAGATCCAAGCTAGATTCCAAGTCACTCAAATGCATATTCCTCGGATTCGAGAAGGGAGTGAAATGGTACAAGCTATGGGATCCAGTAAATAGGAAAAAGATCATCAGCAGAGATGTAGTGTTTGATGAGAAGTCTATGTTGAACAGGGAACACGATGGTGAAGTCAAAAGGCACAGTGTTGAGAAGGTAGCCGTTGAAATTATTCATGTTACAGACAATAAAGGCAAGAAATCGGTGTAGATCAAGCAGAGGCCAGTACATCTGGTGGAGGGGAAGAAGTTGAGGTTCAGCAGGAACCCACAAGTCTAGCACATGGAAGAGCAAAGAGAAACATCAAACCACCTCAAAGGTTTGGATGGGATGAGGATGAAGTCCATTTTGCTCTTATCACCAGCAGTGGTGATCCAACCACACTCCAAGAAGCTATAAAAAGTAGTGAAAGGGAAGGTTGGATGGGTGCTATGATGAATGAGATGGAATCTCTCGAAAAGAACTCCGTTTAGGAGTTAGTTCCAAAACCCAAAGACAGAAAATTACTTGGCTGCAAATGGGTGTTTCGGAAAAGGTAGTGCTGAAAAGGTAGTTGTTGAAATTATTCCTGTTACAGACAATAAAGGCAAGAAATCAGTGCAGATCAAGCAGAGGCCAGTGCATCTGGTGGAGAGGAAGAAGTTGAGGTTCAGCAGGAACCCATACGTCTAGGACATGGAAGAGCAAAGAGAATCATCAAACCACCTCAAAGGTTTGGATGGGATGAGGATGAAGTCCATTTTGCTCTTATCACCAGCAGTGGTGATCCAACCACACTCCAAGAAGCTATAAAAAGTAGTGAAAGGGAAGGTTGGATGGGTGCTATGATGAATGAGATGGAATCTCTCGAAAAGAACTCTGTTTGGGAGTTAGTTCCAAAACCCAAAGACAGAAAATTAGTTGGTTGCAAATGGGTGTTTCGGAAAAAGGAAGTACTACATGAAAATGAGACACCAAGGTTCAAGGCATGTCTAGTAGCAAAGGGGTACTCACAGAAAGAAGGGGTTGACTAAGATGAAATCTTTTTCCAAGTTGTGAAGCACACGTCTATCAGGGTGTTATTAGCATTGGTAGCATAGTTCAATATGGAGCTTGAACAAGTAGATATAAAGATAGCTTTCCTTCATGGTGACTTGGAGGAAACAATTTACATGGAACAACCTGAAGGATTTAGAGAATCCAGAAAAAAAGACTATGTCTGCAAATTAAAGAGATCATTGTACAGGCTGAAACAATCACCAAGGCAATGGTACAAGCGCTTCGACTCCTACATGTTACAGATTGGCTACTATTGATGTGAATCATGTGAGTATGATCATTGTGTTTATTTCAAAGTGCATGATGATAATTTATTTATTATGTTGCTACTTTATGTGGATGATATGCTTATTGCATGTAAGAACACGTCAAAAATAGAAGAGCTGAATTCTCAGTTAAAAAGGGAGTTTGACATGAAAGACCTTGGGTCAGCCACAAAAATGTTGGGTATGGAAATAAGGAGGGACAGAAAGGCTGGAAAGTTGTGGTTAGCATAGAAGAAATACATCTTAAAAGTATTTCAGAAGTTTAACATACAGAATGCGAAGCCCGTGTCTACTCCACTTGCAGGTCACTTCAGTTTAAGTGCCAGTCAATGTCTAAGTGTGGATGATGAAATTGAAGAAATGTCCAAGATACCGTATGCTAATGCGGTCGGATGTTTGACGTATGCTATGGTTTGCACAAGACCAGATATTGCTCAAGCAGTCGGTGTGGTGAGTAAGTACATGGCGAATCCAACGAAAGAGCATTGGAATGCAGGAAAGTGGATTTTGAGATATTTGAAAGGCACCAAAGACTTGGGAATATTGTTTGAAAGAAAACAGGGGTCAGAAAGTGTAGTGGGGTATGTAGATTCTGATTTTGCAGGGGATCTGCACAAAAGAAGATCCACCACATGCTATGTTTACACACTAGCGAGCAGACCAATAAGCTGGAAACTGGTGCTTCAATCCACAACAACATTATCCACTACAGAGGCAGAATACATTGCACTTACCGAGGCTTCTAAGGAAGCAATCTGGTTAAGAGGTTTGGTGAATGAAATCGGGATTAAGCAAGAATCAATCTTGATACATTGTGACAATCAAAGCGCCATATGTTTGGCGAAGAATCAGGTATATCATGCCAGGACAAAGCACATTGTTGTTATGTATCACAGGATTCGAGATTGGGTTGCTACAGGTGAGATCTCCGTTGAGAAGATTCACACAGATGAGAATGCAGCTAATATGCTCATCAAGCTAGTCACTACGGAGAAGTTCAGGCATTGCCTGGACTTGCTCAATCTCTCTTCTTGTTAGAGATTGAAGGTGCACCTCATATTCAGTGAGGTGCAGATATGGTGGGAGGGCTTTCCCACACGGTACATGTGTTATAAACACAGCACAACAATTCTTCAAAAGGTCGGACATTTTTCGCCAAGGTGGAGATTGTTGGATTTGGCTCAAAAGGTTCATTGGGCCTTGATGAATAGCTTACTTGGGGGCCCAAGTAAACTAGGGTTAGTTCTCTATATATACTCTCTAGGGTTATTCTTTGTAGGATATAACACAACGGAAAGCAAGCAAGGGAAAACATGAGAGCATTGTAAGGGGAGAGGCTGTGAGAGCAAGATTGAGATCTATTGGGGGAGAGAGTAGGCTGAGTGTTAGAGGAACATCCTTGTAACAAGTTGCCCAATTTTCTTCATAGTGAAATCGAGCGGAACGCTCATAGCCCCGTGGACGTAGGTAAGTGCGGAACCACATAAATCTCTTTGTGTTTGTGTACTTGTGATTGATTGCGCGTGATTTGCCCTAGTTAATTTCCTAACATAAGGCACAAGATTCTCAACTGTTGTGCATGAAACAGAGGCTGTCTGACTGTGGGATTGACCAGAAGTCCATAACTGTAGTTTGTGACAATAAGAGTACCAATGACATATCTAAAAACCCAGTTCACCATTCCAGGACTAAATTTGGCATTTGCCTTCATCATTGATCTCGATCTTATTTCATGATCTTATATACACACATGTATTTGATTAAAAAGACTTTATATGAATATTTGGCATGTGGTATATAGGTTTTTCCTTAATTTTGAATCATTAATTTTAGTGCTCGATATTTGGATTTTATTTCTTGCTTATACTTACAATATGGATGCTCTTCCTGATTTCTCACAAAAAAAAGGGGAGAAACAGGAAAATGCAAATCTTTTTGTGAACCGAAGGAGTAGGACTACCTAAGAATATGTGTGATAGCTTTCATTTGATCGAAAATTTTCATTAGAGAGGGCTACCATATTCATTAGTGTGAAAGTCACCAATATTTGAGAAAAGGAAAAATGGTGACGAATGTTTGTCCAAATCTAGGCATCCGTAAAAGTTTTCCAAGGGATTATGTGGTGAGACGAATAATATCTAGGTATGCTTCCTAGCTTTTAACTAGTCTTATTTCATTTGAACTTGAAATCTTTTACACAGCAAAATCATGATTAATAGTTCAAAATATAAATAATGTGTGAGATTTAGGGGGGACATTCCATCACACACACACACACACACACACACACACACACACACAACACACACACACACTTGATTGAAAATCTAAATATCATGCAACTTTGATTAATTGATTTTCAAGATTTTATAAAACTACTAGGTTGTATGAAAAATCTTCATATCTGGCCTTGAAAATTTTGGCCATCTGTATATATTTCATTGGTTTGAGATCAATTGTGCTTCAAAATCCTCATCTTGTTTCTTTCCTAGATAGAGGCTTATATGATCAGAAAGTGCCCTGATTATTCAATTTGGTGCATTTGGGTTGATTTTGGTATTAGATCTGTGTCATTGATATTCTTTTGGTCTCAATCATCATCGTGGATCCAAAATCATCCTAATCAAAGAAGTACATGAATTTAAGTATTGAGGGGGAGTAGGTTTGTTTACTTGATTGCTTGTTTTGTCAATTCCTTAGCAAAAAGGGGGAGTAGGATTTGATATAAGTAGAATTGATGTTGATGCTGCTTGGTTTATTGCTCTTTTCACTTATGTGATTTATGCGAGATCTTTGCCAAGCCTTGTTGTGTAGGTTTTACTTTTGCAGGGATTGGAGATTTGAAGACTACTTGTACGGAAGGTTTCTTTTCTTTGTCTTTTCTGGGGATCATTGTAATGGGAAAATTAGCTTTGGCTGTCATTAGGGAGTTTTGTTCATGAATTACAAAGGGGGAGATTGTAAGTTTTTTAGTTGGTAATTCATTAGGCTTTGGAACAAAACTCAAGTCCAAATCGAGTTGTAAGTTTTTAGTTTTTTGATATGGACTGTGATGAGGCTTTCCATTGAAGACTGATGGAAAAAAGAGGAAGACAACCAGAATTTCAGGTGCACAGAGGTTCCCTGAGCCAGAGTGCTTGCTCGCTCGAGCGAGCTCTACTGGATGCTACCCTTCGAGACAGTGGAGGCTCTCGCGCGGCTCGCTCGTGCGATCCTAAAGATTTTTGTCTACGCGAATTGGAAACCCTTCTGCGAATTTCTCTCCAATTGCTGTACTTGTTCCACACGAACTAAGAAGCCCTAGCATGACCTTTTGGCCTATTTAAACACACTCTTGCAACCACAAAACTAATTGTCTCCTATTCTAAACCCCAGAATCCTTTGAGAGATCCATCATCTTCTCCAAAGCCTCCTATAATTGCAGAGCTGAAGAGTTAAAGATTGGAGTTCTTTCTATTTACTCTCTTGCTGTAGATTCACGTTGAAGAGGCGTTCAAGGTGGTTGGTTCAAACATGCCTATCTTTTCAAATGTCAAAATAAAGGCCCTTAAGACGATAGGCGGGCTAAGTGGTGAATAAATCTAAATCAACTATTCTTTTTGCCAAAGGTACAGATGGTACTATGATTAACACGGCAAAAGATAGCCTGGCCATACACACAAATAGCAATAGCATCACTTACCTAGCTAGGTGCGACTTTAACCATGGAACATAGGCATTGTGGGGATATCAAAGGTATTGTCAATAGAATGGAGAAGAAGTTAGCTGGTTGGAAGGGAAATTTGTTGGATATTTTCTAAAAACCCCTAACTATAAAACAAAAATCTCTAGAGACACTTGATACTTGAATGTGTCTTTCCAAATATTTTAAGTTTTATGTCTTTTCAAAAACAGTTGTGCATTTTCAATGAGATGTGTCTCTTGGGCCCGTTTGAGTGGTTGTGACCCCATTTCCAAGAGTTACTTCCAACTCTATAAATTAAGGTGATTTTCAAGTTTTCATATAACATTCAAAATGAATATGATGTAGTATTTTCAGAAGCATATTCTCTAAGAGAATTTTCTTCTATATTAGTTTTACTTTGATTCTAAGGGCAATTCCATATTTTTTATTCTAGTGTGTAGACTTTCAATCAGAGTTGGGCATTGTAGCTTGGGGACATAATTTCATCAAAACCACCTGCATTTGGGAAATTGTTGTCTTTAAGAAAGCATCTTAATTTGTGTGCCTTGCCCATTTTTTAATGCTTTCTTATTGAATTTCTCACATTCACTTTTATTCACTAATTATTTATTCTAACCGTTTATTTGATTTTTTTTATTGCACATTCTCCGTAAGTAGTTTCCCCAACAGTTTAATGACAACATTTTTTCCTTGTCAAGAAGAAATGTGCAACCACGAATAAGTATATTAACTTGTTTCATGATGACATTGGTTACACATCTATGAAGTAAAGAGGTACGTATCTTATTTATTCTAAATTCTTCGTATCTCAATTAGTGATTATAGTCATCAAATCTGTCATTTGATTGATTGTAGCAACACACTTAATAGATTAACATAGTTTTCATTATTTCTGAGTGTCATTTGTTGTGTAAGATGATATGAGCACTTTCCACAAATACTTTTAGTCTACTGGTGTGCATTGCTTGAGTTCCAATAAAATTTGACGCATGCACTTGTTTTGGATTTTGTGTGTTGCAATTTAATGGATGCATATGCATGATATTTTATCATCAATTGAATTTCACACATGGATTGATTTTGAAAAACTTACAGACTTGAATTTATCATGCATAGTTTTATAACTTTTAAAACTTGATTTTTCATGCAGTTTTGGATTTTAAAACTTTGATGCATAAGGATTGCCAAATTGATTTTGATCATGCATGCCTTTGTTTTTATAGTTGAATCATCCTAGGAAAACTTGACAATTTGATCTACAATTCATTGAATTCACAAACCCACATATTAATGCCCTCATCTTATTACTACATTCACTCCCACAAGCCAATCCCATGGCCTGAAATTGCCATATTCTGAACATTCGAGTATAACCATTTTAGGAGAAATCCATAGCAGTATTGAACACCTTCCACTGACATGCGAGCTCTTGTCAAAATTAAGTAACATTACATAATTATGTTCTTCATTTAAAGTTTACGACATAGTTAGATCTAATGGATCTGATTTGTTTGATAGATGGCCAAACAGTGACCCTCTTTTCTTGGTGGTGGTGAAGATGGGTCTATATTAAGGGTGTAAAGAAAAACGGAAAACCGTCTAACCGAACCGAACCGCGGTTAATAACCGTATTTCACGATTCGGTTACGGTTACGGTTAATGAAATTCAAAAACCGCACGGTTCGGTTCGGTTACGGTTTTCCATAATAATTCACGGCTATTAACCGAACTGAACCGTATAATACGGTCGGTTAACCATATGCGGTTAACCGTACCATTTACAAATAAAAGAAAAAATAAGGGGGCTAAATGAAATATTTCTTACCTTATTTAATTGCTCCTTATGTGTCATTTTACCTTCAATCATTCACATTTATCCCCTTATGTGAGGAAGGCATTCCACGGTTATTAACCGTAACTAAACCGTTTAATACGGTTAACCGCGGTTACGGATTTCCACGGTTTTAGTGGATACGGTTATGGTTACGGTTTTGAAAGACAGAAAACTGCGGTTACGGTTCGGTTAACGGTTTTCCCAAATTTATCGGTTAACCGAACCGTTACACCCCTACTCTATATGGAAGGGAATTTGTGAAGCATTCCACCTTCCTTGAGTGCTTTAAAAGCTCTATAGGTGCTTGATCTTTCGTGCAATAACTTAACCCGGCATATTCCGAGCGATTTGGCTCTACTTCCTAATCTAAAGTATCAAAATTTGTCTTCCAATAATTTGAAAGGTGAAGTGCCGCAACATGGCCGTATTTTTTAGAATGCATCCGCAATTTCAATTACTGGAAACATTAAGCTTTGTGGTGAAAGCCCCAAATTACAATTGCCTAAATGCCCCTGAACGGGATTTCAAGAAGCAAGAGAGGTGCTTTTGTAATAATCATAGTTGTTGTTGTTGTCTTCGTTCTCATTTCAAACGTTATTTTGTATTAGCCAGGACACCATACAAACGTGCCTTCCTGTAAATAGTCATTTTCCATTTCAAAATAACCCCAAGAACGAGAGGATGCAAAGGAAACTGATCATTATCAAGGCTGCTAATTAATCAACAACAAGCCGTTGAGAGTTCAGACAAAGTGGAAAGCATAATGGAAGAAGCCCATAGATAGAATACTACTATATCAACTATTCAACTACCACTGCAAAAAAAAAAAAAAAAAAAGGAGCACAAGAGTACGTGCTTATACATAGAATACCTTCATATTCTTATAACTGAGATGAAAGGGGTTGGTTTCTTTAAAAATAAGGTACCATAATTCATAACCCCAGGGGTAGCTCAGTTGGCCTACGACCACAGTTTGCACCTGGATGTTGTAGGTTTGAAACTGAACTACTTCATTGGGGCGACATGGGAGTTTACTCCGCTTCCCTCTGGGCCCGGAGGGATTAGTCCAGCCCAAAGGGTTGACCGGAACCCTCCGATAGCCAAAAAAAAAATAAAAGAATACCATAATTCATACAATAACCAGCAGCCTATCCCCATATCACCTACACATTAATTTGACCTAAAAAACATGCTCATAAAACATTATTATGATCTGCTAGGAGTGTTTGCACAAACGAATGAAAGCAAGAACATCCAAGTGGCCGATATGAGTTTCTCCCAGGTTAAATTCAAATTAATTTATAGGTTCTTCGTTATAGTGTCCTCTACTAATACAAAATAAATATTAAAGGACCTTTGTAAAAACTTATACACTATAGTAATGGGGGCGTATCCATGTGCTACGAAACATTGGGCTTTTAGCGGTGGAAAGAACATACCCGCCGCTACAAAATGCACAATTGTGGCTCCAACCTCACTCAAAGCCACCGACTAAATTGAGAGAAAATCCTTACTTCGGCATTTCATCGAACACCTTGTACTCCAAATTCACTCCCTCGAAGTTATGAGAATACACTTTAATAACGGGCGAAAATTAGTGGAAATCAAGCATGGGACCCTTACACCTGAGGAAGATTGCCGAGACCACCTACATAAGACGACTGGGACACAAAATGCTATAGTTCGTGAAAGCTTTCCATCACTAGATAGAAAAAGATGAAGTAACACATAGTTTTTTTGCAACGGAAGTTGACGATATCGTCAACTCAACTGGGTTGATGATATCGTCACTGGGGTAGTTTTGTCAAAAAAATATGTAAGAACAACTTTCTTGTCATTTTATGATTTTTCTTCATAAAACTATTGAATTAAGATTTAAAATTAATTTTTTTCATAAAAATCCCTTATAAGTATTAGAATATTAATATAATAAAAATCAGAAAAAAAATATGAAAATATAATGGATAAAACTAATGCCAACTCCTAATCATAGGCCTTGATAAGTTTTTCTACTACTATCTCAATCATTGAAATCCTTATACTGTGTAGATATATATTCTCAATCTGCATATTTTCTTCTATAGCACCAATGACAAAAATTGGATCCTTCATCTAAGAAGCTAAGGCCCTTACCAGTTTGTAACTACTTTTGACATTTTTGCAGGAGAACTTACATAGAAGGCCTCCGGCCCTTCTATATCTACAAGAAAAATATTTAAAAAGAGTTTAGGGGGTGTTTGGAAAAGAAATATTTTAAGATATTTTGCTATATTATCTACTCGTTTAGAATGTAATCTATTCACCTAAAAAGGAGGTGTTTGGATAACTTAAAAAGTATCTTATAATATCTCACTTTCTTCCCAAAACCTTCATATAAATAACAATGAATAAAGAAAACGCTTCATATAAAGAACAATGAATAAAGAAATCGCCCAAAGACTTTTCCTCTTCATCTTCCCTCTCCATTCCGATCTAACAGCTCTCCATCAACGTCCCCTTCTCAACTTCCCTTTTTCTCTTCACCTTCCCTCTCCCTACCATAAAAACGCTTGCTTCTCTCATCAATTCCTCTCATTCAACCCACTTCAAAATAAAATATCCTCGCCCACGATGCATCACTCTCTCCATCTCAATCTATCATCTACACTGCCCCATCTCTTTCTCATCTCCCCTAGTCATGTCCATAATCGCCTCTCTCTCTCTCTCTCTTAGTTTTTTTTTTCATTCAGTAACCGATCCCAGTACAAATAGGATGTGTTGTTTTTTTTGTTTTTTTTTTTTTGTTTTTTCAGTGCACGGTCTGGGTTTTGTTAGATTTTAGGGATTGGCTTTGGGATTTTAGGGTTTGTGGTGGCAATTTGAGGGTTTGGGGGTTGGGATTTTAGGATTTTGTAGTTTTTCCACCATTGTTTTGGTTTGGAAATTTGATTGTTTGGGTTAAGGGGGATTGGTAGAAAGAATAAGGCTTCTGAATAATTTTCTACCATGTAGAAGACATCTCTTCTCGTGAAGGTAAAAGGGATTTTAGACTTTTTGAGCCTCTCTCTCATCCACTCTGTATCTTCCTCTCCTTCCATATCTCCTCCCTCTATCTCTCTTAGTTTATTTATTTTTTTGAAGAATCTTTTCTTGCTAGGTGGTTAAAAAAATGTCTCTGGAGAAGAATCTATTTGTGTGACTCTGGCCAACGGATCAAGAACATTGGTTTTTCTTTTCTTGTTTTTTTTTTTTAGTTTCTTTGATGGGATGTTATCAGTTTGATGGATTGTTACTAGTTTATGGTTAGACATTGCTGAAATGTTGAAATCGATTCATATGTTTAATGATAAGACGAAGTTAAGTGTAGAATAGTCTAAGACATTGCTGAAACAGTGAATGCCCTGAAACTAGCAATAGAATTGTCTAAATAGAGATGGTTAACAGTCTGGGATATTGCTCAAATGTTGAATGGGTATGTGAATTTTTGTGTCGTGTTGTGTCATTGATCTATCCAACAACAGGTTGAAATTATTTGGAATGGTGTTTTGAATGTCATAAGAAATAAAATGCACGCCCAAAATATGAATGTTGCATCCAATCTTTGGTGATGATGCAGCCATTTGAGAAATAAAATCCAGTAACAGGTTATTTGGGATGATCCATACATGATGTTATCTGAGAAATATGATTCAATTTCTTCCAAAGACTTTGAAGGAAGCCATTGCCTCTCAAAATTATTCTACTCTTTGTAGCATATGTGTTGAGTGGAAAAGCTGCACATTAATTCAGTTTTTGGCCATGTAATTTTGATTGTACTTTTTTTGTGACCAGACATTTTTTTTAAATGTATCTATGTTCAAATCTGATTGGCACTTCAAAACTAGCAAATGAATGTGCTTCCAATTGCACCTTTCAGCATCTAAGTGTTATTGGTTGTGATATGAAAAGTTACACAGGCCTATCAAAATCCACATCGAACAATTGCATCCCAAACATACTTCCTTTTGTATTCTGTTACTATGAATTTTATATGTAGTGGCTTCTCATGGCCTTTGACTTCGAAGCACAACAGGATGATGAAAGTGAAGAACAACAGATGGCATGACTTTTTTCAATTTTAGTTTTGCTCGCTGCTGCAGCTGAAAGGAGTACCCACATTATTCAAAGGATTACCCAGTTGGTCCTATGTGATTCTCATGTCATCTTCAAGTATGTGATATGAAGTTTTTTATTTATTTCTAACATGAAAATCTTATGTATGAATTAACATATTAGGTTAAGAATATGTAGGCAGGTCATCGTCTGTTTCATTACAAAACTTAGAATGGGCTCCAAAGTACCCATGCGGATACGGGACTATGATTCCAAAGACTTCTCGTACAACATCCAACCCTGGTCGCAAATTTTGGAAATGCCCGGATTTGCATGTACGTTAAGATTCCAACATCACCCATTAATGTATTCTTTTGAGTACAATATTATTGCTTATTGTGATGCATTTTATCGCAGGGAGAAAGAGGTTGTGGTCTTCTAATTTGGATGGATGAACTTACGTCGGAATGGATTCCCAAGTCAAATACAGGAAGTGGCAATATTGACACAAAAATGGAAGAAATGAAAAGCGCCGTTGAAGAAATGAGGCTTGAAATGCATCGTCTAAGAGAAAGCACAGACCACCAAAACAGGGGAAGCAGACGCGAAAATGGAGTTGCCTATATGTTTGTCATTATAATCTTTTTTGTTGCATGTATTTGGTGCCAGAAGAATGTTCGCGACAGTCTATTAGAGTTGATGTAAACCTTTGCAGTTGATGTTTTAAGACTCATGTTTTCAGACCCAAAATACATTATATTATGACTTATCAATTGCTCTATTTGTGGAGACAGTAATGATATTGACCCTAAATCCTCAAGATTGATTTTTCCTTAGATCCATGCTGTTGATTTCATGTTGTTTAGATTATTCTATCAGTGGCCTTGATGTATGATTGATATACCACCAACAATTGGTCTTAATCTGATGTTGGCGAGTGACCCACAGTGAAAATTTAATGAGTGATTCACTTAATGTATATCATGCTCTCTTTTTTTTCACTGTGTTCTAGGAGGACTTATCTTTTGAGCACTAGGTCTTAGCCTGAGTGTACCGGATGAAGATGTCATAAGAATTATTCTCTTGTAGTGTGGAGATCTTGCTTTCATCAAATCTTATTCTTTGAAGAGAGGATGAATCAAGGGATAAGAATTAGGCCTGTATGAGCTGACTTGGCTGAATCAACTTCTTTTAAGTGCTTACTGTGTTATACAAGGCTCATGTTACTTGACCAAGCTTGTGCTATGTAGTGTGTGTGTTTTTTTTTTTTTTTTTTACATCGAAAACTAGAGAGCAGCAGAAAAAGATCAAAAGCAATTGTTACCTCTTACATGAGAATAATGAAGGAAATTAAAAACAAAAGGCAAACAATGAGAGCAATGAAGGACTTTAAAAGTAAAAGGTTCAACATGAGGACTGTTAGTGCAGACCCGTGTGTCATTTTTGGTCAGAGTTTGTGATGCATTTTGAGAATTTCAATCCAAGACCTGAAGTTGCATACAAAAAAGTTGCCAATTCTTAGAGAAAAACTAAATAAGCAGATGAAATTGTCGGCTTAATGGCATTACAGTCACCAATAGTACACTGAGATTTAGGTATTGCAGTTATTCATCCCAAATGATTGAGTCTTAGTTTCGGTCCAACTTGTTGAAGCCGAAACAAAGTTGGCTCAACCAAGCTGCACGCTCTCTAGTTTTCGATGTCAAAAAAAAAAACACACACTACATAGCATAAGCTTGGTCAAGTAACATGAGCCTTGTATAACACAGTAAGCACTGAAAAGAAGTTGATTCAGCCAAGTCAGCTCATACAGGCCTAATTCTTATCCCTTGATTCATCCTCACTTCAAAGAATAAGATTTAATGAAAGCAAGATCTCCACACTACAACATACAATATCACATGCTAATATTGTGACCCAAAGAGAACTGACCCACCAGATCACTGTGACCCAGGTCCCAGATTGTGTTCTGCGGGTTGTGGTACAGTGATTTAGTTAATCTTGGGCTGCGAAACACATTAAATTTAAAGGGAGGTAGCACCATTTGGACCCAGAATTTTTAAAGCCTACTAGTAATCTGACATAATCCTCATATCCTTCTCGAATCCATGAAACACATTGGCCTGCCATCCATTAGCTTACAACCAATTTGAGTTACAAGCATGCCTGCCATCCATTAGTTTATAACCAAATTGAGTTACAGCCATGCCTGCCATCCAAAAGGAACAAAACACTACCCATTCCAACAGCTGGGCACGCCAAACAGACTGCTTCAGATAATTCACATGCAATCAATGCAGATAACACCCATCTCACATCCAATCACATGCAACAGATAACTAACAAATCCATAGAACACCCATCTCACATCTATTCAGAAAACCATAAATAAAAAAACACAAAATTTGAGTAGTTAATCAACACATCAATTGAAAACCATTAATGGTTCAAGACTCCAAACAGACTGCTTCAACATCTCCAGTGTTCACCCAATTCATCAAAATATAGTTAAGACTTAGATCATACAAACAACTAGTGGAGAAGTCCCTTAATTGAGAACCAAAGATAATGACAAAAAAAAAAAAAGAACATTATAAATCCATGCCAGCTGCACCATCTTCAGAAGCCTCCATTGACAGCATCTTCAAACTCCAGTATCATATCCCCTACACAAGCAATCAAACAATAGTTCACATTAGAAAATCTGATAAATGAAAACATAAAAAGGTAGCCATGAGAATTGAGTCCTTTACCATTTTCTTATAAAGCATTTCAGACTCAGAGCCTTCTGAACTTGAATAGGTATTGTCTTCTGTTTGGTTTGGAACATTTTCAACCAACCTGAAATTATATGTCAAAAGTACTATGTTAATATGCAAGATGGAAGAAAAAAAAAGTTATAAATTAAAATCATAGAATGTATACTTGTTTAGTAGCACAGGACAATTTCGCTTGTCGTGCGAGACACCGCGTTTGTTGCAACCACGACAAAGCCGCCCTTTTGTTGCTTTCTCCTTCGATGATTTGAGTCTCTTCGCGCGTCCTTTTGTTACAACATGTGATGGTTCTTGATATTCTATAACATCACTATCTAATCCTTTCCATGGGTGCATGCTTGCCTCTGATGGGATGTCCAATTTTAAGTTTCGCAGCTTCATTTGTACTTCGGCATGAGCATTGACTAGAATTTCGAACCCTTCTTTAGATAGACAACCTTCGTTAAATATTGGAGTAAAAATACTTGAAATGTAACGTTGTCTACCCAGTAATGAGTCAGAGCCGCAACTTTCAATTTCAGCTCCATCAGTATCAATAGAATTTAGTTTTGTAACTCCCTTCGTCCATCGCTTCAAGATGTAACGTTCTAGTAAATATCTTACATTTAAACGCACCATAACAGACAATGCATGACGACACGGTATGCCTTCAAACTCAAATTTCTTGCAGGAACAATATGCATGCATTAGTTTTACTTGACCTACTTTAGTTTTCAAGTTGACCCATCAAGTTTATTGACTCGGTTGAACACTGAGTTATGTTCGAGTTTTTGAACTACTGGAGTTTTCTTTGTGGATTACAATTCTCTAGTAAATTGTATGAAGCATTTTTATAGATGATCATCAATGGTAAAGAACCCTGAGAAAGGGAGATGAGCTTTTTGTTCTTATCAGGGAAAGAGGAATTATGAAATGCTTCATCCAAGAACATGTACATTTTGTTTGAAATTTGATTTTGTACTGTTGGGCTTTTTGTGGTTCTGTGAGCCCTGACCATTAACAACAGGGCAATACAATAGATGGCCCATTTATCAGTTATCCGCAGGTTTGTGGAATCCTAATTCTTCAATTCATGGCTAGAAACAGACCGTTTAGGAAGAAGATATATCAATGTCAATTTTAAGCAATTAACAGGCCAAAAGTCAAAACATTGGATTGCTATGATATTTCACTCCAGGGGGTTTTCTCTTTATTGGTCATCCACATTTGAAACACATCATCACCCAATTCATAACAACAGGGAAAATGAATCCGAGGAAATCAAAACAAAAAAAAAAAAAAAAAACAAACACAGACAAACTACAAAATCCTAAAATCCCAACCCCCAAACCCTCAAATCCCCACCACAAACCCTAAAATCCCAAAGCCAATCCCTAAAATCTAACAAGATTTGAACATAGATACATTTAAAAAAAATGTCTGGTCACAAAAAAAGTACAATCAGAATTACATGGCCAAAAACTGAATTAATGTGCAGCTTTTCCCCTCAACACATATGCTACAAAGAGTAGAATAATTCTGAGAGGCAATGGCTTCCTTCAAAGTCTTTGGAAGAAATTGAATTATATTTCTCAGATAACATCATGTATGGATCATCCCAAATAACCTGTTACTGGATTTTATTTCTCAAATGGCTGCATCATCACCAAAGATTGGATGCAACATTCATATTTTGGGCGTGCATTTTATTTCTTATGACATTCAAAACACCATTCCAAATAATTTCAACCTGTTGTTGGATAGATCAATGACACAACACGACACAAAAATTCACATACCCATTCAACATTTGAGCTATATCCCAGACTGTTAACCATCTCTAGTTTTAGACAATTCTATTGCTAGTTTCAGGCCATTCAATGTTTCAGCAATGTCTTAGACTATTCTACACTTAACTTCATCTTATCATTAAACATATGAATTGATTTCAACATTTCAGCAATGTCTAACCATAAACTATTAACAATCCATCAAACTGACAACATCCCATCAAAGAAACTAAAAAAAAAAAAAAAACAAGAAAAGAAAAACCAATGTTCTTGATCCGTTGGCCAAAGTCACACAATTAATAGATTCTTCTCGAGAGACATTTTTTTAACTACCCAGCAAGAAAAGATTCTTCAAAAAACATAAATAAACTAAGAGAGATAGAGGGAGGAGATATGGAAGGAGAGGAAGATACAGAGTGGATGAGAGAGAGGCTCAAAAAGTCCAAAATCCCTTATACCTTCACAAGAAGAGATGTCTTCTACAGGGTAGAAAATTAGTCAGAAGCCTTATTCTTTCTACCAATCCCCCTTAACCCAAACAATCAAATTTCCAAACCAAAACAATGGTGGAAAAACTACAAAATCCTAAAATCCCAACCCCCAAACCCTCAAATCCCCACCACAAACCCTAAAATCCCAAAGCCAATCCCTAAAATCTAACAAAACCCAGACCGTGCACTGAAAAAAAAAAAAAAGAACTAAGAAACAAAAAAACAACACATCCTATTTGTACTGGGATCGGTTACTGAATGAAAAAAAAAACGAAGAGAGAGAGAGAGAGGGAGGGAGAGGGAGAGGGAGAGTACAAGAGAGGACCCTTACCTGGCGTACGAATGCGGGAGAAAGAGAGGTGCAAGAGGGAGAGCTTGGGATGGAAGGAGAGGGAGCGTGGAGGTGACGCCCAAGTGCCGTTCGTTTAGAGCTGAGGATGAGGAAGATGGGGTTTGCTTCTCACCGATCGAGGAGAGCAACTACAGGCATCGCGTCACTGCGATGACGTTGGAGTCCGGATGAGAGGGCGTCTCCGATTGCAGATGGGAGAGAGCGTGGAGGTGCCATGGCAGTTCGTTTCTTGGCTGAATGGTTTGCATCGTTGTCTCTGGAGAATGAAATGGACATCGTTGGGATGGAGAATGAAATGGGCGGGCTCAATAAAAATGGGCGGGCTGTAAAACTCGTTTGACCCTTTTCATCGCACACACGTGCGGTTGGCACGCTTGAGCGGAGCTTATGCTGCACATGAGCTGAGGAGAGGGATTCTCATATATATATATATATATATATATATCAATTTGATCTCCTTGTCAAGTATGTGTTTAGTCATTTATATTTTACACAGTTGTAATGGTGCATCGAACGTCTTTGCTAAATTTCCTCCTTTTCCCCCTCGAACTTAAAGATCCATATTAAGATCACTACTTCAGCTGTATGAAGCTGGTTGTTCTTCATGCTTGCCAGCTGACATATGGCTTGGTAGTGAATGCTAAATAAATTATTTAGCTTTGATTCTCTTTATTTGACTTGATTTGAGATAAAGAGAATCGGCATCATATGCTAAATAAATTAATTAAAAAAAAACATTTTTTTTAGATAGGGAGCGTTGGGCCATTACTTTTCTTGGTTCCCCTTCGTCCAGAAAACTGACTAGCCTATTTGTCTTGCCTCGGATAACCTTCTTGAGGTGGGCTTTCTATTGAAGGTAAGAAAAGCTCCAAATTCACATTTTGAATTCCTTTTAATCTTTAAGCTACAAGGAGGCCACTGTCCACTGTAACTATTTGAACCAGAGACTAGACCGCGCCAATACAGTTCTCTTGCCACTGTCCAAATTCCATTAACTCTTTGTCAGTAGATTCGAAAAACTGATGATGGTAGGATCTATATTCTTTGACAGTAAATCTGATGGCTAGCCATTTTCTTGGAATAGATTTCTTGGAATCTAACTCACTGTTTGGGAAGAAGGGGGGGGGGGGGGGGGGGGGGGGGGGGGGGGGGCGGGGCGGGCGGGCGGGGAGGAGGAAAAAAATGGGGGGAAAGTGGAGGGAAAATGATTTTGGGGGGTGTTTGGGAAGGGGGGAGGGAAAATGGGGGAGGGGGAAATGGAGGGAAAAAGGAATGGTTTTCCCTCAAAAAATTCCCCTCCAAAACAAGGGGGAAAATGAGGGGAAATGAGGGGAAAGTGATGGAAAAGACTAAATTGCCCTTTTACTCTAGTTGAATTTTTTTCAAAAACAAGGGTAAAATAGTCTTTATTTTTGTACCTCACAAATAAATAAAATTATACTTTTTCACTTTCCTTTTCCTTATTTTTTTACTTCCCAAACAAGAGGAGGGAAAATTACCTTCATTTTCCTTCCTCCTCAAATTTCCCCTCCCCTCCCCTCCCCTCCCCTCCTCCCTTTCCAAACGGAGGGTAAATGAATTTGAGAACATGATATGGGCGAGGAAATTATTGTATATCCCTACCTCTTCTTTCTGAGTTGCCCCAACTTTACAGTGAAGTTGATGGCAAGCTTGTTTTTTTTTTTTTTTTTATTGATTTCTTGGAATCTGAATAGATTTGAGAACAGGATATGAGCGTTGCCTACTATTTACATTCGTTATTTCACAATCAGAACCTCTTTTATAAGCGGTTAAGTTAGTTGAGCATAACTAATCTCTATGAGCTAATTGATATTTACATAAAAATGCAAATCCTGCCATAAAGAATCTAACTGAAAAAAACAGAGAACTTGTTCATTAAAGATATCTTTTTTTTTATATAACTTGGTAATGTAGAGAATAATGTGTATTTGTGGCGAACCATACTTTGCATAAACTATTTTTTGTTTTTATCCCATTTAACACATTAATGGTACATAGACATGCATTGTCCTCTTGAATCTACTTTTTTCTGCACGAGAAGCGCTGGTAAGTTCACATGTTGTATCTAACCATGCATATAATTTGTTGAAATATTATTCTTGGTTAGTATTGTCTTATTTTTTGGGTAGTTTTGAGTTGTTATTGATGGAAAAGTTTGGGGGTCGAATAAAGAATAGTATGAGCTGTTAGCAATGACTGAGAATCATGATTTGACTATTTGCGAGAAGAGATTGTATTTTTTCCTGCACTGTGATCACTGCAAAATCAATTTACTGTGAATTTGAAAATCTTAATGTGGCTTTGTATGAGTGGGATGAAACTCGAACGGAAGATAAAGCTGGCGAGGGCAGAGATCTGTGTTTTACGTAGTCATGATTTCTTTCTCATGCTAGTCGACCCACACAATATGGTTTTACAATTAAAGACTGGTATGCAAGGTGAGAATTTGGATTATATTATATTGTATACATATCATCATTCTTTTGTAAGCATAGATGGCCCAAAGTTCTTTGAAAGAAAGTCCACTGTTCAAGTGGCACAGTGAAAGGTGCTCATGATTGCTACCTAGCTTGAGGTTACGAAGTTTATGTTACCAAGTGAAAAAAAGATTCCCCTAATCAATCTGGTGCAATTGTCTTTTTTTCTTTTCTTTCTTTTTGAATTTTTTGTGCATCTTGAAATCCTAAGTATTCTTTCTCATGATGGATGAAATCAAATTGTGATTTTAAAGTTGTTATAGTCTTTTTCTACTTTTTGACGATTTCTTTATATTAACTTACAATCTTTGATGGTGACTTTGTGCAAAATCTTTTGGTCGAGTGTTGTGTCTGTGAGAAGACAATGCTGAGTTCATACGTAATTTTAACAACTTCCTTTTTATTATCTACCACAGCTTCAGTTGCTTCTTAATGCCTGTATCTATGTGCTTTTGACATGTTGATTTTTATTATTATTATTATTTTTGCTATCGGAGGGTTTCCAATCCTTTGGGCTAGACAAATCCCTTCGGGCCCAAAGGAAAGCCGGTAAGCTTCCCTTAGCCCTAGTGTGGTAGTACAATTTCGAACCTACAACCTCCGGGTGCAAACCGTGGTCGAAGGCCAACTAAACTACCACTTGGGGTTGGCATGTTGAATTTATCTTATGCATATATGAAGAGATAGTATTTAATACGTACTTTTGTAGATTGGAAAAGGATTGTCATCATTTTTACTTATAGTTTTCCTTTAAAGTAGTGCTTTTATTTTATATTGGTGACCCTTTTCGGTTTTTTTTTTTCTTTTCTTTTTCTATTGATATGAATTAAAATTTTTTTTTTTGGTAAAATGAATTTTAAAATGTTGAAGTAATAAGTTATTTCATGACAGGCTGTCCTCAAATTTGACTTCAGAAAATGCACCTTCAATTTTTATGTTACTCGATGGTTGGAAAGTTATCAACTGTGTAGTGAATTTTCAATGTCTGAAATATTTTCTTACTTCAGTTAATTGAAATTTAAATGATTACCGATTGTTTTCCAAATATCTTTGATATTGTACTATATTTTCCTTTTGCAATTTAAACATTCAAATAGACTAACCTTATGTACTCATGACCTCAATAAATTCCATTGCTCTACTGTAGAGTTAAAATATATAAGATCATTTAAGTTTTTTGGATCTCTTATATTGTAGAGAAGTGTACAATTTGCCATTCTTTCTCAGTAGAGAAGCTAGATAACAGTCAGGAAAGAAATCTCAGTAGTTAGGAGAAAAAACCTCTGATCTGATATTTGGTTGCCCCACATCAGCATTCCTATGCCATGTTAGCAGTAAGGGACTTACTTCTATCTCCTTGATCCCAGCAATGACGGCTCTTCACGTTTCAAAGCTAACATGCCTCGTAACGTTTCACATGCTGCTCAAGAGTCACGACTTCTTCCTCTTCCTCTAACGCCTACCATTCTCTCTCTCGGCCCTTCAAGTTTGAACTTATGTTGTATCCATTGCCTATCAAGGTATGTCTTCTACTTCCTAAGGTCTCTGTTTTTCTTAGAATCCAAATTTATTTGAGATTTAATGCACAAATAAGCAAAACAGAATCCAAGTAAGGAAAGAGCTACCTCTATCAACAAATTGTGAGTGCAAATCTCACTTTGAGCGAATGGCAAGCATCAGGCCAAGCGGGGTACAGGTGTTGGATGGTTTGGATATAAGAGAATTGGTGAGACGGAGAGACATTCAGCAGTTCCCTGGATCGGGAATGTGATGGGAAGTTATTTATGAGAGTGTTGCATCCTGCTGTTGCTGAGATAGGCTCTTGGTCTTCTTGCTCAGGGCTCTTCTCCTAACTCAAACCACATCTACACCAAGGATGGACGATTCAGATTTTTTTAATATATGGTCGTGAGGATTTATATGTAGGCTGCGTTTGGTCACAGCAACTACGAAGTTATGTAGAAGCTGTTGCTATTGCTGATGATAAAAGTTGTTGCTGATGCTAAAGCTGGGGGACCAAGATTATGGAATATTAGCGATTTGAGGCTCTAAAAGCTGTTGTTGTTGCTGTAACTTGTTGTTATCTTGTATTTGCGTTTCGTCAATCGCTGTACCAATCGCTAATCGCTATACCAATAGCTAGGAAGTTGCTACAGCCAAACGCACCCGTAGTCAATACGTTGGGTCTTTATATAAGTATGGATTGCTCCATATATCTCATGTCAGGTACCCTGCCTATCCATCTTGATGGGTGCTCGCAAAAATTCCTATTACCGGTCACATGTAGGTTGCACATGTAATTATTTTTAATGGCCAACCCATGGTATGCTTAAACATTATATAATGTGGCTTTGCAGCCTTACAATCTTATAACCCTCTATATTTATATGCAGTTGATTTTGAACATAGTGATCTAGAAAAAATCAAATGTTTCATGAAGTCCAAATATTTTAGTCGTAAAACAAGAGCTGTAATGAGACAACTATCAACACCAACAATATAATAAAATTATCTATTAATTGAATGTTTAGTCACTTTTTATATCAATTGATAATTAAAATAATAACTTTAATTAAATAGTCAATTTGTATGAGATTTTATCCGTCCATGGCACGGGCTTCAATGCTAGTGACATAGACTGTCATATGAATATCTGATGCACTGCATATATCGCATCTTTCAGTGGTGGATATGCTATGAATTGCATTTCCCAAGCCAAAACCAAAGCATCATACTGAGATTGCCACGAACTTAGGTAATGGTAGAGAATTAGAATTTGGAATTGAATTTAGATTCGAGCAAGACACCTTTTCTTATTATATTCTTTCATGTGTGTAACTTTGCTCAGCCTACGGGTAGCTCGTTTGGCCTAAGACCACAGTTTACTCGCATAGGTTGAGGATCCGAAATTGTGCTATGACATTGGGGTCGCAGGGAATTTATAGGACTCAAAGGACTAGGACACCCTCCGTTATAAAAAGAGAAAAAATTGAGTGGGTATTCCAGGAGAGAATTTGAAAGATAAGGATTTGAAACTATCAAGAGCCCGGTAAATGATGATGATGATATTTTGGTATATAGAATTTTAAGAATAATGAATAATATAATCGTTTTCCTTTTAGATTTATTTTCTTTCTAAGAATATATATATATCTAAATTAAATTAATTTTTTTGGGCCCGGGTATCTGAAAGAGACTAATTTCAATTGAGAAATCAGCCTGAATTTTTTCAATTCATTTTGACCGCTCAATTTATTTTGACCATTCAGTTATTTAACATCTCTCTATTTTATTCAATAATGACTCCTCCATTACTCTTGCACATTTCTCCAAAATGTAACAGTTCTGCTCTCCCTTCTATGGTTTAGTGTATCTTCTCTTCATATTCTCTTTTTCCTCTTTTAATTCATTTATAGTATCTTCTGCTTAGTTTTATCATTTTCTTTCTTAGTTTTGTTTTAGTTTCTTTCTTAATTTCTTTCTTAATAACGATGTCATTTAATGAATAGTAACAGAAATGTCATTTAATTAAAAATAAATTATTTTCTTGATTTTTTTAATTAACAGCTGTCCATATCCTCAAAATGAATGAAAATAACTAACAACACTAAAAATAATAATTTGAAGTTAAATATTTTTATATATGAATATATATATATATATTTTCTAAGCTCCGGCTTTTTTTGCTAGTTCAAATGAGAGTCCTTTTTTATTAGTCTTGAAAATGGATGGCATCTTCTAAAGAGGTTGGAAATGAGTCTTTGGATATAAGTTAACCTTCCTTGAAGACCCCTTAATTCAAGTAAATTATGGCGTGGGGGCATATCAAGTATAACTTTTCTTTTATCAGGGTCAACTTCAATTCGATATGTCACACAATGAAACCCATAAATTTTTCTAAAGTAACTTTCAATGCGCATTTAAGTCGGTTCATTTTGTATTGAGTTTTACGCAAGCATTCAAAAACTTCTTTTAAATCATTAAAGTGTTGAGATATGTCTTTCGATTCAAGACTTATGTCATCAACGTAACATTTCATCTTTTTATGTAAGAAGTCTTTGAATATTTGAGATATAGCTCGTTGATATGTGGCTCTCGCATTTTTAAGCTAACTGGCATGATCGTGTAACAGAAATTGCCTTTGAGGGTTCTTAATGCAATGAGTTCCTAATCTTTTCAGTCCATTTTAATTTGATTGTAACCCAAAAACCCATCCATGAAGGATAAGGCTTCGAAGATGGTTGCGACATCTACCATAAGTTCATTGATGGGGAGAAGAAATTCATCCTTTGGACAATCAATATATAAGTCACGAAATTCTACACAAACATGAATTTGTCCATTTTTCTTTTCGATTGGGACAATATTGGCTATCCATTTGGGATATTTTACTTCGCCAATAAAATTGGTTGCTTAGAGTTTGTCAATTTCTAATTCAATTTTAATAGAAAGGTTCGGATTAATATAACGTTAAGCTTGTTTAACTAGTCATTTAGAAGGATTTGCTGCTAATTTATGTGTTGCTACTTTTGGGTCTAGTCCTGACATTTCTTTATAAGATCAAGCAAACTCATCCTTGTACTCAGACAAGTAATCAATATCAACGTTAAGCTTGTTTAACTAGTCGTTTAGAAGGATTTGCTGCTAATTTATGGGTTGCTACTTTTGGGTCTAATCCTGACATTTCTTTATAGGATCAAGCAAACTCATCTTTGTACTCAGACAAGTAGTCAATATACTCTTTCTTTTTATCATTGGACAATAACTTGCTTACATAAGTGATTTTTTGTTTTTCTGGAGAACCTAAATTAATTTATACAAGTTCATCAACTGTTGGCTTCCCCTGAGGATATTTATGGTGGTACTTCTTCGGGTTCATTGACCAACTCTTCATCTTCAATCCCAACATCTTGATTTTCGCATGAATTTATTGAATAAATGATTCGTCCCAATTAGGGGTGTACACGGATCAAATTGGTGCGGATTGGGCCAAATCTATCACCAATCCGTTACCTACAGATTGATGGATTTGGAATTTGTCACCAATCCGTGGCTGTTAAAATCCGATCCGTGGAGGACCAGATCGGATCAAATTAATCTATTCAATCCGTTCAATCTAATGTTAAAAGAAAAGTATCAAACATGTTATAAAAAAATTACATTTTGACCGCTTAAATTTTTTTTTTTTTTTTTAAATTTAGACATCTTAATTTATATTTAGACCCCTTGTATATTTTTTTTTTTATATTTAATGTCAACGGATCGAATCGGGTTAAATCCACGGATTGAGTGTGATCTGCCACCGATCCGTTGCTAACGGATTACAAAATTTCCAATCCATTTACCTTTGGATCAAATAAAAATCAACGGATTGGATCGGATTTACGGACCAACGAATTTTTTGTACACCCTTAATCCCAATGGTCAATTGTGTATTGCTCATGTTCTTGTCCTACTGTTTTTTGGAGATCAACTTCCACAATAGTAGAATGCAAAACATGTGACATGTATGTGAGACGTCTTGTCTATTGGGATCATCTACTTAGTACATATGTCGAAACTAGTAAATATGCCCTGGAGAGCCACTATCATAAAATAATTATCTTTGATGTTGGTGGGTGGGTGGAGTGGAAAGGGGTTTTCTGAGAGCTTTTATGGAGCCCATCAGCCGCGCCAATGACAGGCAGACATTTACAAATAGGGCATGCATTAACAACCATATTAGCACGGCTCCAAAATGGGCTCATATCAAATTGTATCCATGTGTATCACTGCACATCAACAATAGCTATTACTGTATTGGTGATATAGCTATTAGTGTGAATCAAATATCATTTTAATATTTTTTTTTTCAACGTAGAGCAGACACTTCATAAAGACCTCACAGGGCCTTCCTCCACTTTCTCCTTTTTCATTTTTCTGTTTTTGTGACAAATCCTCTCATTTCATAGTAATGCATAATGTCAAGTTAATCAGTGACACCGAGGAATGCTCATATTTTTCATGAAATTTGTATGTAATCATACCGTGATATCACGACAAATTATATTTTTTCGTAAAGTCCTCTTTTTCCAAATACCAACACCTCCTTCTAGGAGCATAAAAAAACAATCTCAAATAGCCCATTTGTTTGAATGGAATCAAATACATTGGGATTTATGCTTATATGAGCTTCATTAAAAGGGATTTTTTTTTTGAAAAAACTACAAAAAAAGGAGTCTAGATGGCCACTAACCAAAAGAGGTACCCATAGTTTTTATGCAACAGAACCAGTGTTCCCACCAGAATATTCATTTTTTTTTATTTGCCTGTTTTAACAAGCGACGATGTCCTCAAATATGTATCTTTTCCGACCTTCATCATCTGCGATTACTGGTTTTCTGTACTAAAGTGAACCAGAACTTTATGTTATTATTTTTTACACACACATATGAGTGTGGGTCACAGATATGAAAGAGCAAGGGAGAGGCTTAAGAGCTAGGCAGCTAAGAAAGAGTCCATCGACTGCTTGAAACTGTTAGAAGGAGAGCTCAAAGACAAGTCATTTTACGGTAGCAAGAGCTTGGGGTATGTGGATGTGGCGCCTGTTCCATTTGCCTGCTAGTTCTACACTTATGAGACCGATGGCAATCTCAGCATAGAGAATGGGTACCCTAAGTTAATTGCTTTGGTGAAGAGATGCATGGAGAAGGAAAGTGTCTCCAAGGTCCTTCCAAACCCTCACAAGGTCTACGACTTTGTTAGCGATTTGAAGAAGTATGGAGTAGAGTTCTGGTAAAAAGGGTTTATAAGAGAAAACGATGGGTGGAAAATGCATCAATGGGGGAAATACATGCTCAAAATGACCCTTGATTCAAAACCCCATTAATGCCTTCTTCCTCCCATAAACCCCATTGAGCATCTCCCTTAGTCTTCTATATTCGTGACTCACACTCATATATCTGTGTATAAAAATTAATAACATTGAGTTCTGATTCATTTTGGTATAGAAAACCAGCAATCGTAGATGATAAAGGTTGGAAAAAGTGCAAATTTGATGAATTAGCGACGACGTCATCGCTATAACTCTCTATATTAAGTGACAACGTCGTCATACGTTTAAATCTTTAATAAAAAAAATGGAAGTGGTATAAGGGAACCACTTCCGTTCAATATTGACTAGTGACATCTTTTTCAGCTATGAGACATCTAGGGTCTTTTTTTTTTTTTTTTAGTTTCCTCTGTTTTTTTAATGGTACCCCTGACTAGGACTAAGTGGGATGCAAGGGAGCCCACACATGACACAAGTGAAAGAAAGAAAGGCCTCCACGACGACACAAGTGGGAAGAGAAGAGAAGAACTGTTGCAGAGGTGAACGGCTAAAGATTGAGGGGACATCGTTAAATCCCTTCATCTGATCAGCATCCGTTCTTGATCCAACGGTGACTGTAGGCTTACAGCTTACAAGCGCCGAACTGCAGCACAAGCAGTGGAATGCTTCACCCTGTTATGGCAAGCCGCTTTCTCTACTGCTGCGTCCGAAGATCCTCCTTTTCTTCTCTTTTTCTTCGATTCTCATCTCAATCATGTTCGTCTTTCAGGTAATTCCGACCCATGTCTTGTTTTCTCCTGTTTCTCTACTCATTTCTCTCTTCTTTCCCCTCTCAAATTCACTCGCTTTTGTCCCTTTTTTATCTTCTCTTCCAACCCACCAGGTCAAGTTCCCACCTTTCGCTGATTTTTCCACCTTGTGAGCAGTTGGGGCCTCATAATCCATGGAAAGATTCGTGGGGTTTCAGGCATTTGAGCAATGGGACTGTGAATCTTGTTCTCTCCCAAGGAAAACCCAAGTTCGAGACGCACGAGATCGAACCTTCGAAGAAAGCAAAGTGGAAGACGAAGAAGCGGTTTAAGATGCAGAAGAAGAGGGAGAAGCAGAAGAGGAAATCCGCGAATAAGAGGGACCCACGCTGCCTTGGGGTGAAGGGGAAGAAGAAGAAGCAGAAGTTCCCCAATGCGGAGGCTCGAATCAAGTATAAGATCGAAAAGGTTTGTGGAAATGACTCCATTTGAATTGAATTTTTTCTGTTTGTTAATGTGATTTGACATTTGGGTTAGCATTTGGAGAAATGGGTTTGTTGGGATTTGTCATTTTCTATCATCATGCTTCATCAATTTCAAAAATGGGATATTGCCTTTTGGATTTTCCTTTCTTCTAATACTTCACTAATTTGGAATTCTAGTTTGTTAAAAACTGCTAGTTTGTGTCGTGATTAGCTGATTTTATAAATTGTTTTTGTTAGAAATAGGCATCTTCTGTTTTTGCTATCATCAGTTGAAGTGAGTTGGATTGATCATTGGCCACCAATGTACATAATTCATATGCTCATTCAGTATGTTTTGCAATTTTCATTACTAATGTTAGTTGTGAAATGACTTGTATTAACTACTTGTATAATAAATTGTAGAACCTGAGGGAAAGAAACATAGAATGTCATATTTGTTTATTTGAACAGAATCTCTTTCTAAAAGAAATAGAATGTCTAATTCCACCAAATTAAGTTTTTTATCACAAGGTACTACTTTTATATGTTATGGAATTGACCATGGAAGCTCAATTTGAAAGGTGAGTCTCTGATGCGCTAGGGGACAGAAACCAATCTTGTTCTAAAATACAAGATATACATGCTAAAAGATTGATGGCCATATCTATAATAAATTTCTGGAAAGATTGTTTATCCTTCTTTTCCACTTGAATGAAAAACTAGCTGAACCATAAATCTTCATAAATCATAATTTTCCACTGGAAAAGGATGTCAAAGTCCTCTATGGGGAGGCAGGGTGGCTAGGTTCAAGCCCTGGTTTGAAAAAGGGTAGCTTTGGTGTCATTATCCATTACTCATAAAATTCTGGTCTCGATTTTAACTGGTTTTACTCTAAAAACGAAATTGATAAACTCTCTCAATTAACGGTGGTTGACCTAGTGAACTTGGTGTGCTTAGGTTCTTAGTACCAAGAATCCCATTGAGTTGCTTGAGTTTCTGACTTTTTCTATTAATTTTTCCTGAATTGTCACAATTTTTTTTTAGAGAGAGAGAGAGAGAGGAACATTTATAGAATAAGAGGTATATACTGACAATGAAATTCAGGCCAGGCCACCCCCTGCTAAAAGAAAATATCTGCTTCTACATTAGCTGACTGGAGCACATAAACAAAGAAAGCCTGGAGATCCCAGGCCTAGTACACCTCTTCTACGACATCTGTCACCTGCCAGGTGCCTGAATGCATCCTTTTCTATTATAATTGAGCTTTTCTTTGACTTGGTTGAACAATTAGAACGTAAACCTTTTGCAAGTTTAGTCTTAGTTTTTTAGCTTATATTATTTTGTAAAAGTCATATGGCTCCATGTAGGGTAATGAGGACATGCCAATGCAAGCTAATTGAATTATTAGTCAATTCTCAGATTTGTTCCCATTGCAGGCCGAAATTAAGGAAGCCTTACTGATAGAAAGACTAAAGAGGTATGAAGTTCCCATGCTTCAAGGCCCAACAGTCGAACCAGAAAATCTGACGGGTGAGGAGCGCTTCTACATGAGGAAGATGGCTCAGAAACGGTCTAATTATGTACCTGTTGGCAGACGAGGCATCTTTGGAGGAGTCATTCTTAATATGCATTTGCACTGGAAAAAGCATGAAACTGTGAAGGTCATATGCAAGCCTTGTAAACCTGGTCAAGTGCATGAATATGCAAAAGAAATAGCAAGATTGAGTGGTGGGACACCTATTCAGATAATTGGGAATGATGCAATAATATTTTACAGGGGTAAGAATTATGTTCAGCCGGAAGTTATGTCGCCCGTAGACACACTATCCAAGAAGAAGGTACTTTCTGATCCTTACATATACATCTTTTAAAATTCCAGAGTCATCTACTACTCTTTCAACTGTTGTTTTATTTTATCTTATTTTTAGCTATCTTTATCCATAAAATGATTTTTTGAGGATTAACAAAGTACTCTATTTAAGGGCCTGTTTGGCGTTGTGACATTGAGGCGTTCCAGTGTACCCGTGATATAAGATCACAAAAAACGTGTTTGGTAGATATCAATCACCGTTTTTAGTTTTAATTTTGCTGGAATGATCCCAGAAATCTCGACCCACTTGGACAAGAAAAGCAGAACGAAAAATATTCGTTTTTTTTTATAAAAACCAACTCTTGGGCACAATCGGCAGCCCCCTCACCCCTGCAACTCTCTCCTCTCTTCTCCAACCTGACCCACCCGTCCCTGCATCTCTCACTCTCTCCCTCCAACTGACTCTCCATTCAACTCTCTCTTCTCCAACCTCACCCATGACCCAACCCGTCCCTGCCTCCCCCCGTCGGACCCACTTTCCTTGTAAATCCATCTCTTCTTCAACCTCACCCATTCACACCTGATCTCTCTCCCTGTAACTCTGTCTCTTCTTTAACCTCAACCACCCATCCCTGCATATCTCTCTATCATCTCTCACGAGAGGCATTCTTCTGTCTCCCACGATTAGTTGTTGTCGTGGTTTTTTTTCTTTGGTGTTTTTTTTAGTGAGCTATCAAAATTGTCTGTTGAATATGATTTTCTGCATCGATATTTTTTTTTCGGTAAATTTGGTCCCTTCTTTCAGTTTTTATATTCTTTGGCTTCAAAATATTTTTCTTTTAAAAATTTTTGAATTGTGGGAATCTTTATTAATTATGATAATCAAGATGTGGAACATGAAATTGGTTTATAGGGTGTTTCAGTAATCCTGATTCAAATAGCATTTATACTGCTATTGATCTGTGTTGGGATTTGAGATTGATGGCCAGAGCCCCAAAATGGCAGCAGTCAGGGGATCAATCCATTCAATGGCTAAAATTTCCCTCAGTTGATTGTTCTCTGCTCCTGTTTTTTTTTTTTTTTTTTTTGGCAGAAAATTTTACTCTTCTTATTTTGACTGGCCATTTTGGATGCCCCAGTTACTGATAGCCATAATTGTATGCATAGAATACAAACCTTCAATCACTGGACTGCTGGAGTACAACAAATACGCCCCAGCCCCGCACACACTCTCTGAGATAATTTAGGTTGGAGATAACTTGTGATTGGATTGCAAACATTTCTTTCTCATCACTTCTTTTTTCACAATCTTTTGCCTTCCGTGAGTTTAGTAAAAGAAATTTCTGATTTTCTGTGAGATGATTTTTTATTGATGATTATGTATAGAAGGGTTCATTCATTGTCTATTTCACAATATGACCATTAGATGCTCTTTGTCAAGGTTAATGATGGATACCTTTTTAAGCTCTTATTTTAAGTTTTTAGAGCATTTACATATTAAAATATTTGGCAAACCTGTAATGTATTTTTTATTTTTTATTTATTTTACTCACATATTTAAAATTTAGCCCCAACATTATAAATATAATATATCCGGGCAGATGGATATGTACAATGGAATATTTATAAGTATTTTGGAATAAAAAAATATTATAAAATCTTCAAAATTACCCAAGTGGTGGATTTTATGTCCCATTACAACAATAATAGATTTAAGTTCAACAATATTGCCAAACATGTTCCACATAGAATATTCTGAGCAGAACAAATGTTGCCAAACAAGTTCTGTACAGCATCATCTCAGCACAACTGGTCTTAGCACAACCTGATCTCAACACAAATTCTGGAACAACCCAGGAATAATGCCAAACAGGCCCTAAAATACAAAGGAAAAGGAGAGCAACGGAGAGCCTATGGTCGAGATTGGTATCAAGCATTCAACAGCCAAACTGCTATACAAAACACCATCCTTACCTAGGGAGTCCACTACTGTTTTTTTTTTTTTTTTTACATGAGAGAATAACACCGTGCAGCCACCAAAAATATCTCTTGCCATCAACCTAATGACTGATTCTCCATAGAGGGGAGACACAGATTTGGCCCAACTAATAGCGAGAGTTGAGTCACCTTTGACAATTGAAGTGAAGAGGTTTCGCTTGCATGACTGGCGTGCTCAAACCATAAGGGCAAGGAGTTTAGCTTGATTGATGCTTATTGAAGAAGAGATTTTGACAGTGCAATCCAGTCATGGATCAATCCTCCAATCCTCGTTGGCCAATACCGGCTCAAATATTAAGATTCCACCATCTGGATGAGGGAGGGAGACCAAGGAATGGCCAACGCGGGCTGATGGCCTACATCTTTGATCACTAGAGTCCAGCATCTGTCCAAATTTTTTTACAGGTACAATGGCAAACTGGTCCGGTGCCAATGCCGCCCAAGAGATTATTCTTAGGCTCACAACAGATATGATGTAGCTGATAGGCATCTATCTATTGACAAAGCACTGTTTCTCTCAAGTGACCATTTGATAGCCCCAAATCATAGACTCCATAGAAATTTCCAGCAGGAGAAGCAAAATCAATTTGCCAATATTCAAAGCGGAAGGCAATGTCACAACCTAGCACCTAAGAAGTCCCAAAAAAGGACTTTAACCAAACCTCTCTGACTGTATCGCAGTTGAGGAGCAAATGATTTACTGTCTCCGCATCTCTAAGACAAAGGGACACCCATTGATAATAAACTTATTCCTACTGCGAAGATAGTCTATAATCAAGATGCTATCATGGATAGTGACTCAGCTATGAGCAATGACTTATGCAGGAGGATGGATGGACCATATGCTAGACCAGATGCTCGTAGGACTTCCTCTGCCAGGAGGAACCAAGGAAAATAACCTTAATTCTGCCATCACCTGACGCTTTCCACATTCTGCATTCTCCTCCCAAATGAGGGGCATAAATTTCTTGCAGCATCTAGAAATTTGGGCACTTGATCAAACTCTCATCTCAATTAGGTGTATACAAAATAGAGGCAACCAAACCGCCTTCAATCCTAGGCCCTGCAGATAATCCCCTACCTTGACAGCCACTCTAAAAGGGACAGGAAATCAGATAGCCTGAGGCTCCTTTCTCCAAAAAATTGTCCTTCTAGAAATGGATTTTATTCCCATCTCCAAACTTCAATTGGATGTTTAGGTCAAAAGATTTTTTGACGTTCCATTGCCTTCAACTTTGTATTTAGAGCATAGGATCCTCTTCCATAGATAACCCAAGTTGCAATGAGACACGAAAGGTTTTCTTTGAAGGAGTTGCTTGCCATAGAAACTTTTTTTTTTTTTTTTGAATGCTTCAATGCTCTTGGTAACCAAAGCGGCGCATTACGAAAGAGACAAATAGTTGACAGGTAGATTTGCATGAAACTTCCACTCCGAAGTCTTCTCTCAATACGTTGCACCAACAAGCCCCACAAATTCTTGCTTGTTCCTGCTTTCTGAAAATTCATACTGTAGCAGCCGAGAGTCATTGATTCTAATCCCTATGTGTACTACTTTCTGAAGATTCATCTTCAATTTAGAGATTGCTTCAAAACACCTTGGCTACAGTCCGAAAGAATAATGATGCCTCCCGTTGAATTATTTGCATCCACAGCCACCCACAGAACTGAAGGATTTGGCCACAATGAACGGACAGCAGCATCCTCCATTATAGCTAGCTTTGTTTCTCGAAGGAGAACTAGGATACCTTGTTGCTTTTTATAATACCTAAAATCGCTATTCCTTTTACTGCCTCTCCCAAACATCTGTGATAGGATCTTCAAGAAGAACCAGTATTCTTTCCTCCCATTCCATTGGGTCCTTTACTTTCTAGATGCTGACCTACTGTAGAGCTGGATGGCCCCTAGTCGTAATGCACAACAGATTTTGCTACTCCCTTTTTCTTTTAGTTCTGCCCTTGGCCTCTCTGTAACACTAAAAAGCTAACAGTTCACTCAAGTCTGTCTCTTTTTCTCCAAATGAGAATCCAACTTTTCCATAAATAGCTTGAAGCTTGGTGAAGATTCATTCTTTTTCTCTACTTCAACACCTTTGTTCGGGTCATCTATATCCCTACCCTCGGAGTCTTGCACCTCTGCCTGAGCTGACCAAGCCAGACCATGGATGAAAATAGCGGCTGCTACGCCACTATATCGGCCGTAGCGGCTGCTACCGCTACGCTACGACCGATTTATCGGCCGTCGCACCCATAGCAGCCGCTATGGGGTGAGAAAAAATCCTACTTTCCAATTTTTTTTTTTAAATGCATAATAAGACTTATTTCTTTTCTTCTTCTCTCCAAATAACATTTCTACACAACTCTTCTACCCTTTTATGTTTAAAAGAACACCAAAAAGCATATGATCTCGCCGAATTACAGTCAATATAAGGAGTTCTTCTTAATGATTCTTCTCTAAGTACATCCTATTAGACACCCCCTTTGGCAGATGTATTTTTTTCTCTAGGTACTCTTAAGTCTTGACTTCATGACATAGTTTTTTCTTTTATAAGCCTTTCATTAGTTTCTAAGTTAGTATAACTAAACAACATGAACAGATGTGAAAAAAATGATCATTACTATTATTTTCTATTTATACAGCGATACAAGACCTCATATAGTGAGGGGACCGCTACGCCCCCTTACCTTAGTTACTTTTGCAAAAAAAATACATTTTCTTTCATTTTACAGTTTTCTGGATTTTCTGGATTTTTTTCATATTTTTTTGGCGATTTTTTCAAATCGCACCGCTACGCCGCTACGTATCCCCGCTACGCTACGTATCGCCAGCTTCGTAGCGTTTTGGCGGCGGGCCGCTACACCCGCCACTACCGCTATTTTCATCCTTGGGCCAGACTCCTTGCTGCGCCATTCTGATTACAGCTGATCATGCCTCATTGAGGATTGGTGGGAATGGAGGTGTCATAGTATTGAGAGGAAGGTATTTGAATCGAAAACCATTCTTTGCAATGCTGGAGATTCTACCATTATCTCAAGTTGCTAACCAATACACCCAAGATGCCTAGGTGTTAAAGGTGCGGAAAACTAACTACTTAACCACTATCCCTCCCCCCCACCCCGCACCCCACCCCACCGCAGGGCGGGTGGATTCGAAGCACACACCAGCACAAGATGTGGCATGGGGTCTTTTTGCCTTGCGCACCTGCGTCCCTACACAAGACGCGGCATGAGGCCATTTTTGTTTTGCACGGATTCAAATCTGGAATGTGTTGGCTCTTATATCATCTCAAGTTGCTAACCAATACACCCAAAATACCTAGGCATTATAGGTGCGGCTAACTAACTACTTGACACATTAGAGGGGTAGCTGCTGCTGGGCTGGTGGCCAACATATTGTCCCTCACTTGGAAGCAACCAATGTCCTCTCTGCACTTTTGACTGAGACGGACCCACCCTCTGCAGTGATGATATCTCTGAAGGATTCGCCTGAACGTGAGAGATGCCCTACTGTTCCGCAAGAATGGACCTGCTCTTGATGGCAATGCAAGGTGCTGATGGGAATCACTGCCTGGAAACTTTGACGTCTGGGCAAGCATCTGGATGGGAGCCAGTTCTGTAAGTGCAATGGATAGAGATGTCCCAACCAAAAACCCTCTTCTCCATGGCATGTGTAGGGAAAGCACTCCTTTACTTGACTCCGGGGGTCCAACACAGCATCTCCTTCCTGGCATGTACTTGGACCCTTTAACTCCAGGCAGTCCGACAAACATCCGTCGGGCGTAACCCATTAGGCCTATTCAGCCCTACTCCAAACAGGTTCATCTTCTGATCCACTACAAGAGGTCCAGCATTCCAAGTCCTGCAACATTAAAATTAAAGACTTTAGTCTTCCCTGTACCTGTAATTTGCTGTCCATTTGGCTTCTATAGATAATAGACCTGATTTTTCTGTACTTCTCCCTTGAGATGGTGGAGCTCTGATAAGGTTTCTTCTCTGATCAGCTTACTTTGATGAGGCAGCTACTGAATACTGATCTTCTTTGTGCTCAAGGACCTCCTCATCAGCAGTTATAGTCAGGTCTTCATCTTCTCCTTGGCTTCCTTTGATGTGATAAGTTTTAACATCATTGCTGAGGAAGCTACTGAAAACTGATCATCATTGTTCTGAAGGACCTCCTCAACAGCAGTGATAGTCTTGTCTTTATCATCCTCCTTGGTTTGCACGGTGCACCTATGTGATAAATTTAACGTAACGTCTGGATGGAGAAACTCAGATCAATACAAACTAGGCCTAGTCTCTTTTAGTGATAATGTTGCAGGGCAGTCTTGAGTATTTGGATTCAACCAAACCGCATCTCCTCTCTTCACTATATATGATGATCCACAAAAACCCCTTCTCCATATCTTGTTCTGGTAAGTTTGAAAGTGTCTTCATGGCAAAGGTGGAATGCCTTGATGATGCAAGACAGTCCCATGGGTCGACCATTTAGTTTTTTAGTTTATTTTATTTCAAGACGTATTTTAGTCTATTTTAATGAATTATGTTTTAATTTTAGATGTTTTAATCCTAGCAATCGATTTGTTTGGATGGTCCAAATTAGATTTAGGTTTACTTTTCTCCTATTTAAAGCATTGTAATGTGTCTTTTGAGGTTTAGACAAGATTATGTTAATGAATATCGAAGCTTTTGGGATCTTCCCAAAGAGTTCTCTCCGAGGTCTCTTCCTCCTTTGTGATTGGGAGTTTGGCGCCCAGAAAAAAAAAAAAAGTTTCAATCTCTATCTTACCCGCCCTACATCTCGATCCACCGTCAGTATCACTTGACCTCTCAAGTCCCATCCATGAACCATCTTGGATTTTTTCCATCTGCCTATCTAGAGCAAGGAAAGGGGACAGATGAATGTTCTTTGTTGTTGCAATAGCTTCATTTCTGTTTCAGTAAGGCACTTCCTGCTCTCTAACTCTGCACTGCTATGGGCATTTTGCCCCAAACACTGTAAATATTGTCCTCTATATACCCTGTGTCAACATAGCATTCTGCCAGATGCCCCTGCAGGGACCAATGTAATTCCAGCTTTAGTGATGCAACGTAGACCTCATGGCCACATGTGTAGGGCCCACGTAGATTTAGGGATTTATTTTTATGTTAATAGTTTCTAATTTTATTGTAATTAGGATAAGATTCTAGTTTCCTAGTTTAAGTCGGTTTCTTAGGGCTTAAGTTATCTTTCTTATTTATATGGCATTGTAGTAAAGAATTATTCAGTTGATTAATGAAATTGGGTTTTCCCATTGAGGTGCGTCTTCGTTTATTATCTCTGCGGAGATTTATTGTGTCTTCGGACACGTGCTTTGGCACCCATTGTGCCTTTAGCACTTCTCACGCAATCCCTAACCTTAGGGTCTGCATCAATTGGTATCAGAGCTGAACGATCCCTCGATTCTCGGCGTGATTAACCCTATCCCTCTTTCCTTTCACTCAGCCCCCAGCCCCAATCCCAAGTCTCTACCCCAAATCCCTGAGCATCAACACCCCAAATCCATACTTTTCCCCAAACCCCAAATCATCAAACTCAGCTCCAATCTTACGCATTCCCATTCCCAATTTGACTACACCCCTATCTCTTTTGCTCAACCTCCTGTGGGACCCAGACCCCACTCGACCCCCATACTCCTTCCCCAGATCCCGAGCCCAAATAAAAAAAAAAGTTGTATTGACATCATCCTGCATCTAACTAATCCGATCAACGGCAGATTTCACCAGATCAACGGTTGAGATTTCTTCTGACGATATCGGGCTCATCTACCGTCAAATTTCAGATACATTTTCGCCTGAGTGCTCATAGATAGCAAATTTACAGAAAATGTCAGTCCATTCACACTTCTAATATGAAATTCCATATCAGTAAGTTCTACAATGCACTTCAAGGAGTCATATATGCATGTCAATATGGATTATGGTATGCTCTAAATAAAAATTATTTCCAACGATTTCTTGATTTGAAACAAGAATAATTGACCGTTCTTGAATATTCTAATGAATTTTCAAGACTCCAAGATGCATGTGGAATGGAGGATGATGAAGAACATGATTTCATTAGTTTTGTAAGAGGCTTGAGACCGGACATAGTGGAGAGAATGACTGACTGCAAGACCGTCCACGAGGCATTTTGGGAAGCAATTCGTGTGGAGCGGATACTTAAAAGGTCTCATCTAGTGGAAGTTACGCTTCAAGAAGAAAAGTTGCCACACATAACAGACTGTGTTGAGGAACCAGTGCCAGCGGATATGCGAACCGATCCGCCAGAGTTGGACAAAGAAGATTCCATATCTAGTCCTTGAAATTTCTCCTATGAGTACTCATAATTCCGAAGTGCAAATACCAAGTGATGAAGCGCAAGTTATTGATATTCCCCACAGTAATACTCCTATTGATTTTGTCTTTCGGGATCTACTATGTCAATTGGGAGGTGACCAGCAGATAGTCAGAGATTCTGATTTGATGGTGCATGTTCTACAAGTAAAGCACATCAACACATATTTCAGCTATCAAAAGCAATTATGCATGAAGCTGTGTCAAGAAGTTATAGATCAACCGACAAATCGGAAGTTCATCAGATTGATCTTTGATCGAGGTGGACATCGAGTTCTTTTTCAAGTGGGGGAGAATGATGCAACGTAGACCTCATGGCCACATGTATAGGGCCCACATAGATTTAGAGATTTATTTTTATGTCAATAGTTTCTAATTTTATTGTAATTAGGATAAAGATAATAGTTTCCTAGTTTAAGTAGGTTTCTTAGGGCTTAAGTTATCTTTCTTATTTATATGGCATTGTAGTAAAGAATTATTCAGTTGTTGATTAATGAAATTGGGTTTTTCCATTGAGATGCGTCCTCGTTTATTATCTTTGCGGAGATTTGTTGTGTCTTTGGACACGTGCTTTGGCAACCATTGTGCTTTTAGCACTTTCCACGTAAATCCTAACCCTAGGGTCTGCATCATTTAGTGACTCTGGGATTCTACTACTAAATTTGATGATGGAGCAGTCTTCTCCCAAACATTAGTCTTGGCGTGAAGCTGGATGGCCTCTGTTCCACTTTGCCATTTGGATGCTGAAACTGTCTTTTCCCCCAGCCCTTCTGCTTTCTGGTTCATAAAGGGTGAGCTAAGCTCAGATTTTGTGGCTACCCCAGGGTGTCCCATCCTGCTGATTTGACAGCTCTGTGAGCCTCAAATTTATGCCATACCTCATGAAAGAAAATCCCCTGCCTTTGCCTGTCTGAGGGTCCTTCAGGATAAAGCAGTCTTGGTTTGTGCAAGTCTACACTACATTGCTTGCACCTGTCTGGAGATGCCTTCTGGCAGCTTGGAGATGAAGAGTGTAAGCACCTTCAAGCTCAGTCTGGCTCTGGGTGCTTCCAACTTTGTGATACTTTCACCGAAGGACATATTGTTTCAGGAAAAATATTCCATGTCCAACATGTCTATAGTAGAGCTTTATGATGTTTTTAAAATAATTTTATGCAATTCCATGGCCTTTTAGTTGTCTTCTTTACTAAGCTTATCATATACTTGTATCTGAGTCTGAGACATCATGTCTATGATTGCAACTCATTCCCGTTTCGAGGGTTGAATTCCTAATAAATTTGGGGTTGGGATGCCTTTGCCCATATGTACTTGACTAGGTTCAGAGTTGAATTGAAATGCATTGGATATTTGATTGGGGAGGAAAGGCAGAAAAGCAAATAATGCTTGATGCTATTTCAGTTTTCAACCCTGATCTTGTTTTTCTGTTGTGCTAAAATATTCAATTGACCCTTTTGTGGTACATCCAATTTCATGCTGACATATGCTGTAATATCTCTTGCTAATTTACTGACTCGGAATCTAGAAAGCAGAGGCATTCTATGAAAGGTGCTTGGAATTTCACAATGAAATGTTCTCTTGCACTCTCATCAGCTTAACATTTTAAGTATGTTAGGTCCTCCTTTCCTACCTTTTGTTTCGAGGCCTCTGCGCCTCCTTGTATGGTTCCCCTTCTTTTGGGTGGTGGCTGTTATTTTGGGGATCTGTCCCAGCCGCTTCTCAGTATAGCTATTTTATACTGTAAAGCTTTTGATCAATACAAGTTACCATTTCAAAAAAAAAAAACATTTTGCGTGTTAGCCTCTTCACGGTTCAATGAACTGAAATATTCTTTTTTGATTTGGGAAAATTGTATTCTTCTTAACCATTCAAAGAAAAAAAAAATGTATTATTCATAGAATTAATAAAGTCTTGGAAATTAGGAGGTTTTCTTAGCTACTAAAATGGCAAGGAACCTATCATGGTCTTTTGGTGCTTTATAAAACATGATTAAACATGGTTCAATAATTATGCATTTTACTTTTTTCTTGTGATTAGGCACTGGAAAAATCCAAATACGAGCAATCACTTGAGTCCGTTAGGCGTTTCATTGCCATATCTGAGAAGGAGTTAGAACTTTATTATCGCCATGTTGCACTTTATGGTGATCCAAATTCTAGAGATTCCAATTCGGCCTGCATTGACCAGAGAAAAAGCTCTATTGACCCTGGAAAATTGGAATTTGTGCAAGATGGAAACATTGATTCAACTACCAATGGCTTCTCAACAGACATTTCCGAAACAGAAACTGATTCTGAGATCGAAGAGCTATCTAGATCTGAGGTTGATTCTGCTGGTGAAGAAGAAATATCGGAAAGCGAATTTGGCTCGGATAATGAGGAAAATGCCGGAGACATGTTGGAAATTGAAGATGGTACAGATGATGAAGAAAACACATCCAGTCTACTTTACAGCTCTGCCTCAGTCTTGCATTCTTCCACCATGAATAGAAGTGGCTGGAGTGCTGCTACTGAACAATTACCATGTGACAGATTCAGAAATTCTTAATATCAATCTTTATTTAATCTGCTTCAGGTTCAAGATTGGAAGTAACTTCTCTCAGTGAAAAACAGGCAGCGCATGAAAGTAGATAGATTCGTTTTTACCTCTGCTATCATGCCTTTTTTTTTAATGGTGCTGTCATGCATTTTTGCCATATCTGTTTTCTTAAATGAGGTATTTATTTATCATCTGAAGTTTTATTTATTTATTTATTTATTTATTTTTATTTTTTTTGCAGTCCTTATGGATGAGGATCTGTAGAGTTACTTTTTCTTTCTTTTCTTTTTTCTTTTTTCTTTATAAAAAAATTATATATGATTAAGTGGGCATTTGGCTGTTATCTGATGATTTTACTTTACATATTCTGTATTTAATGTCTTTGAAATGCATTCTCCATGTATTTTTAACCTCCTCTATTTACCAAGACATCTCTTTCATCTTAATCGCTTTCTACAGGGTCAGGTGTCCAGTTCTATTTCTAATCATGGCAACAAACTGATAGATACCCTTCTTTTGCTCTGTAGTTTCCAACTCAATTGCAATTGATGTACTTGGCTTTAATTATTCTTTATTTGTGCCCCTCTTTCTATGACAATTTTCTATGAACTTGTATAGTTGTGATGCCATTCCCAAACAGCCTTGAAGTTGTATTCTATGACAATTTATGTCCTCTAGCATCTGATGAAAATTATTTATTTTCAAAAGATCTTGAAGTTGTTTACTGGACAATGGAAAACTACTATTATTACATAGAAGACAAGTATTTAGGATTGAATCAGGAAGACTAGGAAAGCATATGGAAGTTAACAGGGGAATAGCATCGGTCGCGAGATCCCATGGTTTCAAGTGTTGCCAAAACTGCCAAGCTGGATTTAAATTGGCGTTGGAATCATTTTCTTGCTATGTTTATTTGCAAAATATATGAGAACTCCTACAAAAAGTAAGCCATGTTCTATAAAAGAGTTCTGTTAATGTTTTTTGTTAGATGTTATGGAAGAGCACAAAGGTTCCTCACATTTCATTCTATGGTTCCTATTTTTGTGGCTTACTAAGCTGACATGATTTTCTGTAATTTTCTGAGTAACCTAACCATCAACTTGCAGGAACTTAAATTTTGTGAAGCGCATTTAGAAAGCGCATGGAGAGGTTAATTCATCATGTTGTGCGGACGGCAAATGTTTTTGCTGACTCTTTAGCTAAGCAAGGAGTTAATAGGTCTTCTAATTTCTTAGTCACTATGTAATCTGTTTTAGTGGTATAATGCTTTTATACCATAGTGCCCCCTTTTGCTTTGTTGGCCAGGGCTTCTTTGTAATCTTTTTTCATCCCTTAATATATATTCATCGTTACCAATCAGGAAAAAAAAAAACTAGAAACCAGGAAAAACTGATGTGCATGTCTTGGTTCCTTCTGTGTTACCTACATTTTCCAGCATCATTTTGTTTTGCTTTGCCTCAATATGACATTGAATAGGTCTAGTTCATTATATGTTGAAACCCTTTTAACAGTATGATGACAATGGTTATATTGAATATACATAGGTGCCTTTTCCCCTGGATCTTGCATACATCAAGTATTACCATTTTTTGGATAGAATGCATCTGTGCTAGATCAGTTCTCTAGTTTTCAGATTGTGTGTTGCTTTAATTGCTACTTTTTGGGGGAGGTACCTATCTAGAGCGTGGGGCACCTATTTCGTTGTCTGCCTTACAGATTCCAACAAGGCATATCAGCCCATGATCAGGACCGTTTATCAAATAGGTCTAACAGCAGATTGACCACATTAGGGAAGCCCCTTTCACCGAATGATCTTAACCATCCAAAGGTTGCCTAAATTATTGCCACTTTTGTTGCCATTATTTCTGCTGTTACAATTGCTCCTACTGTTAGGAACTTTATATCATCACCATTGCTGCTGTTGTTTTGAAGGGTTGCCCTTTCACAAGACAAAGTGGCAGGGTTATTTGTTTGTAGACTACTCGAGAAAACGTAAATGAGGAGGATGAAACGGAGATCAAAGAGAAGATGACCTGAGCTGGTTTTTCATCCAATCAGAGGTTAAGATTACATTAGTCTTAATCCTATGCTACAGAGAGTTGGTTAGATTCTGAAACTAACCTAGTTGTAAACTGCATTCTGTTGTAACAGATGAAACTTTGGAAAGGCATGACGCTCATAACTTAACCGACGAAACTCAGAATAGTTATATGTAACTATCATAACTCAGTTACACTCAGTCAATGTTAACTAGCAGAACTCAGAACAGTTATATGCAACTGTCATAACTCAGTTACACTCAGTCAATGTTAAATGTCGTTTGTGAACACTCCCCTCCAAGCTGATGGGGTGATTAGTTATCATCAGTTTGGATTGAAGGAACTGAAACCGTCTCGAATGAATGAATCCCTTTTGTGAAAATATCAGCCAACTACTCGTGTTGAAACATATTGAACAAAAATGTCTTCAACATGTTTGGTTCTGGCATGTAAAACTGGATTAGATACTGGTGAAATGGCAGAAATATTATCACAAAAGATTGCTGGGCACACAGGTAGAAAGATCCGAATATCTTTCAACAAAACTTTAAGCCAAGGCGTCTCTACAGCAGTGTGGGCAAGAGCTCTGTACTCGACCTCCGTTGATGTCTGGGCAAGTGTACCTTGCTTCTTAGCACTCCAAGTGACAGGAGAAGCCCCAAGGAAGACACAAAAGCCGATGGTTGAGCATCAATCTGTAAGAATACCAGCCCAATCTGCATCAGAATATGTAGTGAGCTTGAGACTGCCTCTTTAAAGATGATTTCCATAGGTGAGAGTTCCTCTTAGATAACGAAGAATTCGTTTGCAAGCTATGAAATGAGCTTCAGTGGACTGGTGGAGGTGTTGACAAGCTTGGCTAACAGCCAAGGCTAAATCAAGTCTTGTCAAGGTGAGATATTACAGTGCCCCGGCAATGCTTCTATGGATAGACCATTACAGGTTAAGATCTAACACTGGAAGTCTTGTAGTTGCAGGGTGGGGGCCGCTTGTTGTCGATCATAGAAGTTCTAGTGAGAAGGTCTACTTAGTTTGGGACAAAAACAATCCAGTTGAGTGATGAGTTACTTCAATGCACAAGAAAGTGATGAAGACATCCAAGTTTCTTCTTGTCAAACACCAGGTTGAGTTTAAAAATTAGGTGAGTGATATAGGACTTGTCATTCCCTATTATGACAAGATCAATTACACAATTGTTACAGTGCCTCTTTGATGTTTTATAAGAAGTGAGGGATCTCCATATGTCCAAACTCAACCCATCAAGATAACTTGAAAATCTCTCAACCCAGGCTCTGGGCACCTGCTTAAATCCGGAAAGAGATTTATGAAGCTTGCAAATGTGGTTAGGAAGGGCAAGATAAATGAACCCTGGGGGCTGTGACATATAGATGTCTTCTTGGAGAATCCCATGAAGAAAAGCATAGGCGACATCCAATTGATGGAGAGGCCTGTTAAAGTTGACACAGCTGAGGCTAGAACTACCCGAATTGTGGCTTGATTCACAACACGACTAAACGTTTCAGTGTAATCAATCCGTTGTTCCTGATGGAATCCTTTGGCAACTAGTCTGGCCTCGTACCGAGCAATGGAACCATCAAGTTTGTGTTTCAGTTTGAAAACCCAGGACACCCTACTGAATATGGAACTAGAGACCAAGTGCCCCGTCTCAGTAGAGCTGACGACTCGTCTGCCATGGCAGCTCTCCAAACTTCAGATTTTGAGACTACAGTAGAACTTGAAGGTTCCACAGTCATAATAAGACACTAGCACAACCACCCGTATTCAGTTGTTCACCACTAATTGAAAAATATATTTACTGATTTATTAAGAAAATCTCATATTACACAAGATCATCTTCAAATATTCATGACAATTATATGGTGATTTTGATAGGGATATAAATGAAGTTCTTGCAGAAAAGTGAAAAGTGGGAAAAAGAGGTGGGTACATGAAGTGGAGGAGATGAGTGGTTACATGTTGGAAGTGGAGATGAGTAGTTACTGTGTGTGGGTGTTTTCCTAAGAGTAGGATTACGCTAGTCTCGGTAATGATACCAGCTCAGCTCATCCCGATCTTGGTGTCCAAGTTCGGCAATAGTACCAAGATTCATCTAGCTCGGTAACAGTACCAGCTAGACATCTTATCTCAGCTCGGCAAACAGTGCCAGCTAGCGCCAAGCTTGAGCTAGCCTCGGTAAGGGTACCGACTAGGCTCATCTCGGTCTCGGTATAAGGCACCTTGGCAATAGTGCCAGGATGCATCCGAATTTGGTCTCTGTATCATTTTCAGCTCGGTACGTCCACAGAGATAAGTACTAAACCATGATTATACTTTCACAAAGTTACGGCTATGTTACAGAACGTGCTGACAGACAAGACAAGCGCCAGATAATGATCATGTGTCGTCTTGATCAATCACATCCACATTAATACGAGAGGTCATCTCTTGATTCGACCAGACAATATCTCCACCTACCCCCACTAAGGAAGGGTCAGGTAAAATCTCTACATATAGACGGATACCAATCCCTTCTCAGGTACGCAAAAAACACTCCTGATGACGCCTTCTTCTCTATCCTTTGTTATGTGATAGCACTAACTCAGGCATAGGAGAGCCTTCGGCTGAAGGCAGTCAGGGTCTCTGATCTCTATTTCTCCTTTCCTTTCAAGTTCCAAGGCAATCCATCTTCCCCAAAGAAGCTCAGCATCACTATGAGTTTCACACTCACCTAACCTAAGTCCGTAATTTTTAGGCACTCACAATTGGCGCCGTCTATGAGAAATGATAAAAAAAATGTCATACCTCTAGAAGCGGAGAAGGATCTACGAAGCCCCGCCACCATCACCAACGACCCCCAGTCAAAGGAGTCTTGGGAGGAGTCTGGTGCGGCAGGTGCAGAAGAACGTGTAACTCAGACAGGTTCATCAGCAAAGGGGGTGACAGCACCTTCCAAACAAAATGCTCATCCACCAAAGCACCCCCAGCAGAGTGCTACCCTGCTGGAGACTCCCCCGCAGAGCAAAAGTTCCAGCAACAACCATGCCTCGTCATTTCCTTCACCAGGTGGATCGCGACTGCGATGATGATGAAGATCCGTCCCTTGTTGATACCAGGGCCTGAAGCCGCGGCCCTCCCATACTTCAAACAAGCTCCATTGCCAGGCAACGAGCTTCAAAGGGACCTTATTCGGTTCTCCGTGGTCACAATGAAAGCACTGATCATCAGGATGAACCAAAACGACGCTCGAGCTCGCGAAAGTCTCGATCTTTGGTAGGATAAGTTCTCCCAGAGAAGAAACGACAGTCTCGGAAACAGTTCCTTAACTAGCCACGCAGTCTTCATCCTCAAGTTCCGGTTCGGTGATAGCGCCAGCCACAGCTCGGACAATTCCAATCGCGACAGCTCCAAGACTGGCCTCGGCGATATCACTAGCTGCGACTCGGGTAGAAGCACAACCTAGTAGGAGTTTCAGCTGCGGCCTCGGTGATAGCACCAGCCACAGCTCAGCTTCTTCAGTTGGCAGCTTCGGCAGTGTCGTTGGTGATAGCACCAGCCACTGCTCGGACGGTCTCAATCTTAACAACTCCAGCAACGACCTCGGTGATAGCACCAACCACAACTCGAGCAGTTCCAATCTCCATAGCTTCAGTTGTGGCTTCAGTGATAGCACCAGCCTCAGCCCAGCTTCTTCGAACATAAAGCTTTTGCAATGGCTTCGGTGACAGCACCAGCCTCCGCTACATAGCTTCAGTGTCTTCAGCGTTGGGTCTCAGTGACAGCACCAGCCTCGACTTATAAAGCTTCGGCAAGGGTCTCAGCTCGGTGACAGCACCAACATGGAAAAGACCACAGCTCGGTTACAGAACTAGCTGCATACAATGCCGCAATTACAAACTCGGCAAGGGTCTCAGCTCTGTGACAACACTAGCATGGAAGAGACCACGGCTCGGTTATAGAACCAGCTGCATACAATACCACAGTTAAAGAACTCGGCAGCGGTCTCAGCTCGATGACAGCACCAGCATGGAAGAGACCACAGCTCGGTTACAGAAACAGCTGCGCAAAATGTCGTAGTTACAGAACTCGACAACAGTCTACTCGGTGACAGCACCAGCATGAAAGAGACAACAGCTCGATTACAGAACCAGCTGCGCAGAATGCCGCAGTTATAGAATCCGGCAGGAGTCTCAGCTCGGTGACGGCACCAGCATGGAAGAGACAACAGCTCGATTACAGAACCAACTGCGCAGAATGCTGCAGTTACAGAACTCGGGAGCAATCTCAACTTGGTGACAGCACTAGCATGGAAGAGACAATAACTCGGTTACAGAACCAGCAAATGCCGCAGTTACAGAACTCGGCAGCAGTCTCAATTCGGTGACAGCACCATCATAGAAGAGACAACAGCTCGGTTATAGAACCGGCTCTACAAAGCGCCGCAGTTATAGAACTCAACAAAAGCTTCAGCCCGGTTAGAGAACTAGCCGTGCAGCGCCGAGTTATGGAATTCGGCCAAAATCTCGGCTCGGTTGCGGAACCGACCAACTTGGTCACCGGATCAAAACGCGCAACGCGCCAAGTTATGGAACTCGGTGGCTCTCCTAGTTCGGTTATGGAACCAATTATGCAGTTGAAGAACCTGACGACTTCCTATGAGAGTCTAGTTTGGTTGTGAAACCAGCTAAAGTTTTCTATCTCTAAAGATACAGGTACTTCTTAAAGTTATTTAAACTTAAGTGCAATTGGAATTCCGGTTGTTGTACCGAGTTCGATTAGCTTAAGTCACTTATGGTTATGGAATCGAAGTCATTTTCCTAGTGGTCATTCAGTTCCGGTTATTAAACCGATCTCAACTACTTGGTCAAAAATCGGGCGTTTGTGCTAAGAGTCCAGTTGTGGAACAAAAGTCAAGCACACAATTTATTATAAAAAAAAAGAGGGCAAGTATGGAAGAAAAAATTCATTTTCATTGATAGAAGGGATAGTTACAGAATTCTTTACATCTTTCCATTACAAAGAAAAAGAATGAAAAGTACATCAAGAATCAGTAGCCTCGACGTTGACGTCAAAAGGCTCAGTCGTGGTGGCTTGGGGAGCAACCTTAGGCGGCGTCGGGATAGCTTCCGCAGCAGCTTCAGCAGTGGGGGCAGAACTCAGCTCGGGCTCCGGGAGAGAAAACTTTGGCAGGTCTTGATAGACGGGATGATCCTCTAGGACCCCTGCCTTCTTCAGTACAGTTCGACACCCGAGCTCGAACAGCGCCGAGCTAATATTCTCAAATTAGGTCTCGTACTCTCTTGTAGCCGCATCTACCCCGTCCTGAAAAGATGTTTCAATCTCAGCTTGGAGTGAGGCTTGAAGATCGGCTTTCTCCTTGTTCACCATTTTAAGCTCGGCATCCCGTTTCGCCAGCTCGGCCTCAAGTACGAGAATCCTCTTAGCCTTGACCGCGGCCACACCCTTCAGCTCATGGGTCTCGGCCTTCACATCGTAAAGCGCTTTGAGTGCAAACTCGAGCTCTGCCCCCTGACTGTTTATCTTCTCCTCTACCGCCTTCAGCTCCTGAGTACTCCCCTCCAAGGCCGGAGCAAGTTTCCTCTTCTCTGCTTCCAGCTTTTCGACCTTGGAGCCGCTTTCAAGGGCCCTCTCCAAAACCACCTGAACCCTCTGTGCAACCTGAGAAGAGAATCAAGCATCAAAAGAAAAGCTAACAAGATCGAAAGATACTCAGAGATCTGTGATGAAGACTTACCAAGAAGACCGACTGCAGAGACGAGGCCAGCAGCATCACATCGTCCGCTCCCTTATGCCTCTGCATGTCGAGTGGTAGGGCGCACGTGTTTGCGAGAGCAACAACGACTGAAGGACTGTTGGTTAGACAATCTTCCACCGTCATGGGCCTCCCAAGCCCAAGCTGGAGGCTCGGCCTCCACAGAGCCGCTCCCGTGGGCTAAGAAGCCGACGCCTGCCCAAGGCCCCTCTCCGACGAGCCCTCGCCCCTGGGTTTCTTCTCCCTCGGGGCCTTCTCTCTAGCCTCTTCGGCAGGGTGCTGCCGAGCTCTCGAGTCGCGGCCCTCAGACTGTGACCTCTTCTCAGCCCGGCCCCCCTCTCTAGAGGTCTCAGCAGAGCACTGTCTAGCTGGACCAACAACAACAGTTCCAGCAGCAGTGCCAGCGACACCAGCAACAGGAACCCCAGCGCTCCCCGAGACCGCAGAGGTGGAGGGAGCTCGACCTCCAAAAAGTTTCGCCCCCAGGTTTTTCACCTTCACAACTGGGCGTCTTTTCTCCATCTCCTCTCGCCTTTCTTCTTCTCGGTTGGAGGGGGACGAATAGCTCTCAACGAGCTGGGCCAAATCAACAGCCTTCAAGCTGGCGGGCGCAAGCTCCTCCCTCTTGATGTAAGTGTGGTACCTCGGTTCGTATCCAAGCAAGGACCAGGGGGCTCGCCCGTGGTGGCCTTGATACTCGCGCACAGTCTCAGCCAGCCGTAGTTCCGCTTCTAGCCGACACGCTCAGGCCCCAGCTTCCTCTGGCTGATCTCTGCACAACAAAAGATAACGTCAGCTCGACAGAACAAAAGAAGGAAAAAAACAAGAGCACTCTGAGCTCGGTAATTACTTGAAGGAACCCCGAAGTGTCGAGAAATCCTGTACAATTCCTCCGCATCGGTCTCTTCCTTGCCGAACTCCCAGTTGCCAGAGACGAACAGACGATCGTCCCCAGCATGTCTGTTTGAGTCCTCCAAGTCGTGAACGAATGACTTCAACTTCGGCTTCCCCTAGAGGTAGTAACTATGACCGTCCCCTGCAGTCTTGCAAATGTCATATACGTCCTCAATGTCATGAACATCGAGGTTGATGCTCAATATCTTGTTGAGTTCGGGGACTCCCAGTATGACCTTGTAGCCATTGGGCATCAGCTGGCATGGGCCGAGGTGCCATGTCGCCAAGCAGGTCCTAAAAAGAGGGTGGACGGGGAACCTAACCCCTCCCTCTATTATTGAAACTAACGAGAATGGCATCCAACCATCCCAAAAGGAGTAACCCTCAAAGATGTTCTTCGGGTTATCCAGTTTGGTTGGGACATCATCTGGGATCCCATACATCTCCCTGAAACCATCCTTGGCCTCAGGGGTCTCCGCCCAACTCATATAAGATCTCATTTTCCTACAAATGGAGATGCCGGAAAGGGCAGAAGCAGAAGCCCTAAACCCTATAGCAGAACCCCAAAACAAAAAAAAGCCGGTGCGCAAAAGACAGGGACAGGGAGGAAGACTCACAGAAAAGAAACAATCTCCAAACTTTGGTTCACTAAGTCAGAGTTCCAGCAAGGCTTCGGCGGGGTTTTTTCCTCTCGCAACAGAGCTTTCTCTGATGAATGCCAAAGTAAAGAGACGAAGGAGGAAAAACCCTATTTATAGACGGAATGACGCCCGTTTAAATTCCTAAAGGCACGCGTCGCTTCGAATCCGCTGAACGACCAACCAGATGGAAACACGTGGCACTGCCAGTTCATCTCCCACTGAGATCCAGACGCTCTATTTATTACCTTGGGAAGGCAAAACAGCAGCGTACTATTTATTGCCTCAGGCGAATGAAGCGTCACCAACCTAATATTTATCACCTCGGGCAGACGAAGCATCACCAACGTGCTATTTATTGTCTCGGGCAGGCAAACAGACTTCATGATAAAGATCAGATGTCATCAGCCAACACCGAGATGAAATTCAAATCGATACCTCAAATCCTCTCAACACAATACTTAGCTCCCGACATCAAAAAGTTGAAGAACTTCAAGAGGTCGCGAGTTAGGGGGCAATTGTGTGGGGTGTTTTTCTAAGAGTAGGATTACGCTAGTCTCGGTAACGATACCAGCTCAGCTCATTCCGATCTCGATATCCAAGTTCGGCAATAGTGCCAAGATTCATCTAGCTCGGTAATGGTACCAGCTAGACATCTCATCTCAGCTCGACAAACAATGCCAGCTAGCGCCAAGCTTGAGCTAGCCTCGATAAGGGTACCAACTAGGCTCATCTCGGTCTCGATATAAGGCACCTCGGCAATAGTGTCAGGATGCATCCAAATTTGGTCTTAGTATCATCTTCAGGTCGGTACATCCACAGAGATGAGTACTAAACTATGATTGTACTTCCACAAAGTTACGACTACGTTACAGAACGTGCTGACAGAGAAGACAGGCGCCGGATAATGATCAGGTGTCGTCTTGATCAATCACATCCACATTAATATGAGAGGTCATCTCTTGATTCGACCAGACAGTATCTCCACCTACCCCCATTAAGGGTGGGCCAGGTAAAATCTCTACATATAGACGGATACCAATCCCTTCTCAGGTAGGCAAAAAAACACTTCTGATGACGCCTTAACATGCAATGCTAGCATACTTGCCCTTCTTCTCCATCCTTTGTTTTGTGATAGCACTAACTCAGGCATCGGAGAGCCTTCGGCTGACGGCTGCCAGGGTCTTTGATCTCTATTTCTCCTTCCCTTTCAGATTCCAAGGCGACCCATCTTCCCCAAAGAAGCTTAAACAACATCACTATGAGTTTCACACTCACCTAACTAAGTCCGTAATTTTTTAGGCACTCACAGTTACATATTGGAAGTTGAGAGTTATCCAATCAAGATCATAAGTTGTGGTCAAAATCACATCCTTAATATAGTAATAATAAGTAGATCGTGCAATGGTATGTTTAGTAGTGAGAAGGGTTTTCTTTGTACTAATACAAGATTTGGACCGATTGATCATATGATGAGAATTGGAGGTGGAGTTCTATGGAGGACAATTTTGAGAAGAAACTTGGTGCAAAGAAGCTGAGGAGGAAACCAGGTGTAACAAAGAATTCAAGGATGGACCTGAGAAGCTGTCTGCACGAAGTGGGGAGTGTATACAACTATGGGAGAAGTGGATGAATCAGTGGGTCCATGGTCTTAAGAGGAGAGAATTGGTAGAGTAGATGGTATAGGACTGTGTGCTTGAGAGGGAATAAATGGTAGAAGCTATGTTAGGTCGTTGTACTGCAATGGGAATAGTCGGTCTCTGTACTTCATGAGAAGTTAGTGTAGCAAGAGATTGTAGAACAGGGGAGCAGGCCCCTGTTTCGATGAAAGTTCCTTACCTTGCAACTGTGGTAGAGGAAGAGCCAGAGCGTATTGACACAGTGGGACCATCACTAGAATTAGAGGAATTTACGGGGAAAACCCCCATAGGATCCCATAGTATTGATGAGGACCCACTAGGACGTTGGAGTCCTTTGGTCTCATTTTTCTTTTCTTTTCTTTGGGATGGTTGATATGGACCAATTTGCTCCACTCCCACCATCTGATCCACCATCACCACGCACGCCCCTCCCTTCCTCATCATCCGCTCCATCTCCCTCGCTTACCTATCTGGAAACATCGCCTATTGAATTGAGTAGTGGGTTAAAGGAGGAGGAAGCTCTCTGTTCTCCTCATCTTCTTCATTATCATCATCATCATCATCCATCCACGATCATCGTTATGATGCTGTCTGCAGCACCTGTGGAAGCATAGCCTAAAGCTCTTGCCGGCACGCCTAGTCCATCGAGATGTCGCGCTTGTCGATGGGAACCATGAAGCCACGGAAAATTGACCTGACGGAGATGCAGTCCTCCTAGGTCCGACAAATGCGGCAGAGGGAGGTGAAGTAGACTACAAGCATGTCGTCTTTGCGGGAGGTCGTCGAGTTTGTTGACCAGACGCCGAAGCCTCCACCGCCGAAGCCACCGGTGGAGGCAAGTGGATGGAGCAGTGGAAGGCGGAGATGAGGCTAAGGTTGGAGAAGTACTTCGTTGTCTGAGACCAGAGGGAGGTGGAGGAGTGGGGTTGGGGTTTCTTGGGATCTATGATGGAGGGTTGGGATTTGTTGTGGTCGATTGTGTGACAGAGATTTCTATGGAAGGTGGATGAGCGGTAGAAGAAGGGTTTCGAAGAGGACGAGTCCTAGACACCATCAGCAATAGCAGTAGCGGCCATTGATTTAGGATTTGATTCCGTGCTTTTCTCTATTTCTCAACTGATGGAGGAGAAGAAGAAGAGGGAATACGTTTTTCGTTGGTTCTCTGTCTCCAAACCCACCACCAGGTTCTGCACCAAGCAACTCTGCTGCGTCCTCTGCACCAATTTCAGGTTTTGGGTCGCCTTCCCTAACCCCTTCGAATGAGAACAATGAAAAAATGCGTAACCAAATGGATTCTAAAAATTCTTAAAAAGACCTCCAGTGAATGATCCCCAAACTAAGAACATGAAATCGAAACTCGTCTTCGAGCAACTCGCCCGACCCCTCATTGAACATGACAGGAATGGTCGATATCGACCATCACAGCTTAGCCATGACGGTCAATATCAACCAATTTTCCCATCATAAATTTTTAAACCCGCAACTGCTTTAGTTTTTTAACACGACAGAATGGTCGATATCGACCATTACAACTTAGTTCTGATGGTCAATATCGGTCAATCTGTCAATTAGATTTTCCTCATTCTGTATCTGCCTTATTTGCTGAAAATGACAAAATAATCGTAAAAGGACAAAAAAAAAAAAAAAAAGACTCAAATGCGATAAGAAAACCCCTCATGTCCAACATTCTATTAGGTCTTCACCCATATTATGAGGTTTCCCCGTAAATTCCTCCTAGAATTATTACGTTGAGATGGGAAAGGCCAAAGAGAAACCGGAAAAGAGGATGAAAACTGTGGTTTGCTGACAAGTAGTGCACCTTGGATGTGCCATGTGGGTCTCACTTTGATGTAGATGGACTACCTTTCTAGAGTTGGACCTGGAAAACCGTGATAGATGAGAAAGGTGAGAGGGCAAAGAAAGACTTGGAACTATAACTTCATTGGATGCAGATCCCTGTTTCGACCACTCAGGGGTGCCATATGAGAAGAATTTTTTTTTCAAAGAGGTATAAATTTTTAAAAAAAGATGGGATGTGATGTCTCAACCCCAAGTACACCCCGATTGGTCCGACCAAACTGGGGATCTATTTCCTTATCTCTTGACTTTCATTGTCTAGGAGGCACGTTCTCATTGGCTAATATAGGCGAAACAGGGGATCTGACTCTTCTGCAATGTTTGCCAATCAAATTATGTGTAGAGACATGCAAAGTGTTTCAAACCTGTTGTCTAGCCCGTTTACCGTTTGGTAATTTTATTGAAAAATAAAGGTAAATATCAAATCAAGAGAATAAAATATAAGTGAATTATGATTGTATTTTTTCTTTAGTTGTTTGGTAATGAATTTTTTTTACTTTTTGTATAAAAAGTATTTTTTATTAATCATTTAGTAGAGAAAAAATGTTGCTTTTTTGCCTTTCTTTTTTAAGAACGAGGAAATTTTGAAGACGAATACTTTTAATGTGACATCTTTTTGAAAAAATAGAGGTTTTATATTACTTTTACTTTAATAGTAAATTCTCAAACCGGAGGTATCATGTGTAAAATAGTGTAAATTAACTCTTGTTAAAGGAGAAAACAAGGAAACATACTGTAATTTTCAAATTTCTGGAGACTTGCAGAAACTTCTATTATTGAGAAAACAGTTTAAAAATTGTTCAATGATACCATTACAGCTGTTATAGATTTTCTTTAGTTGTCTTTTACAATACATAAATGAAATTTGTAACTGAATCTGATAAACTGCTGAATCAAATACAGAAACAATTGACACATGACTAAATCTAAAAGCTAAATTAAACAAATAAAAGAAAAGGTCTATAAACTTCTGCTGTCTCTTTTATTTGTTGATATGGACTGCTGCGGTCCCTTTAATCTTTTGGTTTAGACATAAATTTGGGTCATTGGGTCCGAGTCCCTTGTCCACCATCATATTCTTTCATGAATTTCAGGGTGTGGGCTATGATGCATTCCATCTGTTAATCCATATTTTTTTGCTAGGTTCCATGGCTTGACTAATTGGACTAACAGATGATGCAGTCCATTAAAAATGGATACATATCCAGGATTTGGGTCCATTAAAAATGTTGGTCTGGGTTGAAGTCCAACGTGTGGATCAAATTAAAATTTGTGTCTCAGTGCAGGTCCGTGGCTTCCATACACAAGGATCTTAAGACCTGATTAACTCTTGTATGGCTGTATTAAGCATATTCATTAAGTATATTATCAAAGTTTGTAAGTATATGGACCTTGGTTTGGGTCTGGATTCAGGCCCTTTGTTTTGAACTGGGTCCAGGTCTTTAATTTAACTTCAGGAATGTCATCTTGACCAAGGCAGGTCAGTGTCCGCTCATGGGTCCTCTTTCAGCAGTTTAGTTCAGGGTCTGAGTGCACCATGGGCCCAACCCAACCTGACCCCTTTTCATCTCTAGTAAGCCAGGTTATGAGTTTTTGCTGGACCTCCCCGGCTATTTGGGTAATTGAATCCTCAATGACCCATTTGTTGCATGGATTTGAATTCCCTGGAATTCATGGCAAAATGAGTTTTGAAAAAAATGAGTCAGGAGGTAAGGAGGTGAAGTATGTAATATGGTGAATTGGTGATGTTATAGATTGCACTGCACTCTTTTACAATTTGATTTATCATGATGATGGCTTTGTATTCATTTTTTATCACTCCTTAGGGCCTATTTGGATGCACAAGAAAGTACAAGAAAATAATATTTTTTATAATATAATCTTTCATTTTTCAAAGAAGAAAATCTTGTGCGTTTGGTAACTCAAGAAAAATTTGAAGAAAATATTCTTTTATTTCAAAAAGCTCAATATTCTCTCCTACAGCTCCCCCTTAGAAAACTTTCTACAAGATAAAAATCTTTCAAAATGACGATTACAATGTGGTAGAGTAAAGTAAAGACCTTGGTTCAACAAATCCATCATAATGTGTATGTTTACATATATAGAAAAGTGAAGTAAAAGTAAATCTCACAAGACGATAAATGTGGGGTAAAGTAAAGGTGGGATAAAGTACATGGTGAAGTAAAGTGGGAATGAATGGTAAGGTAGTTTCTTTTTTTTTTTTACTTTATTTAAACATTTTATCGTAGTTTTATATGGTAAATAAAAAGTGACTTGTTTACAGGTGTAGTAAATTAAAATAAAGATCGATGTCATATCATGGTAAAAGATGAGGTAAAGTAAGATCAGATGAAGTATGTGGTAAAGCAAAGTGAGAGAGAGAGTTATAAAGTAGTTGTTTTTTCATTTACTTTACTTTACTATACTTTACCATGGTTTTATGTGATAAAAGAAAAGTAATTTATGGTAAAAACATGAAAGTTAAACTTTACTTTACCACATTACTTTTTTTATCCTGACGTGGTAAATTACATATAAATTAAAATATTTAATAAAAAAATTCTTATAATGTAATTTACTTTAATCATAGCACCTTCCAAACATCTCAATTTAAAATCTGTAGTATTCTTCAAAAATTGTCAAACAGTAAAAAAATTATACTATTATAATATTGCATTATTGTATTCTATACTATTTTATTCTTACAATATTTAAATATATAAATATTTTATTCTGTAGACATCCAAACGGGCCCTGTTCATTCTCCATAAAAGAAGAGTTTATATGATTGCCATTTATGGACCTTTACATTTATTTCTTCAATTTTAATCATTTTTAGGAAGACATTTTCAGAATTTATAGGAATTCAATTCCATGCAAGCAAATGAACCATATATGATCCATATGATTGCTCTGAACATCCAAATATTCGGAATTCAGCAAATTTATCACTAAGTTACCTTAGAAAGCTGCAAAACTAATAGATAGGCTTAACTATTATAATATATTAAGTTAGAAGGTTTTGAATCCACTTTTGACTGTACTTTCTATTTTGACTGAAAGTTATTTTCAGTTTTTACCACTGCTAATATACTCTCCTTCCACTTTTCACTAATATACTTTCCCTAGTTATGGACTCTCATTTCCATCATTTCTAATATACATAGAATCCTACCTCTTTATACATACCCGTAATTAGCACGGGTATTTGTGCTAGTATGTTTTTATGCAAACAAATATGGCGTTATGAATTCATTCTATATGTGGTTAAAAATAAAGAACCAAAGGTGAATATAAAAAAGATCATCAAATAACGCCTCCATCTACGAAAAGTGAATCAAATAAAGATGGGAAATGAATACTCACTCATCACCCTAATAATTCAAATTACGGTCCCATTTAATTGCTACCTCGTATCATTCACCCCTCACCTCATATCATTCACACTTCATTTCTTCAATAATTTCAGTGGAACTCATGTGACTATAAATCATATGCATTTAATTCTTATGTATACAAATGTAAACAAAGAGGTACTTAAAACGATTACTAAAAGGGACCATGGGGGAACTACGTCATTAAATTGAAGCCATTGAAAAAAGAGACAATTCACCACCATGGCTTAAAACATGTTTTGTAGTCACCACAGCTGACATGTCAATTTACTTTGCCCATTGAAAGTTGCTATTACTTTACCCTCTGTTTGGGAAGGGGGGGTAATGGGGGGGGGGGGGGGGGGGGGGGGAGATAAAAACTTGGGGGAAAGTGGAGGGAAAATGATTTTGGAGGGTGTTTGGGAAGGGGAGAGGAAAAATGGAGAGAAAAATGATGTGCTATCCCTAAAAAATTTTCCCTCCAAAACAGGAGGAAAATGAGGGGAAAGTTTTGGAAATGACTAAACTGCCATTTTACTCTAATTGATTTTTTTTCAAAAGCAAAGATAAATTGGTCTTTGTCTCTGTACCTCACAAACAAAAAAAAGTATACTTTTTTCAATTTTCTTCCCACTACTTTTTTACTTCTCAAACAAGAGATTTTCCCTCTCCTCCCTTCATTTTCCTTCCCCCTCAAATTTTCCCTCCCTCCCCCTCTCCTCTTCCCTTCCCAAACGGAGGGTTAGTGGATGCTAGTGCAAAAGTCAATGCAGCGAGGTAAACTCAAAGCAAACTCGCAATCTAATCTACCAAGCACATACCACAAGAAGGGAAATACAAATTTAATGTGAAAACACTATTTAGAGAGAAAAATCATGATACAAAAAATCAATCATTATTGAATGGTTACAAGATATACTCACAGTTCCTTTATCTCAGTCAGTACGTCGACTTATGGACTGTAGTTGTTTTTGGAGAAGTCTTCGTTGCCACTACTACTCCGCAGCGCACAGCTTCCTGTGCTTGATCCTCCAATAACACATTGAGAACCAAGATGCACAAATCTTATACGAAGAAAAAGAAGCACTAACCTTTTTAGAGCAGTTCTTCAGTCCAATCTCTCAATGATAGTTCTAGAGAACAAAGAATCTCTCTTACGATTTTCTCACCTTAGAAGAGGAGAGCAATTTTTTGTGTGTCACTTAGGGTTGAGAGAATCACCCTTTAAATAGTCCTAAAATCGTGTCTTAAACTTCTAATCATAATGCAATCAAGATAGCATGACATCTCAAACTCTTCTTAAGAGTTCAGATCCAACGGGCTTCTTCGTCGACGCTCGCTATAGCGAGGTGACTAGCTCTCCCCGGGTTCGCTCTACCGAACTTCATCTTGGCTATAGCCAAAGTGCATTAAGGAATTTGGCTCTATTGCTCCAAAACTCTCCAGTCTTCGCTTCAGTTCTTCCGGCAACTCAACCTTAGCCCATTCTAAAATAAAATAGAAAATTACAACTCAAATGGACCCAAAGATTTTGCCCAACCCATAAATTAGCCAACAAAATAAAATCCTAACACCCATATTCTTAAGAATTTCTTCTTTCAAATAACAAATTACAGATCTTAATATTTCCCATTCCTTTCAAGGCATTTTAGAATAATGAAAGCAGTGAATGTAGTTCCAATACATTTTTAAGTTTTGCACACAACACACATATATATAATCAATATCCAGTATGACGGAAACCTTCATGTGCAATCACTAAAATAATTAATTATTAACAAAACTCAACCATAATGTAGTTTAGTGAAGACTTCATCACATGAATATTATACAAATGAACTCTCCCTGTGACAAAGTGTTATCACATCATATTTCTTTTTTCTTCAGAGTCTCCTCCTATGCATGAAGCTTTTAATAATACTTGAAGTCTTGAACACAAGTACCCCTGTCTTTATTATTATCTTTTTGCTAGTAGAGGATATTTTTATTAAACAGCAGAAGAGAAGAGTTGCAAGTCTCACAAGATTTTCTAATTTTATGTGCATGCCGCACGTGATTGTCCTTTGAGTTTGCGTAAGCAGCTGCATCATTGTTGGTCAGGGTGTCACATGAGCCATATCAGTAACAGTAACATTTGAATCCTAGTAGTTTTTCTACTCTATCTCTCTATTTCCGAGGCAATGGAAGCTCTTCTTTCACAAGAATACTTACCCAGATCTTGAGGCAAAACAGCTTGCCATAAGCAGAGAAATCCACAGACTTCTGGAAAACCTGTTTGGACACTGAGTCAGCTACTTTTTTACTTGAATCCAGATTCCAGACAAACTTATTATCGAACCCCAGTGCTCAACCCCACCAGCAGGCTACAGCCAGAGCTAGTGACATCCATTTGGCCTGATGTTTTGTCACTATCCAGTACCAGGACACATTGATGGAATGGCCTATAAATAATTGATTTACATCAGTGAGAACCCATGTATTTATTTATTTATTTATTTATTTGGCTATGGGAGGGTACTGACTTTTTGGGTTGGACTAATCCGTCTGCACCCAAAAGAAAGCCGGATAAACTCCCATGTAGCCCCAGTGTGGTAATGCAATTTCGAACCTATAATTTTCGAGTGCAAACCGTAGTTATAGTCCAACTGAGTTACCCCTTAGGGTTAGAACCCATGGTTTTGAAAGTTGGCGAATCTATTCATATTGGTCGTATTGGTGTGCATTAGTGCAATGTTGTTTTAGTAAGATCATAGCTCATGTCTGCTTGTCTTGGGCTGGATTGTAGATAGTATTTGCGTACAACATTTAGTGGTAGACCCAAAACTTTCATATGAGTGGGATGGATCCAAATGGGTAGTTGGATTTTGTGGACAAATCTTAGATTTTCATAAGAGTTTTTGAGGCGGACTTGAAGTTTAATTTTTATATGGATTTTGAAGGCGGACCATAAGATTTCGTTCAAGTTTTGAATGTGGATCCAAGTTTGACAGGTGCGACCACCCCCATTCAAATGTACGTGGGTATGCCCCTGATCTAGCGTCCATCTCAAAGATAGTATCAACTGCAAATGATACGAGTTTTAATGGAATGTCACATTAACACTCTTATGTCCCCTGTATTATTTAAACCAGCCAAGCGGGGCTGGACCAATTAGAGACCTCCATCTTGGGAAGATAACGTCGAGAAAGCTCCATATCTGGAGAAACACATCTCCTCTGGAGAAACACATCTCCTTTCATAAGAGTGAAACTTCATTCCTAAAAGAAATCGCATCCCCTCATGTAGGTAACTCGGGGATGATCCCTGGGCGGTAATGTAAAAAACAGGTTCAACCAATTGGGTGAACCCTGGTCTCATAGCCCTCTTTGTTTGAACTGTAGGTTGTAGGTATCATGTTTAAACCAATTTTATCGCAGTATTAATGCTCGGAAATAAATTTTTTAAAAAATAAATGAATCATTTATACCAAAACCTTGAGGCATTAGTAAAGACAACACATAGTCTTTTCAATACTCCTTTTGGCGCAAAGTCATTCGGATTGGAGTTCAAACTCGCGACTAGTTGAATCTGATAAATACTAACTAAATTTTCTTTAACTAACAACTCCTACAAAAACCTCGAGGCATGGGTAGATGCAGCATAAGTAGTTTTCAGTACTTCCTTCAGATAGAGCCCCCATCAACATTATATAGTGAGGCCCACCTCTTAGAGAAATTCGAGCTGCTCAAATAAATGCTCTTTTAGGGTATTTTCAAATTTCGTCCAATAAAATAAATTGAAAAATAAAATAATAAACCTAAAAAGATAAGTGGTTTCAGTGACACACCCACAGTATTACACCCACATTATATATTGGTAATACAAAGAAAGGGAATTTGCCTGATGGGAAGGACCTTCATGGGAATGTGTGACCATATCCTACCTTTTCCTTATCCTTGCTACTTAATTTAGCACTGATGTTTATACATGCCTTATCCTGTTAACATAACAACTCACTCTCTCTGTATCTATCTATCTTTATATTTGATCTACGGGACAATCTTGTCCATAGAGATTTTGGCCATATTTATCTATATGTCTATTTAGAGAGATTCTGCAAGGGAAAGAGAGATCTTGGGCATTGATCCAATTTATGTGTCTGGATTGATCTTTTATTTGGATGTATGCACCGTCCAATGGCAGAAGAGGTGGAGGATGGAAATATATCAATGAGATCTAGGGGAGTGCAAGATATCAATTCCACATTATATCAACCCCTTTAGTCATGGACTTCAAGTTTAACTGTGTTAGAGGACATCAACCTTTTTTCAATTGTAATCCAACGATGAATAATGGGTTAGATGAGCATCAAATTTGTGCCAGTGACAATTATATTGGAATGGATAGGGCCCGGGTAATACTACATTAGGGGTAGCTTGATCAAAGGCTTGCGAAGTCGATCAAGAAATAGGGTGAATGCAAATATTTCTTATCTAAATATGGACCACCTGGGAACCCTCAATAATAAAGGTGGAAATTTCCTTGATCTCATATTCAATGGTGAGGGCAGGTCCAAAGTCAAATTTGGTCTCATGTCATTAGGAGGAAAGGGGGTGTTACATTTGAGGGAGAGGAATCACAGGAATGGCCCAAGATGGTGTGCTTGCTAAGGAGATCAAAATCATATGCAAGTAAATATTTCCTTGTTGGCACAAACCCATTAACATTTCTTTGACCAATAGAAGAGATAACGTGGCTTGGTACATTGTACAAGATTCAAGAAAAGTTGCCATGTGAATCCTACCATAAGTGGTATAGCTCCAAACCCCAATTACCTAAAAAGTTCTAACCTTTCAAAAATGGCTTAGACTTTTCCCTTAGCTATCAGTTTATCTGCTTACAATTATCTCATCTGAAAGTCATAATTGTCTAATTAGTACAGATTTCTTAAGCAGCCCATCTTGGACTAGCCTGTCCAAGGACGATAGGATCACACACATGCTCAAGGATCGATCCGTGGGCCCTCAAGTAAAGGCATCACTTATGTAACCACGAGTCCAAACACAGCAAAAATGTAAAAAAAATTAAATAAATTCATGTACATAAATGCCAAACCAACGAGTGGGATTTATTTGTCTCACTCACTGATTTAAAATCTATAGCCCACCTATTAAAATCCAACAACTTAAAATAGGGGCTACAAGGGAGTTTATCCGGCTTCCCCTCTAGACCAGAAAGATTAATCAACCCAAAAAGTTGGAAAACCGCCTGTAGCAAAAAAAAAAGTAAAAAAATAAAAATATTGTTCCATGTCTTATTAAAGCTGGATGTTAGTTATTGAAAATATTATCTTCTTCACCCCCCAAGACATGCCATGAACAGTGAAGTCTGTGCCCCCAAAGACACCACTACCGAAAAGTCATGGAACAGCAATGTTTCACAAAAGATTATGTTTCCAATTACAGTGCAAATGGATTAACTCTAGCCGGCACCTGACTCAGCACCGACTCAGCTTGGTCAAAGTCAACCAAGGTATAGTCAAGGTTTATAACTTTGAATGTGAATGTCTCTAAATTATCATGACCAGCACCGTTAGATAAAATTTGTCTTACCAGTCACTGTCACAGGACCATTTCCACATTCACTGTAGAGAAAAAATTATCAAATTTCTTTAATTTGTTTTTAAGTCACAAGATTGTGTCCCAACTCCCAAAACATGTTATCCAAAATCACTTGAATGAGTAACCATCAACTTTATCAACAAAAACGGTATTTTTTTTTTGGGGGCGAATTGCAGGAATTTGCCAACTCTTGATCAGTTTCTTCTAAATGGAAACTCAATACAAATATTCTACGAGTACATGACAAAATAATTAAAAGAAATATATCCAGATCTGGACTCAAATCTAACATTCTTGATTGGACCCAAACCCCAAATAATTTACCTTGATTATTATTACACATATCATTAGCACATTATCACATGTAACAATTGTGTTACTATATTCTCCTGTAGATATGCGCTTTGTGAGAGTATGCATCCAGACCATTGCCAAAGGTGAGGCCCTACTAAATTTCACGCATGACAAATGGCACCGATGGGCCCTTTTTTTTTTTTTTTGCTATCGGAGGGTTCCCAACCCTTTGGGTTGGACTAATCCATCCGGACCCAGAGGGAAGCCGGGTAAATCCCCTGTAGCCCTAGTGTGGTAGCGGAGTTTCGAACCCACAACCTCCGGGAGCAAACCGTGGTCCTAGGCCAACTAAGCTACCCAACCTGAACACAATAAGTCGATAACCCTTTTTTTATGAGACCCACTTGGAGCCCTACCTATATGACCAGGGGGATCGAAATATCTCCCGCAACCCAACCGAACGGCATACCGTGATGAAAATGGAGGTTCCAATCAACATTCCAACCACTTGATCAACAACTTTTAAGTTTTCACCATCCAAAACAAGTACACAACCAATCCAATGATCTACTCCGTTAAGATGCATGCCAAATCTAAACCTAGGATCAATGAGTATAGGGGATAATCTACTTGGATCGATCACCACGTGGGACCCACTTACTGCCACCAATGAAGACTATTCACCAAATATCTAGAAAAAACCACCCATGTGGAGAACCAACCAACGGGACACACAGATTCTTAAAATGATATAAAAATCAAAGCATGACCAAATCCTACTAAAACATCATCTATTTATTCCTTGAGATCCTTCTTCCTCTTTTTCTTTCTCCTCCTCTCCCTCTCCCTCTCCCTCTCTACCTGTCAAACTTTCTCCCACCAACTTCATCTTCTCCATCTCTCACCACCTCCTTCTCCTCCTTCCATGGCCTCTGAAAACCACCACTCCTCTCATGGCCTAGTCGTCAGCTTTGGAGAAATGCTCATCGACTTCGTCCCAACAGTTTCTGGGGTCTCCCTAGCCGACGCCCCAGCCTTCCTCAAAGCGCCAGGCGGCGCACCCGCCAACGTCGCCATAGCCGTCTCCCGCCTCGGCGGCCACTCGGCCTTCGTCGGCAAGCTCGGAGACGACGAGTTCGGCCACATGCTCGCCAACATCTTGAAACAAAACGGCGTTAACAACGACGGCGTCCTCTTTGATAGATCAGCTCGCACAGCTCTCGCATTCGTCACCTTGCGATCGGATGGAGAACGTGAATTCATGTTCTATCGCAACCCCAGTGCTGATATGCTTCTCACCCCATCTGAGCTCAATCTTGAGCTTATCAGAAAGGTATTGTAACTATGTTCCTTGATTCTAAGACACCCACTTTCTGAAATCTCTGTTTTGATGATCTTGAGATTGAGATTTTTCATTATGGGGTGGTTACAGGCGAAGATTTTTCACTATGGGTCGATAAGTTTGATTGTAGAGCCGTGTAGATCTGCTCATATAAGAGCTATGGAAGTGGCTAAGGAAGCAGGGGCTCTGCTTTCCTATGATCCGAACCTCAGGTTGCCTCTGTGGCCCTCACCAGATGAGGCAAGGGAGAAGATTTTGAGCATTTGGGAGAGAGCAGATATTATCAAAGTCAGTGATAACGAGGTTGAATTCCTCACTGGGTGCGAGGCTTTGAATGATGATGCGATTATGTCTCTGTGGCATCCGGGGCTGAAGCTTTTGCTAGTCACCTTGGGTGAGAATGGCTGCAAGTACTACACTAAGGTTGGTTGGTGCCTTCAGAGAAACCATATCTCTATTTTTTTATTTATTTTTTTCCATGAAATCTTTGGAATCAGATCTTTTCCTCAAATGGGTGAAGTAGATTTCTGTCAATGATCACTAAAGTGGGGTATTTCTCTTCTTCTCTTGGTTTAATTTGTTGGGGTTTGACTACTTTTACTCTTGTTTTACCACACCCCCAATGCCAATTTGAAAGGATTGTGAATCAGTTGTGATTTTTTATTAATGAGATCTTTGATTGGAAGCACAATGAAGCTTTTTAATCTTCTGGGGTTTTGTCAAAATGTAGGATTTTAAGGGAACGGTAGATCCATTCAAAGTCAATACGGTGGATACAACAGGTGCTGGTGATGCATTTATAGGTTCCCTGTTAAGCAAGCTAGTGGACAGCCAATCTGTCATCGAAGTAAGTGATTTAATCTTCAATAGAAATTTACTATTATCAATCTCTGCTGCTGTTGCTACTGTTGTGAGATGATTTTCTTTTTTGACATTTTTCTTTTCTTCTTATGAATTGCAGGATGAGGGAAGATTGAGGGAAGTATTGAAATTTGCGAATGCATGTGGAGCAATCACTACAACCAAAAAAGGAGCAATCCCTGCTTTGCCCACTGAAATGGAGGCTCTGGAGCTATTAAGAGGGGAATAAAAAAAGACTACTACGTTTTTCTTCTCATTTATCTCATCTGCAAAAGGTGTTTTGTTGTTTACTTTCTCATTTACAGAGGACATGTTCACTTTCTCTGTTTTTTTTTTTTCTTTATTTAAAGAAATTACTTCTTTCTTTGTTTGTTTTGGTTTTTAACCCTATAAAAAGAGTGGAAGATTGCTTGCATCAATTTTAGATTCATGTGGATGGGAAGCTCAGATATGATGCTTGAGAATCTCCTATCTATCTTTGATATTTTCTTTTATGTATGGAAAGTATGGGGTGATCTTGAAAGGTCCATTAGGCCTTTTTAATTGATTGGATGAGTTCTAGTAAGTTACGGAAGCAGATCAAATCATGACATCAGAGAGAGAGAGGGGGGTCACTATCTAATGATCGTAGTTCTATTAACTGATTAATCTTGAAATGGCTTAATGCATTATACTCATAGAAAATCAAGCACGCCACTTCATCTCATATTTCTCACCATTGGGTGGACCAAAGCAAGTATTCTTGCCGTGACCAATTATCTGAAATTTATTGCCATGGTGCAGGAAGTGAGATGATCTCTTTACCAGTATCTAAGCCTTGTCCCATCAATTAGATGTCAGCTTAATGATGTTCAAAACCCAACAGGTCACAGCCATTTCTTCTTTATTCGAGGCATGAAAGTGATCTCTCTCTCTCTATTTGGACCACCTATTACCAATCCTACCTGCTTACATTTTACTAACCTTCGCTCCAACAATAAGTTGCCACCCGTACCAGTTTGACTCTGATTCTACTCACAGCTGAATCATGTCTTTTGGTTTGAGGTCCCAAATCAACTGTTTGGAGCTAGATATACATAGTATCCAGTCCACCATTGGATCGGTGAATACTACCATGGATGGCAAATGATTCTTGGTAATTCTTGGTAATGATTCTTGGAAAAACCAAGAAAGTTTTCATAGACCGTTCTTGTAATTTATTTATTAAGCATCTATTTGTAGGCCACTAAACTTTGAGAATTTTTGAGGCATTTCTTGGTAATGCCCTAACAATGGTGCAGGGCAACAAATAACTGAGTCATTGATGCCATATATATTGAATCCTGCCCCAACCTTAAAATTTTCTCCTTTTTTTGGGTAAAGCCTCAAGATTCTCTCTTAATGGGCCTATGACATCCCCCTTTTGCTTTCATGTGATTACCAAAATTATACTTCACAATTAGTACCATTGAATGGGTACAGATTACATCTATTCGGAGGCCTGAATACAGGGTGATGCACCAGAAACAGTTAGGGCCCTAATTTGCATCTTTGAATAGAGGGGGGACACACTGCAAACTCGGTTCACTGGTAAATGAGGGTTCATGTGTTTGGCTAACCCGACTTACTTGTAGGTGACTGTTGCTTTGTTTTATGGCATACATAACCAATTACAGGTAAACAGTGTTACAGAAAATTTGATTTGATCATTAGACAGTGCTCGGTCAAACCTGGATGATAGTGATCATGTCATGGCATCGGCATATTGACCCATAAAAATCTCTACAGTAAATCTAGTTGCAGATATTATATTCCATGGTCTTTTTCTGAATTACAGAGTTCTTACAGAAAGTCGTTCCTTGTTGATGAGATCCATCAAACCTTGCCTTCTACTTATTGAATAACAAATGGAAGGATAAAAATATTCCCCCAAGTACTACAATGCGATGGATTGTGGATAGCATTCACTCACCTCCATACGCAAATACCTCCATGTCTGCTTGCATCTTTCAAACTTTGCTTGCATGTGGGTAAGAAATGCAACTGCCCATGGTTCGTTCTCTCCTCCCATGCTAAGATCATATGGCACTGTGAAACTGCTCAAACACCAATATAGAGGCAGATTATAATCCTAATGTGTAGGCTTCTGATTAGTTTGCATGCAAGCATTTAAGTGTGTTCATCCACACAATATAATGCTCGAAATAGAGCCAATGGTGTCCTTTGCCTTAGCTTGGCCAATTGGAAAACAGAAGGCAAAACTCAGTTGTGCCTATCCAGGCACAAATAGATAAGGGTGTGTACGATTACATACAAAATTTATATATGAATTGGTTTAATTCAATGTGTGAAATGTAAGCAAATAGAGGTGTTATCAACATAGAATTAGATACATGCAGGAAAATTTTAGCTTAAGAAAAGTTGGCCAAAAAAAATTAATAAAAGAGGATAATGTGGAAAACATCTCTACATTTTAAAGAAATTAAAACACCAACCAAAGTGAGCAGCTGAAAATGGAGTGCGCAAATTGCACCACCTTATCCCACTACGACTTGTGCCCATAAAGGGTTTGTTTGCCTTTAACGCATGGGATAGATAAATGGTTTTACTTATGCAAATGTATGTGAAACACATTACCATGCCTTTAACACATTACCACTGCTTTACTAGAAATTTACTGAAAGTAAAGCAGTGGAAATTAGAATGATAAAAGGTTAAAGTTATTTATGTAATTAACAAGGAAAACCAACCTCAATAGTTCTTCTTGACAAGGCCCTTTACTTGATGCTTTGTTTCTGCAAATTATAACCACTTTTGTCTGTTAGTGCCTGTCTTCATGAACAAAATAGAAAACTTCTCTGAGGTAAGAATAAGAAAGCACCAAACCTGCCAACTACAACTTTGAAGAGATTTAGAGCCTTGGTGGAGAGATTATAGACAGCATCCGCAACATGCTCCTTGCTAAACAAATACACTATCGGATAACCAAGAAGCCATCTGAAACAAATGATATGAGAATGTAAAGATCACTATGGTTTAGAGTACAACAATGAAGTTGTGGGCAGTTCTCAGTGCTACACATGGAGGAAAAGGTCTACTACATGTGAAGGAAAAGGTCACAAGGGTTTAAGAGTGTCCTACTAAAGGTCTACGTTGCTGTGACTGAAGAAAAGTTGGTAAAGATGAGATCCCTATACTGTTAAGCTATTTTTAATGAAAAATTATCATTCGAGAAAAAAAAAGGAAAAAAAATAGAAGACAAGAATCTACCAAAGACTGATCACAACCAGAGGGATATATCATATATGGAAAGTCATCTCTTATCAGTTATCACAATTTAATGAGGAGGAAGACATCGAATGGCTAGGCACAAAAAACTTCAGTACACATGTTCACTGTGAAAATAAAATTGGAAATCTTCTGATAAATGGCAGGGGCAGCATGAATGTTGTGCTGCAAGAAGTCCTTAACAAATTGAAATTGTTGATGCAAGAACATCCTAAACCTCATAGGATTGCATGGGTGAAGACTCAAGAGACATGCTGTTTTGATGACAAAGAGATGTCAGGTTGACAAAATATGCAAAATAGGACAGAGAAACAATACAATATAGCATATCATTTAAATTTGAAATACAATACAATACAATGTAGTCGGTCTTTTAACAATATAGTACATCTTATAATCAATACATGTAACAATATCGTCCATCATTAACATCACTGAAGCCTTGTCCCATCTATTCCAGTTTGCCTTATACTATACAGTATAATTATGCCATCAGGCTATTTATCTATTAAAGCTACACAGTGCTTTGTGCCATTTTGTAGGGTACTGTGCTATTTTCATTGCCTCCAGCATTTCATGGCAGTCAATGAACTGACAAAGTGATTCTAGATCGTATGTACATGTGTGAGTGAGTATATGACCAACTAATTGTTCAGGTGCCATCAAGTACGGCAAAAAAATTACCCATTCAGGGTTGGCAGGGTAACTTCAGTATCCTGCATGCAGCTACTGAGGTCAATAAACACAGAAGATTGATAAGCAACAAGCTCACCAACATGAGATAAACCATCAGTCGCTTGTTCTGATGATTCGACCCCTTCATTTTTCATTGGAAGAGGGACATCTGGTAAGGCATCATCTTTCATTTCATTAACAGAAAATGTTGACGAAAATAGCTTTTGAATAGATGTGAGTTGTGATGCAACTATGTTCTGTTGTGTCTGTAACAGCATCTGCAAGAAAAAATAAGAATGTAATGGAGTCAGATTATAGTAGTCAACACATTGATGATTTCGATGATATCAAAGCCTGTAAAGCACAATATACCCTTGGCGGATCCTGTTCAAGGTCCACAAATAGCAGTTGTGAGCAGGAGCTAAGGCTCAACAGTGCATAATCAGCGAGCCCTTTGACATGTATCAAATAAATCATATCTTCTATGACCATTACTCTCAAAGGCTGTAAAACAGACGTCTCCTGTAGACCATTGAGACCCAATCATGATAAGAATCCATAAAATGACGTGATAAAGAGTTTTGGAGGAGGTAGAAAACAATGTGCATCTTCCACAGCTCATAACTTCTGCCAACTCATTACCCATGCACATGGTGATCACCATGCACGCCAATCTGAATCATCCAAACTGTGGGCTCCATTTAGATCGAGCACAAACCAGAAATCACATTGAATGTTTGAACCTATGTGTCCAATATGTGGCCATCAAAGAAATGGTAAATACAAAATAGTCAAAAGTCCAAATTCAGTAGGTAAAATACGACAGTTAATTGTCTGATTCACATCAGCTTTAGGCCCACAAGGAGTATGATTTGAATAGGCTAGATTGGCATGAATGTACCCAACACGTACAATTTTGATATGCAGCATCGAGTTTGATTGAGGAATAAATCTTCTGAGTTTGTAATTCATTTCTGAGAAAAGAAAAGACAAGTCAAAAAACTCTTTTTTTTTTTCAAGATCTTGAACTCTTATCAAGAACCTAATGGTTTGGGAAACTCGAGAGTTACACTTCAGGCTTCAACTGCTATGTTAAACCTAGGAGTTGTACTTAGGTTTTCCTCATGCACCAATGGGTGATACAGACTTTCACCACACCATGAGAGAAACTCCCATTTGAAAGATACAAATCTGATATAGAGTCAAAATCCACATAGCTCCACTGTAAACAAAAAATTCTCCATCCTGAGGGTCTGAATCAGTCGCCTCTCCCTCAGAAAGCTCTCTCTCAGAAAGCTCTCTCTCTCTCTTGTTAATTTTATAAAAATAAGATTTAAAAGATTGTTCATTGAGCATATCTAAATTTAGAAGAATAAGAAACAGGGATGCATCTTCAACATCCAAAAGGCAAGAAACAACACAGTAATATCCTTGGTGGCAAGCAAAGGAGATATGTTGCACACAAGTCTCCAAACAGAAAGGCTTCTCCACTATAGTCAATACAAGAAAAGCCTCAACCGGGGATGTAAATCTCTACCCAGAGACTAATTAAAAGCTCTACAAGTTGAGAGAGAAATAGGAAATGCAAAGAAGGTATGTGTTGTTTGCATGTATTTTGTTTTTTCCCCTATTTGACCCAATTAATTTTTCTTTTTATCCATGCACAAGCACAACCAATACCAAGTCTTGGGAAGTTTTTGTACGAAAAGTCGTAGGCTTCGTCTGTTGATTAGGGTTTAGTGTTATATTATTAGAAAAATCCAATGGGGAGGTAGTTTTTCTCATTTGCCACAAAAGAAAGTTCTCCAGCCATCTCCCATGGACAGACACACAGCAAGACAAAGCACGTCATTTGTGTTCCCTGTGCATGAGAATGGTTTTCTTTTGTATGCTTGGATACTTGGACATCAAAGTGAAGAGAAAATACTGCACTAAGATTAAGAAACCCAAGGAAAGTCTCCATATACCCCATGGAACATCATTGATTCCTGTAACGACATTGAAAAGAAAAATCTATTCCTTGGTCTGAAGGAAAATGTCTTAAACAAAGTAAGTTGTGTAAATGAAATGTGGTTCCATTTCAATCCATGATCCATTGATTTCCATACAGGGCAAGTGGCGAACAAAACTTGAAACTTGCAATACTAATAAAACAAGAGTGGTGCAACAGAATAAAAAATGACCAATAAGTTTCAGTAAATTGTATGTCACTAGAGATAAAATAGCAAATATCCAAATTGATTTGATATGCCCCATTAAATTATTAGAAGAGACATTTGAAGTTTGACCTTGTGGCAAAGATGGAGTAGTGCACATAAATTTTCTTGTAGTTCAGGCATCTTTCCACCATAATCCACCATAACAACCGGCCTTAGTTCTGTGCACAATGCTAAGATATCTGCCATGGAAATTTCTATATAATCAAAAAACATGACATGAGGATATCAAAAAAAAATATAAATGATTGGAACTATCATAATTTGCAAGGAAATAACCCACAAATGGAGCATTGACACTTTTGAGTCATTTGACTCATGAAGTATCATCTGTAGTTCCACCGTGACAGTTTCAAAGAAGAAGTTAGGTTATATAGATTTTTTTTTCTCTCTTTTTGAGAAGCAACAGGTAATTTTCCTTAGGAAAAATAAGAAATTTTGGATAAAAAACAAGAGCAACGAGATGAAGGTTACAGTTTGACAAGCACTCGGCCAAGCACCTGCCAATCTCTCACAATTCATAATACATCCCAAACAAAACTTTAGAGGCTAAAGCCCGTTCCATAATGCTTCGATTGGTAAAGAGCAAGAGATCTTTAAAGGAATTTATATGCCCTCGATGGTCCTTGTTCCTTAAATTCCTCTTCTTCCAAATTCCCGGCAAGTGTTAAATGAGATCAATTGCTAGAGAAAAATATACTTCCCACACATAAAGACCTCCAGCCCATCCATCAAAAAGCTCATCAAGAGACCCATGCAAGGAAGAAGTAAATCCAATGAAGTGACGACTGACGACTGACGAGAGTATATGTAAAGCCTATAGAACCACATAATGGAGAAAAATATGACCATGTGATTCTTCTTTTCTTACATTTGATGCATCCATTCCGGACCAGTTTATCCTTTCTTTATGAGAATTATGAGATGCTTGAGAGAATGATATCTCTTCCAAACTGCCAATTTCTTTCCCAATCCCTCAACAAATGGGCCCTAGGTAGAGGCATATAATGGGCCACTGCCAATAGCAAGGCCAATATACTTCAAGGAAGGTGACTCATAGACAAGCTGCATCAATACTCTCAACATTTGATGCAATCTGAGAGGGTAAAGCGCTCTCTCTGGTTGTTGTCTAACCAAAATTGTTGGCCAGAGGTTCGTGCTAGTCCAAGGTGAATCTAAACATGCAAAATCTCAAATCCATGTAGGTCTTGTCTTGCGGGTTCAGCTCCAATTAGGGAACAACATCATGACAATCATGGGAGATTAGGGGTTTGAAAGGTCTCCCAGTCATGGGGGACCCATGTATTAGCTCGTGGGGAAAAAGCCGATAAGGGGCATTAGAACTTCAAGCCTTTCTCCCATCAAACTCCCTTCTTGTCGACTTTGAGCCACCACCACATCCTGAAAAAGCCCAAAAGGGGCCTTGGGACTCTGTGTCTTCTCCAACCAGCCCTTTCCTCTTCAACTTCAAGTCTTCTCTCGACCACATTTTGACTAAGCATTTTCTCCCACCCTCTGAACCACTCCGGCATCAGTGCATTGGCATTGGTGGATCCCACTCTCTTAACTACTTAAAATAATACTTTTAATTTAATGTACAGCCATCTAAACTTTCTTGACAAGGTAGTGTTCTCAATGGACTTAATTAAGTCGGACTATATGTGCTTGAGCTCAATTTCCAATTTTATAATTGGGCTGCTCTCATTTGTATCTTTAGATATATTATTTTCTTCTTATCATTAGTCATCTAAAAGATATTTTATATATGGACTACTTCAATTGACCATCATTAGCCCCCCTCAAACAAAAATCCCGGGTCTGCCACTGCTCCCAGTGGCCTACTTGTGTGCGGAAAATGGGAAGATGACATCACATGACATTTTCTTTTGACTTTTGAGAGTCTCAAAGTTTTCCAAATCCTACCCATTAACTAAAAGTCGGATGGCTGTCAAAATTTGCATGATCATTTGAAGCACCCACAAAATCCCAGATGAGCATCAAATCAGAGTAAGTGCAGACAATCGGTCTGGGTGGCCTGACAAGCCAGGCCGTTCCATGATCTGGTGATTTCTCCTACTTTTTCCTACTTTCATATTTAGATTATGATGAAAATAGCTTCAATTCTGCAAATTAATGATACATTAGCTATAAAAAAAAGTAAAACCAGTGCGTCACGGTTATCGTGAGAATGGAACACATGCAGACCACAGTACAAAAAAAGATAACAGAACATTTTTAACCAAACCCAGAATCCTTAAACCCTAAAAAGTAACAGAAATTCAGCTGAATAAGCACACATACAGAGTATAGTCTAAGTTCTACACATAAAAATTCCTAGAGAGGGAGAATCTACAATACCATGAGCTAATTAAAGAAACCTAGAAAGATATAACAGATATCATCCAATTCCCATCAGACCCAGAAGCACAAATCCTACGAATCAATGGAAAACAGACAAGAAAACACAAAACGAGAAAGCAGAAGAAGAGAGGGGAGGACCTGTTTCAAGTCGACGCTTAGCTGCAGCTCTAAGACGCCATTTGACGCGAGGAATGCATGAATCCAACACCTTCAACACCTCCTCTACTTCTCCATTCGCCATGCGAAGAATATCCTCAAAAACGATGAGATTTGATGTACCCAACCAAACAGGGGATTTTGTGGATGTTTTCTTTGTTTATTTACAGATGAACACCTTCATTTTATGACAATCATCGACAAACACATGGACTAATAAATAAAAGACCATCATGGGTCCACCTTATGATAAATCACACTGGGCCCAACCTATTTAAGTGATGAATATCATTGTGATGAGCTCTCTCTAGTGATCAAATATCATTGGAATTATGGATTGGTGGTCATGCCCCTTTTCAGTGATGAGAAACCAGTATCAGGGTGTACATCCCCAATAATTTAGCCCGCTCTTTTCCATCCTAATAATGAAATCATGGTGACCTTCCAAATAATGAAATCACGGTGAGAGTGACCCATCCACTAAATAAATCATGAGGGGCACAGCGCGCATGCCCACTCAAATGGCCTGATTATCATTAGTCATACCAATCTAAAGATGAAATCGGAATAAGGCAATTATCAGATATGTTGGACGCATCACATGCTACGATCATCATCATAAGTTCCTGCACTTGGGCCACTGGGAATGTACCCTGAGGGCTGAGAATCATAAGAAACCATGTTTTTTATGTGGGTAATTTTTTCAGGCAGTTCTTTCCCCAGGCCCAGCCCTCATTATTACATCAGTGATTTTCTCATAAAGACAGTTCCAGTCAGTATCAGTTTTTCATCAATTGTATTGCACACTTTTGGTGTTAGTTCTGATCACTCCTATTGCTTTTCCTTAGTTTCTGGGTGCTTATATTGATGCCTGCTGTTTAGTCATCCCATCCAACGTTTATGGGTGTCTATTTTGATGTTTTGTTGTTTTGTCATCCCATCCAATGTTTCTGAGTGTTTATTTTGATGTTTGTTGTTTTGTCATCCCATCAAAAAAATGGCGTTCAATTATTAGTATTAATCATCATTTTTGCGATCGCCAATACAAATTGTAAGGCTAATATATGGACCATTTCCGTATAAATGTAACTTTATATTCATATATAATAGAGCATCACCATCACAAGTTATCATATCAGAATATGGGATTAACTATTAAGCATTTAATTGGTGACAAGGGTGACTGATACATGGTGAAATGTCAGTTACAAACAGAGATTTCAATTTTCAACAAGTAGTCTGTTGAAGGTGTGTGATCTCAGGTGAGATTTACTAACTCCTATCTTATGTATCAGGCCTTATACATACCAACAGAAAAATAGCAGCTAATACATGCAGCCTTGACAAGACAAAAAGATCCGCCTTTGGGGATCTGACTAGGCCAGGTTGATCTCAACAGTGTAGACTATAGATCAAGTCATTGCAAATGAACTCGAGTCTGCAAGATGAATGCTTGTTTGTAGCATCCATTTGGAGCATGTGGTTTTGATCAAACATGCAACTTATGATGCTTTTTATGCAGGCACGTGAATGCTGGGACTTTCAGGTCCCCCAGAGTACAATTGCAAAGAATGCTGATGAGATCCCACATCTGCAGTTACTTTGGAGTGTTTTTCATGACAGGCGCCCATATATCTGCACCGTTGCTTCGGACAACTTTTATAGTCCATGTGATCGGCACAAGGCACAGGCCGCGTCTTTGCAAGCTGTAGTACTCTCTTTCCTGAAAACAAATGATTGAATGCTTTGAATCAGGGTTAGGAACTCCTTTGAATGCATAAGCAATTGTGAGTGCTGATCATAACACCAATGCTCCTGGGTAGGTAAGAAAAACTGCAACAATGTTGACAAGGTACAGTTTTTTTGCTTTTGGCACTTTGAATTAGCATTCGCTGAACATTTTGGGCCTATTTGTTTCATGTAATTGAATTCCTAGGAATTCTAAGACTCTGCATTTCTTTAAGTGGCTAAAAATGACCATCAAATAACCTCCCCTGTAATGAGAATTCAATCAAGGGAAGATGGGAAATGAATACCCAGCCATCACCCTACTAATTCAAATACTAGGTTAGTCAAGGTCTGATCTGCATCTCGACCTTATATCCTTCAGCCTTCACCTCTTTAAGAATCCCTCAATGGAGCTTTTTTGACCATTAATTAATTCCTATATATTCCATTCAAACAAACAGGCCTTAAGTGAATTTTATCAAATCGTCTCTCTTAAAGGCACATGATTTAAATTTAAGAGGCACCGCTATCATATTACATAGCTTTATGTATATCAACGAGGAGAACAGGAGGGAGTTCTGCTCACCTGAAGTATCCCTGATGGTGCACTCTGGAGGTATGGGGCACTTAAAACCTGATACACCAAGACAAGATTTAGGACTGAAGCTGTAACTAGCTAAACTTCTTCTGAAACTCTTGACAGAATCCTGAATGAGACTATGCTGCATTGGATTTAATTAATGTGGTAGAAGTCGTAGCAACAAAAGAAGCTGCCTAACCTGAACTTGTTCTTGAAGGAACTTAATGTAACCCATTGCCTCTAGAAGTACTGAAGCTGTATCAGTCTGCAATCAACCCATGGACTTTCAGGGAAATAGAAAGAAAACAAATGAAAAGGAGTAAAACTCAGGAGAAAGAATGTTACAATCTCCTCAGATAATTTACTTAATGCATTACCTTTCCAAATGGTGATACCAGTTGCTGCAGAGCTGCTATTTTTTCTCCCAGTTTCTCTTTCCTCTCCTGTGTAACATTAGAAAGTTCAATTCTCAGCTACCAACAAAATGTCATTAAAAAAAAAATCAAAATGGAGGCCTAACTAAATGAGATGTCATCCCAATTTGCAATATGTAATAAAGCAATCCAAGCACTTGCTGATTAGTGTGCCTAACAAAACTTCCACCAAAGCAAGGCGGACTAGCCACGGAATGCCACGTCATATAGATGGACCGATCAGCATGTGATTGGGAAGGATTGCTTTGTCCCAAGGACATCAAATTATGAAGCTTCTGCACATAATGAAACAGAACATACCCTCATGGAAATGGACCCCTGTGTTTTGTTTCTCTTCACTGTGTTGCAAATGCCACTGCTGTGATCTAAAGACTCATGTCTTCTTTTCAGTTCTGTCACCGTCCCTACCATCATTTCCTGGCACAGTAAAAGGCAATGAGCAAAGAGCCTAGAAAATGAAAATCATCATTTGTATGTGACTACCGTTTAATCTGGAAGAGAATGGTTATGGGTGGGTTGGCATTGGCTTAACCCCAACAACGTTCACAGTAAATTGCGCATTCCATCTGTTTGGAGGCAAATGTCCATGCATCTGGAGGATCAATTTTATGGGCATCTCTTGGTTGGACCATTCTCTCATTTTTTACCAACAGTCAACATATTATGGGGCTTTAATCATTAGATCCTTTTATTTTCATTATAGAATATGGTCCAACAATTGAAATCTCAAGATTGATGGCCATTTGAATTGATCTAATATTAAAGAGGTTTATAGACTAAGGTGCTGTAAAATCTCTTTTTTTCTGGTGTTTGTGTGTATTTTTCTATTTGACTTACAACTGATTCAAATAGATGTTCAAGTATTTTAGACGGTTTGAAAAGTTTCTGAACAGCTTTAAGATCTTTTGCCTCTTTTTCAAAAAGCAACCAAGAGGTAGCTTTTTCAAATTGATATCAATATCTAAATCAACCAGACACATTTTTGTTTTTTGTTTTGTTTTGTTTTTTTTTTTTGACCACTTTGTTTGCAAAACGTTTATAATACAGCAAAGTGTGCATATGCCACTTTATGACAAATCTGCTTTTACACTTTTATTATATAATAACTTTGCCCAAGGAACATTCATAGCATGATAAGTTCGCTTTCTCCAATTGAATCAACAAATAGTATATTTGTAAAAAGGTCTAATTGAATCAGCTCTATTCCAAACTGATAAGGCCTGTTAGCAAGTGTTATATATTTGAAATAGAGCTGATTCGAATAGATTTGTTTGAAATAGAGCTGCTTCAATTAGACCTTCTTAGAAATAGACTGGCATGTCTGATTTAATTAGGAAAACCAAACTTGTCGCTTTTGAAAGTTACATGAGCAAATTTATCCTTTTATTATAAGTAGTATAGGCAAATTTATTATAAAGTAAAAGTAGTACAAGCAAATTTGTTATATTGTAAAAGTTATATAACAAACTTGTCACGAAAAAGCCAAAAGGTGACTGGCTGTTTTAGACATTTATGTCTATTTGTAAAAATTATATTTTGATAACTTTTTGGAAAAAGAGACAAAAGGTCTTAAAGCTGAATAAATTATAGCAAATAATCTAAAGCACTCAAAACATCTCTTTGAATTTAGTTTAAGTCAAACAGACATGAAAAGTAGACTTGTCAAGTGACACAAGTTCCATTGGGAAGTGACTACTATAACTAAAGTCATTGCCATTTGTTGCAAAAACCTTTTCATTCAATAATTTGAAGAAATAGTGTAAATATATGAATAAAAAGATGAAATGGAATAATTTATTAGAAAGAAGATGAGACTGAACCCACATGATGCACCATTAAATCATATTAAGCATTATGGGCATGTACAATAAATCACCTAGACATAGCCCATCTATCCATCTGTGTGAGACCCACTAAAGGAAAAATTAACTCATCCACCCATGTATCACCCACTAACTCATCCACATCAGACCCACTCATCTATCACCCACTAACCCATCCACATCAGACCCACTTGATGAACCATTGAACCAAATTGTTCATCTTTGTCCCAACTTAATCTCATAGCATTCACAATGGACCCACAACATTACAATCAACCTATCCCCTACCCAAGTGCAATTCAGGTTGGACTTGGGTTGTGCCCAATGGTCAGTTTTTAATTCAATTTTCTTCTCAGATAATATAAACCTCCTAAAAATGTATATATCTTTTTTTTAGGAAGAAAAATGTAAATATCTTGTAAATAATACTTAAGCATCTCTCCCAAATGAGTAAACACAAGTAGGCCCTACAGGAAGATTTGGTTTTTGGTGCTCTTCTTGGGTTCAGATTTGTTGGTGCAACTGCAAATACATCCATATCTGGGGAAGTGGGCCCATCCTACTATAACCAAGCTGCATACTGGTCCACAGACCAACCTAACAGGGGGCGTTTCTAGAACTGGAAAAGCAGGTGAAAGCTGCTCCCTGAAAGCAACAGCTGAATTTTGGTGCCAGTTCACAGCTAGGGCAGACGTACAAGTTAAGCTTTACCTTCCAAGGAATGGGCCCCACCATCCTACCCCATATAAACCCATTGCAAAAACAGCCCTGGGGATTCTGGGAAACATGGGTTTGTTGCCTCACCCATTTGCACCCAATTACAGGGACAAGGGAAACAAGTTACACGGGTATAAGGTATTTCATATTTACTCTATTGGCCAACCTAAACTCAAGCTAGTTAGGAACATGTGTGTGTGAGGGCGTCCAGCGTAGGAAAAACCAAAAAAGAAAAAAAAAATTAGTTGTCATCATAGCTAAGCTAGTTAAGTAATAGGTGCGTGAGATTGATAAGAATTATATTAATCATGTTTAGTTGGTTGGCAACCCCGCATGTCATCCAAGCAGGGCCGGCCCTGGGCAAGGGCTGTAAGTGCCCTTGCCCCGGGCCCATTTTTTGAGGGGGCCCAAAATCCCCAAAATCCCTTCTACTTTTTTTTTTTTTTCAATCATTTGGTGAAGGCAGGGCTCATCCAATGGATTCCATCGTCCTGGGCATCAATAGATCAATCATCAAATCATCTGAGAGTGCTTATTGCATCACTTATTTGAGCATCCATCAGAGGGGCCCACCAATGATATTTTATATTTGATGGCTGAAATTCTAGGAGAATCTGGTCTAGGGTTGGGATTATTTAGGGCTTTTTTTTTTTTACAAATAGATCATCAAGCCTTCAGCCCTACACCCGTTCTTCTCATTTGTTAGTGGGGCCCACCAATGATTTTTAATTCCCCATATATGATGCTTAAATTCTGGTCTGAGTTTTCTTTCTTTTCTTTTTTTTCAAATAGTTATACTTGGGCATCATCAACCCATTGTCAATCTTTCACATCAGTGGGACCCACCAATGATATTATCATATATGATGGCTGAAGAGGCCTAACTTTTACTCTTGCCCTGGGCCCTGAAAAATTCAGGACCGGCCCTGCATCCAAGTACGTATGGATTAATCCCTTAGTATGCCAAGCTTCTCTTCCTGCTTTGGGGGCTTCTTTTTCACACTTGTGTGGACTTTTTTCTTTGTCCCAGCCCCTAAGCTGAGGTATAAAATTTTTTTTTCTAATGGGCACATTGTAGGATAGGAACTCGATACTTTTATTGATCATATGTGGGTAAATGTTAGATGATAAGACCCATTTGTTTGTAGGGACACATTTTTTATTTTATTTTCTTTCATTTGTCTATTTCCTTTACTATAGAAAACAAATTCATGTGCTAAACAAAAATATATGATGAACCTAACCAGCTAACCTAAAGCGACTACAGAGTGTTAAAAAATTCAACATCTTTCAGAAATCGAATCGAATCCAATGGTAACAATGTCTATGATTAAGGCCAAACTTAGGCTATTGCTTATAAAACAAATAAGTCTGAGAGGATTAAATTGACCACAGATGGACCCCACATAGATTTCATACACTTATGTCCAAAGACATTATCTTATATAGAAAATTATGTCATTTTTAAGCTAACTTTTCTTTTTGCCCAAAACAAAAAAGCCACCTTTTCTATATTTCAAACATACTTAACTATTATGAATTTATAATATATTTGTTACAAATTAAAATACTTAATTATTCCATTATACCATTGTCGTTTAGTAACATTTGTCAAAGAAAGAAGATTCCCACTAGTATTTACTTTATGTAACCACTAGTGCATCTTTTTAATTTTTAAGTGAAGTGGTGGAAATTGATACTGTAAAAAGAAAAAAAAATTCACAATTTCGCCTTTTTTGTGTACACTAATTACAAAATCCTTTAAAATTAAAGGTGAGATTCACATCATCATGAGAGAAAAAATAATGATATGACATGATATAATATTTTTACCATCTATTTAAAATCTGAATTAACCCAAGCATTAGAATAACTTACATTAATCAATTCATAAGATTTTTCATAATTTATTGTAAAATGACTAAAACACAAGACTACAAACATATTCAAATTAGGTACATAAATCATAAATATACTATAAAATTCTAAAAGCAATAATTCAATTTTTTAACAAAAAAAAAACTGAGAAAATCATACTTAAAATTCTTCAAATGAAACTATTATTAATCTACAGCCCTATCATTAGTTTCCCATAAAATAAAATAAAAATTCTTCCATCTAATTTATGGATTCATTAAAAAAAAAATTCCACTTTCCTTACTCTTTTTTTCTTTACAGAGAGAGAGAGAGAGGGAGAGATATGCAAAAGAAACTCACCGTAAAAATGAGAACAAGAGAAAAAAATGAGTACTCCCACTCCAAGTCCGAGCTATATATATTTCTCCAGCAGCTTCAATTCCTAGGAAAAGCTTTTCCACCTTGTAAGAGGAAGAGCGAAAGATCAGGGAATTGAGTCCCACAGCATCAATCAGGAATACCCGATTGAACAAAAGTTCAAGATTCTAGAGAGAAAATCTGTAGAAATTAGTAGGAAATGTGATATTTCAAGCATTCCAGTGGCAGGAGGGATTTGAGAATTCTTGTCAGAGAATTCAAGGAATCGACCCCAAGACTTTGCAGAGAAAAAGAAGGGAGGAGGAAGATGAAGTGGGAAAGGGAGGAATTTGAGAGGAAATGTTTTGTGTTTGGAGAGTGTGAATATATAAGCGTCATTCGCTCGCGTCGCCCGTGTCGTGACAGCTCATCTCCAACCATGCGATGTGCGATTTTGCAAGCTGTTTTTCTCTTTTTTAGCTTGAACCCATGGTGGAGTAACTGTGGTTAAGAAAAGAAGCTTTAGAATTGGCTCGGCTCAGCTTGACCTTTTTTTTTTCTTTTTTTCTTTTTTTCTTTTTTTTTCATTTCAACATTATGTGAGTAGGGTTGTAAATAAGTTTGTTCTGGTTCAGATCCATGGTGGACTTAGAACCGGAATCGTTAAGGAAAAGGTGGAATCGGATCCGGAGCCGGAACTAGTTTATTGGTTCTGGAACGGGAACCAGAACCATATATGAGACGGGTCTGGATCCAGGCCCGGGTCTAGATAAATAATGATATTAAAAAAATATAATTTTTATGAGAGATTTTCAAAAATTGAAGTAATATATCGGGTCTCAGATCCCTGTGCCTAAACAAAGGTGGAACCGGACCCATTTACTTATCGGGGCTTAAATAAGTACTCATATCCGGTTTTTAACGGGTCGGAACCTCTGGGTAATCGAAGAATCAGGGACCCATTTACTTTCTTAGATGTGGGAAGTGATTTTCCATGAGCTTAAGGAAGAATAGTCTAATTTTCCTCTTCTTCAATGTGATAAGATAGTGCATCAAACCATGATTTAAAATCTCGGTCTCAGTCGCGTTATCGGCGGGCCGAAAAACCGATATGATATCGGTATCGGTCGTGGATATCGGTCCGTCGCGGTGTGAATTTTTTTTTAATTAAAAAAGATTTACAAAAATATCCAAAAAAATCAGAATATTAGAAAATACTAGAAATTAATATTTTTTTTTCCATTAGTAACAACAGTAAATCAAAAATCTCGGTCACCTTAAGTTATAAGTCATGTCTGTGTCGCAGTTCGTTGTCTTCTCCAGTATTTCATATAATGCAACCCTTATTGATACTCATAATCAATTTATTAGTGTAAAATATAAGAAAATATAGATAACATATCAAGTATTATTTAATACTAACTCAATCATCAAATAAGTTGTGAAATCCAAGACCATGAAGATAAAATATTAAAATCTGAAACATGATAGTGAGATAAATAAATAAAAAAACACTAGGACATCAAAAGGTTTATGATTTACCTTAAATTAAGGGGAGACTAGATAGATATATTGATGAGCATGACAGCCTAATTCTAAGTGGAGTGTCGCCCACGCTCGATGTCATCATCATCATCATTTATTCAGTATGGATTGTTAAATAATGCATAATAGTTAAAATAAGGGAATATGTTGAATTTCTTACCAAAATAAAATGATTTCTTCAAGAAATAATGTTTGAAATATGCAAGAAAATGAGCTAAGAATGAGGGGTTGCTCTAAGAGGATGAGTGGAGAGGAAGAATATGGGGGGAAGAATGAGGAAAAAAGTGAAAATTTTAGGTTTTTTTTCCATTATTCCATCTTTGCCGATATTTTGACTGAGATGGACCGATATATCGGCCAATATATCAGTTAAACCGATATTTTCAAAATATCGACCGAGATGGAGCGATATTTTGGTCTGTGATACCGAGACCAATATCACACCAAAATATCGGATCAGTATCGACCGATATTTTATACCATGCATCAAACCATGGGGAAAAAGAATAATCATTGTAATACTACATGCATCCCTACAACCATATATATATATATATGTGAAAATATTCATGTGCATCCATCCCTCACCATGTTATGGTGAGGGACAACATAGTAGGGTTGACTTTATAACACATCCGAACCATCCACACACATAGAACCCCCTTAAGTACACTAGACTCATTGAATTTTTACATATCAAAATGGATTGGACCGTTTGATCGAGGGTCAAAATTTTTCTATTATTGGAGGGTGGGTTTCGAACCCTTTGGACTGGACTGATTCCTCCGAGCCCAAAGAAAATCCAGGTAAACTCCCATGTAGCTCCCGTGGTAGTGCAGTTTCGAACATACAACCTTCCGGTGCAAACTATGGTCTTATGCCAACTGAGCTAGCCCTTCAGGTTCTCCACAACCATATACAATTTATAGGTGTGTACTTTTCTATACACTTGTAATAGTTATTTGACAATATATAGAGAGGCCTAAATAATGTAGCCCTTGGTTAAAGGAAACATAGGGGTCAAATATAGGGCGCTGGGAACCACTCATGTGTTGTATCTGAATCTAACATCAATTTTAACATAGAGACTAAGTTTAGACTTTGAATTCGAAATGAGATGTACTCCCCCATCAATATAATTATAGGAAAGAGCTATAATTAGATAAAACATTTTAAAAATAAATTCTTAAATAAACAAGTGGGGATATTAAATAGTATTTAATTAGAGATAAGTAGACCTTTAAATTAAAATATGCATGGATTTGGATCTAAATCCCGTTTTCTTGCTGATGAGAAAATTAAAAAGAGTTTTATACTTGTTTTAGTCAAAATTAGAGATGTTGGACTTTGGCATAATGAGATTCACATTTGCATCCTTGACCCTAGTACCCTTGACCATGAAGGGTTTATATTTATAAGCAATTTGCATGCAAACAAGGCTGAGCCAAAGTGCATGGTTCTAGCCGATTTGGCCATCGGCGCGGCGCCAAGGACGCGCATGAGGACCGCTGCTGTTATATTATATGACGTTCGTCATCCGCCACTGGCTTTCCCTTTTGGCGGGAGATTGGCGTCGAGCAGGTAGTTTTCTGGAAGTGGGCCCCAAATGTTCCCCGGTCCCACTTATTCCCGCTCCCATATACGGGTCGTTCTCCAGGTGGGGCCCACGTTCCTTATGACAGTGCCCTAAAAGTCCACATACGGATGGATTTTAGTCTTCGTGGGACCCACGCGCTTCCATGTCGTCAGCACACTGATTCCGTTCCAATTCCATCCATAATTTTGACTGATTTACCCCCCACGACTTTCTTCCAGAGATTTCTAAACCCTCTAATGACGAAAATGCCCCGCTATGTTAGAGGACACAACGGTGAAACTTGAAAAGGTCCCGTAGCATTCGATGGGTAAAAATGGAAAAGAAAAGTGAACAATGATTGTCCCAATTTTAATGATTCATCTGGGGCAGTGAGTGGCCCACTGGAGATTTCATGGAATAGATTGGGATGAGTTCTGAGCCCATCAAGGGCCCGATAAGATTTCATCATCAAATGCAAATGCTGCCTTTAACTTAATTGAGATTTTTAGCATGAGATTTTGTTAGTTTCCTATTTTTGTCATTGTATTTCTCTATTGTTGGTGCTTTTTTTCTGTTAATGAAATTCATTTCGTTTTTTTACAAAGTAATAATTAATTGAAGTAGAGAACAAGGAATTGCCCAAAAGTGTTCATCTTCAGTCCTTGAGTTCCAAATCATACACAATCATGTTGTTTTTGTTTGTTGCTTGGGTTTTAATTCCTAAATAGGAGCTGCTGCCGGGTTCTATTTCATTGTCAGGGTCTCTCATAAGCCTCTCAGCCCCTTTAGCATGGGGAAAAAAAAAGACTTAATTGAAGGTAAATGATACGATTTAAATAAGAGAAAAAAAAAACTTGAAGTTACATGTTTGAGAATATTTATTTTATTTGAAAAATGGTACATATATTCCAAAAGGTAATGGAAACAAAAGCATAGGGCGGTGCTCCTAATTAGCTGCAACGCAAAGTCATAAAACACCCGAGAGAGAGCAAACACCAAAGATCCACAAATGGGTCAATCCAAAAAAAACCCCATCGCTTGGGCCAAACTAAAGAAGCCCGCAGCATGGACTAGGCAAAGGAAGAACCAAAAAGCAACTCTAGAAAATTAGGAATAAAAATAAATAAATCATAGAATCATCTGTCATCACTATTGATTGTGTTAAAATTCCTTAGGTGCCTAGCAACTCTATTCTAAGGAGATGTAGAGACTGCTTATTTAGTGGTGATTATGCTTTTGATTTTAGTGGAACTTAAGATGGAAAAGAAATTATGTTGGAGATGGAAAAGATAAAGTCTAAGCTAAAGGGCGTATAAACAAGCACTTCTCTAGTTTAAAGGGCGTATAAAGGGCGTATAAATTATGTTGGCTTTAGCTTAAAGTCCACCTATCATGATACTGCTTGGCATGTTAACTCTTCTTGGTGCGATCTTCTTTGGTTTAAAGGGCGTATAAACAAGCACAGTATGATCACTTGGTTGGCTCTTCATAACTGCTTGAAGACTAAAGATGTTCTAGCAACTAAGCAGATTTTCCATTACCTGATTTGTGTGCTTTGCAATTGCTCTCTTGGAAGCTACAAACACATCATGACTGCTTGCATTTATAGCACGAACATTTGGGATTCTACAGTTGCTTCTTTTGGTGCTACTACCCAAAGAGTTAAGCACACTGTTGAGCAAATGAGAGATATCCTTTCTAATTGTACCCATAGGAATGAAGATGATATTACTATGGCGAAGTTATGTTTCCCTGCATTTACTTGGCACATATGGTATGAGCGTAACTATTGGATTTTTCGGAATAAAGCTCGCCCGTGGGAAGCTGTCCTCCATGATACTAAAGCCCCGATTCATTCGAGAGAAAATTACCTTAATGTTGCGGTTTCTTCCCACATTGCAGCAACTTCGGACCTATTTGCACACTCAAACCACATTCTTACTAAACCTATCCCATTTAACTCTGCAAACTAGAATCTCCTTCTTTCTTCTAGAGATAATTTTACAATGGGCTTCTTAAAGAGAAAAACAAACACTATACTCTGAATAAAGACTGTTGTTGATAGTGATCCTTTCAATGCAACTTCTACTCTTCTTTAAAAAGCTTCCAAGTATTCCAACTCTCTAGTGGTGCGGCGGACATGAAATTAATCAGCTCTACTCTTACCAACCCAAACCTTTCTCCTTGGAAACATAGGTTCCAAGCTCACAGGATGGCTCTCCTTTTCATTAGTCTTAACTCAACCATTTGCTCTTATTTTGACAAAAAAAAAAAAAAAAAAAAAAAAAGCTTATGCTTGGTCCTAGTCTGCAGCTCATCTTAAAAATCACAATTGCATCATCAATGGCCCCACCTAATGCTTTGTAAGTTTGTTGGCTTTGACCATGTGGGTTTGTTGTTTTAACTAGTTATAGGCTTCCAATTATCTTTGTCTTGTTTTTTGGCATTGTAGGTGGTTGTGATCACGGTACCTAAAATCTGTTTCACTGTTGTGTATTTTTGTCTTCTTCTTGATATATACAAATCTTAACTTGCAAAAAAAGAAAAAAAAAAGATAAAGTTTAAGGGCTTGTTTCTTTACAAGCATCTTTTATAGGAATTTTGGCTGTCTACGAATTCATAAATTTCATCGATAATGAATTTTATGTTCACTTATTGGAGTTCCCCGCATTTGAGGCAAGTAGTATTTTGAGATCTCAAAATGGTGAATTTCTCAAATGCTAGCCTTTAGCATTTACAAATCTAGCCATTCCGGGAGAACTGGTTGTGACTTCCCGCATTCTGAGAGGCTGTCTTGCAACACCGACTCTTCCTAACGGTTTGCGACTGCACAAAAATGAGGTTTAATCATCTTCTTCCTCTAAACTCCTTTCATCCACATTCTTTATTTCTCTGTGGGTTTTTTTTTTTTTTCCATTGTGTTGCATGACTTTTTTATGGAGTGTTTTGATTGGAAAGGGAAAAAAAAAGGGTTTTGGGGGGGTTTTGATGAAATGAGGAACAACTCACCTTCTCCTCTCTCCCTCTCTCATTCATATAACTGAAGGTCAAGATTTTTAGCTTTTTAGGTTTTTCTTTGACTTGAGAGAGAGGGAGGGAGAGAAAGCAGAGACATCCTTCTTCTTTTGCATTTTCGTTTGGATTCCTTTAATGTTGTTTTTCCCATGGTGAACATATCTTTCATTTCATCTAATATGGGGTTTAATTTTGCCATCGTGGAATAGGTGCATGATGCATAAACATGTAAAAAATCAACTTAGAGATTCAAGTAGTTATGAGAAGGGGATTTGTGGAACTTAGGTTGGATAAGATTCTAAAGCAAGAATCGTAGTATGAAAGAAACAAGGAAATTAGTAATGCCAAAATTCAACGGCATGTCAAAGTTCCAGCATCCCAAATTCTGCGAGATCCAATAGACAGTCTATAAATTCCTGTAAAGAAAAAAGGCTCTAGGGTTTTTCATAATTCCGTTTGAGTGTTAAAGGCCATAGTTGTTTGCATGGAATTAGATTTTTTTGGTAATTCATGATAACATGGGTTTTAACATAAGATTATTAAAGAGGGAAGGGGTGGAGGATGATGCAAATGGAGATGTAGATGGGACTTAACTTTGAATTATGATGATTTATGGAATTTATTTTAATCTCCCTTTAATTCAATCTTCAATAAAATGGAGACTATGTCATAACCTTTTATGGATATTCCCTTTTGTAAAGTTTAGCTGCTTTTATAAATTCATTTTTTTAGAATTCATAGGGATGGCTGGCTTTAGCCATTTGGGTGTTCAAAAACTAAGTGGGAATAATAATTACATGCACACCGATAACATATAATGGAACATTCCTATACCACTTTTTCCCCACGTCCAAGCACCCCTTGAAGTCACAAAGGATCATTTGTCTTTATGTAAAAGTTAAACATGGAGATGAAATTTCTCAAACCGAAGATTAAAAAGAAGTCGTGCACATTTGACATTTCAGCTTAATCCTGTTCTTCACACCTTCAATGTTTACCAAAGGCTCAAAGGTCTCGATCAACTTCTTTTTGCCTTGATTTATCATGTGAGGAGTAAAAATACACGATATCTCTCTCTCTCTCTCTCTCTCTCTCTCTCTCTCTCTCATGAAAATGATCCATAGATAATGAAATCCTTTAGTTGTACAAAGTCTTACGATGGGCTCGCAAAAAACTTAGCTCATTTTTTATGCTTTTTCTTATAGAAAAGTAGTTGTACCAATATGAATTATAACGTAGTGCAAGAAAAACATGTCCTCAATCCTCATTTTTTATCCAGAAAATCAACTGCACAAGTGTAGTCCCAAGAAGATAAATCTTGCTATGATCGGATGCCTATAATTATCCAGTTGTGACTATTGAGCTACGTCTGACTGCCCATAACGCACAATTTGATCACTATATAAGTACGGTGGTGATTGCACTCCTTCTCATGAAATGCATTATTCAAAGGTTCTCTAATATCTTCCTTAATCAAATCAAATGTTGATGCCAAGAACTTCGATCCAGCTTACCCATAGAGAAAAGAAACTAATAAAAATAGAATGGAAATGACAAGTCACCTTTTTATAACCTAATCATGCCTTTAATTTGAATACTGATTTTCATAATGTGATTGAGACATTTGTGGGCTCTAAACGTTATTATCTTCCCATTCATGTTTAGTAGATGCTTGATTTGGGGTTCCTCTTACATCTCCAATGAAGCCTTTACATTGTGGCCAATTTGGCAGTTTATGATGTTATGTTTTTATGTACATTTGCATGCAATGTAAGGTAATTTTGGTGTTAGGGTGTACAAGTTATATTAATATATAATAATTTTTTTTAGATCAAAGAAAGCCATATACAAATGATGAAAATTTGATCGGATCATGAACCTAGATCCTAGTTTACCTAGATGCACTAATCAAACTAACCCGGAATATAAGAAATGTTCCAACATTCTCTATTGACTCATCGGTTGTGTGACATCTATGGCAAGGTGCACAGCTATCGTATATAAATGAGCTAAGTGTAAGAATTTACGTGGCTTGCATGTCATGGGTCCCATTTAAAATTAAGCGTTTGGGTTGGTCTAAGGATAATCTCTTGATAAAGTCCTCATCCATTAGTAAGTCGGGTCAGGATCCTCTTGAGGTTCAGACTTGCATTTAAACTTATGGTATCAACATCTAACTCATGTGGCAAATCTCCCCACTAGGCAAATGGTGAGGCATTCTAGAAGAAGTGAACTTCTAAAGCAAGCTTGACATCTCCATACTGCTTATTTAAAGGAGTCGGGAGTAGCGGTGGCAAAATCGGGTCAACATATCAACCCGACCCATAACCAAGCTGGTTTGTTTTTATCTGAATTTTAGAAATACCTAGTGTTTGTATTTCTGCTTTTTTTTTTTTTACGACGGAGGGTGTCCCAGCCCTTTGGGTCAAACTAATCCCTATGAGCCCAGGATGAGCCAAATAAATCCCTTATGACCTCAGTGTGGTAGTGCAGATGATTAAAAGTGAAGAATCAAATGCCAGTACTTCAAAAATCGCTCTCTCCTTATGAAAATCCTAAGAAAGTCAAGGCCTTATTTATATGCCTACCTTATTATATCCCTGGCCCCTTTCCTATCTATTCTATTCAAACAACTAGAGACAAAGTAAATGCATGAGTTTTTTTTTTTTTTAGATTTTATAATGCAATTGGACTTAATCAATGCCTGAAATTTTGTATTATCCTAATCTACATTCAAATATTTCCTTTGCGATGCCTTCTTTGATTGCCATGCACACAATTAGGTGTCGCTGAAATTGGTAATTTCTCAAAGTTCTAAACATAAAGATTTAAAGAAGCACCCCCCGCACCCCCCCACAAGCTTAAGCGAATGAAGTTAAAAGAAAACACTGTTCCACCTTAACCAATGTGAAACAATCTACCATAGACGTAAAGAGAGAACTCATTCTTTTCTTCTTTATCACAAAAAAAAAAAAGGAAAAAAATGTTAGAGTGCAGATTTTCTTAACAGTCCAATCCAACAGACATGCTTATATAGGGATGTAAATGGATCCCCGGTTCTCCGATTATCAGGAGGTTCCGACTCGTTGAAAACCGAGTTTGAGTTCTTATTTATGCCCAATAAGTAAACGGGTGCTGGTCCGATTATATCTTGGTTCCGACCCATAGACCCCACATATTACCTCATTCTTCAACAATCTCTCTTAAGAAACTATGTTTTTTCCCATATCATTCTCTATGTAGACCTAGACCCGGATCCGCTCCATGTACAGTTCTGGTTCCATCTTCTCATTCACAGTTCCGATTCCAAAACGGTTCCGGATATGAGTTCACCTTGTAGCTGGACTAGAACCAACCCGTTTACATCCCTATCCTAAATAACTAGGTGTAGAAAAATGTAACCCGGCCTATATTAGATTTGCACTTGATGCACATATATAACTCGACCTACATCTTATTCAGGTGAGTCGTGGGTCAAATAAACCTCATCGCAATAAAACAGGTTGGATTAGATGATGCCATATCCATTTAAATGGGTCACATTAGGGTCAATTGGCATATCTAACTAATTTAAATGGTTTGGTGTTCAGATTTTTTTATTTTAGGCCCTTTTTCCCACAATAAATTTCAAATATAACCTAATACTTGACAACCAGGGGCTTTTCAGTGAGAACGAGGGGTTGCTCAGTTGGTTGACAACCTTACTTCTCATCTAGATAAACAGAGATCAACCTTGGCCTCCCCCAACTCTTCACATGTGCAAGTTCTCACTCCCTGCATGTGTGAATCTCACTCCCCGCATATGTGGTTCTCTTCCCACGTGTGCGACTCCCTCAGGGTCCCAACCCCATTAGCCAGGATGTGGTTAAAGATGAGGAACGAAAAGTAAATACTGGAGAATGACCATCTAATAACATCCCCTTTAATGGAAATTGAATTGAGGGAAGGAGAGAAATGCATAATCAACTATCAACCTAGTAATTCAAATCCTAGAAAAATTAAAGTTCATCTAGATTGCTACCTTATATCATTAACCCCTAATTTCATATCTTTCACACCTAACCCCTATTAATAACTCTTGGATGGAGATAATTTGATCGTGAATTCCTTATATACATCTAATATTAGACATAAATTCACGTATACATGCATGATGAAAATGTTTCTTTGTTATAAGTTACAATCACTAAGATGTGTGTTTGCTTCTCATGTCTTATGTTGTAGTCCCAACCCAGACCTTACCTAGTGTGCGAGGGTTGCGGTCGAGGGTCTTGATGTGTCCGGGAGAATAGTCTTGTTAGGTAAAAATATGATGGGATACCCTTGTTATAAAAATTTAAAAAAATAAGAAAAAAATAAAAAAAAACCATGACACTGATAAACAGGTCCCTTCGTATATATATATATATATATATATATGTGTGTGTGTGTGTGTGTGTGTGTGTGAGGGCCCCCACCCCTATCTCTCATAATAAGGTGGGAGCATCTCTCATATATATATATATATATATATATATATATATATGGGTCAGCTCTCCTAAGCTCAAGCTTAGGTTAAGGTAAGCTCAAGTGTGTGGTGCGGCCCACTTGGGGACCCGCATGAGGATGGGGATGGAGGGATTAAAAAGACTCCCTGGGATCCTCTTCTCTAAAAAAAATTAGCCCCAACCGTGATTTATATCATCTCCATATGGGACCAAAAATTTAATGGTCAATAATCCACTCGGATCAATACATAGGTGATCAAACGGTCCGGTAAATTCGGATTTGACAGAAAGTTGGTGAAGATGTGCAATTTAGGGGGGTCATGTGTTTGGTACATTTGGATGGACCAAAGGTGAGCCCCACAAGCATGAGCTTACAAAAAACATTTCCAACCTTGAGCTTAGGAGAGCCTTGCTCATATATATATAAATATATATTTATATGGGAGATGCTCGTATGAGAGATGCTCTCACATTATTATGAGAGATAAGGTAGGGGGCCCTCACCTTACGATCTACTGCCAACAACTTAAATGTGAGGGCCCTTACTCCTATCTCTCATAGTAAAGTGAGAGATGCTCTCACAGAAACACCTCCTTATATAGAAAGTTTCAAGTGCATCCATTCCTCACAATAGGGTGAGGGCACTTTACCTTTTTTGCACATGAATTCCTCTTTTGTACTTCACCGTATATGCTTGAAATCCTCCTTTTGTACTTGAAAATTTCCATTTATAGAAGCATCCCTCACCCTATGGTGAGGGATAGATGCACTTTTGTACTTTTTGGAAAGATATGTTTTTCTACTTGAAATTTCTCAAAAAAAGAAAGCGTCTCTCACCCTATGTTTAGGAAATCTCTCACTTAAATATTACCATATATATATAGTCCCATGTTCGTACTTGAAGTGCTGAATTATGTTCAAAGTTTATATATATATATATATATATTTATATTTATATAGAGTCCCACGTTCGTACTTGGACTGCTGAATTATGTTCAAAGTTTCAAACTGGAGACAATGTGCCCAAACAAAGACTCCCTAAAATCATGGCACATGACATGGAGAAACTTTTGGGTATCTTGTACGGTTTTTTGGCGCAAATCACGTGCATCTGTGGCAGAATGAAGAAAAACTACACAATTAGGTCTATCTCCCATCTAACACGTTCATGGAATGGTACATATATCATTTGTCCCCCTCATCCATGTCATGGTCATATTAATTACATTACATTACATTGCTAGGTCAATTCATAAGGACGAAAACTTGGCCACCAACAAATTTCTGAGGCTTTCTGGGGTCTGAAAAAATCCAAATAAAAGTAACTAGGGTGAAATTAGATGGTCATTTTTGAAAATTGGCCCATAGGTTTTTTTTTTTTTTACTACTCTAGGCATAAATCCTATGCATTCAATTCCTACGTAAACACACTCATAAAACAAACAAGCTCTAAAACGTAATGCATATCAAAGGTTTGCAATCGTACATTAAAAGGTCGCCTTCCTTCCTAGAATTATTCGTGAAAAAAATAAAAGAATGAATGAATAAATAAATAATTAAAAATATGAACCGCCAATTGAGGACCCAAATCTTCAAAATTATTTTTGTCATGGACCCTTCTTGACAATGTCACAATCTTAAATTAGCAAAACGAATCTTTTGGTTATTAGTTGTTGGGGCTATCAAAAATGTTTTGGAAGGTGAGAAGTCCATGTTGACAGTGACCTTGTTTAGCTGGAATTAATTAGGAATTACAGGAATTGTAAAGTGAACGGCCTGGATTTGATTATCCTGATTCATACATATGTATCCATGTCATGTGAGACCTTGGAAGTGGAAGTAGATGGGGACACTTCTTGTACAAGGGAGATTTTTTCAAAAGGTGTTCCTGAGTCCTGATCAGTTGAACTGCTACTGCCATGAAATGAATTATAAATAACTAACAATGAACACCTACTTATGAGACCCACCTAGGGTCATGTCATTTATGGCCGAGAGGTGAGGGATCGAAAGATCTAAATAAAATTCAGGGCTATACAAAATATTAAGTTATCAATTCTACGGATCATCTTAATCCATTGATCTATGGATGGGATTGGACCCAAGTATCTTCTTTTGAGGGCACTCACTCTCGGTGGATCTCGAAAAAGCTTGAAACATGGGGTTGCCTCTGACTGTGATTGTGTTAAATTTGGGCTTATGACAATTCACTTGGGGGACCAACTTGTGAGAGAATTACTTGACCATCAGGTGACTCATAAAATGAGGCATGAGGCAGAGCAAAGATTTCAATGTATATTTATAAAAAGAATTTGCTTCACTTATTAAATTCAACACTTTGAAAGAACTTACCCTAGATCACCGCCTCAATCAAATATATATTCCTTGTAATACCCATCCTAGTGGATCTTTCACTAAAAGTGAGTGTGCTCAAGTGATTAAGATGCTCAACCAAATTCAAATATCCCCTTCAATGAATTTCTTTTTTTTAATTGCTGAAACAAGATGAAGGGGTGTTTATTTAGTTTTAATCAAAAGAATTCAATCAAAGGCATACAATAAATTGGCTGTAGAAACAAAGTAAAATCACACTGATTGGACGATCCTAGCCATTGAATTGGCAGCTTACAAGTTTACACATGATCCATGAGTTCATGAATTGTCAAATCCAAGTGAGTTCATAGTTCCTTTACTATCAAAGTAGGGCACTCTTTTGTGTGGATTAATAGGGCAGTGCTAGACAGTGCTTGGGCATTTTTATAAGAAAACCATCCCTCCTAGTTATGCCCACTAGAAAGCATGATGATCATGAAAGTCCATTGGGTAGTAAGAAATATATAAAACTTACCTATGTGCAAAATTTCGACTCTTCTAACCCTTTGCTCATGGATAGTAGATGGAGTTTAACGTAATTAGTTCAGCAGGAGAGGTCCTACTCTTCAACTTTCTTCTCTATGATTGAGAACAGCATAGAAAATTTACACTCAAAACAGTAGATTTGCTTAGGAACAAGACCTTACCATAATCTTATTGTTATCAATAATTTTATTTTATTCAATCTTTACGGCACTGACATGACCATATCAAATTATACTACTTTTTTTCTGAATAAGTTACTATTTTGTCAAGAAGATTACTTTAAGCAAAGCCCATTAGTCAAAAAGCTCTCTCTCTCTCTCTCTCTCTCTCTCTCTCTCTCTCTGTTGGAATTAATCAAATTGGTGGACCGACAAGATTCCTGCGGCCGCTCGATCTTGTCGGCAAGCGTTCATTGTTTGTGGGTGGTGATTAAAATAAGGCCTAATTTTGTCTTAAGGCTAATCTAATATTTGGACATCTCTTTCTTGTCCTGTATCAACTTAGTTAATATATACTTAAAAGATAGAACTAATATAAATCATCCAAGTTTGATAGGAATGTGTATGATTATTATACAATCCTCAAGCAATGGGTTATTAGTATGATAAAGTAAAGTAAAGCAAAAGCAAAACCCATGGTTTTGGTTAACCAGACCATTGAACTGATGGGACCTTACTTGGTTCCATGATGCCTCAAAACTAACCTAAACTGGGAGGTAGCAATCATTCTACAAATTTGGTGGGTCTTGAAGTAGGATGTATGTCTTGGAGCATTATATTCTCCTAGCCTCTTTTCCATGTTTTTATTTATTTATTTATTTATGTATTTATTTTAAGGCCAATCATCAAATGGCCCTCAAGTTGGTGGGTGTCTACATGCTGGGGAGCATTAGATCATTTGCACAGGAACAGCTCCATGCAACATTTTAGTAAGGAATTCGCATATTTGAGGATTTTATACCCTCTCCCTTTTAGCTGAGGACTTTGTAGGGGAGATTGTGCGTAGTAATCCTAAAAGAAAAAAAAAAGAGTCTTAGATGTCCTAAATCCCCCGGATGGATAATTGCCAAACTCATGCATTCCACAATTTTGTGAGAAGTGAAAATCTTTTTCCAAGGATTTGGTTGCCAAACATGATAGAAAAAATTATTGCACTAGAAAGCATATTTTATTTCGAAATCTGTATTACTCCCCAATGCCAAGAGAATTGAATAATTTAAAAACAAAATAGAATAATGTCATACTAATGTTCTATTATCATTATGTTTTTACAATATTTTACTTAATGACAAGGCACCTTAGTATCACAGTATTGATTGAGAACCAATCATTGATCCCCACGTTGATAGTTCTTTTCTTTGACCAATGGTTCAATCTAGCAAAATTATAATAATAATAATAATAATAATAAATAATACCAATGATATCACAAGTACTTGCAAAATAAAGACTAAAAATTATCATGAGGATCATATACTAATTACCATGAGTCTAAGGTTAGTGATGGATAAAGGATCCTAACCATTGATATATACTTGGTTTATTTTTGTGGTGGTACGCTGATCTGGGCCAGTGACAAGTTAACTATCTGAATACTTTGCTGTCAATGGACTGGGCCTGGATCGGTTCGATGATGGTTTTGAACTTTCTGGATTGGGCCTCTTTAATATTTGGTTTTTTTACTAATCACTTTTAACAGCCCTACTGTTGGTCGAAGGGTTAGGATCCACAAATCTAAAACAGTTTATGCAACATCCGCTATCTAAGGAGGTTCGTAAGGGGTGTTCACGGGCTGGGCTAAGGCATATTCAGGCCTCGCCTGGCCTAAACATTGGCGGTAAAAGTTAGGCCTGAGCCCGCCCATTTAATCAATCGGGTCGGGCCGGGTCGAACCTAGATTTTATCACTTGAGTGTGCATTTGATCAATGTTTGAAATAATTAAATTAAATTAAATTACATGCATTCCTTACACGGGCCGGGCTTTGGGTTTTCTATCACTTAATCTAAGCCCTGCCCAAACAGGCTTTGCCAGTATTGGGCTGGCCCGGCCCATGAGCACCACTAAGGTTCATCAGACCATTAGAGACTAATAAAGAAAGAAAGTGGTCCATTAACGGAACAATCACTCAAGATTTTAGCAATAGGAATTGAGTTAACAAACAGGAGTAAGTTCTAATTTCGCGCTGTGGGGCCTGTTTCGACTATCCTATGAATGTCTCACTACCCACCCTTTCCATGTGTGAAGGGAGTGGAACTCCACAAGGGACCCATCTATTGAACATTCGAACAGCGTAAAAAGAACACCCTGCCCTTTATGCGGGATGTGCCAAAAATTAGGAGTTAGTCCTATAGTGAGACTGAGCATCTCATGCATTCTCAATTATACTCATTAATCACATTGTTAATTATATGCTTAATCTTACAGTGGGACCCTCTTGTATTGAATTATAGCTTAGGAGATCCCACATAAAGGGAGGGCCTTCATTTTGAATGGTAGGCTATAAGCATAAGTGAGACGACATTCATAGGATCTGGACTTGCGAGCTGGAACAACCCGGACCCAACACACGGAATATGATTCTTGGACCCATTCAGTTTTAGGGTTTGGGCTTGGGTCAACCAAATCGGATTGAAGGATGTTCAGGTTCGGGTCTGGGTCTGGGTCCATGTAGTTCTGGATCAAGCACCCGAACTGCAAACAGAAAGGCAATATTATTTACAATGTGTAAAACGCAGCAGTGGAGGCAACAGGTAGAGCAGATGGTTTGGTCCAACCTAGTTTCACTGGCTTAATGAAATAATAAATAATAAATAAATAATTGATATAAAATAATTACTGGTGAGACAAACCGGTTCAACCACTGGTTTTTTACTGGGTTGGGCCAGTTTTATTCACCAATTCCCCAGTTTTTATTTTACCGGACCCGTGATCCAGTTTCGTTAGAACCCGGTCCAACGAGCTGGCCTAACCCAACTTCTAAATATTGATTATTATATGTATATTATGAAGCATAATGATTATCATAATGTTGACTACTACACCAATGTGGTTAAGTAAGATCAACCTACACATGTACCTATACAATCCAGTTCATGAAAATCCATACTGTTCAAAACATGTAGCAGCTTGTGCATACTTCATATATGAACAAATCCAAACACTCCTGGGCACACACCTACCCTCATTTGACACTCATCCCAATTCAATATTGATCTAATCATCATCTACTGTTTCATAGATTCACAACAAAGATGTACTTCCACAACCATTAAACTTTAGAATCACCAAAAACAGGTTAGAATAATGTAAGTTCAAGTTATCTTTTTTAGCCCAACCCCTACTCCACATTACTTGCACAGCAGTAAAAGCAGAGAAGACCTCAATGCATGCCCTCAAGCAGACAGAAAGATCCTCCATGGCCTAACCAAAAGATTTACTCCTTACCCAAATGGTAAGGAGTGGTAGTTCTCACTTGACTGCTCAGGGTTCAAACTTTGGGTACGTCACTTTTTCCTGTGTGTAAAAATATATGTGCAAGTAATGTGGAGTAGAGGACATGAAAAAGTGACGTTCCCAAGGTTCGAACCCTGAACAGTCAAGTGAGAACTACCACTCCTTACCACTTGGGTAAGGAGTAAATCTTTTGGTTAGGCTATAGAGGATCTTTCTGTCTGCTTGAGGGCATGCATTGAGGTCTTCTCTGCTTTTACTGCATCTGTAGAGTTGTGTCCTGCAGAATCTCTTAATTAGGAAAGAAACGGGTTTAAACAGCTTTAGAATGGTCAGGGACATCAATATAAAACATCTTGACACAGATTTAACAAAGCTTTACTGCACAAAATGTGTTACCCTTTGCTTAAGGGGAAAATTGTCACATTTTAGCCTATAATTAACACTTAACAATGTGAGTCTATAAAGTGAGATAACTTACCAAGAACTTCCTTTTCCGAGTTAATAATAATATAAAAAAAAACCCAAATCACTAGCATTCTCACACTGCAATCATAAACAGAAAGCAAGACCGAAAAACGCAAATCAATTTCAGGATGGAAGGCAGGACTTTCTCCAGGCCTTTTCTGCACAATTAGAGAAATTACAGCAACAATTCACTTGAATTTCTACCTTTACATTACTTTTTTTTTTCTTTAATTAGTAGCTTAAGACGAAGCAACAGATCTTAGCACAAGCTGCGCCGGGATAAATACATGAGAAAACTCCAACCACCTTTGTGGATTTGGATAGATACAATCTGGACAAACATGACATTCAGAAGCTTTGCCTAAGAGGGTTAAAAGCTTTGCAGGTTATGCAGAAGAGCGGCAACAAAAGGCTTTAATTGTTTTTTCATCCCTGGGAAGGAAGACGAAATCAAAAATATAAGTACATAAAATCAGTGTTATACGTATCAATATCAACGTGGAAATCTAAATGGAATGCAACTGATTGCAACTCTGAATGAAGACGAATGTTTTTCTTTTTTATTTATTTTTTTTCACTTTAAACTCATTCACTAAAATGAAGGGCATTTTCCTGATCAAAAGATTTGTAAAGAGATCGCTTCCCTATTACATAAGAAAAGAATACCTGTCGCCTTCTTCGACTTTGCAAGATGTACAATACTCGTGCTATCACATAGCATGGTAGAAGAAAGCCAGCAAACTGAAGGAAGGAAACCTGGCAGTAAATATTTACTCAGTTGCAGTTTTATTTTTGCATTAATATAAACCAGACCAGACTACAACATTCACACAGTTGTACAGCACATGTGCTATGGTTAACATTGAAAGTTGAAACAGATACTGTTTAAGAGGCCAGGGTCAGGACTTGGAAGAGCTCAGATAAACTTCTAAGCATATCAGCTACGTAACATGGTGCTTACTTTACATTTAACTGTTCCTCAAAGATAAACCTTCTACTGTAGTCGTCCATGTTTCCCTGTCCTTAAAATGTGTCGATAGAAAGGCCATTGACCAACTCCTTGCTATATATCGAACGGATATACCAAATGCAACGAATGTGTAAATGTATGCTTGAACAAAAATACACTAATGGATACAGGTTGTGGGTGTATCCCACCATTTCAGTGCATAATCTAGAAGGTACAAGAACTTACATTAAAATTAAAGAGGGCTGATGCATCCTGCAACAGTCCTGAGTCTCTTGTGACAAGAAGAGCATGGCGAACAAGAAGTAGCAGCATTAACTGCAGAAGTCAATAGAATCTTTCAAGCTTCTGACAGCAATAAAAAAGAAGCAGCTAAAAATTATCAAAAAGGTTGTTTCTAAGTGGTAGTGGATAGCTTACAATAAGAGCAACACCACGACAGCAGGCAATGCCACTGGAATTTGCAGCAGCATAATCATCATATTCTGCTTGCAGTAACCTATGCTCAGCAGCTAGAGCCAGAAAACGAGGGTCATGGAGGTCAAGCCGTGGACCCCAATTTTGCCTATATAAAAGAAAAGGAATATAACAATAAAAAAGTAAATAACAGAACCCACTGCAATTAAAATCACAATAAGAGGTAGAAAACAATTGCAGATAGGGATATATTTTCTTTCCTGTGAAAATGAAGATTGGAACATACAAGTGTAACTTGTCAATTGCATGCAGTTGAGGGCCTGATATTGCATTGATCTTCAAAATTAAAATCAAGGTACATAGCCTCTCCAACAATTTTTTTTTTAAATAAAAATCTCCCCAATAATATTATTGATGGAAAAGACTAAACAGCCTGTAGAGAAGCATCTGCTGGTCCTCACTGGTGTAAAGTGACAACCCTGCCTGAGATGACCTTCCCATGAAATGCATAGGTGGCAACAACAAACGATTAAAGTTTCAAGGACTATGCACTGATGACTGCTAAACTAGTTCATGTAGTTAGATATACTTGCTGTTATCCAGAACAATTATAAATCAAGAAGAGAAGATATGGGAAAAAAAGAAAGAAAAAAAATAAAAAAATAAAAACAATGCAATTCAATGCAAAAATTTTGAGCTTATTTACTACAGGGGGGTTATTGTGAGTTGACAGAAAATAAAAACAAAAACAAATGTTACCAATGCAACGTCATGTAGTTTGAGAACCAAGATTTAAAGAAATAAAAGTCAAAGAGGTCGAAGGACTAAAGAGGGTCCAAGACTAAGTCAACTCAAAACTTGGCCAAGGCATTGTTGAGTTTACTTGAGATCTTATGCTGATCTTCGCTTTTTGTGTAGTTCATTATTTAAATTATGAGAATGCTTAGTCCACTTTAAGGTGTGCACATGCAAATTTTGATGGGGTTATTATGGAAAGATATTTACATTCATAAGCATTGACCAGGTCAAATTAGAAGGTCTACCGAGTACCTTTCTTTTCTTTTCTTTTTTTTCAATATATATAAATATAGCTGAAGATGGTCACCTTTTTTTTCTTACCGGCAATGATAGATGGTCCAATTTTCATAGTAATCATAAGTTCTTAAAATGAGATGAAATGGAAGTACACTCGGAGTAAGTTTCAGTTTGCAAAAGCAAATAATCAAATCGATTAAACACAGTTTGTATATGAAAATTTAGTACTATATAAGTAAACACTTAAAACATAAATTACTTTCCGATGTGTACATTATTAGGCCCAAATTCCTATGCAGAAGACCATGAGACAATTTGTGGGGCCCCAGGTGGCTGAGATGAACGATTGAAAGATCCAGATTGGACCAGCCCAAGCATAAAATTGAGAGTCCATTCAATCATCCTAACCCCTTGATCCATGGCCATCAAGTTTAACGGCTTTAGAATCCATCATTTTTTATTTTAATCCAATGGTCAATCCCATTCGGATCGGTATAAAAACCATGCGATCCATGACATTTAGGGAGGTGGTGGTGGGTGACAAGATTGGATTGATCACAGTGGGGCCCCAGCTGGGCCCCACCAGCTGTCTTTCACTGTGTAAGACATCCATCATTATCATGATTTTAAAATTTCTGACAAGTAAATTATTAAATGTTGTGTTACTTTTTCCTATAATTTTGTACAAAAACAGTCATTTATTTAAAAGTGTAAATAATTTTAAATCGTACGCCAAATCTATGAAGCCTTCTTTGTTTTGCCTAATCAGGCCACCATGAACTAGTGTCAAATTCAGATTCTTCTACCCATGTAGATAACAAACAGGTTTGCTTCACAGAAATTGCAAATTTGCAACAACTATTTACCAAATCACAAAATTGTGTGAAAAATTGAAAACATATGAGCAGGTTAACCAAACAATGCCAGTGCATTTACAGCAAAGTTAAATCAGCACTTTCTAGTTCAAATTGACACCTGGAGGAGAATCATATATACAAATGACAAGAAATAACACTTGTACATCAGTTAAAGGGGGAAGAGGAAAGCACAACAAAACTAGAGAGAGAGAGAGAGAGACATTCTGGAACTGGTTTGTCAAAGAAAGGCGGAAAAAAAATATTAGTATTTTTCAGATCTTGCAAATAAAGCATTGGACAGGTTTTTTTCATTCAGAATATTTCAAACCATGAAATTGTATCAGTCTGTATTAATATGCACATATTCAGTTGATAAATGATTAGGAAATCAGATAGAGAATAAAGATTTTAGAGGATACCTGATATCAATTGCCATGCCATCAGAACTAGGTCTGGTGGGTGGAAGAGAATAATTCGGTGCATAGACCTGTCAAAAAACACAAAAAGACGAAAATAAGGCACTTTTTGCCAATGCCACACAAAGGAAATACTTGAAATACACTCAAGAAACTTAAAAAATGACTCCAAGATGAGAAGAGCCATAGCAAAGTTTGGGAGTATGTTTTAATTTCTACTAGGCCAACCCACACGAGAAAAGATCACATGAATCCTTGCTATATGACCGAAACACAGGATCAGACCTTTAACTTCTCAACCGACCAGAAAGAAAAATACTTGAAATACACTTAAGAAACTAAACTTCGAAGCCTCCCAGATGAGAAGAGCCAGAGCAAAGTTTGGGAGTATGATTTAATTTCTACCGGGCCCACCCACACAAGAGAAAAGACCATATGAGCCCTTGCTATATGACCAAAACATAGGATCAGACCTTTAGCTTCTCAACCGGCCAGAAAGAAAATACATGAAATACACTTTAGAAACTAAACTTCGAAGCCTCCCAGATGTGAAGAGCCAGAGCAAAGTTTGGGAGTATGTTTTAATTTCTACCAGGCCAACCCACACAAGAGAAAAGATCATATGAATACTTTGACCGAACGTCCGAATCACAGGAACAGACTGTTAGCTTCTTTAACTGACCATAAAGAAACACAGATGACCTGCTATAAGTCCATCTACAGCATCTTTGGCATTTCAATTTCTTCCAAAAGAAATGCAATGCATAACAACTTGCGATGTGTAATTGCATGTTGCATCAAAATGGGTATTGTTGGAAGAACTATATCCAGATAAGAAGAAGCATTGCAAGAACTGTCACAAATTTAAATGAGGAGAGATTTTCCTAAGAAATCAGAAGTATCAAAACAACCTTGCAACAGGCACTGCCACTCCCCAATGCCATCGTAGCCAAATCCAAAAATAATCACCATACTAACAATTTTCAAGCATTGAGTGAAAATGAAATAAAGAAAAAATAATAAATTTACAATCATATTAATTTCAGTATCTCATTTTTATATGAGTAATCTCAGTATGATATCGCAAGAGAGAAAACTCAGGTCATATTTGGCTATTCGATGGATAACACTGACAGATGACTTCGGAAATTACCCAATTAACCAAAGCAGACTCAGTTCTGAGTTTCTGAATGATACTGATAAACGAATCAGTTTTCTCAGGACACTAACGTTAAATACCCGTGTTGAAAAAAGAGAGGAAGTAGTAACCTGATTGCAGATTTCACAGGTGATGTCTCCCTTCTTATTGCACCATCTTTGAATACACTTCCTATGAGCAAACTAGAGCCAATAAATAGGACAACTCAGTCAGTCGTCATCAAACGTTCCTTAAGTACCCCACATAAAAAGCCAAAAGCAAAGCAACCAAAACCAACAAGAAGGTCATCAAACGTTCCTTAAGTACTCCACATAAAAAGCCAAAAGCAAAGCAACCAAAACCAACAAGAAAGCCGCTCTAGATTCTAAACCACTGGTGTAAAATAAAATCCATACATTGAAAAAGACTAGTCCAATTGATACAAAGGGTTTTGAAGAGAAATTGTATACCAACTACCAACACCTCCCAACTTAATGCAGGCAGTAATAATCATTACTTGTTTTTGATGTTATAAAGAAAGAAACAGTAGCTAAAAACACAAGAATCAAACAGAACTACAAGATCGTGAAGAACATTCAGTTAGCCTCCTTTAAACAATAATTCCAAAATGCAACCTTGTGTAATGCATTAAATATAATTCAATATTATTGCAACCCAATGCATATATGGAAACGAAAACCTTAAGAAGTAGTTCATGTGACAAGGACTAGATTAAGATGTGAGAGAGGTCATGCAACATGACACTCTAGAGAGTTCCTAAAGAAGAAATTTCAAGTCCCAAAACAAAATGTAAGACTAAAGCATTAAAAAATCGTTGTAAAAAGGAGAGGGTCCAGCAGAAACAAATTCACCCACAAATGTGATGACAAATGGAAATCTTTATAAGCTAAATTAAGATTCCCAAAACTTAAAATGTACACCCACACACATTGCTCCAAGGCCTAAAATCAAATTCAAACAAAAGGTAAATGACATTTGTTGAGAAAATGCATGTGCATTACACAAGAAAGTAGTTGCATTTGAAAAAGGAGGTACAGAAATCACATGTTAAAGAAAACAGAGTACCAATTAGACCCACAAAAAAGTAACCATTTGAAATGATTTGTGAAATCCAAAACCCACAACAGAAAGCCAAAACATAATGCATGTGAAAAATGGGTCATGGAAACTCATATTCATACCAATCATCATACTAAAAAGATAAGCAGAATGACAGAAGTGTAAAACCGAGAAACGGAAATCAAATTAAGAAAACTAATAAATACTTTGGGTCTAAAAATCCAAAAAGGTGAGGAAAAAGAAGAAAACTTTCAGAAATCTCACATGAAACACACACAGTAGAAATCATCCAATAAAAAAAAACTGGAAATCCCACATACAGAAGACCCCCAATATCAAACAAAAAGGAAGAACAAACGTCTGCAAAACAAAACCCAGAATACAATAGAAAACCAAACAAGGTAATACAAACCCAAACCCAAAACCCAGAAAGGGGTTTCCAAAATCCATAAACCCAGAGTACAATAGAAAACCAAACAAGGCATTACAAACCCAAACCAAAAAACCCAGAAAAGGGTTTCAAAAACGCATACAATACCACCAAAATACAATGGAAAACTCCAAACCCAAAACCCAGAAATACAACCCAAAATCCAAGGAAGAAAAAACCCAGATTGAATAATTAAAAGGGTACTAAGATTTTACCAAAACAAGTACATACACAACATCAAAATCTCCAAAATCACAAAAAAGCAGAGAAAAAGGAGGAAAGATCGGACCTTTAGCGTTCCACTACATGCACAGGGAGCTTCCATTTCCCGCTCTTCATCTTCTTCCTGACAAATCCTACACTCAACCATCTCTCCCTTCTCTGATTTCTTCGAACAGCCCTCTCCATCTCCCTTTGCAGAGGAATTCTCCCCTCTCTCTCTCTTCAAACCTTCATTTTTCACCGATTCAAAGCAAGCAGTCGTCAGAATCCGATCCACACAGACCATAAAATCATTCACCATCTTTCTTCCTTTCCCTCTTTCTGCTTTCTGATTCTTCTCTGCTTTTCTTCTTCTCACCAGCTTCTGTGAAGAAACAGAGGAATGCAGAGAAAAAGGAAGAGAGAAGCTCTGTATTCAAAGGGAGGGATGATTTTTTGTGTGAGACGAAAATGGCCCTGGTGGGTGGGTGGAATTACGAAAAGGATTCTAACGGCAAAATTAGATTACAAATAATGCTAGGGTGAGTAGGTGACTTTCGAATGGATAATTAATAACTAACTTGATTTGATGTTCAAGAAATGCCCCTTGATTTTGTGAAATTTTGTGGGTCATGAGTCATGACAGCTTTGGGATCATGTGCCTGAACTATGCTCACTTGATTACAGAGGACCCCAAATTTTTTTTATTTTTTATTTTTTCATATGATTGAATTCATAGGAATTGATGGTAAATCAAGATACCAATGTAGGATTAGTGTTAGAGGTGAAGGATAAAGGAGGTAAGATGGAGATTTAAATAGGATTTTTGACTATTTTATGATTTGATTTACTTGTATAATGTGGGTATTTATTTTCTGCCTCCCATTGCATGCCGAATACCCAATGTTTTTATAACCATTTTTCCGTAGAAAGGTGAGGAAAATTTTGCCACTTTTCACTAGCAAAAAAGTCCAAACATTTGGGAGGCCTTTGGGTAATAAGCATCACCGCGGAAAAAGAGGGAGACGCGCTGGATTTTCTAATGCCTTCTTCTATAGCGTTTGGTACGATTTAGAGGGAGGAAATATGGATTTATGCAATATCTTTGTGCTAGGAAGGATTCGTAAGTTCAATGTGGTTGGATAGGACGCATATTGCTGCGGAAGAGGAAAATCTTGGCTGGTCACAAACACACCCTTGGTGTAGCCCTTTTTCCTCTAGGAAATGTGTAAAATTGAGCAAGACTTTCACGATTCTATGAAAAAGTGGAAGACGAATTTGTCATGATGCTACACAAACATGTTCTTAGTCCAATTCCCATTAAAGAGGTAACTACTTATGACCATTTAATAAACACTAATCCATTTTTTCAATTGTAATTGATTTGCGGAAAATATTTTTTAAAATTCTTACAAATTCAATTTCATGCAAACAAAGGGCCCAAAAATGTCAATCAAAACCCTAATTTGGTAGTTTTAGGGCATGTAACGTTCACACAGTACTGCAAAAACTTGGATCCGTGGAAAAATTCTTTTGTGTTTTACAGAAAATTGAGTTTCACCACAATCTCCATCGAAAATGGGTTTTCACATAATCACAGAAAAATTAGTTACTTCTTTCACTTTTTCCTCACGAAAAAGCATCCATACCAAACATGATTTTTATTATAGCGCAGAAAACATTTTTCACTTTCTATGCTTTTTTCACGAAAAAATATAGGGGTTTTAAAAAAAAAAACCGAAAAATCGACTAACCGACTGAACCGAACCTAACCGACGGTTAATAATCGTGTTTTACATTTCAGTTACAGATACGATTATTAAAATTGAAAAATTGTGTTTCACAATTAGGTTACAGTTTTCAGTTTCGACTCACGGTTATTAACCAAATTAAACCGTAAATTATGGTTCAGTTAACCGTTTCCCAAAAACACACAATTAAGCCCTGAAACGTTACACTAATAAGAAATACTTTGTGAGTTAAGCATAATGTTTTTTACTTCATGTGTATGTGCATTGTAAACTTTCTTTCTAGAGTAATTCTAAGAATACAATCATTTTGTGAGTTTGATTATACTTGTCTCATGTTTCCTAAAACTGTATGAGCCGTGCTACATGGACCGAATGGGAGACCGGACTCGGGCCCGGTCCCCCATTCGGTCCATTTGGACTTTCCCAAACTGTATTGCATGATAGATGTTTTGTAGTATTATTTTAGACTTTTTGTTGTTTTTATTTTTCGTGAAAAATGATAGTGTTGTTTTGTTTGGTATGTAAAAAATGATAGTGTTGATCTGGATGCAAAGTCAAAGGGCAAAGATAGTTTTTTCTTAATGATAATTAATTGTAATCAAATTGTCTAATATTGTTAACCACAGTTCAGTTTTTAACGGTATTTTAGGATACGACTATGATTTTTAAAGCTGAAAACCGTAAATATTGTTCGGTTAATGATTTTTCCAAAAGAAATGGTTAATCGAGAGGCTACACCCCAAAGAAAATCGCAGTAAGCTATTAACTGAATCTAGAATTACAATTTGAACACATAACTACCAAGAACTGCTCTAAATAAATTAATAGTTTAGAGTGCAATGATCGGTTGGGCCGGGCCCATTCTGATAGCACTTTTTTGGGTGGAATGGCAACTACTGACTCCAATCTGAAATCAACCTGATTGTTATCAAGTTGAGATTGTCAACTAACCAATCAACATCATTACTGCCGTCCAAATCCTCATCATATTATCTGAGATGGCTTTCTAAGTTTCACTTTTACTCAATCTTACATTTGATTATATTTTCATTGAAGTATTTAATGACCCTTTTTTTTTTTTTTGGTTGTTGTTGTTTCCTTGATTTTTATGATATGTAAACTCTCAATGCATCAATTTTCAAACCAAAAGCAAAATAACTCAGGTCTAACTTAAACTCTAAATTGAGTTGGGTACATGGGTTTGAGTCAAGAATTAGGGCAATTGTGTAGTTTTACCCAATAAGGATACATTTGAAAATTTGCGTGTTGGAGTTTGGAATCTAAGCTTTTTTCAGCTTTCTTTGGTCGACAGGAATCCTGACTCTACCTAATTTGGACAAGTAGTGACTGAGTACTTGTTTTAGAAAATATATTGTAGTTGCCCTTATAGCAAAAGATTTGTATTGCATTGTTGGGGCTGTTTGGATGTCTCCATTAAAAAGAAAGTGGAATCTTTCCTGAAATAATCTTCCTGCTGCATTTGTACATGTAATCTTTTAAAAAAGAAATTTAATTTTGACCTTTCTCATTTTAGGCAATTCTGAGGTGCTTTTATCTGTTTTTGGTTTAATTGCAAGAAAGTGGAGACTTCATGTTATAGTAATTTCAAAGCTGGGATAGTAACTTCATTGATGAGAACTCATTTTGAAAGAGCATTTTAAATTCTACAATTCAATGAATACACTAAAAAAGAATTGTGTGACAAATTCGATTTCATATTTATATAAAATTTTCTACCAGCTCAAATATTGCAAGTCCAAATACCTAAAAGAATCCTAAAATCATGTTTCTTTTTTTTATTTCTCTCATTAATCTTGCTTGTTTCTGAGCCTTAAATTACATATTGGGTTGGGATATAGGAAAAATTGCATAATGACTCATGCATAGCCTTTCTACTCGTTTTTAGTTTTCATTTATTAAGCATGCAAGGAATTTCATAGGCATTTGGATGAGTCTCCAAGAAAGAGGGATTAGATTGGTTAGGCTAATTTCTAGTCCATACTGTATCTCAACCCAAACTTGATAGGAGACAATGGTTCAGGACTTGTACCCATATCAAAATCTAATCCAAAGTTCTCACCTGACTGTCCAGGATTCGAACGGTGGGTACACCACCTCCTCCGGCATGTATGAGCTTTCTTCTTGCTTGCGTGCGCTCCTTTCCTATTTGAGTGGGCTGTCTTCCTGTATGTATAAAGGCTGCCCTCAATTGGGTACTAACCCCTTGCTTGAGTTACCAAAATAAAAAATCCAAAGTTCTAGCTTAGCCACCCACTGTGACTCATACTTTTTCTTGTTTCTTTTTTTTTTTATTACTTATCTATGGGCTAAGCAAGACAACCTGCATGATGCTGCAGAAAAGAAGCATATTCAAATCCTGGGTAGTAGGATGAGAAAGAGGGAGACAACCAACTCATGACTCACATACTTATAATTACCAGCAGTGCAAATGCTTGCCCCATCAGTCTTATAGAATGAAAATTATGGGATATGGGCCTACTTATAATCTCATCTTGTGCAAAAAATGGTAACCATCGAATTAAAAGAGTTGCTACTATATAATTTTAGCCATTGGGTGAAACCTAATGAAAGTTGGGACATATTTGTGTAACCATTTTTCAAGAAAATTGTTCTATTTTTCTACGAAAAACTGTCTTTTCATGCATTTGGTGCGGTAACTTTATGTGGAAATGTTTTTTAGTCGTGTCGGCATTTTTTTTGAATGGTCTGAAAATAGAGTTCCTATGGGGGTGTGGGAAGTCTATTTCCGCAGAAAACCTCTCTCCTCATTATTATATCATTTCCTCACTCCCCTCTATATACTTAGTTTTCAATAAGAAATCTATAGCCGTACGAAACAGCATAAGCACCAATTCATTGACAATTTTTTTTTTTTTTTGCACCAAACATGAATTTCTCACTTCCGTGGAAAACCTTTTCCAAGGTACTTAAAAATCAGACTTTGCCGATGTGACAATTTCATCTTTTCATGAAAATTGCCTGTACACAACCGTTTAAATTTTACATAATCAATTTTCCGAGCCAAAGCGTATGAAGCATGTGGGGCCAAGATTCACACACACTACGGCTATTTGAATTGCTTCGAATCCAAATTTGGTGCACATACAAAATATGAAAAACCTCCAATAGTCCAATTGATTGTGCAAATTTTTTTAATTATTAATTCTTTTGCTACAGGTGACTTGAACTGCACACACTCACACACGAACTTAATGTTTTTTGGGATTGCAAGTTCATGCGTGGGACTGTCTTCCCTTCCAAAGCCCATCTGATCTCCTCTTGTGATCAATCTTAACCCTTCACACTCATCAACCCTTGCAAACTAACACTAACGTAAAGTTTTGCAGACCCTTCAATAGATCATGCAGATTTTGGCACTCATTTGACTTTATCAGTTGAGACAATTTAACCAACTTCACGCTTAATTTAAAGTAGGACCATCCTTGGTTCAATAATCCCCATTATTTTGCACATAGGGAGTAAACCTTTGAAACTCCTACCACCCATGATAGTCATGCTTCATGTGAGCCGCACAAATTACATAGTTCTTATTCAGATATGTGGGTCTTTTGGCACGAAGATACCCAACCATGACTTTGAGATCCAATCTCATTTGGGCTAATATGATAGGCCCAAAACTGAACTCCATATAAATAACCAATCCACTGTAGCTCATTTGGTGAGGTACTTTCCTTCCACAGGAAGAAAAAACTCAGAGATGAATCCTGGCTATAGCGTTGATAACCATTTGGCATTTTACTTTTAAAATAAAGTAGAGTGAAGTGAAATAAAAAGAGGGAATAAAATATAAGTAGGTTATGATGATATTTTATTTTTAGTTGTTTGGGAAGGAATATTTTTGACCTTTTGTATGGGGAAATGAAGTTTTTTTTTGTCTTTTAGTTAATAAAAGGTAGTCACTTTTTGACTTTTTTTTTTAATAAAGATGGAGAGAGTTTTGAATTAAAATGCTTTTAATTTGATGCTTAACTTTACTTGACTTGATAAGTAAAATTACCAAACAGGCAAAAGACTTGGTTGAGTGTATGGAGGTGTGTAAGTACTTATATTATATATAAAAAAGAAGAAGAATAAAAAAATGGAGAACCTGAACTCCATTTATTTAGCCCAATGCACAAAGTCTTAGTTCTTTTCTTGTGTGGGGGTACTGGGGTCTGTGCTTTGGGTATTCAGGGACCCATTTTAATGCCCACCTAGAAAGAGTGAAATTAAATTAAAACAGACAGGCCCTAATCCTTGTTACACTGTCACATGCACTCTCTGTCCTCCAGTGACCAGATGGGTATATTCATAGTTGGAGGCATCTGGGTAATATAATTGAAAAAAAGGGCCTAATCCCTAAATGCAATTTGTTTAACTGAATGGTGAGGCTGTGGATTTGGGAGTGTGTGTGGTAGATATGGAAAGGACCCAAGGCTGAAGAAAGGAGGACATGGAGAGGAGCAGTTGGTTTTGATGACTTGACTGGCCTTTTTTGTTTTATGATGAGTAGAAGGTATGTGCAGTAGGATTGAAAGGAAAAAACGCACATGAGGATTGGTTTAGGTGAAAAAAAGGATCATGTCAACGCCCTTTCTGGATAGGATAAGCTCCTTAGTTGTATTTCTTTTGTGCCCACAACAGGGGGAGGCTTCAATATCAAATAGATATTTCCAGTGGTGTTTGTGTGAGTATGCCCATAAACAATACAATATGATAATGAGGAGAGAGAACAAGGGAGAAAAGGTGGACAAAAAGGAGGTGGTGGGGCTATGGTTGAGATAGTGGGGGAGAGATGTGCTCAATGTTTGGGAGGACGTCACTAGAAAAGATGATATTCATTTTGAACTGTCCGAATTATTAATAGATAGGCCAATAATGGAGTTCCATACGTCCCACTCATGGGAAGCTTGTGGGAGACCGCTCAGGGGCTTCGGACTTATTAGTGAGTTGTATCAAGTGTATAGTGCAGATAATGTAAACATGGGTACATTTTTAGCTCCCACTAGGTCTCAATGAAATCCATGGTTAGATTCACAGACTGAACGGTTCTGATCACTATCACTAGTGAATTTGTCAATGGGTAACATTAAACAGGTAAACTGCCCCAATCGACCACAATTGTTGAATTGCCACCAAACCTAAATTAATGCCCATTATGTTGACCATTTGGATGTGAGATTCAATATTCTTTTAGACCATTAGTTTTAGGGCCCAAAGGGCTCTAGATTTGGTAGGCCTCCTAAACCCTCATGTTTGTATTATTGAATGTTACTCTTGATCTTACCCAAGAAAATTCTCTTTCATTTCATTTCTTTTCTTTTTTTTTTTTTTTCCCCCAATGGAAAATGCATCAGAGGTCTAACTTCATGCTATTAAGGTCCTTCAGTGATCAAGTAAAAAAATTATGCTAATCGTGATAATAATGATCAAAATTAGTCATCAGCGAACATTAGCTCGTTTATTTAGTATAATTCCAAAAATAATGTGTGAGAACTCAGTAAATTCTCCAAAAGTTATCCCTTGGGTAGAATTCTTAAATCCTCCTCTGGATTGGAGCATAAAAAATGCCCAAGGAGGTTTGAATTAATGCCCAAGGACGTTGGAATTCAAACCACACCATCCCCCGCCCCAACCTAGGAGGTTGGAATTCAATGGAGTGTTCCTCAGGTTATTGTTGAGAAAGACCTTCTAAATAATAAAATTTCCTCAGTCCAATCAAAGAAGGTTATGCAGATGTCTCCCTTCAAATCATTGAACCATCCAATATTCTTTTAGATTAAATGTCATTAGCTATCTAATCAAGCCTTTTATCCACTAAATACAAGTCTGTTGTATCCATCCATCAGATAGTCAATCTAGGTAGGCATTAAATACACAATCTAGGTAGGTAGCCACACGAGGATAACTAATCTCAGGCATTCACATAGGGATGAAAATAGTCCAGGTTCAGGTTGGAGTGTTGGATTCATACTGCACACAGAACCGAACACAAGTTACTGATACAGGGCCATACCCAACTTGGATCCAGGTTACAGCTCCATATACCATAATCCCAAATGTTAAAATTCAAGACCCAACGAGGATCGGACCAGAAACAGGAATAAAATTGAGGTCCAATACTTAGATACTAATTAAATATCCTTATGAATATAACAACTTAATTTACATATAATGTGGTCATGGCATCTGGGTATTTTTGTATTCTTGAGTATGAATCCCCAGACATATATAAAACTCAGGTCCAAATATTGGATCATACAATTTTTTTTCCAATGGGGCCCATTTTCATCCATATGCTCATTTTATTCTCACTAAATTATAGGTTAATTTAGGGACCTTTTTTTTAGTACTTACCAAATTTTGAACTTGAAGAATAATGGTGAGATTACCATATGAGGGAGAAGCATGCTTGTTGAATTAAAAAATCACAATTTCTTTACACCTCGGAGGAAGCTGAGATGGTTTCTTCAGTTTCTGACTTTTCAAACTCCACTGTTGCATTGAACCCAAATTCACGTCCTGGAGCAAATGCTGATTTGAGCTCTTCGGCTGTCTGTGTCGTGTTGAATTTGTTCTTCACTTTCAGGTTTTCCTGGTTCCAGAATAACTCAACCGTTTACACAATTAACAGAAATAAATCAAATGAAAAACATTGAAACAAAAATTATAATGGATAACTTGCCTTTTGTACATAGTCAGCCACGGTTGAGCTAACTATTTCTTGGATAACGAATTTGGTGACACGGTCTCGACCGAGGATTTGCAAAAGAAAGCTCTTGGGGACCTGGAACATTTTCATTCAGCAAGAAAACCTTATATAGAACCATAGTTTCGAGAGCAAAACAGCTTCAACATCTAATGAAGTTGGTAACACAGATCTTTAATTAAAAACTGAAACCTAAAGTGTTACAAGAATGTTCTGTTATCGTAACTTGCTGGTGCAATTAAGTGGAAATTGATTTGGGAATGTGAAAGGCTTCCATTTCATTAAGACAAACCAGGAAAAATGGATGATATCAGGTTATTTTTAAAATTGACAACTAAAATATAAAGTTCAGATGGTTGGATAGAGATAAAATGCCAATAACTCTGCATGTTCCAGAGGTGGACATTCGAGGCCAGAAAGAAATGCTAAGAAAGAATCGAGATTTAAGAATTCCGGGGAAAGAAACTCTGGATGGAAAAAGCAGAAGCAGAAGACAGCATCCTATTTAATCAATCTCCTCTTAATCCTGTTCCAATGTACATCGGTCGTAAATGGCTGGTAATCATCTACTCATGTAAGAGTGTCTCAATAAATCATCTAACCACGCAACAGTAAGTGTATAATGGCAGTTAAGGACCGTCAGGCACATACTCAAATAATTTTTGTCAGCTTGTGGCAGATTTGCAACTTGCATGTCAGTATTTTAACCACAGTAGTAAAAGGAAGATCTGGTTATTTATTTGCAGCCGGTTAAAAATGGCAGTTAGACGTCAGTCAGTATTTTAAACACAGTAGTAAAATGAAAACAAAAGGTTATCTGTATGCAGTCCTTACCATACTTAGTAATTCATGACATGGGTAAATATTGATATATCAAATACTACAGTAATCTACTTCAGTAGCAGAATGGAAACCGAATAACTAATAACTGCAGCAAATTTGATTTTTTTTAAATGATACAAATTCGATGGTGTCCAAATAATAATTATATGTAGCTGGCTACAAGGAAGCCCCTTTCAAGTCTACAATTTGGAGTAACAGTTTGTGAATCCTACAAACCACCCCACATTGAATTGGCATATGCCTCTATATCACTTTGATCATAGCACCATTTACTGGTGGGGTGAACACATAAGGGAGTATGTCATTAACCCCTACAGCTTTGGGATATACAAATGTTTTACACATTTAATCAAACAGTGAACATTACCTAAATGGGGAGAGAGAGAGAGAGAGAGAGAGAGAGAGAGAGAGAGAGAGAGAGAGGCAAACACTTACATTTGATGTTTTTCCTGGAGAATCCCCAATGCACATGCAAAATAAAAATGTAGCAAGTCAAATTTCTGGTGCTAGTATGAGGGACACAAGCTTCTTCAAGCTGCCATCACTAAACTAATGAAATAAGAAAATAACAAGGCTCGAGTGACATAAAAGTATGCTAGTGTAAGATCCCAACGACAGATAACAAGTGCTGATGTCAAAATCTTACCTCCTTTTGTTCTACGAAACCCTGGAATTGGTGGTGCAGTACGAGCCAAATTAGTCAAAACTAGATCAAATGCCTTTTGTGTCTCCTCCCCTGTCACATCCACTCTTACCTGATAAACAGAAGTCATAACTGTTTCAAAATAGTAGAATAAAAATAAGTTGCAGAATTTATCCATCTGAAGATTTTATGCGATAAACAGTTAAGATTTTGTGTTGTTAGGAGCTCAGAGAGAGCTGAATATAGCCTGAGTTTCATAGACTGATACACAATCATACAAATACCATATAGCTGATATGATTATTTGTCGATTTTCATTAGTTTCTTTCCATGACAATCATACAAATATCAAATAGCTGATATGATTATATGTTGATTTTCATTAGTTTCTTTCTGCCAAATAGAACAATATATAATTTAGAGGATTTTACGGGAAAAAACCTCTAACACAGGCCCATGCACGAAAAAGGACCACATAGTTCGATAACATAGAAAAGGTCCTCCCGCCAGATTTCTTCTTATTATTTTTTGCTTGTTTGGCTGAGTGACGATATCGTTGCCCAAATACAAATGGGTGATGATATCGCCGCCTAGAAACTTGTATCTTCCTAATTTGCCTACATGATAGCCATTGAGAAATCGCCGCTAGCGTACTGGCTGATATCTCTAAACCAGAGCAACCCTCCCTCCCTTTCCTCCCGGCATCGGCATTCCCATCAAAGGGCTTCCACCAACAGGAAATGAGTTTCATCAAAGCTCTGAGCAACCCACATCTCTCAAATGAATTTGCCTGAACCATAACACTAGAAGTCCAAGGAAGGAGATAAACATCAGAAATTAGAAATCATAGGTTTGGAAGAGATGAAGAGGAGAAGGGGGCTTTGGGGTTTGGGGAAAGCCGAGTGCGTAGGTTAGAGGGGAAGGGAGAGAGAGAAAAAAGAGATGGGCAACGAAATCTTCGCTCCCCTCCAATGTTAATAAAAAACGCAATTGGCCCCCGGGACCACATCTGTGTAGTAATATTTAAGAGGTCCTTCTTCATGCAGGAGTCATCTAAGAGGTTTTTTCCCGTAAAATCCTCTATAAGTTATTTCATGAGTATTCATGAAAAAAAAAAAAAGACCACCCTTTCTAGAGAACATGAACACCATACTCCTGATTTATCTAGAGCCATCAACACTAAATCTAATAGAAGACAAAAGTTGAAACAGTTACCCTGATATTTTCAATGACTGAATATCAAGTGGTGGAACAAAAAAGCGCAATACACTTGTTATGATGAATTTCATGAATATCAACTTGCCTACAACAGAAGTCAAAAGCTCACATGTAGCTTATCATCATCACGCAATTCAACTACCACTGAAACATTCTTCAATTGTATATCATACTCCTTCGGATCCGTAATTGATGATTCTAAGCCTGTAACAGTAGAGTAATGACAGACTGACAGTTCAGCTGATAAATGAGAAGGAACCAAAAATACAAAGTCCCCATTTTGGGAAAATGTAAGATAATGAGTTGAACATACTTGTAGGGGATGGACCCAGCTGAACCCCCGTAGGGTGCCCAGGGGTGCCCGGGGACCCCCTCCAGGGTATGACCCCTGCCCCAGGAGCGCGGAGCTGTCGTGGGGCCGACTAGGGCCAATTGTATACACTTCAGGAGACGGACTCCGTAATCATGCGTTTGTCCCGGGATAATGAATCCCAGGGGCCTCCCCAGGAAACCTCAGCAAGCTCTTAAGGGAGAGGTTTCCTGGGGAGGCCCCTGGGATTCATTATCCCGGGACAAACGCATGATTACGGAGTCCGTCTCCTGAAGTGTATACAATTGGCCCTAGTCGGCCCCACGACAGCTCCGCGCTCCTGGGGCAGGGGTCATACCCTGGAGGGGGTCCCCGGGCACCCCTGGGCACCCTACGGGGGTTCAGCTGGGTCCATCCCCTACAATACTCAAAATGTAATAGGTAGATACTTTCACCTGAACCAACGGCAGATGTGCACCATGATAAGCTTGTCAAATCTCTCTCATGAGATAAAAACCTGAACACAAGGAGTAGAACTGTGAAGAAAATAATTATATATTGTAGTATTATTGAATTTATAGGTGTTGTGAAGACTTTATAATTTTTATGTTAGTCGATTTTATGGAACATGTATCTTCATGTGTTCTAGTCCTCAGGTCTGAAACTTTTCCATGGTAATTACTACTCTAATTGAATGTCTTGCAGTAAATTGTACTTATTTGAGCTTACTGAGTTTACACTGATGGCCTGGTCTCCAAGAGAACTCTTAACTTGCATGGACTACCAGGGTGTAACATCCTTGAACTGCATCTGATTTAATTTCTCACATTACATCATATGATCACTATAATAACAAGGTGAGCTTCTTGGACAATGGATTTAGTTAGATAAACGCCACATCTCTGAATATTCTTTCTAATTTAATTTTATTTGAAGTGAGACAAAAAAGTTTTCATTGTGTTAGACCCCGTCCCGAGTTAATCGAGATTAACTCTAATTGATTGGAAATTAAGCTAATTAATTATGTTTAATTAAGTTAATGATGATTTATGACCAAATGGAATTGAATTAGCCTAAAATGAATAATTTAGGCTAAATGAATTGAATGGAGTTTAGACTCAAAAAAGGAGAAGCAAGGAGTTTTTCGTAAATACGAATTATCGCGTGTTTTGTCGAATACGGTCACTTTTGATACCAACACGTGTATCTCGGAGAGTACGATAACTTCCGTAAAAGACTTGATTACATTCAACGAGAAACGGATCAAAAGAGTCTTCATTTGACTTGAAATGTAAATGAGAGGAGAAGAGGGCTTAAATGCAATAATTCCCTTACATAGATAAGATGAACTCAATAGAGTTCATTCAACTCTTTTTCAACCCAAGTGAAGGAATGCTCTAGGTTTTCTTCTTCTTCCTCCATTTTCTCTCCACCAAGCACCAAGATTGAAGCTTTGGTTGTGGTTTTGAGGAGTGTGGCTTCATCTTCATCTTCTTCCTCAAGTTATCTTCCATTTTTGGAGTGTTTGAAGTTGGAGAAAGAGCTCAAGCTTTCTCTAGTTGAACTACAAGTAGTTGATCTTGTTTTAGAGTTTCCATGCTCTATTGAGTAGTTTGGAGTAGTAGCTAGCACAAATAGCTTATAGAGATATGTTTTTCATGTTTTCATGGAATTAGGGTTTGAATTGGGGATTTTAATTTCAAGTCAAGCTAAGTAAAGAAGGGTTTCTTGCTAATTGACTTCAAGAGGCAAGTATAAGCAATCTCCTTGTGATTACATGCTAGTTTATATGAGATTGATTGATCTTATAGAATTGTGGGTTTAACCCTAGTTATTGAATTGATTTGGATCTTTGGGAATGATTGAATGGAGGAGGAATTAATGTATGTGAATGGTGATTGAGGTGGGAACAGGAGGTTCCATTTGATTTGCAAGTTTGGAATGAACTGAAAGTAGAGAAAGAGGAAGAAAGAATCAGCTTCGAAGCTGATTTGTAGCTGGGACTCTTCCTAGGTCCGATCGATCGGACAAACAGACCGATCGATCGGACAGGTCCTAACTGGGACATGTTTTCAAGCCGATCGATTGGACAGAACATCCGATTGATCGGACAGTCCTAACTGGGACATGATTTCAGGCCGATCGATCGGACCTTCAGAGGACTCAGTTTGAGTCCGATTGGAATTGGTTCTCTTTAACCAAATGCTCTTTCTATGATCATAAATGGTCTATAAATTAGTCTTAGAACTAATTATAACATAATCTAGGATTATTAAGATTATAGAAAAATGAAAGAAAAGAATGCCAATAAATTAGGTATAGTTCAATTGTGTTATGTAAACCTTCATAGATGTTAACTAAGGTTATTTGAATGTACAAACTACTATTAAAGTGATGTTCATCGAGAATAACACATACATTCGATAACGAGCATTTCATCCAATTGTTTGGTTTTGAAATTTGATTAAAGACTCGAATAGAATTTATAGATTTGACTTAATTCCTGAGTCTGGCACTACATAGTAGTTTCTCTAACTCGTTTAGAGCTGAAATGAATTAATGCAATGAATTAATGAACAATTACTAATGTAACAATGAATTAATGAATAATCCTACTGCAGTAGATGGATGGGGTGTTTCGGAGCTCCATGGTGATGCCAGTGATCTCTGATCAAGACACTGGTAGATCCCACACATTATAAACTGAAAAGTCACTGAAATGATAAGCCACCTAATAATGAGTACTCACTGTAAATCAATGAAATGAATGGATATAATGAATGAACAGGAATGAATGCTTCCTTTCGGAAGAACTGAATGAAACAAATGCTATTGTAGTTGCCATCTAGTAATTGATATTACTTGACTCCATTTGATTTCAATGCATAGAACACTGTTATTGATTTGATTGTCTAGAATTGTTAAATTGATAAATGGACAGATTTAGCATGTATTACCAAAGATCTGTTTATACATTGTTGAACCATCGTGTTCACAGTGTTATTGATGACATTACAGGCCCAATTGCCCGACCCGGTCCTGCAGAGGCCGTTCCGCCAGCGGAGGAGGCCAATCTGATACCTCCAGAAGGTTTAATCGAATGGACATGAACAGAGGGCAAATGAATTAGGATATTTTGCAATTTTGATGATAAATACTTTTGTATATTTATTTTGAATTGTAAGTAATGTTACATGCATTGTAATTGAATATGCAGTGGTTGACTTAGATAGTGGATTGAGAAATGTGTATGTGAACTTTACTTTTATTGTAAAGGACTTCTTCAGTTAATTGTTCGTCAATGTATATATATTCTGCAAAAATGTACATTTGACAGGTTTATGTACTGTTGATATCCCTTGTGGATTTTGTTTTAACTTCGCTTAATTCGGAGTTTACGGGAGTAAGTATGATGGATTCGCGACCCGGGATTAGTCCTGAGTAATCCGATCTCGGGCTCGGATCGTGACACATTGTAAGTAAAAAAAAAAAACAGCTGAAAGTAGACAAACACAACAATCTACCTTCTAGACAAACCTTCTTGTGAATCATGAACACTGAAAGATTTCAGACTTCTAGTGTTACCATTAACAAAAAGACAGCTGTGGAAACTCCTAGAACTTGTTACCTGTACAATGTAACCACATTATGAAGTTCAACATCTTGATCAAGAACTCTGTTGAAAATAGAAAGACCTAACAATAGACATCCATTGCATTACAATTTCACAGGAATGACATTGATTAAAATACTGAATGGATGTATACCTCCAGTTTCTGCTGCACAGTATCTAGATGACTCAGGACAGTAACAGTATAAAAGTGGTTGTGAATTGTGATGTGCACATCCCCTAAAATAGATTACACAATCTGATGATCGATACAATTGATTTATTAGCCATCTGACCCGTGGCTTTCTTCAAAAACATTGCTGTATTTTGTTCTAAGAATCAAGTAGTAGGTCAGACAAACATTTAATGGATACAATCTCTGATCTGGAAAATTTTCAGCACATGTTCCATCCATGGTGGAGTCCATCAAATCAACCATCTGAATCATCAAGCCCTGTAACAACTAGTAGTGAATGGCGCATCAGGATACTATTTACGTCCCTATGCATCTGGAAACATTAATGTATGTCCCTATGCATCTGGAAACATTAATAGATTTAGAGTAAATAATCTAATCCAACTTCTAAAATCATTTTGTCATAAAAAATGGCATCATATCAGCAGTCCAAAGCACCACATTAGATTGAAATGCCTTTAACAAGGATTTAAAATGATTCAGTCTAAATGCATGCAATATAACATGGAAGATATCCTGAACTCTAGGAAATTACATTGCTCCATGCATTCATTGGTGCAATATAAGAACATATTTAAAAAAAAAAAAAACCAACAACTTACAAATAACCTATCAATTTTAATTAAATTATTTGAATCTCAAATCCATCTTATATATTTGGATTGCTTGCTATCATATGAGCTGATAATTTGCTTCATATTGGATTCAGTCTTGAAAGAATTTCCTTTAGTTGGTTCAAATCAAATCTGAGTCAAACATTCACAAAATTTTCCTTAATTTGCTACATATTGGAGTCAAAATTCAAAGCATTCTTATTTGGTTCACAAGGAATCCAGTTTCTAAATAATGCTCCCGCTCAAGTTGGTGCATAGATATCTACCATGCCCAACTTGGCAAGAATATTTTAAATTTGAGATCTTGGAAGAGTCTTGATAAATACATTTTTTGTTCATTGGAGGACCTCAAAAATTGTGTGCAAATAATGCTAGCAGAGACCTTCTCACAAATGAAGTGGCAGTTTACTTCAAAATGTTGTCCTTTCATGAAAGGTTGGGTTTGATGCAATGTGAGAAGCAGACTGACTATTACAATGCATCAGAATGGGCTCTTTCACTGGACTATTTAGTTCTTCCATAGGTTGCTTTAACCAAAGAAATTCAAACACAGAATTGGCAATAGCCCAAATTCAACCTCAGAATTTGAGTGAGCAATACTAAATTTTACTTTTTATGCCTTCGAAGTGTGACTAAATCACCACCAGTAAACATTCAATATTCATATGTGGAACAATGATCTACATTTGAATAGTACATTCAAATGCTCATGACAACTATATAGAATCCCTTTTCTTGGTGATGTTTGGGTGTACCACAGAAGAGACAGTTTAGTGCACCTTGGCAGGGAGAGTTCTTGTAATGGATGTACTCTGAAGTAAAGTAAGTGAATCACCCTAGACTATGCTTCCTCAATCTGCTCTCTTTGCAGAATACAATAAGATCAATCTTTTACTTTTCTTCTTTTTTTATTTTCCCTTTCATGCATTTCAATGCAGACTAGTGGATTTATTCAGAGTCATGTGGGTGGGAACAACTCGTTCAAAAGATTCCATTAATTCTTAGAATGATAATCATTAGCTGAGAGAGGTCAAATTTTGTGGAAATGGTTCCATGGGCTATTTTATGACCATTATGGCAGGAAATTGAAGGGCCAGAGGTGCAAGAAGATGAAGTGGTAGAGTCGATCAAGGCAAGCATTGCAGATTGGCTGTAACGCCCCACCCTTCACACATGCATGATATCGGCCCGCGTGCACACGCGAGGACTTCCCAGGAGGTCACCCATCCTAGTACTGCTCCCGCCCGAGCACGCTTAACCTCGGAGTTTTTACGTTTTTCCGGGGCCACACGGTTTTTCAAAGGCCTCATGCAAGGTAAGGGTGTAAACTTTACATATAACCCCATTCACTTTCCTCTCTATAGTCGATGTGGGACTCCGGGGCATCACATTTGTAACGCCCCACCCTTCACCCATGCATGATATTGTCCGCTTTGGCCCGCGTGCACGAGCGAAGACTTCCCAGGAGGTCACCCATCCTAGTACTGCTCCCGCCCGAGCACGCTTAACTTCGGAGTTTTTACGTTTTTCGGGGCCGCACGGTTTAAAAAGGCCTCATGCAAGGTAAGGGTGTAAACTTTACATATAACCCCATTCACTTTCCTCTCTATAGTCGATGTGGGACTCCGGGGCATCACATTCCACCCCCCTTAGGGCTGCACAGTCCACCCCCCTTAGGGCTGCACGTCCCTGTGCAGTAGCCTGTCAGTCCCTGTAGCCTGCCAGCCCTCTTGGCCCGCCCACATGGAGACCCGCCCACGCCCCACCCTTCACCCATGCATGATATTGTCCGCTTTGGCCCGCGTGCACGAGCGAGGACTTCCCAGGAGGTCACCCATCCTAGTACTGCTCCCGCCCGAGCACGCTTAACTTCGGAGTTTTTACGTTTTTCGGGGCCGCATGGTTTTAAAAGGCCTCATGCAAGGTAAGGGTGTAAACTTTACATATAACCCCATTCACTTTCCTCTCTATAGTCGATGTGGGACTCCGGGGCATCACATTGGGCATCGACAAATGTGGAATTTCAAGGTGTATCAAGCTCAGACTAATGAAAAACTGGGGTGCTATTGTGGTGGGTGGGAAGGAACTAGAAGAAATTACATCCTAATTGGTCACTATCACCAAACTGATGGTACACCAAAAGAAAAAACGGACCCAGGTGTTAAGGAATGAAAGAGGAGAAATCCAATGCTCCTTTTCAGGCCCTGCAATTTCTATTGAATCTAATGAAGTGGAGGTCTTGGGAATAGGAAGGCTATGAGAATTTTAAAAGAATTTTTCTCACGGAATTTGGTAATTGATGGAGATTCAAAAAAATAAATAAATGCTATGGAGTTTGTCTACTATCATCAGAAAGATTTGGGCTTCAACGTTGGAAACTAAGAGTAAGTTTAATCCCATCAGCAAGACCAACAAAGAGATAACAGATAAACTAGCTAAAGAGGGTGTGAGGAAAACCAATTTGATTATTTTTGCAGATGAGAAAGTATGGTACTCATAACTCCATACACTATGTAGGGATGCTTGTTTGAAAAAGAAAACATTTTTCATATTGTAATTCCAAGTCAAGCTATTTCTAGGCTTGGGTATTTGCTCTATGCCATTTACATGATGGAATTCAAAATCCCCACAATCAAACAAGACATTCAAAGAGAGTATTTTGGGGATTTCAAGATTCCCAGAAAGAGAAATGCTCTTCTTTCCAAAAAATCTTACCTATAAAGCTAAACCCTTATCATACATTCAATAAAACAGAGACCAATAGCAATTCAACAATTAACAAGCTAAATAACAGTCCTAAAGTTCAAATTGGTTGAAACCCAAATGCCCAAATACTTTCATCATGGAATTAGGACAACTTCATACATAAATGTATGACGTTTTATGTATGAAGTTGAGAGTAGAAGGAAATTGCTTACGTAGGGGTTCGTGCGGAAACTGTCATTGGGGAAGGGGTATTTTGGGAAAATCGCCACGGACGCCATGTGAGAGGAGGAGATTGCAGTTGCAGGCGGAGACCAACCATATCCACTGGAGTAGAGTAGAGGTCTTATGTACAGAAATGCCCTCGCGTTTGCTGCGAATTCACTGATTTTTTTAGTTTGCGAGAAAGTTTCAAATAAGTCCTTTTAAGTCTTTATCTGATTTTCCGGCGACCTCTTCCCTCAAAATTTTTTTTAAATCTAAATTACATTTCATAAGCCATTATATGGTCTTGACACCGACTAAATACAGCCGATCATCATGGAGACACTGATTGTCTTTGATCACAGTCACGACGTTGGTCACAGAAATAAGGTAATTATAGATGAATGAAAAATAATTTGGGTTTTATAAAAATGAAGGAAAAAGTTATTAAAAAATAGCTTTAACTGGATTGATGTCTTTAATTAAGAACTTCCTGAAAAACTTAGGGACTAATTTAAAAAGTTTGAAAGTCGTGTCATTTTTTGAAATAAGATAAAAACTTAAAGCCTTATTTGAAATTTCACCTTTATTTTTTTTCTTTTATTTCATTTTGAGCACCAAATGATCCTAGCTGGACGAGTTGATGACCACTTGTGCACGACGATTTATTGGGCCCAGCTAGCCGGCATATTGATGATTTACCGTACACAAAGAACATTAGTATGTTGTCGCTACAGTTGTTGTTAGACTTGACATTGTCCATGAGCGATCGAAGTTTAAGCATTTCCCTTAGTTATTCATGCGATGACTTATGGTTGTGCGATATCATAGATATCACCTTATGTAATATCCTAGGGCTATGCCATATCGCATTGTTATTATACAAACAGCTCTGTGGGAGATACTTAAACATTGGTTGTTTTGAGGCAAATGTTAGGTCTAATAAGGGCATCATATGGTCAAAATCCCAAAAATTTACCAACAACGCCTAAATTGTTTGCGATGAGGAGGAAAATGAAATAAATTCAAGGGTCAAATAAAAAAAAGAAATAAAAGGGAGTTAAGAGTAAAGCACTAAAAGATAAAAAAAAAAAAAAAAATTACGCCTCTACTTTCTATCATTTAGTGCCTCTTAAGAGTAGTTTTTTTTGTCATTTAATGATTTTTAAAAGCAAATTTTTTTTTTTTTTGTTATTTTGTGCCTTTACTTTTAATCTCTTATTCTCTCTTTTTCTCTTGATTTGACCGTTTAATTTTACCCGTCATGTAAATTAAATAACATAAGGGGTGGGGCATCAGATTATGACTTGATCAAGGACCTTAAATCCATTTTATTCTCATTTTTATTCTCTCATTTTTTATTTGTTTGTCAGTGTCATATCTCGAACCCATGACCTAATGATCTAAACCATAGGTTTCAACTACCTTGACAAGGCAGAGATTGGCTTGATTCTCTCATTTTTGCTTCCTTCATTTTGAACTTATTTTCAACGTTTCTAGTGCTCCAGGTGCTCATAGCAACTTGTTTCCTCGCCTATTGGTCAGCTGGGTAGGACATGGAGGAGAACCAAATATAAATATAAAATTCTAAGAGGCCTCTCTCTTTTTCATTCCATAGAAGACATAGGCCAAGGCCATAGGAGCTCATTTGAAGGATTATTACAGAGGAGGAGATGAAAGATCTCCAGTGGGGGTTAAAGGATATACAGCAGCAATGTAGAATAAAAAACTTTGCCTTCGCAGGACCACTTTGTAAAAAAATTAAATTTTCTTGGGGGCCAATGTGAAAAAGGCATAAATTTCCTATAACACTTGGGAGTTTTCTAAAGTTTTTGGTGGCCATTGCCTCCGTTGCCCCATGGTTTAGTCCTTGGTGGATGGAAGATTTGGCTTTCCTAGGATTTAAAGTACTAGGTTGATGGGCTGGGTATTCATTTGTTACATTTTCACTTGATGGTATTTTTTGGATACTAACATTTGATCCTTCATTTTCAACCAAATATAAAAATATAAAGTCTAAGAAATCTTGGAGATTCAATTACACAAAACAAACATTTGCTAAACAACGCGCCAAGTCAAGGAAGAAATTTCTTGGCTCTATCCTTCTGCAGTTGAGCAATGCCCACTGCTATGGTCCAATCTTTTTTTTTTTTGCTATTGGAGGGTTCCCAACCCTTTGGGCTGGACTAAACCCTACGGGCCCAGAAGGAAGCCGGGTAAACTCCCTTGTAGCCTCAGTGTGGTAGTGCGGTTTCGAACTTACAACCTCCGAATGCAAACTGTGGTCCTAGGCCAACTGAACTACCCATTGGGGTTATGTTCCAATCATTGTAGCCCCTTGTTCTTTAGTAGTTTCCTCCAAGGTACTGGAAGACTTGTCCCCTTGCTGCTGAAAAGCTACACAAAGTAAACACTTTGTCCTTCATCATCCAAAACCATGTACATTGCAACTAAGCCCCAGATTTGGACCTTTCTCACACTAATGAGAGACTCTAGCTAGATGTTCCTCTTAGAGGTCATTTTCTGCTTGCATAATGGGTGCTTATTTTTCTTCTTCATTGAATCCACCAAAGCATATTAACTCAAGTTGACCATCTATCTGATAGGTGTGCACTGACCCAATTCCTTCCAAATCTTATCATCTTTCAATCTTGGCATTTGGGAGCAAATCTTTTTTTTTTTTTCCTAATAAGAAAATACATACATTTCCACGGTTAGGGTGGTTAGCAGCAGTCCAAATTCAATGTGAGAAATAATATGCTGGAGATTGTCTATTACAGTGGTTCCACCATTTTGCTGGTCCTGGTCAGCGTCTGCACATAAACATTGGCTATATTTTGAGAGTTACATTAATACTGAGATATTATCAGGAAACATTAATTTTTGTATAATATCACAATATTCAGTAGACGATGAAAACGGTTTTATTTAGCTAGGGGGCTGGTTCTCTCTCTGTTTTTCTTTTATACCCAAACAAAATGAAAAAGTTGTTAGAACATTGTGCTTTAATGGTAACTTGTATCTGTTTTATGTTTTTTCAGTGCTTCAGTGACATTCTTCAATACTTTCACACACCCTGATATTTAGTACCAGTCAGTTTTACACTAACCCAACCATAATCCACCATTCCATTCATTCAATCTTAAAAACTAAACCCCTATAAGAAGCTATTGTATTTTAAGACCCCTGTCTTTGAGCTGTAGGTCGTTGGTTTATGGACACCAAACACCCCTCGTTGTTCTCTGAAACCCTGAAAGATTAGGATGATTGGATTGGACTGACATTGAGCCCACTCTTTACCCACTTCCAAGTCATTCACTCTCATTTCTCACTAATTATGATTAATTTACTTTCACAAGAAATTTGGATAATATCCCAAGGGAGGCCCAATTTGAAACTGGTACATTTTACTGATGTACTATTAGAAAAATGTTGGTATTAAATTCTAAGTTTTTCTTTGGGTGGTTATCAAGAAAGTGCCATATAAAAGATTTAGCTTTAAGATGACTAAAAATGATAAATAAATACATAATAAATATAAACTACTTCTGAAAACTATTGAACATATTTTTACCAATTTTCCTCTTTTTATTTAGATATAATTGTGATGTTTTCTAGAACATTGTGATGCCATCAGAAAATTACTGTTGAATACAACTATCATGACATTTTCAAAATATTTGCAGATATTTGTGACTGATACAGAGGTATGGGACTCTTGCAAAAAGCAAATGACTTTTCAAAATTTTCAAAGTCTCCATGCACACACCTTCAACGTCTTGAATTTCAAAACCATACAGTTATAAATATCTCATCCATATTCTAAGCTAAAGTCAGATTTCATTTGTTCTTGACCCAAAATGGTAGCCATTGGAAACAACTTACTAGCCATAATTTTAGTTGGAATTCTCATCGGACTCCAGACCAGCACTGTTCTAGGCCAGAACTGCAGCTGTGCAGCAGACCTTTGTTGCAGTAGATTGGGTTATTGCGGCACCGGCGATGACTACTGCGGCCGTGGATGCCAGAAGGGGCCCTGCAACCCCCTACCCAGCACCAACAATGTCTCTGTTGCCAACATTGTCACACCAGAATTCTTTAACCATATAACTGATCAGGCAACCGGAGATTGCCCAGGGAAGAACTTCTATTCGCGGTCAGCGTTCCTTCAGGCCCTCAATTCTTACCCTCAATTTGGCAGGGTCGTATCCTTGAATGATTCCAAGCGCGAAATCGCAGCCTTCTTTGGACATGTCACGCTCGAGACTTCGCGTAAGTATGATCAGATGGCTGTAGATTTCAGATCATATCATAGTGTGTAGATATTTGTGTTATAAACTGTATGTTATGCTCATGGTCCAACCCATGGATCTCCCATTGATTAGATTGGTCACAACAAAAAGAGCACATCAGTTATTTCTAGCTGCTTGATGGATATTTTCTGGCTGTTTATCAGCAGTTAACTGTATATATATATATATATATATATATATAATATATATATATGAACCAACAAAGTTTAAGAATTGAGTTTCTGAGTCTTTAAAATTATGGCAAGCTATGGCACTTTCCAAATTGCTAAGAATGTGATACATTATCTAATAGTAAGTTACAAATCAAAATTGGCCTATGAATACTGAAATGTTGTTTTTGGTGTACAGATTTTTGCTACATTGAGGAGATAAATGGGTCATCTAGGGACTACTGTGATAAGAACAACACTCAGTATCCCTGTGTCCCTGGCAAGGGTTACTATGGGCGCGGCCCAATTCAACTGTCATGGAACTACAACTATGGGCTTGCCGGAGAGACCATTGGATTCGACGGCCTAAATGCTCCAGAAACAGTGGCCACAGACCCCTTGGTCTCATTCAAGACAGCCATCTGGTACTGGATGAACTATTGCCACTCGAACATAACTTCTGGCCAAGGGTTTGGGTCCACAATTCGGGCCATCAACGGTGCGCTCGAGTGCAATGGCCGGAACCCTAATGGTGTCAGTAAACGCGTTCAGTATTACACTGAGTACTGTAATCGACTAGGGATGGAACCTGGTGGCAACCTCACTTGCTAGATCTTTGCAGCTGGGTTATGTAATAATCATTTCAGTTTCCCATGTGATTAGCATTGCATAGGCGTTCACATGTAATAATATTTTGAGTCTACTTTAAGCAAAAATATTGATAAGTGTACACCATATTGATGAGATAAGGTTATAGTTGATATAGTATAATTCTTATTCGATGCGTAAAACTGAGCAGAAAGAAATAAAACATATACTATCATACAATTCTTGTGTACCTTATGTTTCTTTTACTTTGATTTCCTTGTATTTCTCCTCTTCTTAATTAATGAAACTTATTTGTTATACTGATAAAAAAAAAAAAAAAAAGTCATTGGGTTGATCATAAGCAGCCACACAAGTGAAAACAAGAAAAAAGAATCCTACTGCCTCCTCTTACCACTTTAGAAAAAAAAGTGAGGGTCCCTTATCTTTTTACAGGCTGAAGCTCTACTTCTAATCAAATGAGAAATGCAAGTGGATGTTTATCAAATGCTATAAAAACAAACTTCAATCTCTGAACCTCTTCCAGAAAACTATGCCTGATAACTTTACTACATTCTGGTTTGGAAATATTTACTATAATTTATAAACCCTTCTTCATCACCATATGTAGACCTCTCTTGATCACCAAAGCATAGCACAAACTGGGCATGGGAAACTCTGGTATTTGAGCCCCTGAACCCATAAAATCTCCAACTTAACACAGGGCAAGATTCCATTGCAGCTACGTGGTTCATATAATCTCAGAATCCACTCTTCAAAACCCAAACAAAGGCCATTCTCATGTACGTTTAAATGTTACACACATTTGTTTGAATTTGTCCCAGAGTTGAGTAGGGGTCATTCGGGCATGGGTCCAGATCCCCTATGAACCCGATGATCCCTACAAGCGGATTTTTTATTTTTCTTTCTCGGTTGGCCTAGTAGCAACGACATAGGAAGTAAAAGGCTCTCACCAGAGGGCGCCTTATCCACAAGGTCATCCCTCTACAAGAGGATTTATATGGTACCCCAAAGACCTAAAATCACGCCCAAGTACGGCCAACTTCTATAATGAGACCTTAATTTAGGTCGGTGGTGAGTCTTAGTAATGTAGTTGTCTGCATCAGGCCCAACCCAGGCCCATTTAGCAATTTCACTTCAAAATTAAACTGGCCAGACCTGTTGCCCAAATTAGCTTTTTTTGGATCCAACCCTGCCAAGTTTCAACCAGCAACTCTGTTTTTTTTTTTTCTTTTATTAGTTTTTTTTTTTTTAATTTCGAATAGATAGAAGATGAAGACAACCAACAGTCCTGTTTACCCTAGTTTTTTTTTTTTTTTTTTTATCCCAGCCAAGGGGGCTGCAAGAGGTAGTCCACTCAAGTGGAAAGAAGGCCCCTACAAGCAGGAAGAAAGCCTCACACAAATGGGAAAGGAGCCTGCACAAGTGGAAAGAGGTAGCATAGTTCAAACCCCGAGCAGCCAGGCAAGAACTGACGCTCTTAACCACCGCAAGCAATATTCCTGACTACTTCACCTGCCAAACAAATCCAACTTGGCTCATTAATTCAGGTGTAGATTTAAGAAGACTTATATTCACTTGCCAACCTCCTAACCCATTTAAATATCACTATGAATTGCTAGCCCAATCACAACCCAAACTGTTCATGAGTGTTCAGGCTGAGGATATTCATATTACCTATGTTGCTCAACCCGGCCGACCTTTTGCCATCTTTTGGGCCTCCAATTAGAATAGAACACTGTGTCAAAGTGTGCAGTGTAGGCTCTTTCATGCAAAAAAAAAAAAAAAAAAAAAGGTCTGCAGTGTAGGCTGGTAATGGGGTGGGCTGGCTTGTGGAGCATTTGAAAGATCAACCCATTTTGGGTCAGGCTTGAAAAAGTTTTAAGGCCCATAAGGCTAGGGCTAATCCTAAAAAGTAAACCTGCAGTAAGAGCTGAGATTAGACTTCTATGTCAAAGGCCCGTTTATGTCCCACTACATTTTGTTTTATTATATTTAATGAACTAATGGCAATATTAACTTTCAAAAACAAATTAAGAATAGTACTATTATTGTTTACCATGGGCACATTGTTTTGCTCACAATCGAATTTCCAGGAAACTTAGCAAAGGCTTGACTTGAGGCTTCTTGCCAATAGCATCTCTTTTGATAGGAAATGAAAAGGATCATCCGGCAAATCTAATTCTAGGAAAGAAAGTGGAGAATAAAGGGGTACCTCGTTGGTTGGGACCCTGCTACTCAACTTAGTATCCATGGTTCGAACCTGGATACTCCAAGGGAGGTGTTATATATTCAGGAATGCAATTTGTGAAGTTTTTTTAGCTGCGGGAGCGGATATTATCTCTCAAGGATGGGGTCTCTAATGGTGGCCGGGTTAAAAAAAGTAGTCCTTAGGTCATGTTTGGTAACCAAATCCCGGCCCTGTTTGGTAATTTTACGTGTAAAATAAAGCGTAATAAAGCATTAAATTAAGAGAAAATAAAATATAATAGGGTTATGATTGTTAAGTACTATGGACCACCACAAACTCCACATTGGTATGATATTGTCCACTTTAGGCCTAAGCCCTCATGGATTTGCTCTTGGACTCTACCCAAAAGGCCTCATACCAATGGAGTACTTAGTCCTACTTATATGCCCATGATCTTTCCCATTTCTAGCCGATGTGGGACTTTGGTTGCACATCCCCAACAATCCTCCCCTCAAACAAAGGACCATATCTCTTTGGATATTTTTATTGGGCCTCCCCTCAAACGATCATCCATCCGTCCGCTCCATCAAGGAGAGACAACTCGAGAGCCTCACCACGGATCGTGAGTACCACGCTTTCCCTGCACATCATTGGGGCCCACCACCTTTGTTCGGCAAGACGAGGATTCTCCTGGCTAAGTCTGGGCCTGGGCTTTGATACCAGTTGATAAGTACTATGGACCACCACAAACTCCACATTGGTATGATATTGTCCACTTTGGGCCTAAGCCCTCATGGATTTGCTCTTGGACTCTACCCAAAAGGCCTCATACCAATGGAGTACTTAGTCCTACTTATATGCCCATGATCTTTCCCATTTCTAGCCGATGTGGGACTTTGGTTGCACATCCCCAACAATGATGATATTTTATTTTTAATTGTTTAGTATGAAAATTTTTTTACTTTTTGTATAGAAAAGTAGAGCTTTTTTGTCTTTTAGTGGATAAATGAGGTTGATTTTTTACTTTTTTTTTAAATGATGGAGGGAATTTTTAATTAAAGTGCTATTGATGTGATCCATTGTCTGAAAAATAGAGGCTTTTATTGAATTCTACTAATCTAATAAAGTGCCAAAGGGGCAGGGATAACTTTTTGCTTTCCTCAAAATTGCAAAATATCCATATTTGGCAATTGTAAATCTCCAATTATTTGAACTGATGGAAATTCTCAGTTTTAAGGATCTTCAAGTCCAACCTCTCTAATAGGATTTGGAAATCCTTAGCTCTAAAAAAGTGAAGGTCCATCTAGATCTCCACCTTATATGGGTATATTCTTCAATCCTCACCACTTTAATATTACTAGGTTAGAACCTACTATACCATGAAATCAATGTAAAGTAGGCATATAGGCCTTATACAAAAACAATTCTTAATTTGTAATGATCCTATAGCTTATTTTCTCCAGCATAATATACAATGATCTAAATATATCATTTGTTGATCATTTATTGCTCCTTACTTCAAATGGTAATTAGTCGAAATTCTCTTTAATCATATCCTATTTGTGTGGGTTTCATGTGTGCGCCCGGGGGAATAATCCTATCAGGTTATAAACTATGGGGAAATCATCATGAAAAAAAAAAAAGACAATTTACTAATTAAAACCATTAGGTCCTGGTGCCGGCTTGACATTTTCCTCTGAGGGATAGCATGAGCTTGGACGTATAGGCCTGTGTGGTGCCATGCCTGCTTAAGATGCTCGATTTCAAACAAGGTGAGCTTGGACCCATCTCAGTCCAACACTATCTTAGTTCATTGACACCCATTGCTTGTGTGGTCCATTGGTCATAGCATATGATCAAAATCCATTGAATCGTTAGTTGTTGGCTCCTCAAAATTTACCTTCTTCCACTGCAACCTAGGAATTCTACAAAACACCCACGTAGAAAGAGGAGCTTTTCAGCCCCTCTTTTCTTCCCGTTGTGCCAGCAATAAGACATCTAAGACAGATTTACACCAAAGTCGCTTTTCTATTAAAATGAAATAATGAGACCACTGTCTGAATGAATATGCATAAAACACATGACTTGTTTGTAATTTGTGAAGCTTACCTATTAAAAATCTAAATCACTTAAAATATTATCCCATAGATATGAACCCATCATCATGTTGATTATATGCAAAAAGTTAATAACTTCTATAATATTTTTATCACGAATATTATTAAAACAACATCAATTTTACGATGAGCCCAAAATGTATTACACTAAAAGTTTTTACGTATTCCATATGGGGGCTTTTATTGGCACCACACTTTCATCTTTCCACACTGCACCAAAAAATAAATAAATTTTGCTTTCATCTCTCCACACAGGCGGAAACCCTATTGCAGCCCTGCCGCCCGATCTCCCTCCTCGCAGGCGGCTGGGAGGGCGAGGGAGGGAGAGGGAGAGGGAGAGTGGGAGGGAGGGAAAATAGAGGAGGGGAGAGGGGGGAAGGGAGAAGGAGAGAGAGGGAGAGGGGGCCGGCCAGGGCTGTTGCCGTGGGCAAATGGCGGCTCGGAGGGTGGGGTGGATGAGGGAAGAGGGTAGAGGGAGGATGGGGGAGGGGTAGTTTAGAAAAAAAAAAATTGTTGCAAAGAGATGAAAGTGTGGTGCCAATAAAAGCCCCAATTCCTTAGGGCCTGTGTGGTAATTTACTTTTAAAATAAAGTGGAGTGAAGTGAAATGAAAAGAATGAATAAAATATAAGTAAGTTATGATGGTATTTTGTTTTTAGTTATTTGGAATGAAATATTTTTAACTTTTTGTATGGGGAAATGAAGTTTTTTTGTCTTTTAATGAGTAAATGTAGTTGTTTTTTTACCTTTTTTTGGAAAAGATGGAGGGAGTTTTGGTAAAAAGTGATTTTGATGGGATGTTTAACTTGATTTGACTTTACTTGACTATATTAGTAAAATTACCAAACGGGCGCTAACAAAGGGAGGCATTTACTTGGGACCCTTTCAATTTCAAATGGGTAGTTCATTTTCGGTAGACAGCTTCGTGAGTTTGTACAGTATCCAGCGTACGACTATTATTTTGGGGAAAAAAAGGTAATCGAAAAGGCAAAACAGAAAGTAGATTGGACGAGTGGTTTGCGGAATGGGATTTTGACTTTTTCAAAGTTTCAAACTGCCCCCAATTTATTTTTTATTGTTTTTAGCACACTAAAAGCTTCCCTTGGGTTAATGATAGGATGCTTTATTGCCTATAAAAAAAAGGCATTAATGAGGTAGGGATGGCAATGAGTCAGATTAAAACAAACAGTTATAAATGCAGACGGTTATAAATGCTGAGTAGGCTCCAAATGCTGAGTAGGCTCCACTTGAAGAGTGTATTGAAAAGTGTTTATTTATCTCCAGTAAGTTTCAAGATTTGTTGTTAGTTTAAGAGTCGATCGGCAGTGAATCTGAATCTTAATCTTACGAGGGAAGACTTGGTGTAATAAAATAAAATAAAAAACATGAAGAGTACTATTGAAGAGTATTATTTTTGCTGCCTCTATTAATATCTAAGTAAATATTGTCATAGCACAACTAGTAGCAGAAAATTTCTATGATTTCAAATAAGTGAATGTCGGGTTTGGTATTACAAATAAATAAATAAATTTGTCACAGTCGCATTAATTTTACCTCATATCAGCTGGGTTGGGTTTCAGTGAGCCTAAAATCCTAAACCCCACCCAGCCCACTGCCATCCCTAGAAGGTGGGAAATGAGCACGGGCACTTTGTACTGTGACCCACTTCACAAGGCCACAAAGAACTCTCAGCTGAAAAACTGCATGGGATCCAAACTCATAATATATTAGAAAACAAGAGAGATAAGATGATACAACACTCATCAGGCTGTTCAAAAATCGATAGAACAAAGTTAGTTCTTTCATGTGAGGGAAAAAACACTGAAAAAGCTTCTCTTTTCTCACCAACTCGGGAGTTAAAAAAAGTCCTAAAAGCAAGAACAGTTACTGATACGACTCCTTCACTCTCTTAAAAATTCAGTGAAAGTCAGTTTAGAGAAAAGGTTAAAGTCAGATTCCTACAAATCTTGAAGTGGATGCTGATGTGAAGTTTTTCATTTTCATAGTGTAGATATTTAAAAAGTTCACGGATCTAATTGCGTGTTGGGTAGGGGGCTTACATATGTATCTTTTAATAAAGAAATGAAACACTAGAGTCCATCAGCTTGCAGGCAGGAATTGTGATTTCACAGTTGAATCGTTTCCATTAGTCTTGTAGAGTGGCACGCCTTGGACTTGTGTAAGCCTCATTCCTCAATATTCAAATAATCTCGGTGCATATCCTTAAATTTCAAAGTGAGCATGCTCTTAAGGTCAATTGATTGGGTCATCTGAATATTCAATTTGAATAGGGTCTTATCAGGGCAGCTGTCTTGCTGTCACAAATTCTCAGTACGAGGAATTCCTGCAAAAAATACATCTAAACAAATGGGTCCTTTTGGGCTGTGTTTGTGAAACGAGAAGAAAATTACTCTGTGTTTCCTTACATCCTGCTATTTCATTGTTTGTTGTAAAATATTTTTCTCACCAAAAAGGAAAACAATGAACCCTATTTTTTCTCATTCGAGAAGGTTTAGATATTCTATGGAAGAGGTAGGAATGCATGATTTTAGTATTATGTGAATAAAAACCTGCTATACGGAGAATCTTTCCATCACCGAAAAGAAAACCCTTTTTAACAGTTCCACTATGAAGTCTAAATAATATGATGCCACCCTCTTCTGCATAGCTAGGCACCAGCTCAAATTTCAATTCAGTCAAAGTAATTACCATACCATTTTGGTTTGCATGTGAAACAAAGAGTTGTGCTTTGCATGTGATTGTTCCAATGGATTATATTACTTGCTTTGGAATGAAATTTTGGGTCAGTGTCCCAACTTGACACGGCATTAAAGGAGTGGGTTGGAATAGAATTAATTAAAAGCATTTGTAGTCCACAAGAGTTGTTTCTCGATTATCTAATATTAATCAAATTAAATAAATAATGAATATAATCATCATCATCATTATCAAAGTCTTGTCCCAATTATGTTTGGATCGGATTCGCTGCATGAATTTTGCTTCTCCATTCTAATCTGTCTAAATATTGAATACAATATGCAAAAAATATTTAAGATCTAAGACTTTTAGCCTCTTTTTCGAAAGCTAATCAAATGGAAAATGGACTTGAATGTCAAAAGCCATCACACACATTTTGCCTGTTATTTTGACTTCAATGATATATGCAAGTTTACATGTATTACTCTTTATGATAATTTTGTCCACACTACTCTCAGTAATGATAATTTTTCCCATATAACAGTATAATGAGCTTTTTTCTAATTGAATCAAACATGCCAAATAGTTTACCCAATTCCCAATATGTAATACAATACATGCATATTTTTTAAGGTGTTATTTTTGGCTTAAACACAGAGTTCTTTCGCTTATATTTAACTGGGATCCAGAGTCTGGCTCTTTAGTCAAATTTCGGCTATGTCACCCTGGTACCATGTGGGTCTTCTTCCCTAAATTCCCCACCACCCACCCACCCAAAAAAATCAAAACAAAGAATAACACAATCGAAAGAGCCGCTCCTAACTTGAAAATATTTATCTTATTATCAGTATTCAAAGAAATCAATTTTGCCAACAAACACTTGATCTAGTGGTATTGCCACCTTAGTTTCACACACATGCCCATAGATTGATCCGTGGGTCTTCAAGTAATCACCCATAGGGTAGAGCAGTCGCCCAATATAGCAAAAATGAAAAAAAAAAAAAAAAAAAAAAAAAAGAATTCACTTTTCATCTACATAGCTCTTTACATATCTGTTTCTTCTCTACCTATCCAGGGAGATATCTACTACCCATTGTGCCATATCCTGCAAAAGTCCCCACTGTTGTGCAAGTCCACAACTTGCATGGACTAGTGCCCTGGGCCACTAGGGCTAGGCCCAGATGTCAACCGTCCAATCCAACACTCCATTGTCAACTTTGCCTTCTCATAAACTGCTGAATACATCGCTAAATGATCATCCCCGGCGACGGCATCTTTCGGAAAATCCCTCGCCGCCTCCACGCCACCTTGCCCGAAAACAAAGACACAGATGACAACCAACACAAGCAAAAGGGTGGCCCATGCACGTTGTGAACTCATCGTCGTCGTCGAAGTCGCTGCCTGGAACTTGGGAAATCGATCTCAGAGGACTTACTTGTCTAGCTATGTAAAGAGGAGCTGTGGGTGTTTGGAGAAAATGGAGAGTTTTGAAATGTTTGTGGGTGGATTGAGGTGGTGGTTGTGTCATGTATTTATAGGAAGATCTTCTACTTGTTATGATGACTCATGACTCGTGAAGTTGGAGAATTTTGAAGTTGTTTGAGAGAAATTTTCTCATGCCTGTTTGGTGGATAGCAGAATTTCTATGTTGACCGAGTGTTTGATCGAGTCATACAAGCGGAAATAAGGGAGTTGATTCCTTGTGCAGGAACATGGAATGTGGAACACGGATTTTATTGTTTGAATCTGGTTTTCATTAATGAAACTGGTTCAGGTGGGGTCCTTGCCGTCACCATACTTGACCAACATTAATAGCAGAGGGTATGTGACTGGACCCAGCTCGGTTTGAGGTGAGACGACCCTACACATAAATTAAAGACAGACAAGAACTTGGACTGTTTCTTTTCCCTATCACCCAATTAGGTGGTTGGACCTAGAGGTGGCAAAAAAAAAATGACCCGACCCGCCAAACCGACCCGTGATTACCCACTTAACCCGACCCATTTAATAGGTGGGTCGGTCACGGGTCAAGTATTCATGACTCACAATTAAGCAAGTCGGGTTAGGGTTGACCCGCAGAACCTGCTTATTTAAGCTAAAATTGAATTCGATTGTTTTAATGCATATGCTAAACAAGAATGAATGGACCTTAACCAATTCAACCCCACCCTTTTTATTAATGGAAAGCAAGGTAATGAGCATAAAATGATTGTTGAAATGAGATTAGACCAAATTTGAGCTTAAAAGTCAGTTTTGGTCTGGCAGGGAACCATGGTTGAGTCGATTGATTCACTAGATGGATGTGGGTTGTTATGCGGGTCAACCTGACCTGTATAACCCGCAATGGTTATGCGGGTTTAAGTGGGTTGGGTCGGGTCTACCTGTGGTGGGTGCGGGTTAGGGGTTTCTGACCCGTTTAATAAACAGGTCTGATGCGGGTTAGACTTGTATAACCCGTTTAGCAAAACCCGACCCGATTGCCACCTCAAGTTGGACCCTTGAGAGACCCAACGGATGTGGGTGATGGGAGTGAACCCCAGCACGCGTTGGAGAGAAGACCACCAGTACAGGTAGGAGAAGGAACAAACTCTTGGCAGTTAATTGGGTGAGAGTATGGGACTCCTAACCATTGGGCTATGCTTTTTTATTTTTCCTCAGCTCAAGTGATCACCTGCACTTGAGGAAAGGCATGTACTCTACCCAAAATATTTTGTACTTCATAGTATTAGATTTCTATAAATGTATAATGTAGTTAGGTAGTGGATTAAGTTATTTGAGTCCTCGGATATGAATCCAACGGAGGACCCAAACCAAGACTCAGATTTTACTTATTTAGGTACATTAAGTGATTTGGATCTCATTTGTTAGGCCCCTGGTACAACGCTCGTGTGCACTCGTGGTTGGAGTGATGCTTGAAGGCCTTCCTAACACAACCAACGGATCATAAAACCATTGTCGTGTCATTTTCCATCACCAATTAATTTTGGGATACGTGGTAGTTAATGGAATTTGAGATCCTACAAGTGGTATTAGAGCCTGATAAGGTTGGAGGTTCAAGTCACCTCTTGGGTGGTACCAATGAAGGGGAATTGTTAGGTCCCTGCTTGTGTACCATGACGGATATTCTCAATTCGAATCTGTCTGTATTCATTTCATATCTATGTGGTCATATGGTGTTTTGGAGTGTTAATGTAAGGGGTGATTGATAAGGTTCTGGGCCTGGCCCACAAAAGTTTGGCGTTAAGGGGCATTGAGGGCCCTGGAAAATGACCTACCCATACTATGATTCAGACCATGACATCAATCCATGTGTGTGAAGTGTGTGTTGCACACCGAGCAAGGGCTGTCCATTTGGCTTGGGGATGAGAAAATGTCGTGTTTTAACAAATACGCCCAACCCAAAGATGTGGCAAGAGTATTCTATTCGGATACATCGGTATGTTGGTTGACAACCCTAGATGTCACCTCACAACGTAGGGATAGGCCTGGACTGCCTAGCCCACGTCCGGGGCTTTCCTTACCCTGCTTTAGTATATGTAGGGTCAAGCTCGGGGGGATAAACCCTCGAAGAGCATGCTCAACCTAGGCCCTTACCTTATTTACATCTTTGAGGGGCGGGGCAGGCCTGGGGCCTAAAAATAAGAAGGTTAGTTTTTAATTTCTTTTGTACACAGCCATCGAGCATCAATAGATTGCTCATACAATTTTAGTTGATGCTAACCAAAACTTAGAAAACAAAGAACACAAAACTACACACCTACCGATAAAGACGAGTGCTGAGACTTTAAAAAAATGCACATAAATTAACACATACATATATAATTTAAAAAATATTTCTATGGCACATTTAGATATCCAAAGGAAGATTTTGAAAAAATTCAAAACCATTTGGCGGCGGCTATAGTTGAATAAATGTTAAAGATTAAAATAAAGATCAACGTTTTATTGGCACCATATATATTAGATATGTAGCAAATTAAAACAATGGAAATCAACACCAATACCAATCACAAGTATTGGTTGTTTCTTATTATTTTTATTTTGGGGTTTTCACCACTATTGATGCATATCGTCATTGTCTACCCTTATCCCCATTTTCTTAATGCTACGTGACTGGTAGCAAGATTCAATCTCTGCACTACTCAGTATACATAAGACACGTTTGTATAGCATCCTCTGAGTCCCTTGAGAAGAAGTGGAAGAAACATTCCCCAAATGTGCCCTAGATGAAGCACTAATATTAACATAGATTCTCTATTTTGTAGTTCTCTTTGGTATATATATTTTGTAGTGAGCCCTACTATTCTCATAATGATCAGTTCACTCTCCAATCTGTCAGTTTCAAACATCCTTTCTGGTGGGATAATGCCTTAAATCATTGCATGTGGAAATTTATCCTACACTGCAAGTGTAGTCCAGGCTCCAGCTCAAGGTACATTTACAGCTGCTTTTAATCAATATAACTCCTTTGGAGTCATTCTCCCTCCCGACCAATACCCACACTCATCTAATACTCTTCATTGGATTGAATCTTAAAAAATTATATAGTCAGAAGACAATTGAACTATGAGGCTGCTAAATGAAAGGTAAGGATTGTTAGAATATGTTGATGGATCCCACTTGTTATTGTATGTTGATGGACTTCAACTAACAAAATAAGATAAGGGGCGCCGCTCACATTTGGCAAACAAATCTTCAGGTTCCCATATTGGTAACCATGTTCCTTTTCTCAATCTATTAATTTAGGTTTGAAATGAGGTTTTCTAATCCTCCATTATAAAGGGATATGGGACGACCTGCCCGAAATACCTCCTCTCCACTGTTGGTGTGAAAGACAAAACGGTGAAGAAAGAAGAGAGGAGAGTTTTCCATAGGAATCTAGATAGATCTAGATCCAATCCAAGCAATCCACCATTTCATTGCATGCCTAACCGAATTGAAAAGTGTGACGCCCCGGAGTCCCACATCGACTATAGAGAGGAAAGTGAATGGGGTTATATGTAAAGTTTACACCCTTACCTTGCATGAGGCCTTTTAAAACCGTGCGGCCCTGGAAAAACGTAAAAACTCTGAGGTTAAGCGTGCTCGGGCGGGAGCAGTACTAGGATGGGTGACCTCCTGGGAAGTCCTCGCGCGTGCACGAGGGCCAAAGCGGACAATATCATGCATGTGTGAAGGGTGAGGCGTTACAAATGGTATCAGAGCCGACTCTCGACTAGTTCGAGTGTGGGTCCCCTGCCGTGGTCTGGTGCAAGTGGGCAGGTCTCCATGTGGGCGGGCCAAGAGGGCAGGCTACTGCACAGGGACGTGCAGCCCTAAGGGGGGTGAAATGTGACGCCCCGGAGTCCCACATCGACTATAGAGAGGAAAGTGAATGGGGTTATATGTAAAGTTTACACCCTTACCTTGCATGAGGCCTTTTAAAACCGTGCGGCCTTGGAAAAATATAAAAACTCTGAGGTCGCGCGTGCACGAGGGCCAAAGCGGACAATATCATGCATGTGTGAAGGGTGGGGCGTTACAAAAAGTGTTTATGCTGCCCTCCTAATGTCTCAAGACTTTGGTAGGAATGGTTAGTGTGAGCCCACTATAGAGAGGAGCTGTATTTGTATTTGAATAGTGAGAAGTTTGCTGTTAGGAGAAAATTGACCCAGTGTTGGCTTTCATTAACATTTAAAACAGTCAACAGTACCCTTTACCAAAAAAACAAAAAAGTCAGCAGTAGCATTTGGACCTTCGGATCTCAATTGCTTTGTCATCAGCTTGCATGTTCATCATTGCTTAGGTTAAAATTTGGTCAGGTGATGGTGTACTAGATCTGATCACCAATGAGAGAGGTGTGGAGACTGGGGACTCCCCAAAAAACAAAGTTAGAGTATGAATCAAAACTACCAATAAGTGTCAAGTGTACTTGTGTCCCAGGCTTTGAAGAATTGACTGCAATTATTGCTTAATTTTTCAAATCTTTCTTTCTAAAGTATAGTTGAACACCTCCGAGGATCACACCAAATAATACACCTATAAAGAGAACGTGAAAGCTCAATCAATCAATGATCATTGCTGTCCAATGGATCAAACAGTTCAAATTGTAAAGCTCAATCAATGGTTCACGTTTAGCAATCTAGTGACCACTAATCCAACAGGATGGGCCTATAGAAGCACATTAACTCCTTTTTCACTTATAGGAGCACCTCAATGTAGTGTAATCAACTTTTAATTTCTACTATCCATAAAGTGAGACCCATTAATGCAGTTTATATAGTTGACAATACCATCATAGCCACTTGATTGTTGAGAAAATCTTAAAACAAGAATTATGGTTAGTATTGCATAATGCCCAGGGATCCTTGATTAAGTATGATATTACAAAGTAAAGAGTTTGATAAATGGAGTTTGCTCTTGTAATTAATGTATTCTAAGTGCATGATTAATCATGTAAGATCTCGATCCTTAATGCCGTGGTTAGTATTAGTTAATTTAGGTTTTGTGGATAATTAAGTGTGTTCATGGGGTCGTGAGAAATCCCATTCAGGATTGCTGCCATTGTCTAGATTGATCATTGCCATTAATCTCCATCCAGAGAAACTCAGCTGATGATAACATGTCCCGCTGACCACCGGGCCAATATTCGTCTCAGCATGGGAAATTTGGAAACGTTTCTTTTGCGTGGGAGAGCGGAAAGAGTCGTCAAATGCGACTTTGAGCAATTTTGGGCCGTTGATTTGCCGCGCTTCCGCGCTCACATTTTATCTAATGCACGCCAATCTATTCACTACCAAGCACGTGGAATGGTAGAAATAGGTGACGAACTGCCGACGACTTTCAATTTATCAATTGCACTCTGGCCTGTTTCTTTGAGAGAGAATTCAATCAAAGACAAATTTATAAATTCCCCAAAACCCGGATGGCATTTTCAAATGGCAAGGGGATCACCGTCACATCATGTCTCTAAATTTCCTGCATAGCAAATTCTAATATAAACTTCTTTCAGACTTACAGGGATGGAATTGTGGCAATTGGTTGAGTTTGGTACGGACGGATTACTCTTACTATCGTATCATTTATATAGGAAATCGAAATCTTCTATACTAAAGAAATTGAGTTCAATTTTCTTTTCTCTTCCATGAAGAAGAAACTCACATTAAATTAAATGAATTTTCTTCTCTATTACGGAATTCTCTCGTCGAGCAGAAACACTCATTTGACTTATTTGTGCAGAGAGATGATTACATGCATGTTCCCTGAGGTTCTGTTGCCATGGGAGAGAAAATCTCTCCATTTTACCCCACTTATTGGAAATTGAAATCCACATTATTGAGGGAAATCTAATTCATTTTTTTTCTTTTTCACAAGAAAAATATAATCACATTGAACAATTGAGTAATAGTTTAGGAAAAAAAATTAAAATAATTTCCTCACCGCAGAGTCCTCTTATCGTACAATTGTTCAATCTAACGGTTAAAATTATTTCTAGCAACTTGAAAATTATCATTTACCAGCGCATGGAGTTGTATATAAAATGAGGAAATGCTTTTATGAGAGCATCTCATCTCTCACCTGAATATGAGAGATAAAAGTGGAACCTTCACATTCACATTTAAATTGTTGATATTGGATATGAACGTGAGGGCCCCCCATCTTTTCTTTCATAATAAGGTAAGAGATGTTCTCATAGGAGCATCTCTCTATAAAATGATGATTTAAATCTACATTATATTGACCCCACTAGATAAAAATCTTGATTGGTATGTAATTAAACAACAGTTTTTAATTTTTAACCGAAACAAATGATAACTTTTACAGAGGATCATGGGATTTACATGACCAAACATGAGTTGTCACACATTTTGAATAGTTTTGATCTTTACAAGTGAACACAACATATTAGGATTTTGATTCAATCTGACTTTGTGTTGCAGTGTGGTTGAATTTATTTTGTTTGTTCTTTTCAAAGTCATTGTTTTAAAATGTTAAAAGTTTGAATTGATTTCTTTTACTTCTATATAGTACATATAATAAGAGTTTTAAAACTTTGATATTTGACCAGAATTAGACCTGTTTGTACCCAACCTTAGACATCATCAATTGGGTGCCTATGCCTGCAATTCAAAAATCAAATTAAGTACATGTGTTGAGGGTCCCACGTGACACCCGTGCTTCTGACACTCAGCGTTTCTTAATTTGAATTTTGACAAATGAATAAGGAGACGACACATGAGAAAAACGAATCCACGTGGCTCATGTCTATTTTTAAATTTGGGAAAATATGTAATTAATAAATGTTGAAATCTATTTTTTTGTGGTTTAATCCAGATTTGATGGGATATTGCTAAGCCATGAGAGTCTCTTTGTTATCAACAACGATGAATAATTTTTTCCCGCGCTTTTGTGCTCTGTTGTCCATTCAAATCGGTGCTCTCGTCGTAGTAAGACCAAGTGAAATTCAAGGGGGGCACGGGATACCCCTTTTGGCGACGGTCCCAATATGCACTCCCACAAGAGTGCATGCCCTGGAGAAACTTTTCCCCACAATGACATTTTGTTGGTCCATCCAAATGTTATCTCTCTCACAAGTCATAGCTGCATATTTCAGTTTATTAATCATTTTACTAGAGGGCCTAACTTATAAGAAATCAATTGGACATCAAGATTCATGCCAACAAGGAGGTGTAAAAGAGATCAATACATGGCTTCAAATATCTGCACTAGAGCCAATAGCAAAAAAAAAAAAAATTTGGTTGGTAGCCCCTTAGTTGGGCTAGGGACCAATCAAACTCACAGCAGTGGGAGAGCCCTCAGGCGAGCAAAGGTGACCTCAGGTGAGGTAAAGGGCCCTCGGGTGAGGAAAGAAGACCTCAGGTGAGGTAAAGGAAAGGTGGATGGGGTTCAAAGTCTGAGCAGCCTGGTACTGGGGGGGCGGGCGGGGGCGGGCGGGGGCGCCTTTCCACGGTTATCAAGTATTTCATCATGATTCAGGGAGGTGCCTTTCTCCGGTTATCAAGTATTTCAGCATGATTTAGGGGTGCATCAAAAATTTTTAAAAAATAGAAGATAATTCTTAATCTTTTACATGCTCCCCACAAGGAGGGCCATGTAAAAGGTTGTATCAACTTTGGCAACAGCCCATAACAAGATTTCTCATCATCAAACCTTATCCCGTCAATGCAGAGTTGGCTAATTCATGTTACGCATATAAAATGATTAAAAAAAGGATAATTAAAGCAGATAAAACACGGATTGAATTTGCTAAATGATTAAAATAGAAAGTAAGTTATATTTGGTTCCCATCAGTCAAAAGAAAACAAAGTTTCAAAAGAGCTGCAGGTTTTTATGTAGTATTTTAGTGAAATTTGTATCAAGTGCCCATGACACAGGCCATTGACATTTCCTTCCCTAATTTGATTTGACATTCCCTTCTCTAATTTGAATTACATTTGTTTAAACAGAAGCAATTCCAAGAAATTTCTTTTTTTTTTTTTTTTTTACATGGAAATTTTCTTGGTCCCTTTCAACTTTCCACTTATCCCTGTCATTCCCGATGGGCTTTGGCACAAGTAAACTAACCCAATATGCTCAGCAAGCAGATGCTTTTGTAATGTCATGCAGCCCAGTTAAACGTAACCAACAGTGTATCGCTATAATCACACACACACACACACAAAAAAAAAAAAAAAAAAAAATTCACGAAAGTTACCACAGAATTAGGCATTTTACATCATCTAATACATCCATCTAATCTCTGGAGTGTGTCAATGACAACAACAAGCCATGTGTCCCATCAATAAGAAAACTGTATTTACAGGGTTTGAGCAATATGAACTAGGACTTATCTTTAACGACACAAAAACAATACACCAAACTTACAGTGTAAGCAACACCTTGGTGGGTTCAATAACTAGTAACTGAATGAGGAGGGAAAAACTAGTACTCTTTGGCCTTTCTCCTTAATTCATTGAGTTCATTCTCAATCTCGATATCTCGAAATGGAAATGATGCGTTTTTGCCACTTACTGCTGTTCTAGCAGCCGGTAGCTCTCCTTTCTAGCGAATAAAGAAAAGAAAATGCATCAGACAGTAGATGATATGGTGAGATCTATTATACTCATTAGCTTTAGCAATAGGCCTTCTAGTTCAAACAGAAGAAAAGAAGTGCAATAAAGTGTACCAGTGAGCTTCCTGATACTTCCTTTTTCAACTTTGCAAGGTCATCGTCCACTGATGAACTCTCTAGCAATGCAAACTGCAGAGGATGGAAGATTTCAATGTCATAAGGAAAATGATTCGTTGGGGAAAAAAGTTTCTTTGTCATGAAAGAGAGCCCACCTTTCCTTCAAGATCATCCGTGGTCAGCTGATTTAGGGCATCTGCTTGACTCTCCATGGCCAACACTGTCCAGAAAGATTCAGACTAGATTATAGCCATTGGTTGTGATTTAGATTCAAGCAAAGCAAGCAACTAATAGAATTTGTTTCTTGTTTGTGAATATAAAGCACGTCATATGAGATTAATTTTTTCTTGGGTTTCTTCTTCGGCAAAGCACCCTTGGAGGTTTCAGTTTTTTCTCAATGAGATTAAGGTGTTATCGTCTTCGACTTATGTGCAATTTCATCATATTGGATGGTCACCTAATGGCTTCGCTGATTCGCTGGCTAAGCAAGCAGGGGATAGGTCCCTTCCTTTTAGTAGCCATGTTTGCTCCTTTTTAATGAAAGTTACTGTTGAGAGAGAGAGAGAGAGAGAGAGAGAGAGAGAGAGAGAGAGAGAGATGGTGTTGCGGATTCAATATCCAATGGGACATAACTTTCCTCTCGGGGTAATTTCAAGGCCTGTGGTGGCCATGTTTAAGGTTATGGTATTCATGTATACTAGTTAAGCCATTCTGTTTCTTCATTTAGCATTCACAATCTTGATTTTGATTTTAGAGAAACAAATACAATCAAAATAACTGCTGTGGCTCGTAATTGACACAGAAGGCACAGATTCGCTTTGTAGTAGTGTAGACCCTACCTTTTTCCTCCATCTTTTCAAATGCCGAAAGTGCGCTACTTGTATTGACATTCCCCAACATCTCGCTCACTTTAGTTGCAGTCCTAAAGAAGCAACAAACCGGCCTTAGTATATCAATTGCCACCAAGTATTTCAAAAGTAAAATATGAAGCTAGAAGTTTAGACAGACTTCGCAGACTGTGCACGTGCTTTGAGAGTATCTTTCTTCGACCTGGCTTCCTGTATTTTGCTTTCCAAAAGCTACAGAAAATAGAAAATCACATCTTATCAGCATAGTCTCTTTAATAGTGTGCAATTCTAACAGAATATTTCTTCAAACATCATGATACATCAACGACTATTTCTTTAGGTTATACATGAGAGAACTAAAATCTAGGGATCACAATGGACCCTGTTTATCCAACGACCCTAAGAACATGACCCAAAAAATCAGGGGCCATTTGACAGTCAGGTCCATATTTGGGTTTGCAGTTATGGACCCATCTAGTATCTAGGTCTGGTTTGGGTCCGGCATGGTTCAAAATGTAGTGGCCACATTACCGGCCATAGCGGTTGAGGCCAAGGATCAAAATAGTGGTCACGGCAGACATAACAGCCAACGGTCAGTGGCTAAAATGCTACATGGCGGGTGATGCATAGTAGCATAGAGGCTATGTTGCCCACATACAACATGAATACAGTAGGGCCATGCCATGGATACAACGGCATGGACACAGATTTTACTTATAAAAAACGAAGTATTAGATACAATACGCAATGCTACGTTGCCAATTTTGAAGTATCCGTGCATCATAGCATAGCAGTGTAAATTTTTTAAGTGGTCTAAAGAATTCAAATATTTTGTAGTAGCCACTATTGTGTGTTTTTTAGTGATTTGGAACCATATAAGGGTAGAGACAACTTTAGAAAAGGCTATTGAGGAGAAGAAATAGGAAAAACAATGTTTTAAATTAAAATTGTTTTGCTCTATTTGATTTTAAACCGTAGCGCCATCATTTTTAAAATAACGCAGCAGCCTCAACCATTACAGTCAATAATGCGGCCACTACGCTATGTAGTGGCCTTTATTTTGACCCATGACCGTAACTCTTAGTGGCCACACATTAAAATTAGGTCTTTGCAGCTACAAGACGTCAAGACCCAGATGAATACATGAGTTCATATTATATAAATAGTGAAATAATAGCATGTGGCTCTCTCTCTTACTCATTTGTGTGTGTGAGAGCACTCCCTATATCAATGTGTATCCACATGTGGTGTGTGCTTCCAATATCCAAGTGTATCCGTATCCACGAGGGTGTGGTTCATGCTCCTTATATGAATGTGTAAATCCAAATCTTCACATAATAACATCGTAGAGTGTGCAATCATATCCCGTCATATTGATAGAACAATGTATGATCTGAACTAAAACAATCTAGACATTTTTTTCCCAGCAACAAAGCACTCTCAATCATGCACTCAAGTTATATAGACTTCAGGAAACATTAAAAAAAAAAAAAAAAGCAGCTTATGAGCAAGGATCAAAATAGCGACTGCGATAAGTGTAGCAGCTAGTGGCCAAGAAGCTACCTAACGGGTGATATGTAACGGTTGTCGCTATACGTAGCGGCATAGTGGTATGAATTATTTAAGTATTTAAAAATGTGAATCTTACGCAACAGTCAATCTTGTGCATTTTTAGTGATTTGGAACCATATAAGGGAAGAGACAACTACAAGAAAAGCTATTAAGGAAAAGAAATAGGATAAACAATGTTTTGAATTAAAATTGTTTGCCTCAACAAGGTTTTAGACCGTAGTGCCACTATTTTCAAAGTGGCATAGGCCGCTACGTGATTTTGAAAATAGTGGCGTCACTATCTAAAACCTAATAAAGCCAAGCAATTTTAATGTATAGCATTGTTTTTCCTTTTTCTTCTCATCAATAGCCTTTCCTATGGTTGTCTTTACCGTTATATGATTCCAAATCAGTTAAAAAAAAAAACACACAAGATTAGTTGTTACACAGTGTTCAAAAGAAAATTTAACTCTCAAAAAATCCACCCCACTATGTAGTGTTTTGGCCATTGGCCGCTACACATGCTACAACCACTATTTTTATCCTTGCTTCCAGTTCACGAGCTAGGCATTCATTGTAACTACTTTCACAAATATTTGTGATAATCGGAAAATATCACAAACCTTAAATGGGAAATGGTGAAGCATAAATGAAAATACAACAATGTTTGCATAACATCCCTATATCTTTTTTATTTATACACATGACACATCTGAGGATTCGGCTCGGGATATATCAGAACGGAGAAACAAAATTCATGTAGCAGACCCCAACATAGTTGGGACTAGTTGAGACAAGGCTTTGATGATAATGATGATGACGACGACGTCAGCAAAGAAGATGACGATATTGACACAAAACCTGGGGAGATGTGCACATTGACGATATGGAAATCAGAGCTAACAAAAGTTTCAAAAAAGGAGCTTTCAAGAGTCCCATCACTTCTGTCTCCGCAAGGTGCTCCCCTTTCTTTTTATGATTAGAACTCCCTCTCATATTGAGTAAGTTTAATTTCTTCGATTAGGACTCAAGTTTGGCAAGTTTCAATTTTCTTTATAGGCTAGGATTTAATCTTTATTTCTAACAATGATTTAGATTTTCAATAGGCTATTTTGGTTAAGAGATCTCATGTTAATTTATAGGGCCATTAGCACAAGGCAATCATTAGTTTTATGTGAACCTTAATTGATTGTAAGAGGAAAAAAGAAAAACAAGTAGAGAACCCCTTTGGGGTTGTGAAGACAATTTGCAATGGAGAGAAGCCTGCCCCAAACTTCTGTTCACAAAGGAGAGGAAGACCTTGGGGCATCAAGTCCTTACCCTTGGAGTGATGTGTAACCATTAATTGAAAGCCTGGTTGTGACTTGTGAGCATCCCAATTGATGTGAGTCCAACATCCAATTAAGTGCAGAATTTCTGCCTCTGATTTTCTATAGTTGGCCACTGTTATATACCATATGTGCATCCTTCACACAGACCAAAGGTCCAAAACTCAGGTATGAATTTGGTTGTTTGGGCTGGATTGTTTCATTACAGGTGCCCAGCTGCCATTTGCGGCCTAAAACAGTATGCACCAGTAAAGGCAATCGTCTGGCATTTCAATTGGTCTTCTGTGATTACATTTTTGGTGCCCAAGTCGGAATGCCATGAGGACTTTACCACTGAACTAGAATTTGCATGTAGTGATTGGATTGATGTACAAAGTTTTCTATTTTATCCTGTGAGCTATTAGTTTTTTGATTAGCCAATTGCTGGATATTCTTACTATGGCAATTGTGTGAGGGAGTTGACACTTGCAATCCTCCTAAATGAGTTCCAGCTCATTTATTAGGCTTGGTTTAGTTGGACCTTCCTGACTTGCATCAAATGTATTAAGCATTTTGATTTTTTTTAAAACATTTTTATATCAATCACTTTATGTTTAGCAACATTTTCCAGATAATAAAGTAAGAAAACCCTAAAATTATGAAAATCTTCTGATATTATCCCAATGTGAGAAATATCCAACAGCAAGATTTAGTGGCAATGGTTGAAACATGACAACTTTAAAACACAGGAAAACTTGTGAATGCCAACGCGAATAATCTTCATGTAAAACCTATAAGTAGCATCATACCCGAGTGTTCGAGACAAGATTTTCAACAACAGTCTTCTGTTGATCGAGCTGAGCTTTCAAAGCATTTGCATTATCCTGTAAAACAGAACAAGAGAGTCAGAAAGTGGTCAGGCTCTGGAAGAAGCACAGCTGCCTGTAGTGGGCACCAAATTGCAAAAGATAATTCCACATACACAGGTACTTCCTGTCAGTATCTTGGAAGCATAATGAAATGAAAAAAAAGTCACCAAACTAAATGTAATATGCATTATTAGCAGCCCAGGCTGCAAATGTACATAACGAAGGGAATAGGTGTTGCAGTAAGCCTCATTTGGCTCCTTACCGTTAGGGGTCATTTGCCTTTACACATGACATGAAAATCAAGGTTGGAAAACTCGTGACTCGGACTCGACTCATCCAATGCAAAAAAAATAGCTCGGATAGAGTCAACGTGGAGACTCGTGAGAGTCATGTTGTTTTTAAATAATTTTAAAAATATTTAAAAAATGAATCCATTACGTATAAAATATAAACATATATTTAATTACATTCATTTATGATAATAAATTTAAATTAATAAATTTATATACGCAAGAAAAGTACATCAATAAAGGAAATAAAAGAAAAAATATTACATATTACATAATTTGTTAGTCCATGGCAAGGACATGGGTTTTACGTGTTAAAAGTGAAGTATCAGATACGATAAGACACGATACGTTGCCCACTTTGAAGTATCCATACATCATAGATTCCAGTCATCATTTTTAAATTACCGACTCCAAACATCATTCATAATTACTAATAAATAAGTTTTAATTATTTAAAATTAGATCTGCCTATTAAATTGTTCGGAATGCAAACAACTTATTAAAATGAAATGACTAGGCCAAATCTCCCCTATTTTTACTCGGTCCTTTGTCAAAATGAGATGACTCGGGAGAGTCAAGAGTCAACTCGGAGAGTTTTCCAACCATGACGAAAATGAGATAAGCTAGATATGCAAAATGTTGCATATGCAAATATTACACATGTGAAACTCATTACCATGTTTGTTAAAATATGCAAATATTTCACATCAGTAAATGAGTATATCCAACTGTTTTAGATTTATTTGGATTTTTTGGACATTTTTCACAAATTTTTCAAAATCCATGAAGAGTTATGATATGAAACTAAACACCCTGATATTTCACATTAATACAAGAATATTGAACGGGAAGTGCAGAAAATTAGATCTATAGATTCAAACTTTTTCATAAATTACTAAAAATCTAACAATACTTAAGATAATCAGCTTCAATATCCTAAGTTTATTAATTCAATAAACAAAGTGAATGGTTTGCATTACAGATATTGTAAGGTCCGCAGCTTTACTGGGTCAATTGGGCCCAATAGCAGGCCCGTTGACCCATTTATTTTAGTATTATTATAATTAATTGTATTTTAGATATTTAAGTGGGTTTAGGCTTTGAGTGAGTTTCTTTTAGTGTTAGGATAGTGTCTGCGAAGTTTCGTTTGATTTCGAGTTCGTTTGATCCTAGCAAGGGGGTAGTTTGCAAATTAGGGAAAATTGAGTGTTTTTCCCGAAAAATTCCTATCACCGTGATTTTGGGTTCGTTGGAAAGGTCTCGTCGCGCTGATCATTTTTGTCTTCTGGCTCGTCGCGATCCGATGATCAGAAACCCTTCAAATAGTCCATTATTTCACCGGACCCACTCAAAGGGCAATTCGGTCTTTTCCTCCCTCTCCTCTTCTTAATCAGGGATTAGCCCTAATCTCATTCTCACTTCTGCAACGAAGCTACAGCAGCCCTCATTCTCCCTCTTCATCTTCTCAAGCCCAGATCTCCCTCCGGGAGAGATTACCTCAGTGATCCGGACCGCACATCTTCTTTCTTTCGATCTCCTCTCTCCATTGATACTAGTGGGTGGTAAGCCTTTTCTCATCATCAACTTTTCCATTTGTTTTCTCTTTTGTTTAGAATAGGTTAGATCATGATCTTTTTCTTTCTTTTCTTCTCCGTTGCGTTCTAGATTGCGTTTGGTCGGATTAGATTATGGGTTTTTGCGAAAGAGAGCTTCTCCTCAAGCTTTTTCCAATTTCTAATCGTCTTCTTGGTTGAGGCAAGTAGATATGCATTTTATATTTAATCATGTGCGTATTGTTTCTTTTGATTGCAATGATATCCTTGTTAGATTACCCAAATTCCAAGCTTATTGTTGGTATTGCATTGGGATTGACATGTTAGGTTAGATTTGTGGGTTGGATTGGATTAATTGTTAAAATGGTACCCCTTTTGATGTTTTTAATTTGATAGAATGGATGAGAATAATGATTGAAATGATTGGGGAGCATGGAGGCTCGTTTTCTACAGGAAAAAGATGTGAAAAACCCATTTTAGGGCTCAGGCTACAGTGCCGATTGATTGGCCTGCAAGCCGATCGATCGGACTGCAATTTGGTCTCAGTTAACTGAAACGAATATCAGTCCGATCGATTGGAGGGCATTTTCGTAATTTTTGACAACTTCGGAAAAGGACTTAAAACGCTTATAACTTTTAATCCGTACGTCGGATTTCTACATATTATATACCGTTGGAAAGCCCTTGAGATGTAGAATCCAATGGTTCTAGTTTCATCACGATCGGAGGTCGGGAAGTGATGTAAAAACTCAGATTATTGACCCAGCCTATATTTTATTAGAAATGAGACCAATAACTTAGGTTTGGGCCTTAGATGTTGGAAACCAAGAACCTACTATCAGTTGACCATTAATGGGGATTAAATCGTAGCACGTGGCTTGGTGTGCTTCGATTAGGTGTCTATGTATTCGTGTATTAAACATGGAATAACCGAATGCGTATGAAATTGAATTAATGGATGCTTAACATGATTGTACACCAAGGGATTTCCTTAGAAGCATCGTTGATCCAATTCCACACGTACTCCGTTAGAACATGTAGGATACATGGATGACACCACTTGCCTAGGTTTGGATCGTAATTCCTCCTTGACTTATTTAATCGTATCCGTTGTTATAATTCCTTGTACACTCTCTCTTGGCATAAAACACTTAACTAATTATGAAACTTAATCCCTTGTAGAATTAGGACTTGGACCGGACTTAGAGTGTACCTTAGTACCTCGTGTTATGTAATTGATGAACATGACTGGCTAGACTGAAGGGATTACCATGTGATTGGTTTTGTCTTGTATTGATTTGAATGAGATAATCCCTACGAACATGTCTTGTAAATTGAGCTAGTCAGACTTGCTTGTCTTAGTCTATTCTCGTGTCAACACCACGTTATTATTATTATTATTTGCATATCATGGCCAGCTGCAGTTTGAGGTTTATTGATGGGCCGGTTACTCGAACATCGGGGTGGGCAGTCGGCTTTGGACGGCGTCCATGGCATTAAATAGTTGGGAGCGGGCTGGGACCGTACTACTATTCCCAGGACCGGGAGCTGGGATCCCCCTGGAGCCGGACTTTGGTATCAGTAGTCCGGATAGGATTGTTACTGGTACCCCGTGAGGTGGCTTGGACATCCACGGAGTCTCCCTCTTGTGCATTGCATTACATTGGTAGTGTGATTGTTAGTATTGCTAGGATTTCTATTTATGATCCTGATGGTTATTTACTCATGCTACATGCCTAGTATTGTTCCTTGTATTCCTACGATTTTATACTTGTCATTACTCTTATATTTGATGCATGACATGATTATTTATATCTTGCTTATCTATTGCTCAACATGTCGTTGACTCTATTCCTTGGTGTGCAGACTCATCAGGTGAGTACTACTACGAGGAGCAGGCCGGTGAGGAGATCCCAGAGGATCTCCAACCGGCTGAGGAGGAACGAGAGTGGCGTGCCGATTACGTAGAGTAGCGTCATCATTCCCGGCACGAGAGCGATTCATCGGGATTTCCTTAGATTTTATTTCTTCATTTATTATCTCTCATTGATCTTTCACACTATTGACTTCACTATTGTTTTAAATGGCCTTGATTAGTGGGATGGCCATTAAATGAATTAATTTCCTTGTTTAAGTTTTATTTTATTCCTTGTTCAACTTTAATATATATTGAGATTCATTATTCCTTGTTGATATCCAAATATGCCTAGAATTGTATAAGTTCCACAAATTCTTATTTTATTGGAGGCTTGAAATATTATATCCTCACAGCGGACTTACGATCCTTAGGCCTAAAGGACAAAAATTTTAATTAATCATAAATTTCGCTCCCCGGATCTGGTTTATTCTCTAATCGGGTTCGAGGGACGTGACGATATGGGGCCCACATGAATGAGGAAAACTAAAGGTGGTTGATGGGCCTCACATGAATGCAATCACCGCGTAAGAAGTGTATTGGCACCTTTTTGCAAGAGGGGTGTGATTGTCAATCACTTTCACACCTATTATGATGTGAAATTTTTGGTGTAATGGCATAGTTTTCAAAATCAGAATCGTATCGCAAATCATTCATGACCATGAATCAAATCGTATCATGAATCGTAGTACTTTTTATTTTTCTAATAAAACTAAAAAATAATTAAAATTAAAAGAAAATGAGAAAAGTAATTATTCATAACCATCCATTTTCCCATTTATAGAAGTATAAATATAATAACAAGTAAATTTATCATAGAATCATATCAAGAACATCATGACATATATTAATATATATATATATATATGAAATAAATGATGTGTAACTAGTTAAATAAGCTTAAAGTTTCAATTATTTTTTATCTTTAAATCAAAATATAAAAATAAAAATAAAATATAAACCATCAATCTTACATAATAGGATATCTCTTGGAGTTAAGAAAGTGATAAAAAAGAAAGAAACCAAAATAGATAAAAAAAAAAAAAAAAAAAAGAAGATGAAGATATAAACAAGCACCATACGGTCAGTCGAATACTTTAGTTAAATACATGTTCTTTATTCATCTTTAAAACCTTATCAAAGTCGCATAAAATTCTTAAGAGGTTTTGTTAACTACTAAATAACGTTTTAAAAATAGAAGCGCTAAAAGATAATAAAAAAAAGAATAAAAAAAAAAGGTAAAAGATTATTAATAATCACTATAGTTATTAACACTTAGCAGAATCACTTGAATCGTAAGATTCAATGAAACGAGTATCGAATAGTAGGATTCACACCTGAATCCTAAGATTCATTTGTAAATGGGATTTGTCGTATAAATACGTTTTCCTTAAGATTCGGGATACGAATCATAGGATTCTGATAACTATGTGTAATGGCTTTATTTACATATCAATTTCAAACCTTATTTACGCATCACATCCATAAATGAATGCAAACAAACACAAACATGCATAATCCTAACGCACGTGAATCATTTACATAGGTAAATGAATGCAAACAAAGGACCCCTTATGGAAGGAGTGATCTAACCTCTTGTATTATCAGGGCTTTTCTACTGCGGTAGAACTCTTAAGATCTAGAGAAAATCTCTTTGCTCCTAAAATTGGAAGTAATGAAATGCATCCCAAGGGCTTCTGAAAAAAGTTGATGGAATCCTAATGGACCACGTGAGGATGGTGATTTCACATTCTTATTTTGAAAAAAAAATAAAAAAAATTGATCAACTGAGTGTAATACTCGATAACATGTATCCATTAAAGAAGATAGCATGGATGAGAAACACGAGACACCCCAATGGTAAGGATATCTCATCTCACACAGCCGCCCAAGGATCAATCCCTGGGCAGGTCAATAGTCTCAAAAGTACTGTACCACTAACCCAATCTAGCAAAAACAAAGAAGATAGCATGGATGAAGATTAAGCAGATATGAGCTAATGCCACCCATGTCTGTCACCTGATATTATCTCAAAATCCCACCATATTTACTATAAAATCTAATGATGATAATGAACTCAAGACTTGGTACAACTCCATTGCGAGAAATACTTACAGCATAAGATTTACGTCTCTTGAGAGCTTCACGAGCAAGGTCCTCTTCTCCTTTTGCAAGTGCAAGTTGTGCCTTACGGTACCTGTATTTGTGAAAAGCACAAAGGTTGTTATACAAACAAAAATTCTTTGAAATCTAAAGTAACTCCATAATAAATTTAAAAAAAAAAAAATACCATTCATCAGAAGCTTTTTGTGCAGCTTTGCATCTGTTTTCTAACTGCTTTTGCGATGCTAATACCTTAACAAAATTCCATAAAAATGTTAAAAAGCAATCAATAAGTAATGGTCAAGATAAGTAAATAAATAATAAACCTCTTTAATGACACAAGTCACATGTTTGCATTGAAATGAATAATTATGTGTAGTTGGACATGAATCATCCATCTTGAGATGGTCCTTGTTTCTTCATGTTTTCTTCTATAAAAGTGTATTTATCAATAAACAAAATGATTACATGCCTGCACATGCATGCAGGTAATCTTTCTTGTCAAAAAAAAAAAAAACTAGAATCAAATATGACAAGTACCTGTGCTGTTGCTTGACGCATCTTTGTCAAGTCATCATTCATTTCAAGTACCGATTGTTCCAAGATCTTTTCTGGGTCTTCAAAAGAACTTACGATTGCATTTGCATATGACTACACTCAGGACAATAGTACTAAATTGTAGTATTAGCATAAGAATTAAGAATAATAGAAGCCACCTGCAATGTATAGTAACTTACATAGATCAGAAGGAAACATGCAAACAGCTTTTCTACATCTCACCTTGATAACTCTAGCAAACCGATCAAATAGGTTCATCTGGGAACCAAGAGCACCCCCACCATGCCGACCGCATCTGGGTCTGCTGGAAATTGTTTTTTGAATCACTGTAGCCTTTAGAGCTCCCACTGCAGGCAGTAAACAAGCCGTGAACTCTTATGATTATAGTACAATTGAAGAGGCAGTAATAAAATTCTCTTGAAAATCAATCCATAACTCGCCACCCAAAGAATTGGGCTTTTGTTAAATTGTATCACAAACAGCCAATATTAAAACTAATCTAGTTCAAACTGAGATTTCAATAGAATAACAAATAGGAACTTCCCTGGTCACAAAAGAAATTTCATAAGAAAATAATAAGATATGGAGGGAAAGGAATCATAATCTAACAAATTGGAATACCAGTCTGAAGAAATAATGCAAGTACAGAGACGCACAATCAAAGGAAGAAAAATAAGACTGCTGTCTACCATTGACATAACCCAATCTAAAATTAATTAACCCAAATCAGGGAGGAAAAAAAAAAACTTTCATTATAATAACTCAAAAAACCTTTTATAATAAAATCTTAAAAAATCTTAGCCCTTAATACTGTAAAAGCTAATGACTCATGCTTTGCAATTAATTATTCCATAAGTAGAAAGTTACACTTAAAAATGGAAAAAGATATTCACTATATTTTTTTTGGTAAAAATGTTCACTATTTATAACAATATTTTAGGACAAATTTTGCTGTCTAAATGATGAAGTTTCACAAAACCACTCAAAACATCCGACTTCAATCTTGATGAGTTTTCAAGACTATTTATTACATGTAATGGGCAATCAAGCACGAAATTTTTAATTAATTTATTAATATAACTGATGCGAAGTTATGCCTTCCAAAAAGCTAATGGCCACATTTGCATTTAGGTAACACTGACACTCCTTTTTTAGCCTAAGTTTTCATCTGTTATGCCTTTGTTCTCTGCATCCTTCTGCAGTACAGATCAACATCACCAACCCTTGGACTATCTTTAGCTTCCTGTTGACCAAATTGATGCGTGATTGATATGTGCTTCCGGCAGCCTAACTTCTCACACCTTCATAACTTATGCAAGTTTGATTACGATTTTTGTGGTCTTGATCTTTGAGTTTGACCTCAAAATTTAATATTAACTTTTAACTTTCATGGCTTTGACCACCCACCTTGTGTGGACTATTCAATGTATTTACATTATTCTCCTCTAGCCAGAAAGCATCAGGCTCTGACGAATTCTGCTTTCGGTGTTGACTTGTCTCATAAAATATGTAAGGCTTAACTATTATGACTATTCTCAATGTCTTTGATTCTGCTTGAGTGGAGTTCACTACTTGCTTGGATGAAATGTAGGTTTCATTTATCCTCCACAAGAAAAAAGTATTCTTTTCCCATCATATGTAGCATTTTTATCGAAGTTCCATGGGAAACCCAATAGGATAGTACATGTGAATGTGATGGAACCCAACGATGAATGGAGTCTTCATGCAGTTCCCATGGAGGTATTTATAGAAGAGGAGATGAAAATTTTGACAGTTGGGGATCTATTGATTACATACCAATCTCTTTATTCTTGATGGGATTTTCTTTCCTCTCTCCCGTCAATCAATTTTCTTCAATTGATTACATTTCAATCAATCAATTATCCTTTACTGGTTTACCAAAAATAAAAATAAAAATTCCTTAATTGATAACATGTCAATCAATCCATTTCTTTGACTTAAGATATCTTATTTAGATCTATGAAACTCAGGTAACATACTTAGAAAGTATGTATGGTAGGGCCACAGGGCTGGCTGTCCATGGGTTGGCCTAATGGATCAGTCATCTATGGGCCTGGCCCAATGGGCTAGCCCATTATGTTTAGGCCAGATGGGTTGGCCCACTATGGCTTGAGCCTAATGAGCTTGCTCAGTGGCGGCTCTAGGAATTCGAGTCAGTGGGGTCAACAAAAGACTAATCTTCCGCAAATCAAATAGATTTGTTTTTCCCTTTATCAACATCTGTCATCTACTTTCGATAATTCGACAAACATAAGATAAAATTCTCAAATAATCTATTTCCGATAATCCGACAAAGATAATATTAATTCTCAAACAAAAATAAAGAGAAATTTTAATACATTGTTACTAATAGTTCTTAATCTAAAAAGAAAATCCAAATACATAAACTTTTACAGTTGCTCTTGACGGGTTTTCATGTGTTGAAATCGCTGCATAATAGCTTTATTATCAACACTAACAAACACATCATTCTCAATATATGTGACCAAACAGTCATTCATCCATTGATCTCCCATTCGGTTATACCACCTATTCTGAACGTACTTTATCGCTAAAAAAACTCTTTCTTCCGTTACAGTTGCTACTAGTAAAATCAAGGATAATTTTAGAAGCAAATAAACCAATGTGATGTCCCATGTTACTCCCATGTTACTTGTTCGCAAAGGGATGTCTTGGGTAGACCAATGTGATCAAAAGAAGCAACACAGTCAAACAAACCAATGTGATGCTCGTCCGATGTTTGCTCGGAGAAGGGACCATTGAAGAAGAACCTATCCTAAAGCCATTCAAATGAATGGATTACAACACTTGAAAGGGACTCAAGAAGGGAGTCCAATTCATAATTGTCATGGGTTGGGAAACACGAGACACCCCAGTGTAAGGGTGTCTCATCTCACATAGCCACCCACGGATGGATCCCCCGGTGGATAGGTTGTTCCACGAGTACCATAACACTGATCCAATCTAGCCAAAAAAAAGTGTCTCATGTTAGAAAGCAAGGCATTTAGCAACCTTAAGAGAGTCACTAAGTGAGTCACAATCGATTTTTTTTTTTATAGTACTTTTGAGTTGGCTGAAGCCTACATGGAGCAAATTGAGCACCGCAAGATGGTCTGCAGGGGTTTGATCAAGAATTTATGGAGATTCGGGCCCCAAACACTCCCCAATTTGATTTCAACATTAATTATAGGAACTGTTGTGGCAAAAATGAAAAAACGGGGACTGATTTGGAATTTTCAAACATTTATGAACTTCAAAATTCCAGAACATGCAGGTATTTTGGGCCAATTTTTGTGGGCCAGCCAGGGACCAAACCCACAAAGAGCTGGTACCCCTTGGGTCAGCCAAGGTTGGGCTGCAGCCCTATGGAGTCCACTTCATCCAGAAGCAGGCCATGTGGGGCACACAGAGGTTTATTTCCAAGGCTGTCCAGGACATCCAGATCTGGAAATTGGTCTTTTTTTCTTTATTTTTTAGTAATTACAATGTTTTGAATAGAAAATAGTAGTGGGGACTTCTAATTGTAGTAGGAAACTGTGGTATCAAGGTTTTCTAGGGTTTTTGAAGCATTCTTCTGATAGCATTATATAAGGAGGAAGTGGTCCACAGTCAAGTACATGTTATATGACAGTAATAAAATATCAGAATTCCTGCACTTGTGTGCTTTATCCTCCTTCATCTGTTGGTCGTGTTGGACAATTGGGGATTGGAAGACCCTCTAAGGTTAGTTTTTGGGTTAATTTGCACTGTTCCATGCCTGTTTAATTTGTTGAGATTTTGTTATTTTTCTGCACACCATATTGCTTGCTGGAATTTTCTAGTTTGTGTTTAAATTGGGCCCTTGACAGTCCAATTTAATCAATTGGGACAGCATCACTAATTTGAAGCTTGTTGACCATAAATTGAGAAAAAGAAAAATTGCAACTTCATCCAGGAATCACTACCCTGAAAATATTATTAGTTGAAGTATACATAGCCATAGGTCTACTTTTTTTAACAGTCTTCCCCATCCTTCACCTTATGAATCTAGGGCATTTTTTTTTCTTTCAAACAAGCAATATTGCATGTTTCACGTCATGTAGCTTTGCTACATGACTCTCCCAGACTTTGCTATTCTGGTTTAACATTTATTCATTTTCCACATCATCCCTACAGTTTACAGAGAATTTGAACTTTCCATTTACCTTTATTGTCATCGTTGATGGATTTTTAGCTTTCCTTTTCTTTTTTCTTTCTTTTTTTTTTTCTAGTTTTTCTTTTCTTTTTCACCAAGCACGATGAGGATTTTGGAAGTATGTAGATTTCTGGTAGAACATTCCCTACAACCTTGACTTCTCGTAACACATCACTGCATTTACTTCCTTCAATAGATCTTCATCCATGCATTTTGGAACTGCTTGCACACCACAGTATTGAACATTATGATTTCTTCTATCAGCCATCAGCAACGTCGCTAGGAAGAACTTGATACAACACCAAATTGATGAATTGCAAATTGAGATCTACTAAATTTGATTGGCATCATGAAGCAATCATGCAAGAAGTGAGAGGCAAGCAACATTAAAACAACATCATCATAGCAAAGGTCTCAATCAGTCTCCCTCTTCTCCTAGTTCCTAGGACTTGCAACTTTTTCACACGTCGCAATTTAGAGGCCACTTAACCACGCCAACTTCAAACGCATTCATAATATTACTGTTCTTCTCTTTATTAACAAGATGATGATATATAGAGAAGGATACCGTAGTAATTTGCTTCAATTGGACCTACAATTCTACAAAACATATGGACTGAACCGAACAATATTAAAATATATTGAATCCCTCCAACCATTGTGATGATCTCGAAATGATCCATGCAAGAATTGTCGAGCTAGGACAAGTACCGAATTGCAAACTGCCAACCCAAATCCCAATTTTGGGAACTCAGAGCTAGGTAACTACAAACTCAGAACTAGGTAATCATTGATGATTGATGAACCCAACATGTTGGGAGTATCACATTTTTCTCAAAAACCAATATCCAGAAAACCCAAGTTCTCCCTCAAATCCCACCCATCAATCCACCATAACTGAATAATTCTTTCACAAAACCAAATAAAGAAAAACAGTCTTCCATCTTCAACTAATTGCAGACAAAAACAGAACAGACTTCAATAGAAACAGATCCAAGTATCCAACACCCACATAAATGGCAAAATAAAACTACCCCAACAAAGATGAACAGAAATTGAACAAAGGGGTATACCTCCTCCATTGAAAAAAGACGTCTTAAGGGATAAGCTGATAGAACAACGCCGGTTGGAAGAGGCTTGTGATGAAGATGGTGGCGCTGCTGCAAATCTCAAAGCGGTGATGGGTGCCTTTATTGCCATTTCCAGAACAGACCCACTTCTGCAAATTGAGGAAAGAAGGCAGTAGTGAAGGGAAAAGGAGTCGCTTTCAAAGAATTTCTCCGTATTGCATATGGAGAAGATAGAAGATGCGAGCTTTTATAGGGTCTGAAATCTGAAGGGAGATGATAAAAACAGGTGGGTTTGTGATAACACAAGGGGGAAAATATGTATATGAGATTGATTGATGATCTTCAGAGAAGGGTCCAATCTCTTTGACGAACCGTCGATTTTGCTGCACGAAAACTTGGCATGTTGTTGGGACCCTAGGGTTTTGGGTTTTGGCTTTTGACCCCGACGTTCTATGATGCACATCACCTAACAAATCATCAAGATCTTAAAAGATTTTGCCCAAATTATTTCATTATTGCTAAATTAGCACATTATTACAAATTAATAGTTCCATGTGTTAAAAGACTAAAGTGCCCAAATTATTGCATTGTTGCAAAATCTTACAAAATTGAGCTTTCTTATATATACCCCATAAGGTTTGTAGGATTTGTATATGGGCCTTTAAAAAGGTTTTAGTATTTGTAAATAGGCCCTTGCTTCTTCTTTTTAATACCTTTCATATCCTTAAAACCAATATTCCTAATCAGAATGGGCAGCCACCATGAGATTTGTGTTGGATTTTCATATAAATGACAATTGTGTCATTATATCTATTAAACAAAAATGAGTATATTATTATTTACAAAAATACAATTATTTTATCTCAAGTCTCCGTGGTTTCTCTCAATAACTCTCTCATGCACATGGCCAGGGTTGGACGCAGGTACAAGGGCCTGAAGACCAAAGGCCCCACCCATATCTAAGAAAAGTTTAAATTCTCCTTTCCCTGCACAAGTTCTAAAAATGAGAGATGCTCTCACCTTATTATGAGAGATAAGGTGTGTGCCCTTACATCCATATTCAATGCCAACAACTTAAATGTAATGGCCCCCACACCTATCTCTCATAGTAAGGTGAGAGGTACTCTCACAGGAGCACCTCCCTATATATAAATACATTTTTTTTTTTTTTACATTTGTCCCTTCCCCTAATATTTCTTTTACATCGAGTCAAACACCACCACCCTTCACAAATTCTAAAAATTAATATTTTTTTTTACATTTGCCCGTTCCCCCAATATTTCTTTTACACTTCCTATACATGAAGCATAATTATATATTTTGAGACTTTCATCAATCTAATAGTGGGTCATGAATGGATTGGGTAAATCATAACCAGTTATAAGTACAAGCGATAATTGTTGTCATGATCAATTTGGGTTTAATGAAATAAGCCCCGTATTGATTAAAAAAAATGAATTTATGTAGGGTTATTCTCTCTCACTTAGTGCAATTGTTAATGTTTCATGCTTTATAAAAAAAATTTGAGTCCAAGCATTTGAAATTATACATATAAGGAAAAAAGAGATGGGCAGAAGTGTCATTTATCTCTAAAAACCATCGGTGGTTAGAAGACTATTAATTTTGGAGACATAGAAGGTATTAAAATGAAAATGTAGGGGCCTATTTGCAAATTTTTAAACCTCAGGGGCCTATTTATAAATCCCACAAACCTTAGGAAGGGCATATACAAAAAGCGCTACAAAATTTTGTGATTTCGCAAAATTACTTTGAAAAACTTCACAAGTTTGCTCACCCGTTTTCACCTTATGATTGATCATGTTATTTTAACTAATTATTGGTCAAAATAAGCTGGCTAGAGCTTGGAACGAGCCAATTTGGTAATTTACTATTAAAGTAAAAGTGATGTAAAGCATTAAATCAAGAAAGAATAAAATATAAAGGGATTATAATGATATTTTCTTTTTAATGGATTGGTAGGAAGTCTTTTTTACTTTTTTGTGTAAAAAAAAAAATGAGTGTTTTTTTGTCATTTAATAGAGAAAAGAGGTTTTTTCTACTTTTTTTTTTCTAAGAAGGAGAAAGTCTTGAAGATATGTACTTTTGATGTGACTCATTATTTGAAAAAGAGGCTTTACATTATTTTTACTAACCTAAATAGCCAAACAGGCCTGGAATAGGTTATAAATATGGCTTAGGTTAGTATATAATATCATATGATCAATGATAAGGTCACCCCTGCATGTGATCTGACTTTGGAAAATTTTCAAAGTAATTTTGAGATATCACAAAATTTCGTTTTATTGAAATATTGTAAGATATTGCAAAAGTTTGTGACATAGTAGTAATTTGGGCATTTTACAGAGTGTATTGATTGTAGGAAGTGTTTTTTGGGAAAATTTTGATGTTTGGTTACGTGATGGGTATATTTTTTGAGTCCGGATCCCTATTTCGTTCAAACGAGGGAGTCCTTTTCGGACGATTCCTAAATTTCCATGTGGGTACTAAATGCCAACTCAGTTTCCAATCATCAAACAACCCCACTAATGGAATTCAGAGGAAAATAATGGATTTGATAGTGTTTTTTTTGCAGAAAAAAAAAAAATGCAAACACAAAGCCCGCCGTGTCTTGCAACCTCTTCCCCTTACAAAATCCGTTTTCTGGACTAACGTCCGTGACTCTGCCTCCACCCCTGAAGCTGCAACAACTTGGGCAATGGCGTTTTGCAGATATCTGCAAATGGCAGTGATAGATCTCCCACACATTTTCCAGCAAATCTCTTATCTCCAAACCAACAAACCCAAAGGGCTTTTCTTCCTCCAACTGCATCACCACTGCTTACCTATAAATCCGGTTTTCTTCTATAACTCCGATCGGCAACAAGACCCCTTTGCAGTAGGGGCACCTCTAATCAGTAAATCAATTCCAGATCTGCAAAATCAATGGTCTACTTCCAGATCTGCAACTATAGCAACTTAGTCCAATAGTCATGGCCCACCGATCAGGTTTGATCAGAGCCAACAACAGGGCACTGCCTTTCTACACGAATCTAGATCCTCTGATCTAAATCTTCTTTTCTGCAATAGGGCGGCCCCATGAACCCTCTTCCCCTTCCTTTAATCATGTAAAATCTTGTAATTCCCATCTCCCAGATATTTTATATAACAAATCAAAATACCCAAACTCTAATCACATGAAAAAAGAAGAACCAGAGAATAATGGAACCACACAAACCAAACATTCAAAAGAAAACCACATCCATATCAAATTCTCAGAAACATGTATCTTAATGAAACATTTATGTTACAGAGCAAAACAAACATAGCAAAGATAGTAAATCAAAACAAAACATAGAAGAAAAACCTAAGAAATCCACAAGTTCCTAATCTCCAACCCCCATCCAAACCCTAATCCGCCAGGGAGGACGAGCCTAACAGAGGTCTAGATCTCGCGAGAGGTTGTGGCGGGCGTGCCTCGAAGCCTCTTGGGTGAACTTCTTGAAGATATCATTGATGAAGCTGTTCATGATCCCCATGGACATTAAGTAACGTCCAATTAACTAAGGTGGTGTTTGGCGTCTCTACTTTACACCTCTTATTCTCTTAAAACCGATTCAATCCGTTTTTAGTTTGTTTGGAAAGTGTTCTTCCCACATCCATTTCAAACCACCTTAAGAGCAATTGCCTATGATTGAAAAAACACCAGAAGAAGGCTCATTTGAAATAGACACAAAAGTCTGATGCGCACAGACGGATCTGCTACAGTGAAACTGACGGTCATTTTAGGTAGACCGGTTTTTTCATTCTTTTTTAAGTTTATGGGACCCAAAATCATAATCCAGACCGTTAGAAATATTGAGACGGTCAAACACAGTCACGTGTCCAAATTTCAGCCGTTGGATCTTCCTATATGTTGAGATATTTGCAAAAATACTCCAGGCCCTTTGATCAACTTTTTTTTACTTTTGTGGGCCCCATACGTAAGATCTGAACCGTTTGTTCCCTCTGCAAAGTTTATCATGACTATGCTGCCAAATTTTAATACTTTATTCCTCATAGATCTCATGGAATTTAAGAAACATCATGGACCATTGGTTTAAAAAATTATTTGTGGTTGAGTTTTGAAAGGGTTTGCAAGTAGTCTTTTTTTTTTATAATTTTTTATAAGTTGTGGGACCATAAATCATGATCCAAACCATTGGATATATTAAAAAGACCAGACACGACTATGGGTCCAAATTCTAGCCGTTGGATCATTATGGATTGTGAGATATTGGCAAAAAAAGCCAAATATTTTTATCTATTTTTTAAAAATCCATGGGCCCCAAATGCAAGATCCAAACCAGTAATTCTCTTTATAAAACTAAACAAAGTTATGACGTTAAATCTTAATGCTTGATTTCTTATGCATCTCGAAATATTTATGAAAAACTTTCAACCATTGATTTAAAAATATCTATTTTAATCAATTTTTTTATGTTACCAAACACACTATTTTTAAAACATCTATTTCAAATGGGGCCATTTGAAATAGATCTATTTCATGCAGATCTATTTCACATAGATAAGATTTGCCAAACAGGGCCTTAAAATTGATAATTACCATACGGTTAATATGGTTAATTATAATATCTTAAGTCATGAATGGTGCTCACTGACATAGTTGAACATGGAAAAGTACATCTAATTGAGTTGAAGGTCCTTTATGCTTTTATTATTGGCTTCACCTGGTTTCCATAGTCATAGGTAACCAAGCTTGATTATTCAAGAAATTCAAGAACATTTTTATAAGAGGAGATAACCAGATAATTATCAACTGAATATATAGTGACATCAATGATATTTTAAGTAGTGAATTTTATTATAAGACTTAATTGAAGAAGTGAATTAAAAAAAAAAATACGGAGCTTGTTAAAATAAGGATACAAATTAAGTAGAGTGAAAAGTAGAACTCAAAAAGCTCGTGCCATAGCCATGAGAACTTTTCGAATGTCAACAGCCAATCGATTGGTTCCCATGTGGTTAAGGCTATTAATCAAGCCCTCTTGTGAGGGTAATTGGCTCGGTCTAACCCTCTAAATGCCTACAAAATGAGGGGTTTTGTTTTTCTTAAACCATAGTCAAACCCTCTTCAAAACTCGCAATCATGAATTTTCCTTCCAAAACAACCCTTAAGAATGACCCTGCCTCTAATTACTCAAAGTTCAATTTCCCATGTGATTAGAGCTATTAATTGGGCCCTCTTATGAGGGTAATTGGCTCAGTCTGGCTCTTAAAAGGCCTGCAAAATGAGGTTTTTTGTTTTTCTTAAAATTTTTAATGATGGGGCTTAGACAACATTTTCGCAAGCAAGCGAGTTTGAGGATCAGGCTTCAACAAAACAAGGCTTGACCCCACGCTTTTATTTTTATTATATATATTGATTTATTTGAGCACGATTCTTGTGTGGTTTTTAATATGATTCTTATAATTTTTTTATATTTATGTGACTCTTCTATGATTTCTATATAAAAGGTCATTTATGATTCTTTTATGGTTTTTTAATACCTTATCTATGTACAATTATATATATTAAAGTAAATGGGGAGGAGGGCTCTGAGGAGTGTCACGTCATCACCCACATGAGTTCTCCTTTCATAAAAACCACTTAGAAAATAGGGAGGGAGGCTTTGCCTTTCAAGTAGGGCATTCTCAATCTCCTAAAATCTCTTCATCCAGCGATCTCAAACCACCTCTCCCCATCATCTCACGCCAATCTTCTTCCTGTGCAGATCCATCACCACCCCAACACCCCTCAGTCGTCCATCCATCATCTCACGCCCATCTTCTACCAACACACCATCTCCATCTCCCTCATCTCCACCCTCACACGCATAAACCATCACCGCCATTCATCATAAGACCAATGAACGACTGAAGCAGAGTGGAGGATCAACGCAAAGCACCATTCACGCAAGGAGAATGATCCAGGCAGCGAAAAGACTTCTTCCACGCAGGAGACGAACTTCATCTCAGGTAAGGGTGCCTCCTTGTCCTTTCCCTTTTCCCTGCATTGCCACCTGCTTAACCATCTACACACAGCCTTTGCACTTCCTTTTCCTTTCTTTTCCTCTCTTTACTTCCTTCACTTTCTTCTTCTTTTCTTTTTCTTCTTCCCTTCCTCTTCTTCTCCATCTCCTTCTTCCTCCACTACACCCACTTATGCACGTCCCTCTCCCTTTCCTTTCCTTTTCTTCCTTCCCCCACTTCTCTGCTTCCTTTCTTCCATTCCGCACACTTTCAACCACACCCCCACGCACTCTCCCTACACAACCATCTACACACAGCCTCTGCACTCTTTTTCTTTCCTTTTCCTCTCTTTACACTACAACAAACTACACTTTTAGCGGCGAAATTTTTCGTCGCCAAAAGTCACAAAAACGTTGGTAAACACTTTACCGACGAAAATATTTTTGTCAGCCAGACGTCGGTAACAAGTGGTGGACAAAACATTTTCCCGACGAAAAAATTTTCCGTCTGCAAAAATTGGGTTTTTTTACCGACGATTATTTGACTTTTACTGACGTTTTAAAAACGTCGTCAAGACTATTTTACATTTTTAAATATTTAATAAATAATTTTCCTGACGTTTTTTTTTTCGTCGGCAAAAAAAACAAAAATAAATAAAAAATAAAAACACTTTTGCCGACGTTTATTTTTATCGAAAAAAGAAAAAAAAATAAAGAAAAAATAAAAACACTTCTACCGAGGTTTTGTTTTCGTCGGCAAAAGAAAAGGAAAAATAAATAAAAAATAAAAAGACATTTACCGACGTTGCTTTTTTGTCGGCAAAACAAAACAAAAAAATAAAAAATAAATAAAAAGGCTTTTACTGACATGTTTTTTTTGTCGGCAAAAGAAAAGGAAAAATAAAGAAAAAAATAAAAAGATGTTTACCGATGTTTTTTTTTCTTCGGCAAAATAAAAGGAAAAAAAATAAAACACTTTTACCGACGTTTTTTTTCGTCGCTAAAAGTGTTTATGTTTTTTATAATTTTTTTTTCAATATAATTTTCCTTTAAACCTGTTTATACACCTGTATCAAACCTGTTCAATATAAGAAAATGCATGCAAACAAAAGTTGCTAAATAAACAAACAACCATCTCCATTTTTTTTATCAAATCATTCATCTCATTAAACAAATATTACAATCAATAATGATATAGTACCATATATATGTCCAATATACATATACTAAACTAAAAAGAATAAAACACATTTAGCTAGTCTGCAACCGACCCCAAAGTGTCCATCAATCTGCAATGACAAAAACAACATTAGAATCTTTTCAATGAATTAGGTTATAAATGAAAGATAAACATGTATATATATAAATCTTTTCCTAAGTTTTCCCACGGCCTGTTTTCAAGCCAAATTGTTGAGAATCAGGCGGTTTTTGTGTCTAATTCATTAACCAGAAGTCCGATTCACTAACCATCAATTCCTAAAAGTTACTTTGGCCTTGAACAAGGTACTCGTGCTTCTAATTCTCTAACCGGGAGTCCTATCTGCGAATCGTCAGTTCCTGCAAGTGTCTCTACCCTCGAACGAGATGCTCGTGTCGGTTTTCTATTTTTCTGGGGCTCGATTTCCGTTCCGAACCTCCGGCGGGCCGTTTTCGAGCCCAAGTGTTGGAAAATCCCATGTTTTCGCTTCTGAATCTCTAACCGGGAGTTCTATCTGCGAACCGTCAGTTCCTACAAGTCACTCTACCCTCGAGCAAGGTACTCGTGCTCGTTTCTGATTTTTCTAGGAGCCGGTTCCCATTCCGGACCCCCAATGGGCCGTTTTTTAGTCCAAGTGTTGGAAAATTCGATGTTTTCGCTTCTAAATCTCTAACTGGGAGTCCTATCTGCGAACCGTTAGTTCCTACAAGTTACTCTACCCTCGAACGAGGTACTCGTGCCGATTTTCGATTTTTCCGGGGACTAGTTCTTGTTCTAGACCCCCGGCGGGCCGTTTTTGAGCCAAAGTGTTGGAAAATCCCATGTTTTTTCTTCTAAATATCTAACCGGGAGTCCTATCTGCAAACCGTCAGTTCCTATAAGTCACTCTACCCTCGAGCGAGGTGCTTGTGTAGGTTTTTGATTTTTTCGAGGGCCGGTTCCCGTTTCAGACCCCCGACGGGCCATTTTCGAGCCTAATTGTTGGAAAATCCGATGTTTTCGCTTCTAATTCTCTAATCGGGAGTCCTATCTGCGAACTATCAGTTCCTACAAGTCACTCTACCCTCGAGCGAGGTGCTCGTAACTTGTTCCGATTTTTCTGGGGCCTGGTTCCCGTTCCAAACCCCTGGCGGGCCGTTTTCAAGACTAAGTACACTACAAGAAAAAGGCCCAACAGCGACCAAATGTTTCAGCGACCGCAATTTTCGGTAGCTATTGCGGGTAATAGCGACCGCTATTAGCAACCGAAAATAAAATCCCGTCGCAATTAGCGGTCGCTGATCAGTCGCTGATTCACAGTTCCCGCCATTAAAATTGGCGCAATGGCATCAGCGACCGCATTCGGTCGCAGAAATCAATCGCTGATCCTTCTTTTTTTCCCCTTTGCCGCCACCAAAATCCCTTTTTCCCTTTGCCGCCACCAAAAACCCTCTTTCTCTCGCTCTCGGTCTCTCACGCTCTCTCGGTGTCTCTCTGGTCTCCCGGTCTCTCTCAAGCTCTCTCGGTGTCTCTCCGCTCTCTCTCTCTCTCTCTCTCTCGCTCGCTCTAGGTCTCCATCCCTCATACATCTCTCCACGTAAAAGGACCATCTCGTGCAGATCTCATCTCCTCCGCTCTCATCATCTCTTCCAACCCATCCAGAGCCCCTCCACCAGCCAAGCATCTCCCTGTGTCATCCTCTCTCACTGCATCTCACCACCACTCTCTCCATCACACACAGATCACCATCTCCACTCTCCTCCATCTTCATCTCATCGTCCCAGCACCATCCTGCGCAGTCTCTCGCCGCCGGACTCCGGAACCAGATCGTCGCCCACTTCTTCTTCCTCGTCTGCAAGTCACTCCACTTAAGAACTCGCCAGCATCTCTACGCCGTCGCCCCCTCGCAGCCAAACTAGCACTCACGGACGCAGGCCTTCCACCAACCATCATCCTTGCGACCTCCCAGGCGCAGAAACGCAGCGCCACCTTCTTCCTCCTCCGGACGCCGCCTCCTCCTTCCCGCCAAGTACACCCATCCCCACCTTCACCTGCACACGTCCAGCCACCCACCATCACCTTTTTTTTTCTCTGCACTTTTTCTTGTTCTTCTTTTTTGGTTTTTTCTTCTTCTTTCCTCTTTCTTTTCTCTTCTTCCTTCTCTCTCCCTCTCTGTTTCCCTCTGCTCTCTGTCTCTCGCTCTCTAGGTCTCTCTCTGCTCTGTCTCTCGCTCTCTCGATCTCTCTCTGCTCTCTCTCTCCCTCTCAGTCTCCCTCTGCGTCTCTCTGCTCTCTCTCTGGCTCTCTCGGTCTCTCTCTGCTCTCTCTCTCCCTCTCAGTCTCCCTCTGCGTCTCTCTGCTCTCTCTCTCTCGCTCTCGGTCTCTCTCTGCTCTCTGTCTCTGATTCCATAATCTAAAGGCGAGTTCTAGGCTTTGGCTGAAAGATTGCAATGTCTGACTGCTTCCGAAAATTACAACATAAAAAAAATCCCATCCAATTGAGAGAGGTTCAGACTTCAAAATAATAAAAGGGGCTGTAAGAGATGAGTTTGCAAAGTTGTTTCACTAGGCATGCTTTGCACATCCTCAAGATAATAATGCTAACAGAAGGTTTTTAAAAAAAAAGATTATTATCATCACATGATACCAAGTGCTGGCCTGTAATTTAGTTTTCTTCTGTAAGTCAATGTCCATGTACAACCATGAATCTAAGTAGCACGTACATTAAAAATAAGGTCACATATAGATGGTAGGTTTGAAGTTTGATGATCAAGTACACTATTGTTTCATAAAGTCAAATTCAGATGATTCACTTGAAACTGATTTAAAATGTGTAAGAGTGCCGTTTGCAAATCATTTAAAATCACTCTTTGTATAACATACATTAACAATGAGTCATTTGCAAATCATTTAACATTCAAGTGGTAGTTTGATACATTAACAAAGAGTCATTTGCAAATCATTTAAAATTTGTGGAGTATGAGTTGATCAAGAGTTCGTCACTCAGACAAGTATTCGATCATTTTCTCTAAATGCTCCCTCGTAAGAAAAAGTACAAAAGAAAGATAAAATGACTCTGGAAAGAGTGACAATATTCATACTTGGATGAGATCACGCTGTTGGAGACGATGGATGAGGTGCATAAGAATGTCTTTGGCGTATTCAGGATGGCCTTGGATGCCCATTATATGGTCCTCACACCTAAACATCTCAATCCCTGTCTTGTCTGACCATGCAATAACCTCTGCACATGGAGGCAGTTCTAAGACCTGCGTTCAGGACATTAATCACTTCTCCATCTCAACGGGGCAAAAACAAACAAAACTAAATAGATCACCTGCCAGTTAAATTGTCTTTGTGGATGCTGATTCTAGAAATAAATAAATATAATATGTATATATTGTGTATACACAGTAGTTCAGAATTCAAAGGGTGGCAGGCAAAATTCACATGAAAGCTAACAGGACATATACTTGAGGGAGTGATTACTGTTTACAAACCTCATCACGATGACATTCAATGATAGGCAGTAGAGAGGGCGATTTCTAGTCTGATTTTTTGGTTTTTTGTTCTAGATCTATTTGTTTAACGTTGAAAACGGTTGAGATTTCTGTTTATTTATGTCGATTTCTATTTGTTTCGATCTGCATCGATTGAAGTAGCAAGTTCTCGATTGCTTGTTGATGAGCGAATCTGTTGGCCTCTAGGTCTCTGATTCAATTTCTTTGTAGCATGATTTTGATCGACTACCACAAGTTCACATGCATGTAGGATCGATCCATTTTAGTCAGTTGGAATATCACTGAATTTCTCTGTGTTGATAGAAATTAATGAATTTCTTCTTATTATTATATATGTTGCTTTGAGAGTTTCTAATCACTTGTTGCAACTGTTTTCATGCATTTGCTTGCATTCCATCCATGTGATGTTTGATTGATTTTCATTGATATAGTTTGTGTTCTATGTAATATGAAATTTAAATATGCATATCAAGTGTATGTTATAATGCTTGTAAGAAATTTAAACATACAATACACACACACATATATTTTTTCTACAAGCATATGTATTTTTGTCATACATGGTTGTCACTATAAAGGAATAATTAGTTATTTGGGGGCAGTTGGTAAGGAAATTAAGGATCGTCCATCGAGAGTCTCCTGCCCTACAAACCCCAGTGAGTCTCACTACCAAGCACCAACTGCTTGGGTTTTGCTTTCATATGTTGATCACAAAATAAGAGAATCCATGTTCTGTGGCTGCTGTATTGTTCAGTTTGGTGAACTTTCAAGTGTTGTTTCATCTTGGAATTTAGTATAACAAGAACTTCTTTTACAAAATTTCATGTTCTGGTCTTTTCAATTTTTTTTGTGACATCACTCTTTTACACAGTTGGATTCTGCATTCCTTTTTGGAACTATTGCAAATAAGCATGATAAAACATGTGTGTTTGCCCTTGATAGTTTGAATGATTTACTAATGGCACTTCTAGTTTGAATGGAGCGAGGTCCAAACTCATTCTGAAAGTGTCTTGTTGTTATAAGATGTAATTGTTAGTTCTTTGGCTCAACCATCATCATCGTAGTCATCATCATCATCATAGTTTTTATAAGTTAAAATATGTGGATTTCTTTGGTTGGCCTATGTGGAAGGTTACTGTTAAAAAAAATAGGCCACACACGATCGTACGAAGGTGGATAGAATGTCAAACATTGGATGGACAATGAAGAACAGAATCTTGGGCAACTTTCTGAAGAACTGGGGAATTCAACAAAGAACCCACTGCATAAATTTATAATCCAAGTATAAAAACTCCTCTTGAGTTCTGACTTGCCAAGTTGCCATGACTTGTGCCAGTTGACTGATCTGGATAGATGACTAGGGGTGTTCATATCCCAACCTGAGGCATATCCAGGCCCATCTTGATTTTAGAAACAAGCCTCATATCCAGCCCAAGTCTTACATCGCCGTAGGTGCTTGTCCCAAGCCTGCCCCACCCGAAACATGTGAGGCCCAAACCCGCTCATTTAGACAATCGGACTGGGCCAGCCAGACATTCCCACTTCTGGCACCCAACTTAGAGCTTAAATAGTACTAGATTTATCTAAAAATATATGTATGTACAATGTATAAATCAAATTTTCAATTCATCAGATGGCCCACCTGGACCCATCGCAACAAACGTCTGAGTGTTCAGAATGTTCCTATAAAACATTCCTAGTTTCTTTCTTCTGTTTTATTTATCTAAGCAAGTTCTTTTGTTAGGAGACTATACTCTGGTTTCTGAGCAATGAATAAATGTGTAGGGCTATCAAGAATTTTATGCTCAATCCATGTGTATTCCTTAGTAAGCAATGAATAATATCTTTATTGTTCATCCAATACAGCTACATATGTGCTAAAAAATTTGGATCGACTTGTGGGCTACCAGGCTGAGTCATTTTTTGGTGCCCGGCAAAGATCGAACACAACCATGAATTATTTGAAACAACAAAACTGAGATTAATTTATAGCAATTCCTTGCATTTTGACTGCATCATCCTAAACTTAATTAGGATATATGAATATAATCTCCCTTTGAGTTAGCAATATAATTTCCCATTGATTTAGCAATATAATCTCCCTTTGATTACACCTTAAAAAAAAAACCCTAATACAATTAGCAAAATACCCCCGAACCATCCAGTTGACCAAAAATGCAAAATATAAACCCCAACACATTAGCACCTTTGTGAATGTGAAAGGCCCACTGAACCTTATGCCAAATCTCTAACCGTTTAATAGTGATAATGAAATCGATCGTGCAACCCAACAAGAAAAGGGACGGGCACTAATTCGTTCGAGATTGCCCGAGCTTAAACCGTTAGAATGAGGTCTCTGTCAATGATATAATTTAAAACAATAGGACATGTTCAATTTAGAAACCCGTTCAAAATTCACTTATTAGGAGTGAATTTTGAATAGTCCCCAGTTTGGGACTGTTCTTGTATGTCATGCTCCCACTTAGGCTGGTGTCAACTACTGAAGCAAATGTATCTATTTGTTATAAAGAAATTTTGGTTTGTTTATCCTCTATTGTTCTCCGGGTGCATACTTAGACTGTATAAATTATAGTCTACTTCGTGTACTTGGAGACCGATGGGAGATGCTGCCGAAATTTCTTTTGAACAACAGATGCACTTATTTGAGTCGTTGACATTAGTGGGACGTCGCATACAAGAATGGGATAGAAGCCTGACCGGTGTAATAAGGGTAGAGACATATTTAGATAGGAACCATGCATTAATTATACCTAAAGACGGTATAGTTTAATATAATATCTCTTGTCAAAATAGGTATCGTAGTATCATGGATTACTATTCAGACCGTAGTTGGATGAGACGGCGAAAGTCAAGTGCCCAGATAGGTGCTACAGCTGAATTTAGAACTGGTTGCCAAGTGTTTTTGGATTATGCGTATAGTCACCCGGAATGTGTCAATGGCCAGAACAAGATAAGATGTCCTTGTTTGAAGTGTAAGAATGTAAATTATATGGACAGAGACATGGTCGCCTATCATTTACTTGTTAAGGGGTTCATGAATAATTACGAAGACTGCTGGTGGGCACATGGGTAGAGAAGAGACAGTGGCATCACCCAAGTACATAATCCCGGCAATAGTACCCATTGTTAGGAATTTTCTAGATTGCAATTTGATGGATGCATTTCATTCTAGCATCATTTGATTTACACACTTGAATTGGTTTTAAATAAACTTGAAATCTTGTTTTTTTCATGCATTGCTTTTAAGATTTGTAAAAGTATTGATTTATGCATGATTTGTATTTTCATCTTGGATGCATTTGATTTAGAAAAGAGTTTTCAAGAAATCAAGCAAGCCTTTGTTTTAAAAGTTTTGAATCTTTTTAGGCTTTTTATGTCATGTTTTAAAATCCATTAGAATCTTTAAAACATGTTTTCCTAGCTTGATTTAGTTGCCAAAAGGTCCCCCAAAGAAATAACTTTGAAATGGCAAAAGTTGGATTTTTTGTCAAAAGGGGGTTGTCCCGGCAGTGTCGCCGGTCGACCGAGAGGCAGGTCTCGGTCGACCGAGACAACTGCAGGCAAAATTTGCCTGGGAGCACCAACGGTCAGAAATATGACCGTTGTGTGTTCTCGGTCGACCGAGGCCTGTTTGCCGGTCGACCGAGGACTAGCCGTTGGCAACTTTTTGCTATAAATATGAGTTCTTTCCCTTGCCAAAAGTTGGGAATTTTTAAACCCTCCTTGAGAGGATTTGAGGCATATCAAAAGGGAAAAGAACCAAGGGATGAAAGGGATGATTAGGAAAGCTAAAGCTTGGATTAATGAAGTTAAACCACCAAGTAGGCTCTTCCTTCCTTAATCATATGTTTTCATGCTTTTGTTTTATTTTTGGTAAATCATTTCTAGCATGTTAAACTATGTTTGTGTTGTGTCCTTAACATATTTTATGTTTTGAGTTGATTTATTGTTTTGGATACAACATCATATGATTCAATCCAAGTAGTACTTAACTTTGGTAAATCTAAGTAGATCATGTTAATGGAAAAACCTTTGGAATTATATGTAACATGATCCATATACTTGGTTGAATCTTTGGTTGTTGTTTTCCATCATAAGAACATCTCTCTCAAAACTAACTTATGTTTTGGACTCAACTTCTTTACAAATCATATGTTTTCATGTTTTGTTTTATCATTGGTAAATCTTTGTAACATGTTAATCTATGATTTGTTGTATCCTTAGCATGTGTTATATTTTGAATAGATCTATTGTTTTGGATACATCACCATTGATTCATCAAAGTAGTACTTTATCTTTGGTAAATCTAAGTAGATCATGTTAATGAAATATGTAACATGATTCATATACTTTGTTGAATCTTTGGTTGTTGTTTTTCCATCATAAGAAAATCTTTTTCAAATGTATCTTATGTTTTGGATTCAACATGTTTACAAATCATATGTGTATTATTGTTTTAATGTTTCACAACTTGCATCACTTTGATAGGTAAATCATTTTCAAGTTGTATTTATAATTACATATGATTTGTCCCCTCATTTCAATCAAATCTATTTTTATGTGTTGAGCTACATTGATGATTTGATTGACATCCCTATGCATCACATGTTTAGAGCTAATCCATTTCATACAACTTGTGTAACTTTGATATCATTAACAAGTTGTTACTTTTAACATGTGATTGCATTACTTCCTCAATCATAAATGTTTTATGAACTAAAACTTTCAAAAGCCTTAGGCATACATTTATGAACTTTCATTTTCAAAATGATTGAGGACTACACACACACACTTCATATACTTTCATCTTTGCATTCATAGTGTGAGTGTGTATTAGATTTTCACTTCCATATCCGCCTATTTAAGAGGCAATGTAATGAGCTTAATAGAATCTCCATCAAGTGTATTAAAGACACTAAATTAGAGAGATAACCAACCTTGTGGTTGAAGAGGTTATTGCTTAGCCTATAAAAGCATAGTGTATAGGTTGATGTTAAGCCTTGAAAAACATCAATGTAAAGGTTATTGCTTAGCCTTGGAAAGCATATTATAAAGGTTATTGCTTAGCCTATTGAAAAGCATAAATAGTGGAAATCCGGTGGGGTGTTGGTTCACAAGCCGGTAGTGGATGTAGGCATTGAGGCCGAACCACTATAAATCCTTGTGTGATGGTGATTGCTTTGTGGTGATTCTTTTGTTAGCTTCCGCATCTTGTATGATTAATCATCACATGTGACTAGTTTGTTTTAAAGAAGTTAAAATTGATTAAAATTGGTCATAGTTGAAGCTCACCCTATTCACCCCCCCTCTAGGGTTCGGATCCCCATGGACTTACACCCATCGTATGAATGACATGGTCCATGATATTGCAGGGCCTGATTTTGATTGGGAACAAGATAGAGAGCAAGTTATGAATTCTGATGCCAAAGCGTTCTTTAAGTTATTAGACGAGGGTAGCGAACCGTTGTGGCCTGGTTGCACCAAACAAACTACGTTGTCTGCAGTGGCGACATTACTTAACATCAAGGTTGATCACAACATGAGCCACGAGTGTTTTGAGTCGCTCTTGAAGGCGATTAAGAGTATGTTGCCTGACGGTGAAAAATTGCCGGATAACTACTACTTTTGTAAGAAAATGGTGAAAAAGTTGGGTCTTGGATACCAAAAGATCGATGCATGTCCGAACAATTGTATGTTATTTTATAAGGAAAATGAACATAAGACAAAGTGCACGTTGTGCAGTCATGATCGGTTCAAGCCTAATAAAGAGGGTGTGACTACAAAAAAGACAAATATACCTTTTAAGATTTTAAGGTATTTTCCAATTACACATCGACTAAAAAGACTGTACATGTCTTCCAGAACAGCTGAACATATGACTTGGCATGCGAGATCTCCAGCTAAAGATGGGGAACTTAACCATCCTGCAGATGGGAAGGCTTGGAAATATTTCAACTTAGCACATCCTGGGTTTGCAATGGAACCCAGAAATGTGAGGCTTAGATTGTCCACTGATGGTTTCAACCCTTTTGGCCACTCAGCTGTTCCGTACTCCTACTGGCCTGTGATTGTTACTCCGTACAACTTGCCTCCTTGGATGTGTATGAAACAGCCATACTTGTTTCTTTCACTCGTGATTCCTGGTCCCAAGAGTCCTGGAAAGAATCTTGATGTTTACTTGAGACCTCTTATAGACGAGTTGAAGGTACTGTGGGAGGATGGAGTACAGACTTGGGATGTTTCCACGAAAACAAATTTCAACCTTAGGGCAGCTGTTATGTGGACTATCAGTGACTTTCCTGCTTATGGTATGTTATCTGGATGGAGTACACACGGAAAGATGGCTTGTCCATATTGTATGGAGCATACAAAGTCTTTCAATCTATCGCATGGTCGAAAGCCTTGCTGGTTTGACTGTCATCGTCGTTTCTTGCCGGTAGATCACCCGTTTCGAAGAAATAGAGAAAATTTCAGGAAAGGGAAAGTAGAGAATGATATGCTTGCACCACGACTGTCTGGGACAGAGATGCTTGATCGTGTGATGCGATTGCCGGTCATTCAATTCGGTAAGATTGCTGCCTCAGAAATAATAAATGGGTTTGGCGATTCTCATAATTGGGTTCGGAGAAGCATCTTTTGGGAACTGCCCTATTGGTCTACAAATTTGATTCGTCATAATCTGGATGTGATGCATATTGAGAAGAATGTGTTCGACAATGTATTTAGTACCGTGATGGGTGTTCCGGGCAAGACGAAAGATAATGATAAGGCACGGTTGGACATGAAAGACATCTGTAAGCGTCCTTGATTAGAACTATATGAAACTCCTAATGGTAAGATAGTCAAACCGCATGCGAAGCACACATTGTCCAAAAAACAGGTTGAAGATGTGTGCACATGGATTAAGTCTCTGAAACTACCAGATGGATATGCGTCAAATATTGCAAGGTATGTTACAGGTGGGAAATTGCAAGGGATGAAGAGTCATGACTGTCATGTGTTCATGGAGAGACTCATGCTTATAGCATTCTGAGACTTGCTTGATAAACCAATATGGGATGCTTTGACTGATCTTAGTCGTTTCTTCAAAGACATATGTTCAAAAACGTTAAATGAAAATGACATGTCTATACTTGAGAAGAACATCATTGAGATCACGTGTAAGCTTGAAAAAATATTCCCACCTAGTTTTTTTGACTCCATGGAGCATTTACAAATCCATCTACCCTATGAAGCTCGTGTTGGTGGTCTAGTTCAATATAGATGGATGTATCCTTTTGAGAGGGTGATGGGAAACCTTAAGAGGAAGGTGAAAAATAGAGCTTACGTCGAGGGGTCTATATGTGAGGCATACAATTTCGATGAGATATCTATGTTTGTCTCAGACTATTTTCTCGACGAAGTGTTGACAAAGGCCAATCGAGTCCCAAGACATGATGATGGGGGCAATGTTGAACTAAATGGTCGGCTTTCTGTATTTGGTCTACCGGGTCGCGCTTAGTGCATATTCCTCTCTGAGCAAGAACTACATGCTGCACATACTTACATTCTTTCAACTGCCAGGAGATTGACGACTTTGTCAGGTATACATGATAAATAAAGATTTAACTTTATGTTTTATCCTGCAATCTCATATATTTAACTTTTAATTGTTATAATATATGTATAGATCATACGATGACGAGTTAAAAGCAAATCAAATCGGCATCACTGATAAAGATATTCAACTCAGTCGTGATAAAAATTTTGCACTATGGCTAAAGGACAAAGTAAGTTAGTTAAGTTAATTTATGAATTCATTTAATTTAATTGAATTTTTTAAGTGATAATTCAGAAGTTAACAAATTTTGTGTAGGCTCTTAATGACGTTTCGATTCCTTCAAATGTACATGTCCTAGCTATTGGCCCAGACAGAGACCAAGTCTGCCGCAATGGTTATAAAGTAAATGGTTATGACTTTCATACAAAGACATATGCCCGTGGAAAAAGAACAACTAACACTGGAGTGTGTGTTCAAGGAGATTGTTACAATGAGCTTGGTCGTGCCTTTTACGGAGAGTTGGAGGAAGTCATTGAGTTGTCATACAAGGGTACTTATGGGGGTCAGATTAATTTGTTCAAGTGTCGTTGGTTTGATTCAGAAAAAGGGATACGTGTCGATCGACATGGAATCGTCGATATTGACGTCCATAGGTCCACGTATGTCAATGCACCATTTGTGTTGCCAACTCAAACAGTACAAGTATACTACACTCCTAGTCCTATTAGGAAAAGGGATAGACCGCTTACAGATTGGCAAGTTGTAATTCATACTCCTACGCGCACTCGTGTCCAATTAGTAGACGGGGAGTTCTACCAAGAGGAGATGTTACATAGACCTCCTGTAATAACTGTGGATGACAATGATGAACTGACACAGTTAGTGGGTGGAGATGAACATGATGAATTGGATCCTGAGTCAGTACCTGTGCCAGTTGACAGTGACACTGAGGAAGAAGAGTTATTGACTGAAACTGACACTGAAACTGAATCTGAAGAAAATGATGGTTATGAATCTCCACATGATGTTCAAGATGATTCTGAATCAGACAACGATTGTCATTAAACTGTATGTTTAGTTTTATTTGCATTACGTATAGTTACATATATACATGTTCTCTATATATTTGTCATATTCATGTGCCTCTCGTCTATAGTTGTCGTAGTTAACTATTGCAAACAATTACATGTTATTATTGTCATTTTATTTGTGTATGTATAGATCAAATAAGTCATAATAACATCATGAAATTTTTATTTATGTAGATGGCTTCTTCATCAGCGCCAAGAAAGCGCGGCTTGGGTCGGGGTCCGAATCAGATCCCTAAGGCCCCGGCTAATCCGGATGAGCGGATTCTCATTCAGATGCGACCTCATCCGGACAGCACGTAAGTTATCTATCTCATCCCGTTTAAAATAAGATTGCTTATCTTTAATGTAAATTGTTCTATATTTCAGTGACTTTGCAGATAGCAAGATTGTGAAATGCATTTCACAGCTTTGTTTGCAGAACTGGCCTACGCCAGCGACTACGTGGGCGAACACACCTCTCACCCACAAGGATGCAGTTTGGACGAAATTTCAGGTATTTTTAATTAATTCCATAAGATAATATCATTACTGAACTAATATTGTTTAATAGTGTTGGATTGCATGATCACGGTTTTAATATTAATGGTTATTGTATTTTTATTTGCAGAAAAGGTATAGATGGGACGACGCGCACGCAGCCACGATACAGACACTTTTCTGGCAAAAGTGCGCCGTCTGAACGAAAGATAACTTGGGTAAAGAACGGCAAAAAGCTTTGTAGAATGCTCAGATCGACCATCCAGGGCAGGCCGAGGAGTACATGCACGAGTACAGCCCCTGGTGGTGTGCCCCCACCATATGGGCTGGCATGTGTGAGCAATGGAAAGCTGAAAGCTGGGTTAAGAGATGTAGGACTGCCGCCGTGAATAGAGCCTCAGGTGCATCTGAAGGCAACAAGGCACCAGGCACGTATAAAGGCAGCAGTATATCCCAGCTGCAGCATGTTGCTGCCAGGGTACGTATTTTGCAAAGTTTTTGTTTTTTTTTTTTATGTTTACAATCATGGTATTAGTATGAGAGCATGTGATTAATATATATACATATGTATGGATCCCGATTTATATTTGTAGGAGGCTAGTTCCCAGGGTCAGCCTATCCATTGGCTAGATGTCTACGTGGCGACCCGCGATGGTCTGCCTGAGGCTGTCCGGATAGTAGTAAGTTTTTATAACTTGTATATGTTGTTTATAAATTTTAATGTCATTCTTTAGGGTAACTATTTATTTATATTATATATATGCATATTTTTAACCTGATGACAGGAGACTTATAAGACATTGATGGACGAGCGCTATCCTGAGGGCATCCCGCGGCCGCCGATAGATCAAGAGTTGTGGGAGAGGGCGTCGGTTGTCAAGAAGAACTACGTTAAAGGCTAAGGACAACGATGACGACCGACAGCGAGTGGCACAGGCAGCTCTAGTAGCCAGTCTACGCGGTCATCATGCCATCCGACGCCACATACTGCTGCTGACTGTGTGAGAGCGATCTGTCAAGATCGTGATCTCTTTCGTACACTGCGTGTGCATCTACAGTCCCTGGATCCTGATGAGCTAGCAGAGGCAGTGGCGACAGCAGCACAACAGGAGACTGATGACTAGGTAATCTTACTATTTAGTACAATCAACTTAATCACTTAATTATATATTATATACTATATGTTTAACATGTTTTATTCTTTTGTTCCAGGCACGTTTGGGCGATAATGCGTGAGATCTATTCATGTATTCTCTTCATCTTGTTCTACCTTTGTACTTATCTACCTTCGACTTTGATAAGTGCTAACATTACTAAACTAGTTATTTTCTTTCTGAGCACTGCTATGTTTGTCTAATCCCAAGTATTTGGCATCAATAAATCTTTGTGCATTGTTTTTTCATTTTTAGCTTTGCTGTGTTAATCATAGCTACAATGGTTAGAACTTTGTGGTCTTTTTTTCATTTATTATTTGTGGATATGCTGACACCCTATTCTTGTTCTGGTTTCACCATTTCAAACATTTCAATTTTTAAGGACTTGAACTTGGGACCATATGTTAGTAGACAAGGAATCAAGTTTCAATATCAAAGTGTTAATTTTTTCAATGTTATTGTAATTCAATCTCAAAGGACTAACATGGTGTGGATCCTAATGTAGATCATGAGCTAGCTATTGCTCTTCGAGTTTCAATGGAAGAGGAGAGGGCAAGGCAAGAAGCTGCTGCTAAAAAGGCTGCAGAAGATGTTGCTAGCCAAGAAAAAGAAGGGGAACAAGCTTCAAGTTCTCAAGATGCTCCCATGGCTGAACCTGTGAATAGCAGTTCGGTTCCTGGGGCTGACAACAAAAGATCTGATCTAACGGTTAGTCGCATCCTTTTTATTAACGAATAGCTTTTTTTTTTTAAGATGTTTTCTCACTTGGGGATCTACAGTTGTTTGGGTTTTTCTCTTTAATGGGGCTTGAGATGGAACTTGTGTTATTGGATAATTGAATTTTGATTTTATTGGTTTTAGATGTGGCTATTGGTAATCTGATATTTGATATCATGTCTCTTCCTGTTGAACAGATTATAATTGCTTAATAGGGATTAGGTTGAACCCATTATGTTTACTTGTATTAAAGATTGGATCTATGCTGCATTTCTGTGATTCTTGGACTTTTTTTTTTTTGGTTTCTCCTTCATTTAAGATTTTGGATATTGAAGGTTATACTACATTAATATGGAAACATGAAAAACACCCCTTACATTTTCTTTCTTTTTCTTTTTCATCCTTTTTGAATGGTGGAACCCATCATTCTGATAATTGTGTATGCAGAAGAAGAAATGTTCTCAGTTATCTTGATGTTGGACTTGTGATACATGGTTTAGGGAAATACCTTTTAAGAATTTATAACCACAATCATATTGAAAATGTTGGGCCAAAGAGGATAGAGGTTGTCTTGGCAACATCCATGAATATGCTTCTAACGATGTCTTCCTGATGGGACAATCCTGACCCTTTGATTGGTAGGGTAGCAAGGACTGGGATCTACATTCATTGGTAAAGGGCCAAGGATGTGGGTTTCTTAGTTTTTGCAAAATGTGCCTAAAGAAGTAATCAATGCACTTGAAAAAGACAGAGGTAGAAGGATTTTACTCTACTCCATTGAGATTCAGGTTTCCATGGAATGTGCTATGGGGAGATATCTGCAAGGGGGGTGTTTGTGTGGCTGGAGATGCACTTCATCCCATGACACCAGACCTTGGCCAAGGTGGCTGCTTTGCATTGGAAGATGGGATAACTCTAGCTAGGTGCCTTGGAGAAGCTTTGTTGGGAAAACACAAAGAAGGTGAAGATGAGTATGACATGATCATGACAGGGTTGGAGAAGTATGCAAAGGAGAGAAGATGGAGGGGTTTTGAACTCATTGCTACTGCTTATGTGTTGGGTTTTATGCAACAAAGTGATGGGGTGGTGATGACCTTTTTGAGGGATAAATGCTTCTCTGGATTAATGTTTGGGATGTATCTGAAGAGGGCTGAGTTCTCATTTTTTCCTATGTATTTAAGTCATCAACACAGACATGAGAAAGCTACTTAAAGAAGCACCAACGAGGCACCTTCAGATATATTCCAGAAATGCATGGGCAGACTAAATATTAAATCTGACTTAGAAGTTGGAAAGATGAGATTCATTGTATTCAGCACCCAGATGTGTGCTCATGGTAGTAAATGCATATCAGATTATTGCTTCTGAGACTTAGAGTGAAAATCAGAACTTGGGAACTGTAAGAAACAAGGTGGCGAGAAGGGGTTGGATATCTGTAATTCTAGGCATTCAAATGGCTTTAGTACCAATTAAGAAATTTACAGTTAAGGGGGCAAAACAAATGAGTCCACTCAGACCCCTGAACTAACATATATGAAAAAAAAAAAAAAAATAGAATCCAGGTCAACATGATAAATGCACGAGCTAAAAATGCTAGTTTAACTTTAAACAAAGAAGTCTTCCTAAAGTCTTCCTAACTTTAAAAATCCTATTGCAAAATCTGATAGTTAAACCAAGAAATGCATATTTCTGTGTGATGTTTTATAAAGCTTGTTCCTTCTGGTTTCAGGTGGCTCACCTTAGTGAATAGGAGGCAGGCCTACGTCTCATACTCATACTAGTTTGTAGCATTGGTGGAATAAAAGGTGTCGATAGCACCCATGAATAAAAGGTTTTTCTCAAGCCTCATGGCTTACTTTACTTATACTCTATGATTACTCATATATGTCCATCTGTTTTTAATTTGTCATTACTATTGCAGGTGGTACATTTGCTTTGTACTCCTTGATTTGTAGACATTCAAAGGCTAGTCTCCTCCCCACAACATTTGATTTTGATAGGTAAGAAGAATGACTGATTTCAGCTGAGGCAATGGCTGATATCAGCGGGGAAGATGACTGATTGCAGGTGGGGAAAATGAATGATTTCAGCTAAGAAGAATATCTGATTTCAGCTGAGGCAATGGCTGATTTCAGGTGGGTCAATTGGCTGGTTTCATGTGAAGGTTAGTGCAGGTTGAGGTTAGTGGAGGACAATGGAGGAAGGAGTGCAGGCTGTGGTGGGCTGCAGTGCAGGTGCTGGGAAGAGGAGATGCTGTGTAGGTGTTGGGAAGGGGAGAAGAAGTAGTATAGGTGCTGGTTGCAAGGGAGATGAAGTAATGCAAGTGCTGGTTGCAGGGGGAGAAGAAGACAGAAGGGGACTGGCCGCTCATTTGGATTCTTGGGTTGACAAGAGTTTATGTTGGTTTTTTTTTTTTTTTTTTCCTGTTTGGTTAGAGCATTTGTTTTCGTAACCTGGTTTGTCTTGGAAATGCGTTTCTGGCTCAGGCTCAAGGCTGAATGAGAATCTTTGCCATATTTGTAGGAGACGCGACCTTTCAGAATGCTTGAAGAAACTCCAGTGCAAAACCCTCATCTTTGTAAGGGAAAGTGGCCCTTTTCATTCTGAGGCTCTCCACATGAATGCCACAATGAACAGAGGCAACGCTCTTGTGGAGGTAAACCTCTTCTGTTTCATTGTTTTCCTGGTGCTTTTTTTTCTTAAAAACCTTTTTCTTATTGTAGTGTGCCTCACTTGATGATGAGTTTTATACCCTATAATGGTCTGGATCATTCACTTGCAATCTTGGATCATTCACTTGCAATCTCTCTCTTCAATTGTCTTCACATGTCTCCTTTTCTTGCCTATCCCTTTTTTTTCCTCCATGAATACAGTTCAAAAATGTTGATATGAATTGAGTGGCGGCAGTAACATTGGTTGGTGGAGCAGTTTTATTAACTCTTCTGTTTCATTGTTTTCCTCCTTTTTCTCAAAGTAGTGTGCTCACTTGGTGATGAGTTTACTCTCTTTAATGGCCTGGATCATGCACTTACATCTCTCTCTTCAATTGTCTTCTCGTCTCCCTTTATAGGATAGGTGTTAGGGATTTTGTATTTGCAATTTGATGGATGCTTTTTCACTTTAGCATCATTTGATTTACACACACTTGCATTGATTTAAAATATCTTGAAATCTTGATTTTTACATGCATTGGTTTTAGACTTGAAGAAATCTTGTTTTATGCATGTTTTGTTTCTAAACTTGGATGCATTGGTTTTAGAATTCAAACTCTTTTGAAATCCTAATTCTTTGTGCTTTACTTTTGAGAAATCATATTGAGAATTTAGGTTTGTGCCTTGCATACATTCATCTCTTTCAGAGTCATTTTTGTATGCATTTTTATGTGAAAAGAGTTTTTAGAAATCAAGCTAGCCTATGTTTTAAATCTTCCAAATTATTTTAGGCTTTTTGTGTTTCATGTTTTGAAACCACTTAGTTTGATTTAAAGCATGTTTCTAAGCTTGATTTGATGGCCCAAAAATTCCCACTTGAAAAGACTTTGAAATATGCAAAAAAGATGCAATTTTGGGAATTTTGGTCCCGGGCCAGAAACACTGTGTTCCAGGTCGACCGGGAACACTGCAGGCAAAATTTCCCCCTGGAGCCCCAACGGTCATATTTCTGACCGTTGTGTGATCCCGGTCGACCGAGACCTGTTTCCAGGTCGACCGAGGACTAGCCGTTGGACTGTTTTCTTATATAAAGTCCATTCATTTCCAACCTTTTTCAAGGCTTGACATATGAACTTTTGAGACTATTTTGGAGCCAAAGAAAGGGGAAGAAGTTGGAAAGGCTAGAGGGCTATTTGGAAATCAAATGCTTGAGTTTTAAAAAGGTAGATCTTACTTGTCATTTTGATTTCCATTAAAAGTAGAATCAATGCATGGTTAAATCTTTGTATTTTCATTTATGCATGATTTCTAGCTCTTAAAGAGTTGTGTTGCAAACTCAATATCATCTTTGGTAAATTAGATTGGTTTGCAAACTCTCTTATCCTAATCACATGTGTTCTTAGACTTTTAATATTCATACAACTTGTTTAGTTCATTTCTTCAAAGTTGGTTGAATCTTTTATGTGATTAGTTTTCTCTTCAATCATCATTTTATAAGCTTTGATTTTAAAATGCATCATGCATTCAATTAAGAGCTTCATTGTAGATATTGATTGAAGTAAAGCATTCATACACTTGTGCACACACTTTAACTTGTTTTAGTGTATGTTTGTAATTGGAATTTCACTTTCATATTAGCCTATTTAGAGGCAATCCAATTGTGCTTAAATTGTATCTCTTAGAGTGATCTTTTGTAAAGACACATTCTTAGAGAAATCTTTATTTGTAAAGGTTATTGCTTAGCCTTAGAAAAGCACTTTGTAAAGGTTATTGCTTAGCCTAGAAAAGCACATTGAGAGGTTGTTGCTTAGCCTAGAAAAATAACTTTGTAAGGGTTATTGCTGAGCCTAGTAAAAAGCATAAATAGTGGAAATCCGGTGGGGTGATTGGATCACAAGCCGGTAGTGGATGTAGGCATTGAGGCCGAACCACTATAAACCTTTGTGTTGTGGTGCTTGCTTTTGTGGTGATTGTTTATTTTAGCTTCCACATATTGTATGGTTAATCATCACTTGTGACTAGTTTATGTTAAGAAATTAAAATTTGTCTTAATTGGTCATAATTGTAGCTCACCCTATTCACCCCCCCTCTAGGGTTAGGATCCCAAGGACTTTCAATAGGACTAATGGGTCAGTTTTAAAATGTTGATTTCTCCTAGGGGTACATATGAAAGGAATGCATATTTGCCCTTGATTTAGGTCCAAGCCTCTTTTATTTTTTTTTTTCAGAACTTCTGATGGCTTTCAAAATGTCTAAAAGTAGCCTTCCATGATCACTCGTGTAATACTTTCTTCATCATTTTCATCCTTCCCTCTACTCTACTCAGTTCTCCATGTGTAATCAATCCATTCAGTGGACTTGTAAGATAAGAGGTAGAAGTAAAACTCTTCAACTAATTTGAGTCGATGAAGATGATCTACCTCCATGCTTGAGTCAGAACGAACCCTTACCCGTAGGTAAAGTCGGGACGGTGACCAGATCCATCTGAAAGGTTCTGGATCCGGATCCAGATACACCATCGTTGCATTCTGGACCCAACCCATTTGCAACCCTACATATGTATACCTTTTAGCACAACAAAGGGCAAACATAAAATATTGGTGGGGCCTGTGATGCACAGCTGGTGCAGTGCAACTAGCTTGCTCAATATAAAAGTTAAAACCTCTTCTTTAACTTGAAAAATGAATTTTAGGGCAGTTTGGTGAATGACAATATGGTGTGGACTTTATTTTTTATCATGATGTGAGCCACTTTTCGGACGTTCATCATTTTTTTAATACATAAAACTATTACTTCCTTAGAGTAGGGAAAAGGCTTAAATGAAAAGAGCATAAGCCTTGAAAAATGAGCTGCCAAGCAACCCGTCAAAACTGACTTACAATGCATTGAACTGAATTGTCATGTCTTCACTGTATTAGGTGGATGATCTCTCAAGGATGTTTAGACTCTTTTCTAAAATACCCCGCGGCCTGGAACCTGCTTCTCAGATTTTTAAGCAGGTGAGAACTTTTGCTAAGCTTGCATTCTGGATTTATAAGGTATCCTATGCATGTTCCTAATTGTTTGTGTGATTCAGCATGTTACTACTGAAGGTACTGCTCTGGTTAAACAAGCAGAAGATGTGGCAAGTAGCAAGAAGGTAAGTTCTACTTATTTCTCAAAAGTTGAAATTCAGCATTAACAGAAGATGAAAATCAGCCAGTATTTCTTGTAGAAATAACTAGTAACTTCTCCATATTTTTAAGTGCAGAAATTTTGGCCACCTATCCAAAAAAGAGTAATTCCTTTGGCTTTCTTGTTGCTATTAAAATTTAAAAGGCATTATTATAGTGGTTTATTGTTTTAACTTTATTAATTATGCACAAGTGCTGTTCTGGTTATTATAATATTTGGCGTATGTGAATGATTGCTTCATGAATCACTCCCTTTTCCATAAGGTTTGTATTCGAGATTGATGTCCAGCTGTTTGACTTAGATCTGAACTACTCTGAGTCACTAGTTGCATTTGCAGGCAATGAAAGAGGCTTTTGAAGTGTTTTGCAACAAAGGTGTTGCAGGCAGTTCTAGTGCAGAGTTACTGGCTACATTTTGTGATAATATACTTAAAAAGGGTGGAAGTGAAAAATTAAGTGATGAAGCGATTGAGGAGATGCTTGAAAAAGTAACTTCTGATTTTTTTTCCATGTTACCTATTTACTTGATGTTAATTTTCCACAGCTTTTGAAACTGCTTGTACTTCATCTATAATCTCAAATAATCTACAGGTGGTAAAATTGCTTGCATATATTAGCGATAAAGAGCTTTTCGCCGAATTCTATAGGTATTGTTTTTATTAGCATGCTTTTTTTTTTCAAAGTGTGCTCCAAATACTTGGCTTCAGTAACTGTGAATTCTTTTCCATTGTTGTCCTATTACCATCTTGGTTTAATTAATTTCCATGAAAAAGCTTGCTCGTAGACTTCTTTTTTATAAAAGCGCCAATGATGACCACAAGCGGAGTATATTGACTAAGTTGAAGCAGCAATGTGGCGGGCAGTTCACATCAAAGATGGAGGGAATGGTTTGTTGATATGAATCATCTTTCATGAAGTGCATTTCTTCCATTTACACATATAAACGGTTACGAATTGTGCTTATGTTTGTTGTTTTTATTCTTTATTATAGGTGACAGATTTGACATTAGCTAGGGAAAATCAAACGAACTTTGAGGAGTATCTTAACAGTAACTCTAATGCAAACCCTAGGATGGACTTGACTGTCACTGTCCTGACCACTGGATTCTGGCCAAGTTATAAATCATTTGATCTCAACCTTCCTGCAGAGATGGTAAGGGCGTAGGTTTTTGGTCACTAGAGTATAAATGAATACGTTGTAAATTAACTGTGGATGTTTGTTTCTCAGGTTAAATGTGTTGAAGTTTTCAAGGAGTTCTATCAAACAAAAACCAAGCATAGAAAGCTTACATGGATCTATTCACTGGGTACTTGTAACATCAATGGGAAGTTTGAACCGAAAACAATGGAGCTCATAGTGACGACATATCAGGTGACTCCTTCAAATCCATCTCTTGCCAATTTCAGAAATGTAGTTGAGTCGACTTTGCATGTAATTCAAGTCTAAGTGGGGTGGCAAGTGGTCTGGGCCAGCCCAAGTGTGGCCCCAGTATAGCCCTCTTTGAGTTGGATTTGAACATGAATTTTCAGGCCCATTGATTTGATTTTTGCCAAATTGCCCAAAGATGCAACCTAACCCAAGTACCCAACCCTACATATCCAAAACCAATAGGCTTTCAGTTAAATGGCTGGGCTTGGGCCAAGGCCATGGGCTAGATTGGTCTAAATATTTTGTCCTTGTGCTTGCAACCTAGTTGGCTAGTCATGGCTATTGAGTTTCTTGTTGGGACATGGAAATCTCAATGTCAATCCAGAAGGCCTAGCTGGCTTAGCTCAATCAATTTTATTTTAAGTTGACTGGTCGGTACTCCCAACTTTATTTATTATTATCTTATTCGGATATTTTATTATTTTACAGGTTCTTATATAATTGAGTATTTAATAATAATAATAACTATTATTGTATTAATTAAAAGATCATCTGGTTGTTGGATTAAAGTGGCCTCTTGTGCTCCAACCTTTTTTCATCTTTGGATGACAAGCACCAGAGGAGGTTAATTCAATCCCGTGGAGAATGTCAACCAATTTCAGTGATATTATGAAAGTTCTGGCTCATCAAGAGGATGCTCTGTTTGACAGCTTACCTTGATGAGAGGTGGATAAACCCCACTTCTTAGATGTACTTGACACTGCTATAAATTTTGATAGTGAAAATATATTAACAATTGTCAATGATGCTGTCATTCATATTTTAGTTTGGATCATGTTTTAGATCAACCTAGCAGACTTCTTAGCAGTTGAGTTCGTTCAACTTTCTTCATACTTTTTAGCAGTCAAGTCTTTAATCTTTCTTCCCTAACAAATGTATGTGCTGATTGTATTCTTTGGGACTAAAAGTGCATGCCTGAGCTTTTTTTGTTTTTGTTAAACAGGCCTCAGTTCTGCTGTTATTTAATGCTTCAGATAGACTGAGTTATTCGAAGATCATGGCTCAACTAAATCTATACATATGCTTCAGATGAGGACATTGCCAGATTACTGCATTCTCTGTCATGCGCGAAGTATAAAATTCTAAATAAAGAGCCATATGTATAGATTTTCTTTTTTTGTTACGAAATGAAATGGATGAATGTTGTTTAGATGAGGTTGTAAGAAGTGAATATGTATAGATTTTCAAATATGGTATGTTGTACATTTGAGTTATGTATATCAATTTCAAGTTTAGAAAATTTGGAACAATTTGATAATCGTACATTTGAGTTATGTAAATCAGTTTCAATTCTAGAAAATTTGAACCATTTGATGTTTCATTTCTATAATTTGAACCATTTCAACTACTGTGTGTTGGGATATAAAGCAGGTGCAGGTACAATTTTTTTGGGAAATGCATAAAACATGCAATTTTTTTTTAATTTGTTCACTATCAGCGACCGCATTCGGTCGCTAAAAGGTTTCTGCGATCGAAAAGGAATTTTTTTAATTTTTCTTAATTAATTAATTTTTAATTATCAACGACTGAATGGGGTCGCTAATATGTATTTGCGACCACACATATCAGCGACCGAATGCGGTCGCTAAAAACTTTCTGCGACCGCAAACGAAATTTTTTTAATTTTTTTAAATTAATTAATTTTTAATTATCAGCGACCGATTGCGGTCGCTAAAAGAGTTTCGGCGACCGAAAAGTAATTTTTTTTAAATTTTTATTTGAACTATTAGGGACCGAATACGGTCGCTGATGTCGGTCGCCAGAGTCCACCTAGCGACCAGATAATCTGCGACTAAGAGTAGCGACCGTATGCGGTCGCTGATACGTTTTAGCGACCATATGCGGTCGCTGATAGGCTGTTTTCTTGTAGTGGTATTGTAGAATCCGATGTTTTCGCTTCTAAATCTCTAACTGAGAGTAAATGACTTTGGCAGGATGCACATCCCTCTCCCTCTCCCATTCTTTTTCTTTTCTTCCTTCCCCACTTCTCTCCTTCATTTCTCCCTTCCCGCACACATCTGCATGTCCCTTTCCTTTTCGTTTTCTTTTCTTCCATCCCCCACTTCTCTCATCACCACCCTGACTAACTTCATCTCCCTTTCATTTTCTTTTCTTCCTTCCCCCACTTCTCTCCTTCCTTTCTTCCTCCCCGCACACCTGCAGCCACACCCCCAGCACTCTCCCTGCACCACCACCATCTACACACAGCCTCTGCACTCTTCTTATTTTCTTTCCCTCTCTTGACTTCCTTCTCTTTCTTCGTCCCTTCCTCTTCTTCCCCATCTCCTTCCTCCACTACACCCACCTGTAAACGTCCCTCTCCCTTTCCTTTTCTTCCTTCCCCCACTTCTCTGCCTTGCAACCACACCCCAGTCACTCTCCCTGCACCATGCACTCTCATTGCACCACCACCTCTCCACATCCCTTACTGCACAACATTCACCTTCTCTTCACCTCCCTTTCATTATATATAAGAAAGCTTATACATAATATATATATAATTTTCAAAACAAGTTATTGTTACAGTGACTTGTTTAATAAGATTTCATTATAATCCTTTAAATTTACAAAATGTTTTTCACAAATTAGGTATGCTGAAAAATTCTCTTGATCATTGAAGTGGGAACAAAATCAGGTGCTTTATAGATCAATTGCTTCTCAAATCAGGTATGCTTTATAATTTTATATATTTCTTCTCTTTTCTAATAATATCTCAAAAAGAATATCACAATTTCATTATATTTTTATTTTTTGAGCCTGGGCACCACACCTCTCCAAATCTCTCCATTTAAAATTTTAATACTATTGGAGAATTTGATTTCCTAATCTAATCTTTAATGAGCTAAGATTTCTCATCTTAACTTTGAATTCAAATCGCTGGCTCAGATCAGATGATGGTCAGTACTCTCTCTTCATTTTCCTTTTTATAGATTATTATTATATCAAGATTTATTTAGTACCATACGAAGAGAAGTAGAGGCAAATGTAGTGATAATATCTACAGAAACCTAACGACCCTTTTTCCTTCCACACTATAACTAAAAATGATGATGATTGAGAAAATCCTTTCCACTAATTTGATTTTGATAATTTGGCGTTGAAGATCGTTTCAGTGAACCCAAAACCTTTCTTGAACAATCTGGTCATTGTCAAGCTCAAGTGGGGCATGGAGTACTAAGGTGTATATGGCTTCAACGCATATGTGGTGCTTCAATTTTTATTTCTTAGAATTTCTCATTGCTCACTATAACTAACTTCTCATTGCCTTTTTGGGGGTGTTTGCTGGTTTCCTTATCTCAGTAGATTCATACATGAATTTGCAGGTAATGTTTTGAAATTCATGCATTTTATTTGATTCATGACTTGATTGAGTTGGGCTTTTTTTTTTAGATCTTTGATCTCTACTTTTTAGTTCTTCTAGAAGTGGGACTTATTTTATATGGACTTGATTGAGTTGCCTTTTTTTTTTAGAATAGTAGGACTTATTTTATGAATAGAATTATATATATATATATATATTGTGTGGTGTGTGTAAATGAGATGGTTGTAATGGTCAATGCCTTTAAATTCAAAGGGTCGTCATGTTATGTAAGTTTACTTCATATTATATTTATTTTCATACATAGAAAAAATTCTAATATTCAAAGATAACAATTTCTTTATTTTAGATTTATTTTATCTTAATAATATTTTAAATAATTTTTAAATTTCAATATATTTTCTTTTTTGGTCCGGGCTTAGCACGAGCATCTGCTACTTAGTTATGTATATTGAAGCAAACCAGAATGAGGCCATAGAGAGTGCCGCGTCAACGGCACAATAGTTCTTCTTTCAAAAAAATATATACAAAAAATATATACTGCTTTAACTTACCACGTCACTTTGGGCCATAGATCTAATCTATTTCTCTTAAGATCTCTCTCATTTAAAGTGTCAAACTTTTATTTAAAATCACTCTTATTAACAAAATATCTCTATATCTTCAAATCACTCCAATCCTCATGCTCCTCCAAATCAAAACCTTATAATTTTGACAATAACAAGTCCTTCCCATAATCCATGTCCTATCAGATTTATTTTATTTTCTTAATAATAGGAAGTAACTCCTCCCCATAATCCACTCTCTACCCAATATATTTTCTTTCCTTAAGAAAAAGAAGTAAATCTCTCTATCAATTTTGAAATTTTATGATCCTTGCAAGAGGATCTTCCTGCACCTACAATTAATTGGCGAAATTAATGCTATGGTAATTCTGTATTTAGGGTGATAGCTGCACTTATCCCTATTCTAAAAAGGAATATTGAAACCACTAAAACCATGATCAACTCTGATGTTCTCATTGGTACAACATTTTTAAAGAGATATATTGAATGGTCATTATTAACTGCAATAAAATTCTTTCTATTCTTATATCTTAATGAAGTAAGACATGATTTTCATATTTATCATGGCTAAAAATTCAATGTTTATTTCTATTCTAATGTAAAAACTATATAAAAAACCAAAATAAGTGAAAATTATAAAATTATTTTTTAACGAGATATTTTAAGATATTTTGATATATTATCTACTAGTTTAGAATGTAATCTATTCACCTAAAAAGGAGATGTTTGGATAACTTAGAAAATATCTTACAATATCTCGCTTTCTTCCAAAAACCTTCATGTTACATTATTCAAGGATATGTTGTATAAAATAATCTTTGAAATATATTTTCTAAATACGAACGGAGAATTTGAATAAAAACCATTGGAGAGTTCATGAGAAAATTAACATTAATTATAATAGATCATTATAAGTTTTAACATTTATGAGTCCCACTATTAGATTGGCCCTATAGTGCTTATAAATTTAATGTAGGTCCTATAGCTATATCACGACTATATGGCCCTCATTAATTATCAATATTAGGTCGGTCCTACAAGTGTCGCGCTTTGGGCTTTCATTATGATTACCAACATTAGGTAGGTCTCATACTACTAAAATTAGATGGGTCCCATTATTACTAAGATTGAGTTGTGTGATTAATTATCAGTTTGCCATCATTAAATGAATCTCACTATTTGATAGCTCTCCTAGTGTTACTATGACTACCAACATCAAATGGGTCCCACAATGATTTCTCATGAAAAAGCTAGATAGGGCCATTTGTGATAAGCACCAATAGATGTATTCATGGGCGGACCCAAGTTGTGACCATATGGGGCGGACGCCCCATGTCACATCTTGAAGTCTCAAGAGAATCAGATGGGGCCCTAAGCCATGCCCCACATTTGTCTGAAAAATTGCCCCACGTGTCTTACGTCTAAGACTTCGTCTCCTTTCCTCTCTCTATTTTTTTATTAAAAAAATACTCAGTTTTTTTTTTCTACCCTTTTCTCTCCTGCCGTCTTCACACAAAACCCATGGTTCGATCATTCACAACTATTCAAATCTTAGGAAGTCCCTCTCGATCCGATCTAGCTTTGCCACCAGTAAAAGTTATTGGATTTCTTTCTCCCCTTTCCTTTTTACTTTTCCCTTTTCATTATTTGGTATTGGAAATCAATTATTTCTTTATTTTTTTTTACTAATCCATGGAGAAAAGAAAATTGGGACTTTTGCATGTCCATCACTTTCATTACGATTTCAAACACTAGTCTAACTTTTCCTTTTGTTGATCCGCGATATAACTTATATTGTCCTTGTAATTTGTGTCTATTGAATCTCATATTGATGGAAGAGATTTTGATTTATAGGTTTTAGGCATAGACTGTTTGATTTAAAGGAACTAAAAATTGGATCTAGTGTGAATTGTATTTCTTATTGACCATGTGCCTTAGATTGTTGTTGTATCACGTTTGCCTTAGGATTTATGATTTGCTTAGATTGTTGTTGTATCATGTTTGCCTTAATTGTTACCTCTATTTGCTAATTTTCACAATTATGCTCTCTATTTTGTATTTTTGTTCTTAGGGAAGTGAGTGATATTGTAGGTTTTCTTGCCAAGAGTATCATTTTTTCAATTGACCACTATCTGCCCCACCTAAGCGAAAATCCTAGGTCTGCCATTGGATGTATTATAGTATAGTTACCAACATTTGGTGGGCCCACCTTAATTAAACAACATTGCTTATATCTCATGATTTAAATTTAACTTTATATATATATTTTTTACAATAGATGGGTCCTACCATGATTATTAACATCTGTGATTACTAATTAGTGGGTCTTGTGTTGGGTTAGTTGATTATATTCTCCCCATTTCGTATGTGGTACATCATCCTATGAGTTTTTTTTATAAATTGTCAGACACTTCAAATGTATATTAAAATCTGTGAAGATTGCCAAACACCAGTCATGTAAGTTTACTTTATCCTGTCTCCTTTATATTTTAATATATAAAAAATTTAAGAATGATAAATAGCATAGTTATTCTTTAGTTTCTATTTATTTCTTCCCAATAATTTGTACCAAGATTTTAATATGTTTTTTGGTTATGCTGGGGCCTTCGTTGCTAGTTTCTATGTATATGGATATATTTGTGCATAAATGCCGGTTTATTTGAGCATGGATATTTTTATACTAGGTTCTTAGTGGAATGGGATGGCTTCTCTGTCGTTATTGAGTCTAATGTTTAGCCTCATTTTTAGATAAAACTTTAATGGCCCACTTCTTGGATTGTCCATAGCTTGAAAAACAAAAAACTAAAGGAAAGTACAAGACCTTTTGTTTTACTTCTATAAGATCTATTTATTTGCTGGATGAATGCATAGCATAATATCTTCAAATTTAAATATTATAAGATTTCATTGTCATAGAATAAAATAATATCATATTATTATATTGGGTCACTTATGGTGTCCGGTAATTTTCACAAATCTCAATATACCTTTGAAGTGTTTGACAATTTATATCTAAAAGAAAAAAAAAATTACAAGATTATATACGGAACAAGAAATAGAAAGAAAGTAACCAATTGACAAAATGCATGAACCACTAATTAGCAATCACAAGTGTTAATACACATGGTAGGACCCATCTATTATTAAAAAATCACATAATTAAATGTCATAACCATGAAATTCAAGCAATATTGTTTAATTAAGATGGTTCCATCAAACGTTTGTAATCATAGTGTAATTTATCTAAATGATCATTACAAATGGCACTGTTTTTTTTTTTTTTTTTTTTTTTTGTGTAAAATCTTATCTATTGTAAGACAACATTGATGAATCCATCTATGAAAAATCATTGTGGGACCTATTTGATGTTCGTAGTCATATTAACACTAGGGGAGATATCAAATAGTGGGCCCATTTAATGATGACAGAATAATAATTACGATCACACAATTCAGTTTTGGTAATCAATATGGGAGCCAGCTAATTTTGGTAGTATGGGACCCACCTAATGCTGGCAATCACGATGAAGCCCTCTCGTCATGTGACATTCGTAGGACCCACCTAATATTTGGCTATGTAATCATGATATGGCTATAAGACCCCACATTAAATTTGTAAGCATTGCGGGGCCAATTTAAGATTGGGAGTCATAGTTGGACTTCTATAAGAATCATTGATGTTAAAACTTATACTGGGCCACTATAATTAATGGTTGCTCATGAACTCTCCAATGGTTTTTACTAAAAAATTTTATTTGTATTTATGAAAAAGATTTTAACAAAAGATTATTTTATGCAACATATCATTGAATAATCTAATATGCGGTTTTTTTGGAAGAAAGTGGGATATTGTAAGATACTTTCTAAGTTATCCAAACAACTCCTTTTTATGTGAATAGATTATATTAAACAAAGTCCGGATCCCTTGTTTCAACAAAACAGGGAAATATTGTTTCGACCAATCCATGAGCACCACCTATATAAAATGCCATCTTTGATTTTTTTTTCATTTCAAGGAAGCAATTGAGAGTAAGCAATTAAGTGACATCACATTTTATATAGGTGGCGCTCAGGGATAGGAGCTGAAACAATATTTCCCTATTTCATCCGAACTCTTAGTATATAATATAGCAAAATCTCTTGAAGACTTCATTTCCAAACACCCCCAACTACCTATCAATTAGTGTCCATTAGGCCATGTTTCTTATCTCTAATCTTTTTTTGGATAGGCCCATCAAAATAGAGCCATTAAAAAAATAGTCATAAAAAAAGAAGCTAGAATCAAAAGGAGTGTTTGGTAATGCAAGTAACTATATTAAATAGACTTTTTTTATATCAACAATTGAAAATCTTTCAAAAATCTCTCGAGATTCACAAGGTATCAAACTTTGGAAATTGACCCCATAGCCTTGTTTAGCCTTCCAAAGAGATTTGACGGTTTGGATCTTGTGTTTGGGGCCCACATAATCTAGAAAACACTATCAAATGGCTCATGGTTTTTGCTCATATCTCGAGATTGGTGATGATCCAACATCTAAAATTTGGTCCCATAGTTGGGCTTGATCTTAGCAACATTTTTAACGGTTTGGATCTTACTATCACAGAAATAAAAAAAAACGAAAAACGTTATTGCTCATCGACAAATCCAAAATTGAGCATAATAAATCAATGGGTGATATTATTTTGCAAATATCTTGAGATCCACAAGGTATCAAGCCTTGAAAAATGACCATATATCCGTCTTCAGCCTTCCAAAGAGATCTAACAATTTGGATCGTGTGTTTGGTGCCCACATATTTCAAAAAATTCTATCTAATGGTTCACATTTTTTAGCACATGTCTTGAGATTGATGATGATCCCACGGTTAAAATTTGGTATCATGGGCGTCTTTGACCTTATGAGTTTTTCTAACGGTTTCGATCTTAATTTACACTCTTAGATTTTGGAAAAAAAAAAAAAAAAAATAGATTGGGCGTTGTTGGGCCAGATCACTGTTCACTTACCTCTATTTGTTTTCCTCTATTTTCTACATGCATCAAATGGTGGGTTGTGAGAAATAGAGGTATTTCCTCTACTTCTCTACACCATTTAGAGGCTAAAATACGCCATCAAATGCCTCTTTTTATCAAAATCTCTACCCACTTTAAAGATTTATAGAAATAGAGTAAAAAAAAAGTGCTATTAAACAGGGACTTAAGATCTTTATGGAAATAATGATGCAACGAGTAGGATATATATATATATATATATATATATAATTTTGGAGGGTGTCCCAAGTCCCAACCCTTTTGAGCGGACTAATTCCGGAGCCGGGTGAATCCCCTATGGCCTCAGTGTGGTAGCGCACTTTCAAACCCTCAATCTCCAAAAGCAAAATCATGATTTCAGGTCAACTTAGCTACCCCTCAAGGTTTACTAGGATATTGATTTAACTACAATAGTAGGATATCTACCAACTGTTAGAAAGTAGTTTATTGACGACTTAATTGTCATCTTGAGAGTTGAGACATTTTGTTGATAAGTAAGGGCTCAGGCAATGCGGGCCTTACAAGGGTTTTGGCCCATCCTAGGCCTGACCCACCAATTCAATTCCCACCCATGTGACCGGGGGTGTTTCGGCTGGCAGGGCCATGGCCCCTCCATACACCATTAAGCTTCTCTAAGAAGCTTACTTTGGCCCTCCATAGTGTGGCCATCCGTTCCTATGGCTATTTTAACATGATTTGACTCTTAGAAAAAAGAAAATAAAAAGGGGATTTAACGGGAAAAACCCTCTAAAACAAGCTATTGATGAATTTGGCCCCCATAGAAAAGGCAAGACAGAATAGGCCCTAAATTGATGTTTCTCTTTTCTTTTTTGTCTTTTAGCGCTATAGTCGATATCGACGCCCTCCCTGAACATTCATTCGTCTCTTCCTCTCTGCAACTGATCTCAAATCATAATCTTTGAGAAGGAGGAAGAAGGAAAGAGAAAGCTGGTAGGTGTCTGCAGATGAGATGCATGGAGATGGAGGTGTGCGCAGGGGCTGTGAGGGCGGAGTGCAGCAGTGAAGGAGGGGGAAACGAGAAAAGAAGAGGAGGAAAGAAAGAGAAAAAAAAAAGGAAAGAGAGGGAGAAGGAAGAAAGAAAGAAAGGACGTGCACACTGGCGTGGAGTGCAGTGGGTGGCAAAGGGTAGTGCAGGGAGAAAGGAGAAGAAGAGGGGGAGAGGGGGAGAGGGGGAAGGAAGAAAGAAAGAAATGAAAAAGGAGGAGAGCCATTTCGGTAGGGTATGTAGGTGGGTGTGCGGTGGCCCATCACAGCTCATCTCCTTCATCTCATCTTCACCATCCCAGGACGCAGACGGCAGACATCTCCCTCCTTCTCCTTTGTCCTCCCCGGCCAGCCAACCCACCACTCCTTCATCCTTTCCATCTCCCTCCCATCAACCTCCATCTCACCCTATCCATAGCCCTCACGCATCTCCCTTATCTCCACGCAGCCCATCATCAGTTCTTCTTCATCTCCATCTCCACGAGGAATGGAATGCAAGTTCTGAGTCCTTAAACCGATCATTTAATTGTATCCATATCAAGCTGGAGTTGTTTTCAAATAAAGCCCATGAAGGTGTTCGATGAAATGACAGAGAAAGGAAAATGAAATTTCACGCTCATTTCTCTTATTTTTCTCATGGGAAAAAAGTCTGCTGCTGTTGTGGGATTTGTCCTTCCTTGATTTTGCTCACTAGGAGATATTGGATGAAAGGAATTAGAGAACATGAGTGGGGTTTTCATTTCTTGATTTTTTTAATTTTCAAACATATTTCATGTATATATATTTTGAGATGTAAGGTCAATACACAATGAACTTGTAATGTTGTGAATGGTTTCCCCCTATTTGAGATGTTTGAAATGTGTTTGAGATGTCCAAACTCTTGAGCTTTTGAAATGTCTGGGTGAAGGACTAAAACCTTCCCCACTAAAACTTTCAACTATGACGTTTAAGGATGAAATTGGTATTAGTTAAATCAGTGGAAGTTGCGAAATGAGTCGGATGAAACCTTCCCCACCAAAACTCTATATTAATGTTTTCCCCATTACTTTCATGTAGTACCCATCTTCATTAATATCTGTAGCATTGTGTTTTATTAACAAACATCTCTTTCATGTAGAGATGATCAACTAGTTAGTATTTGTACCATGGTATCCAGCAATGATTTAAATAAAGCACTGGACGAATCCATTTTTATGGACTATCATGTTTAAGGAAGACGTTCATCATCAAGACAATTGTAATGACTACGAAGTTTTCACTGTGGCATTCGCGGAGCATTGTGTTCACTGTCGTCCTATCACATTTACATAATCTGACATCCCTTACTTCCGTAGCAGAATTGTCATTGAGTTATTCAAAAGAAGTTGACAAGTGAATGCTAGTAGGTTGAATCTTCCTTAGTTTTGAACATACTAGTTTGATGTAATTTTCTTAACTGGTTAGAAGAAGTTTTGGGAAGGTTTTTTGGGCAATAGAAGGAGAGGCCAAACATATATACTTACTTTCTTTACTTCATAATTGAAATTGTGGAACTTGTGGGCAGTGGTTGTGGAACTTCTATGGTTTTGGGCAGTTGGATTTATGTTGTGAAACTTCATGTATCATTATTTGAAATTGAATGGTATGTTAATGTATGGTTGTTAATTGAATGTGTGAATGGAATGTACCAATGTATTTAGAACAATGTTTAGTACAATGGAATGTATGATTCTCTGGTTTGTTTAATATGACCAATAGTCGATATCGACTATTTAGCTGAAGCCTAAAAAACACAGTCATAGTCGATATCGACTATTTAGCTGAAACATAAAAAACACCATCATAGTCGATATCGACTATTGTCATGGTCGATATCGACTATTTAACTGAAACATAAAAAACACAGTCATAGTCGATATCGACTGTTGTCATTGTCGATATCGACTATTTAACTGAAACATAAAAAATACAGTCATAGTCGATATCGACTATTTAGCTGAAACATAAAAAACACAGTCATAGTCAATATCGACTATGTTATAATACTATAACTTACTAAGTGTAGCTTTAGATGGGGTTTGCTAATCATTTTCATTAATAAAAGTGGAAAAAAATAAAAAATCATTAGCGGGACAATACAAACAACCATTATATTATCATAGATAAATTCTCAACAACATATAACCCTAAAAAATGGTGATCTTTATAAAAGGAAAAAATATGTTTAACACTTGTACCCTTCCAAAAAATGCTCCAACAAAATATACAAGCCCATCACGACTACATCTTCTATCAATTACATTAACACCAAATATTAACACCAATAAAAATGGACATGATGACATTAACATGTGCATCCCCCATCCAAAAAATCTCTTCCATGTGGAGATTACATTGTCCAGACGGCTACAACTTCTATCACATTAACACCAAATACTAACACCAACCAAAGAGGAGTTCACATTAACTCTTTCATCTCGCTTCTAAAAAATGCTTCAGTAGACTGTACACTATCCAGAATGGTTGCATCTTCTATCACATTAACACCAAATATTAACACCAACCAAAAAGGAGTTCACATTGAATCTTGCATCCCCCTTCCAAAAAATGCTTTAGTAGACTGTACACTGTACAGAACGATTGCATCTAAGCACCAAATATTAACACCAACAAAAAAGAGTTCACATTGACTCTTGCATCACCTTTCCAAAAAATGCTTCCACCGATTCAACCAACACCAATTTCATCATTAAACGTCATAGTAGAGAGTTTGGGTGGGGAGGTTTCGACCCTTCACTTAGACATTTCAAAAGCTCAAGAGTTCGGACATTTCAAATACATTTCAAACTCCTCAAACACATTTCAAACATCTCAAATAGGGGGAAACCATTCACAACATTACAAGTTCATTGTGTATTGACCTTACATTTCAAAACATATATACATGAAATATGTTTGAAAATTACAAAAATCAAGAAATGAAAACCACACTCATGTTCTCTAATTCCTTTCATCCAATATCTCCTAGTGAGAAAAATCAAGGAAGGACAAACCCCACAACAGCAGCAGACTTCTTTCCCATGAGAAAAACAAGAGAAATGAGCGTGAAATTTCCTTCTCCTTTCTCTTTGTCATTTCATCGAACACCTTCATGGGCTTTATTTGAAAACAACTCCAGCTTGATATGGATACAATTAAATGATCGGTTTAAGGACTCAGAACTTGCATTCCATTCCTCGTGGAGATGGAGATGAAGAAGAACTGATGATGGGCTGCGTGGAGATAAGGGAAATGCGTGAGGGCTATGGATAGAGTGAGATGGAGGTTGATGGGAGGGAGATGGAAAGGATGAAGGAGCGGTGGGTTGGCTGGCTGGGGAGGACAAAGGAGAAGGAGGGAGATGGCTGTCGTCTGCGTCCTGGGATGGTGAAGATGAGATGAAGGAGATGAGCTGTGATGGGCCACCGCACACCCACCTACATACCCTACCGAAATGGCTCTCCTCCTTTTTCATTTCTTTCTTTCTTCCTTCCCCCTCTCCCCCTCTCCCCCTCTTCTTCTCCTTTCTCCCTGCACTACCCTTTGCCACCCACTGCACTCCACGCCAGTGCGCACGTCCTTTCTTTCTTTCTTCCTTCTCCCTCTCTTTCCTTTTTTTTTTCTCTTTCTTTCCTCCTCTTCTTTTCTCGTTTCCCCCTCCTTCACTGCTGCACTCCGCCCTCACAGCCCCTGCGCACACCTCCATCTCCATGCATCTCATCTGCAGACACCTACCAGCTTTCTCTTTCCTTCTTCCTCCTTCTCAAAGATTATGATTTGAGATCAGTTGCAGAGAGGAAGAGACGAATGAATGTTCAGGGAGGGCGTCGATATCGACTATAGCGCTAAAAGACAAAAAAGAAAAGAGAAACATCAATTTAGGGCCTATTCTGTCTTGCCTTTTCTATTGGGGTCAAATTCATTAATAGCTTATTTTAGAGGGTTTTTCCCGTTAAATCCCCAAATAAAAATATTGTTAAATTTTTTAGAAAAAATTTAAAATTAAAAAGGAAAGTAAAAAAAAAGAAACAAAGGCAATGAAGAAAATGAGAATAAATAAAGAAAGGTTAATGGAGATTGGGGAAGAGATTTTTATAATTTTTGTTCTAATCCTTCTACATTTGCCCCAAATCTAATAATCCAATAGAGGAAGATGAGAAATCACATCTTTTTATTGGAGATATTGAATGAGTTATATAGGTTGCAAACTTATAGACTTACTACTACGTTTGAGAGGAGAAATTTCAAAATTTTACATTATCTTTGTTGCCAGAGAGGTTCCGGAAATCCCATCTAAGCCTGTCGGAAACCATGGCTTTGCAGAGAAGTTTATCGTTGAAAGAGGAGTTTCCGGCGCAATGCTGCAGGCCTGTGGTATAGCGGCAAGACGTCTCTATTTTTACCTCCGTTTAGGCTTCAATTCTGCAATGGAGTGTATTCGCGCTTCCCACCTAGAGTGAGAGGAATCGATTCGGTGGTGGGACGTTTACAAAACAAACCCTTAAAGGTATGAATAAAGAAGAATGCGCCCCTGCATGTGACGGTCCGGATGCCCGGACTGGACGCTGGACAGGAACGAGCAAACGCAGAGAAGCACAAAGCCATTCAATTCCCGGGCATTTCAACAGACTTTCATAGGTGCCAGACAGATGAACATGAGCATGAGCTTGACTCCCCTTCTGGACAAGGAAAGGAACAAGGTCACCTATGCCGAATCCACCCTTCTCAGCTTCAACACAATGCCCCCAGTAACTGTCATCAACTTCTCCCGCAAGCAACCCAACATGGGTTCCTTCACCATGTTATCAGAGCCTGGAGGATCTTGATTTGGAGCTCCTAAATACCATTATTTAGCAAAGACATGCTGCTCAGCCCCAGAAGCTCTGCAGAAGAACCATAAAAGAATCTACATCCAGTGGGTAATATAAAAACCACCAATCCTATCGAATACTACATCTGTGACCCTTGGTTGGTCAGCACCGTTGAGAACGCTCAATAATATCATGGTGGGAAAACGATGGATTGGAAGATATCTGAAAAGAAGGATCAGGATGTTGATGCAGATGGGGGAGATGGGGTGTTTGTTAAGGGGAAGATGAGGTTTCTGATAAGAGATGATTTGCAGATATCTGTTGTTTCTTCTTCAACATTCTTTGCTTTGCTGAGGGAACTTGGCATCAGTGATGTGTCTGTGCTTGAGGAGAGAAATGTGACTGTTGGTGAAGAGGAGGTACGTGGTTGTTCTCAAATTTGTTCATGCCCTTTCTCAAACGTATCCACTTTGTTGTTTCACACAAACTCCATTTGTATCAGTTCTAGCTCAAATAGAGCTCATAAATAGACTTGCTAAACGTACTTCTTTCTCTATGAACCCCTCAATTGCAATTTGCAAGGCAATCCTTTTACTTGTGAATGAGTCCATCTGATTTGCACTAAATTCTCAAAACCCAATTGTTAGCCATGGGTGACCGATTATTCAGAAAATCTACAAGAACTCAAGAAGGGCATCTTTGCCCTATTTGAATTTAATTCCTAGTAGTTAACGTCCTTTTTTTTTTTTTTGGCCAACCATCTTCTTCCATCAATCTCAAAAATGGGGTGAGAATTTATATTGGATTAAATTAGATTTGATTTCTTATTCAATTAGAATTGTTGGTTTCTAGGAAAATTTCTAGTATTCTAAATCAATTAAATAAGTAAACCTTGAGTTAAATCAGAGAAGAAATATTGAACTCAATTCAATTTGGTAGCAGCAGCGTGTCCAAAACACCCATCTTTAGGCAGACTTCACCCTCCACATTGGTGCAATGGTCTTTCAGACGTCTTCCCTAGGATACAACAGCTTCCAACTCAGTTATCTTCACCGATTGTGCACCCAAATTAGTGTAGCTGACTTGAACCTAAACGACCCTTCAAAACAACCTTGCGGCTTGCAGATAGAGAATATAATTGATCATTGATTACTCAAGAATTTTTCCTAACCAATCACCGTGGTTGTATAGGAGTTATCCTTTTAGAGATCTTGTCCATCTCCCATGTTCTCGTAAGAGATGAATGTACTTTTCTCACTACATATGTACCTGGTCACACTATGTTGACCCACCAACTTTATTGTTGCCAATCAGGTTCACCTTTGTCACCACTTCCACAAAATTATCTTTCCTGTCTTCAACGACAAGAAAATGTAGTGAGAAAAGCAAAAAAATATCCTCCTTTTACATAAAAAGTCAAAAAGATTCCCACTTCCCACTTGGCGAGGACAACTTGGTGAAGTCTTTGCCAAACATTCTCCACTTCGGAGCAACCTCCTTTCTCCACTAAATGATAAAAGAATCATCTTTTACCACAAAAAGTAAAAAAGATTCCCTATCAAATAAGTAAAATCAAAAGACTATCATAACTCCTATATTTTATTCTCTCTTGATTTGATGCATTACCTCACTTTACTTCAATTCACGATACATCCAAACACGAATTAAAGCTATGAAACTGTTCTTTACTTGTAGTGATAGGGAAAAAAAAAAAAAAACCGTTCTTTACTTGTCTAGGAAACATGCCTTTCTTAAAGAAGTCTCTAATTGGTGTGGAGACATCTTCTCCTATAATAGGCCAACAAACCTTGAAACAATGGGCGTTAAAACCATCCGGACCAGGGGACTTATTTGCGCTTGAGTGCTTGATGGCATCTTCAATTTTTTTGGTTGTGTATAGGCCTGCATCATGGTTCAAAATAGCGCTTGCTACGTAGCGTAGCGGCCGCACTACGGCCGTAGCAGTTGAGGCCGCTACACTATTTTGAAAATAACGGCGCTACGGTTTAAAACATAATAGAGCCAAGTAGTTTTAATTTATAACATTGTTTTTCCTATTTCTCATCCTCAATAGCCTTTCCTATGGCTGTCTCTACCCTTATATGGTTCCAAATCACTAAAAAAAACAAGAATGGTTGCTACAAAGGATGCACAATTTTTTTAGCACTTAAAAAATTCACACCGCTACGTATTATTACAACCACTAGATATCGCCTGCTACGTAGTGTTTTGGCCATTGACCTCTACGCCCACCACAACCACTATTTTTATCCTTGGCCTACATAGATCCACTGCATCATCAGTAGACAACCTGCTGGAAACAGCAACATGAGAGAGATCAAGCTCTGTTCTGTCAGCAGGGATGACTAGGGTACTTTTGAAGTGGTTAATAAAAACTATTTCATTATGGGGAATCCACAATAGAGGAGATAGTAGCTCTCTTCCTGTTGGATTGCTATAATGAATAAAAAATTTAGTATTGAAGTCACCCAAGTTTTGGTTCTTGTCTCTAGATCTTTGTTTAATCATGCTTTCCGCAACTTGTTGGCACTTTTGCAGATGGCTAATAGCTTCTTTTTCAGCATCAACAGCAACTGAATTAGGATTGGAGGAAGCCAAATCATTCTGAATTCTATCAAGATTCTGATGAGTTGCTTGAATTTTAGAGGAGGTTGGGGCCTTGATCTTTGCCACATTTGTAAAGCCTTTTTGACACTAGCTAGCTTCTTGATTACCCTGAACATAGGGGAGCCTTGCATTCTAATACTCCATGCCTTGTCAACTATACGCTAAAGAAGTTAGTCTCTCTTGCCCAAGCATTGAAATATCTGAAGGGGGCCTGGAAATTCCCCAAGCTTTAAAAGGTAGACTTGGTGCACTGTTCCTGTGTTGAGTGGTAACCCTTTTTGGATTTTTGGGTTGAATGATATCCCTATTTTTAGCTTAAATAAATAAATAAATTAGAAGTTGGAACCAGTTCCATAACTGGATCCTAGAACCAGGAAATAGGTTCTGAGCCAACCAGAACCATCCTTCATAAAACGATTCTGATTCTGGGTCCAGGTCCAGTATGGTTCTGGCCCGGACCCTACCCCATACATATCTTTAATGATGTAAAAAAATAGCCTTTTGAGATGCTCCTTTAATCTAAAACCCACAGATCTCTCGTGTCATAGGTTTTCTCTAATTCGATGAGGACAATATACCATATAAAGTGTTTTGGGGATTTTACCAAAAAAAACACATTAAATGACCTGTGGGCTAAAAGAAACACTTTAACCGACTGTACACCAGAACAATCAGTTTGCCTGAAACGGTGTTTTTTTTAAAGGAGTTTCAACTAGCGTCCCTAGAGACTTTATTTTTGTTAATATAAGGGTCCCTAGGGACCCTGCGGCGGACACGAATTAGAATAAAAGAGGCGTTTTGCTCTTGTTTCGATGTTAGGGCTTCACATACTGGTTCATCTGCGGCCATTTCTTCCTCGAAAAACTGCGGCTGCTGTTCCTGCTCATCCCCTCCTACCAACTGTGGTCCCCTCCCACATGTCTTTGTCGAAGGTTTCTGGCCTTTTTTTGTGTCGTCTGGGCTGGATTGTTTTCTAGGTTTGGCTGTTTGTTTGGTGGGGAACATTAAAGCGCATTAAAGCCAGCTCTTGAAGGTCATTCCCACCTCTTGAAGACCATTAAAGCCACATGCCTTTGTTTGGTGGGGAACATTGAAGTGCATGTGAGACTCTGTTTGAGGTAGAGCAATGGAAAGGTGAAGTTTGTATTTTGCCCTAAAACATGATTTTCTACTGTTGATAAACCCTTTTCATAATAGATAGTTGCACGTAACCATTTCTACATGCATCTCATTGTCTTCTTCCCCACAGCATCCCATCATAAAAAATAAAAAATAAAAGATTTGAAATCAAAGTGTTTGTGCTTTTCTTATTATTTTTTAATATAAATACTTCTGTCATGATAATAATAAGAAATGTTGTATTTTTATCAAGACCATTGATCAAAAACCCTTTGGGCCCTCTCAAGGGAAATAACAAACCAGATTGCTGACAATTGTGTGATTGATCTAAGATTTTGAAGGTGACTGATATTTGTAGATCTCAAACCCAGTAGTTAATGGCTTGAACCAAATGTTTCAAGCCAAGATAGAGATTGGCATGCAAACATCTTTGATATGATTTTTTATGTTTTAATTTTTTACTGACATTGATGTGAGAATAATATGGACCAAAAGAAATGTCAGCATACAATTGAATTTTGGGTTTTAGAGAAACTGGTAGATAACATAAAGAAAATGATTTGAAATAAGTTATGTGATTAGAAAGAACGTAGAGAATCATATATGAAAATTTTACCACTTGAGGTTGTAAAAAAAGCAAGATTAATCGAATCAATGTTATCAGAAATAATTGTACCACTGCTGATGAATAGCCTTACTTACCAGTCAACTTCCAAATGGACTTGTGGTATTGAACAAATGTTCCTTTTTGCAAATTATATATGTTCAGTGAAGCATGTTTGTTGTTACTGATTTAACCAACTAATATGAAATGTTTTAATGTTGCAGTATTCCTTCGGATGTTGATGTCCTAATAATATTACATTATGATGGTAATTTTCAATCTGATCTCAAAGGTCCTCAATATATCGGAGGAAGACAAAAGATGAGGCATCTGCCTAAAACCATAACATATAGTGAGCTGGTGAAAGTAGCACTCGAAGCATCAAACTGGGAAGCAAGTGTGGAAGCGTTATGTATAAAGCACCTTCTTCACAATCGGAGTTTTTTTTCATTGATAGACATTGATGATGACAATGATGTAAAGGGAATGTTCAGAGCTCTGGGGACTTATCCAAGAAACAATATATTGTTGTTCGTTGCAAGAAGGGAAGGAGACACATATGCTACCAAAGAAACCCCAGAAACCAGGTTCGTACGTAGTGAAATTTATTTTTAATCCATAATTGTGTTTATACAAATCCAAAGTTGATCGATCCATGTGTTTTTTATGCAGACACAATAAGAGGCAAGCAAATAAACATCAACGAGAAGCCTTGATCAATGAAATTAGGTTAACCAAAGCAAAAGAGTTGGTGATCGAGCCACACACGAAAGAATTTCCCACCATCGACTTGAATGAGGATTGCGATTTCAATTTTCCATCACCGCCGAATGGTATGATAGGAGATGAGGAACCAATCATTCGTGCTTTGGACAATGATGCAAGTATGGATTGTTCAGAGGATGTTCATTGCTCTACGAGTATACCCTCCATTTCAAGACACACGAGAGAACATAGTTCAAACAAGGAGCAACAATTTCATGTTCCGGACGAGTGGATTACTAGAGGGTTGAACGATGCAACCACCAAGCAGAACTTCACAATAGTGGACACGATGGTGCCCGAGGCAATCATATCTGAGGAGGGAGTTGATTCACCAAGGGAGATGTGGTTGGGTCGTGAGTTTAACGATCGCGAAGCTTTCAGAAGATGCATTGCAAAGTTTGCAATTTACAGTAACTTCACATTGGAGCATGTGCGCACCAACATGAAGCAAGTAACTGCGCGCTGCAAAGATGCAAATTGTCCCTGGAGAATACATGCATCCATGGTTGAATCGGGACCATATTTCAAGGTGCGGAAGTATATAGCAATTCATTCTTGCTTGAAGCCTATGATGGGGACAACTCATCCACAGGCATCTGCGAAGCTTATAGCAGATTTCATTGAAGAGAGGGTACGATGCAATAATGATATAAGACCAAAAGAGATAATTAGTGAATATCAAATGGAGTTTGGTACCCTAATCAGCTACAGGAAGGCACACATGGCTAAGGAAGTTGCTCTGCGCAAGGTTCGAGGGTCGTATGAAGAGTCGTTTAAGATTCTACCACTATATTGTAATGAGCTTAAAAGGACAAACCCGGGCACAGTGACCAACATCGACATCACATCTAATGACCGTTTTAGACGTTTCTTTTGGGCCTTTGGTCCCTGCATTCGAGCTTTTCAAAACTCTTTACGACCATTGATAGCAGTGGATGGGTCACATCTTCGTGGTAAATATCCCGGTGTTCTACTAGTAGCTGTGACACATGATGCAAATCATCAGCTATTTCCAATTGCATTCGCCTTTGCTGAATCAGAGCGTCGTGACAGCTGGGAGTGGTTCCTTGCAAACTTATATATGTCATTGGGTGAACCGAATAACCTCACAATTATTTCGGACCGTCAGAAAGGCCTAATCCCTGCAGTTCAAGCCATAATTCCTAGTGCACACCACTGTTTCTGTTGTCATCATATAGCGGAAAATATTAAGGCATCCTTTAATGATGTAGGTATTTTGAGGAAATTTTGGAAAGCTGCGCGGGCTTATAGACCTTTTGAGTACAATGTGTACATGAATGACATATTGTCGGTTGATCAGCGTGCTTATAATTACATCGACGCAATTGGGCGTCAAAATTGGGCAACGGCTTTTGCACATGGACGCCGTTACGACATGCTAACTAGCAACGCCGCGGAGTGCACAAATAGCCTACTTAAGGACACAAGGGTTCTACCAATTACAAAGCAGGTTGAAGAAATACGTTCAAAACTAATGGAATTTTTTGAAAGACGGCATGCGCAAACGCAGAAGATTGTGTCACGTCTGACTCCTTATGCAGAGAAGTACTTGAGCAATGAAATTGAAGAATCTCGCAAACTGCACGTTCGTGTCGCAGGTTTGGTAGAGTTCCAGGTGCAATCAAGTGAGTACGTCGATGTCGTCAATCTCGAGTGTAGATCATGCTCGTGCCGCGGATGGGAAGTAATGGGAATCCCATGCTCACATGCAATGGCTGCAACGAAAGTTCGGAATATTAATCCATATGATTACTGTGAACACTGGTACCATACGCCCATGTATCAGATGACTTACAGCGAGGTTTTACATGCAACCCGTGATAGAAAGCAGTGGGAGTCGTGCTCTTACGAACGTGTTCTTCCCCCATTAGCAAGTAAGCAGCCGGGTCGGCCAAAGAAGAATAGGGTCCGGGTGGAAGACCGCAACCGCGTCAGAAGGGTTGTAACCTGCTCCAACTGTAAAGAGAGGGGACACAATCGGGGGACCTGCCGTAATCCTCCAGCTGTTCAGTAAAGGAACCAGTTTTTGGTTTTTTGATGTGTAATATCACATGTAATTTTTTGGGTTTTGTTTATGCATATTAACAACAAAATCATACCGATTTAATGATATTTTGTTTCAAATGGTTATTTATGGTTCCTTCTTTATGTATACAAACAACAATGTAATCAGAAGAAATTTAATGACATATCAATGACCATTTGTGTTTTTCTAGATGTAGTGTTCCATCTGGCTTCCTCATGGTTGTTAATGTATAATTTCCCTTATTTCGTTATATTCTTATCCCTCGAATGATTCCAAATTCAAGTTGGATTTCCCTCTGCAGTTATGTTGGAATGGACCTTATAAAGACTACTCCTGCTATGCACTTTGTCTCAATATGTGTAAGACGTCATTTGTTGATGCATGGGTCCCTACCGACCCTTATTTATAACTAATATCGGTCGTAAGGGATGCAGGGAAGGAAACGGATACTGTTAAATTGGTCCCTAGGGACCCTTATTTATAACTAATATCGGTCGTAAGGGATTCAGAGAAGGAAACGGATACTGTTAAATTGGTCCCTAGGGACGCTGGGAAGGAAACAGCTGCTGTTAAATTGGTCCCTAGGGACCCTTATCTATAACTAATATCGGTCGTAAGGGATTCAGAGAAGGAAACGGATACTGTTAAATTGGTCCCTAGGGACGCTGGGAAGGAAACAGCTGTTGTTAAATTGGTCCCTAGGGACCCTTACCTATAACTAATATCGGTCGTAAGGGATTCAGAGAAGGAAACGGATACTGTTAAATTGGTCCCTAGGGACGCTGGGAAGGAAACAACTGCTGTTAAATTGGTCCCTAGGGACCCTTATCTATAACTAATATCGGTCGTAAGGGATTCAGAGAAGGAAATGGATACTGTTAAATTGGTCCCTAGGGACGCTGGGAGGGACACAGCTGCTGTTAAATTGGTCCCTAGGGACCTTTATCTATAACTAATAAAGGTCGGTAGGGACGCTGGGAAGGAAAATTGGCCTGCTTATGCCCTCACGGTGGATTAACAACAACTCTACAGTTGTTGCCTCATTACATCAAAAATCAACTTCAACTTCAACAAATAAATCTCAACCCAGGCAACAATTTCATTACATCATTTTTCACAAAAAGTAACAACTTCATTACACATCATACATCAACTTTAAATTCAACAAAAAAATTACATCCAAATAAATTCCATCCAAAGTACGCGTTCTATATATCATTTTCATCCAAAAGAATACCAGTTCATTACATCAATTGACCAAAAGAATTTCATAGAAAATTGGCATATAATAAAACAGAAGTCTATAAAACTGGGAAGTTCGGGAGTTGAAGCCTGTCAGCATTCATAAGCCAGCTTCTCTTGAATATCTCAACCAAAATCTTCCGACGATAGTAGGGAATGTCAGCCTGGGTGAATCTTATCGGGCGACGGTGTATGCAGTGCTCTGCGTATCCAATAGCAAAGAAACCACAATCCGTCCCATTCTGCTGATAAGGGATATCAGTCATTGTGATGTTCGTCCACACCCATGGCTCACCCCATCCGTAATCTCCAAATCGCTGAGTTAACCACAATCTCTGTTTACAATTTAAGTAGGAAAAAAAGTAAATAAATAATAGCATGCGAAAGGGCAATCCATGAATAACCAGAAACTGATGGGTTTTATACTCACGAAACCGTCACAAATATTCTGATGATAATGGTCACTTTTCGAGCTATTGTAGAATTCCCAGCGATTTTCGTCCGTGTAACCGACGAGAAGAGTGAAATGATTGTGCGCGTGTAGGATGTAAACGAGGGTCTTACACTCTTTTGCATCCCAAACTCTGGATCCATCTGGGCCAAACGCTGCATCATCTCCGATTTTCTGCTTTCCTTGCCACCAACTCTGTAAAGGAAAATGATAGATGTATTATACACTATAACAGTTAATGAGAAAATTTCAAAATAAACAAGCCACCCAAATATCACAGTCCACACTCCACAGTCCACAACCCAAAGTTCAAAATAAACACCATCTACTATATTTCAACATGTAAGACTTCTGAAAGACTTCTATATTTCAACATGTAATGATGTCACTTACACATATGCTTGGGTCAGCCAAATATGCATCTTTGCAGCTGCTCCTAATACAATCGAAGTAATAATAAATCACGTTCGTGTCCAACAAAGTGTCATCCTCCAATAATGCATATAGTGTGTCACTCTTGACCATCGAGCATATAGCATCAAGTTCTGTCTTCCTGTAATCCAAATTGGAATATCATTAAGGTACTTATAGAATCGTAGTACTTACCTATAACTGTTAAAGCGTGTATATCTACCTTGAATGGTAGTATTTGTGAAACCATCTAGTATCTCCTTGTCCAGCTCCGAGAGGATATATTCAGACTGAGTTATGGAATGCTGAAATCCCATTAACTTGTCTGGAACTTTTCGCGTCCTAGGTAAATTTTTAAGCCTCCACACAAGTGACTCAATGGTTGCAGGCGAACGGGCAACCACAATGGCATGCTGCTGGACTGGTGGTGGAGTTGTTAACACTTCAAGACAAGGCGAAGTGGAAAACAGATCTTCGATTGGTACATTGCTGGCATCTTCATCAGGTGGGGTAACGTAAACAGACTCATAATGCAACTTTGGTTCTTGAACATGGTTCTTGGGGGGTGATGCATTCAAAGGAGAATCATCAATGTTCAATGGTTGTGGCTGTGGCATCCGTCCTCGCTTTTTCTTCTTTCCCGGACTCTTCGAAGCAGGCTTCTTGGGTATGGCATGTCTGGGCGTTCGGACCTGCGTAACACAATAAGTAGTTTCATAAGGACTTTAACTTTAATAAAACATAAGCTTATTTATTCATGCATGTTTAAACATAAGGAAAACAAGAAAGGTCCAATGCCCAAGAGGAGCATCAACCTCAAAAACCAAAGAGCAGCACAGATCAAAACACTAGCATAGTTCATGTGAACCAATCCAGAAGGTTCTCTAACATCATTGGACAGTGCCAAATGGTACATTTGTGGTCTAATGGTTTCTTTCATCATTGACAACCTCATGGAATCTAATCCAATTGCAATGCAAAACATATATGCTTTCAATCAAAGCAGGGGAAAGGGGAAGAAAAATCATATGTTATTTCCATAAATCATATGACAAGCTGAGATATGATTGGAGGAGCTTTCCCAAGTTCATATTTTTTTACATGGATTTATAGTCAAAATTGCATGCTTTTTAAGATCTTTATGCTTTTGGATCGATTTTGACTTAAAAAGCCAATAGGATGAAGGTATCATAATTTTGATTTGGGTTTTGCTACATGCCTACATTGACTTAGGACTAACTAGCTCAAGATGATTTGCTGATGAAGTTACTGTGGCTAATTCCTGAATCCAATTCTTGTCAATTAAACTCTGCCACATCCGGACATGTAGATTTAGCAACAAGAACCACCCAATATCATAAAATAATATTTGAACAACTTGACGGCACTAGGTGCACATTAACTAGGTTGGTTCTGTTGATACCATCACTTTGGTGTCTTTTATCCTTGGAGCATGTCAGATTGGATTGATATGGTCAGACAACTTCCTGTTCAGCATTGTTTGCTAACTCAGGTGCATTGGTTGGGTAATAGTGAAGCTGACTAGTTTTGTTAGTTTTTCATGTAATCTCTGAGTAGATTTCAATGTTTATTTTAGTGTTGTCTACGTAATTGTTTATACGAAGGTTCATGGTGAAATAATGAAATTTTGATCCATATTATTATTCTATTCCTTGTTACAATCTCACAGCCTCACCAAGATAAAGACACCCATTGCTATCTCTAGTGTTTGTATGTTGGTGTTATCATTTGATTCTTCCAACTAAGATGCACTCTTCTATTTTTTCATGATCTTTCCTGTTTTTAGTTCTTCCTTTGCATCACTGATCTGTTGTCAGTCCTCATTTGCCATGAATTGCAACTGCCCACCACCTCTATAGTCATCCAAAAGTCACTCCAAAGAACCTCTCTCCATCCTCTTCTTCTTTTTCTTTTTTAATCTTCCCTTTCTCTTGTATTGTCATGGAAGGATTTCTTCATTTGATTTTCTGTCAGTGAAACAGTTGAAAGTCTAGAAAACTCACTTAATAGTTTTCTATTAGTCTCAGTCCTACCAAATGAATTCTTCCTCTGCCTCTCTCTCTCTCTCTCTCTCTCTCTCTCTCTCTATCTCTCTCTGTGCTCTGTTTAGGATGTGGCTTGACATCTGGGCCTGGAATCTGTTATCATCTGGGAGGACAGGGAATTCTCTTAATTCCAAGCGTTGTAAAACCATCAAAGGAAGCAACTTTGGGATCCAAAATGGTAGAAATCTATGGCCCACTTTGTTTTATTTGGGCTGATTTTTATCCCCATAAGAGCAATTGTCACTATCGATTCAAGAACCCCATTGTTTTAGGATGTAGAGTTAGCCATCGGCTTCTTGCTGGTATCTTTTGATTTTTCAAGATGTTATGATGCAATCAATTTTATTCATCCTCTTTCCTTCTGTAGTGTGGTGAATGGGGTTCTTGAATATCTTGCGAAGGATCTTGGGATTGCTGAAAACATTGTTCTACAAGGCAAGTGTAATGTGATGCTTGTTTGGGCATTCAAAAATAAGAATTCCCTGATCATGATGCAAATAAAGCATCAGCACACATGAAAGCAGGAGGAATCCAGGCCTTGTAATTTTATGCAAGCTTACTTGATAATTTTTGAACAGGTTGCCTGCGGTGTTTTAATGTCCAATAGCATTAAAATATACATGTATTGATAAGTTCATAGGTTCTCTGATTTAAAATCAGAGGCCAATTGTGGTTTTTTCTTCAAAATGTCAACAATTAAATTGTTAGCTTTCTCCATTGTCTTCTTCAATTCATCTTCTGACGTTTGATACTTGTTGCAAAAATATGCAATATGGATCAACCTACAAATACCACCATCCAAAAGATATTGCAAAAAGATGCAATATGGAACAACTTTGCTACAGTTGAACGCACAGAATTCAGTACCTAATGCCATAACTGAAGGTAAAGGTGGCCTTCTTGTTCTACTGGATTAGCTAGTTGGTGCTCATTTAACTGAACTGCCTCCTAGCTTCTCAGATTGACTGGCACTGTGGGTTTCATGGATTTCCTAACCGTTGTACATTTTCTTTTAATGCATGTTTGGCCTAAATGATTGACAGACTAGCATAAGTTTTGACCGGGGGGGGGGGGGGGTGCATTCATCTTTTTATGCTGTTTAAAATCTGTTTTGGACTTTGTTGTTTGGTTTTTAGCAAACAAATATGAATGATTCATTACTAAGAAGATAGGACTCTAGTATTTCTTCCTCAACTAAGAAGAATCAGTTGTATGAGCACATGAGATTCAAAAAATTAAAAACAAGATAATTCAAACAATAATAATTCAAACAAGATAGGAATAGGAAGACTTGAGTTTCAAAAAGATAAAAATGGCAGGAAAAAAATCTTTTGGATCCGTTCAAACAATGATAATTCTAGGCTTGACCAGACCAGATCAAGATAAAAGCAATCTAAATGACACAAATTTGATCAAATCAAGGATTTATCTTTGTTTAGTGTGCGTACCAACTGCTTTTCCTCATCCGATTGGGAACTGCTGCAGGTCTCCGTGTATTGATCGAACGTAGCCTCAACAGCGGATTTGAATTTCCTTATCTTGCCACGCAATGAAGTAATAAATCTATCCATGGACGGTGCCGGGTTCTTATCCATTGCTCGACCGCACGACCGCTCAATATGATCAAAAAATTCAAAAACCTAATACACACACGTAACACTTGTCATTTAAAAAATAGGTCCCAATATTAAACTTTGAAAGTCAAAATAAATATCCTACTCACTCTTTTTTGAGTGATAATGGGCTCATGTTCCCCAGTTTGTTCTGGTACTGCTGCCTTGGGTGCATCATCTTGCCTTGGTCGGCCTATGTGCATTATAGTATTTAAAGAATACCATGCCATATATTCCTCGGTGTGCTCCACTTTGGATGACTTCTTCCCATGCAATACACTGTCATACCTCTTCTCCCATAGCTCTATCTCTGCTGAGTGTACAATACTATAATTTGTAACGACTTTTTCCATGCGCTCCGACCTTGGCAATGCCCCTACAAAGGGTGGAGGAACTACCTGCCTTAGACCGAACTGTTTCATGACCCAACCGATGTTGTGCCTTTCTAACACCCAAAAGAATATCAAAGGTGCAGAACATCTGAATAAATATCGGTCTTCCTTGGGTACTCGTTTTAGGAACGCTTTGCCAAGCCTCTTATAAGGCTGCCAGTCAAACTGTGGAAACGTAATACAGAATGTATTAGATATAGTATAAAAACAGTGCATAAAAATCTCCAAAATAGAACAAATTCATAATTAACTTGATCACCTGCTCGGCTGTAAGGTTGTTGAGTTGTTTGCGTACGGTTCTCAGCCTTGTAACATGGTGGCTTCCTCCTATCCTGTTGTGCCATGTGACTGTCAAGGGGAACTGAATGTCATTATTAGGCCATGCCCAAGGCTTTATCACTCGGCCGATTGGCATCCTCGAGTAGGCCCATATCTGTAAAATTGTTAAAAATATATTGTTGTTAGTGCGTACCAACTTTGTAAAGGACTAATGCATTCAACAAAACACTATGATTAATACAAACCTGGAGCAGCTGGAGAGGGCCTGACAAACTCTTGAATGTATGTTCGAACGCATCACTCTCATCCGTTGGGTCAATACCTACTGGTTTGCCATCCGAACCAATATCGGTTTTCTTTAGCCCAGCCCACCTCACTCCCTTGTTCAACATTCTGTATAGGTTGGCCAGACAAGCGGGGGCCCAGGCATAGGGTTTGAAATCCCTAAATAATTCAAGTGCATATGCGGGGCCCCTAGAAGAAGAAGCGTTTGAATTGATTTGTCCCGAAACCAAGAAAAAGAGATAGGCTCTAGTATTGTAAACCTCTTGGTCAGCACTAAGTTTCTTCTTCTTCTTCTTCTTATTTCCTTGATCAGCCTGGATCCGGAAGTGTTGTTCCAACCATGTGTACTTAATGGATATTCCATTGAAATCTACACCCATTTGGGGTCGAAGGCCTAGCAATTCTTCGCACAAATCTGCGACGTTTGCACTAGGAAATGTTGTACTGGTGACAGCCGGTCCATTGATCGGTAGTCCGTAGATATATGCAACATCCTCTAGTGTCACTGTCGCCTCGCCGATGGGAAGGTGAAATGTGTTTGTTTCAGGGCGCCACCGCTCCACCAAACCGGTAATTAATGCGTGATCTAATCTAATCCATCTCATCTGTGCAAGGTGGTATAGTCCGGACATACGAACATATTCTAGCTGCCTCTCGTTTAGATGCCATGTCCCGTAATCAGGGTTAGTCGGAATGCACCTATAAGTACCAAGCTCCTGTCAACATGTAAAAGAGAGCACTTCAAAAATCATGCATTGATATTCAATTGAAAATGGTATGTGGTTTAGCAACATACAATCCCATTATATATGGCTGAACTAATATGTGTTTCCTGCTCAGAGAGAAGATCAACTGTAGCATTTTCGTTTGCATTGTTGCTCTCTGCTTCAGACATCTGCAAGTTACAATCAAAAGCAACAATATTAACCCATAACAATATTACCTCAATCATTCAAATAGTTCTCGTAAAGGTGTTTTTTTATAATCTCTTGAAAGATCAATTAAAGGATTGCTTGTTTTTCCCTTCCATTATTTGCATGAAATTATTGTTCTACTCTTCATGACAGAATTTGGGTACATTTCTTATTGAACGCTAGCCTAAGATTATCATAAGATTATGAAATCTCTTTGCATATTGGTCTAATATACCCAAACAATTGGCAACAGAGATGGATGAATTATTTAATTGAAAAGAGAGGGACAGATTGTTTGAGAAAGAAATACAAAAAAGAGGAAAACTCAACAATGCACTTAAAAACTGCTTTAGGCATTTGCACATGGTAAGGCATCTCCCTGTTCACATTTTTTACTTTATTAGTGAGGAACCTACCTGCGTAGTATGTCTAAGTGCCCTCTGAGTGTATAACTCACATTAATCATGTTATCAGTCAATGTCCTCAATCTATTTAAGTGACTGGAAAAAAGTCTTTACTGTATTCTATACATTTCAAGAAGTGACCGAAAAGCAACTAGATTACACTTACTCTAAGAGTGAAAAAATTATGAAATAAGTAATACTGCACAAACACACCTTGATGAAACTCATATTTAAGAATAAGTAATCTACCCCAACTCTCTCCACCATATGAGTGTGCTACGAACCATACTTAACATTCCATGTGCCTTTAATTTATGTCAATGCACAAGCACATGCAGTAAGATCCCATTTCAGACCATTTTCCTCCATTGTCTGTTGCAAGCCCATTTTGGAGACCCATATGGCCATATTGCTTGTTGGCGTACAGCCACCCACGTCATTAATTTGCAAGACCAAACCAAGTCATTACTTGCTTTGCCTCTATTGCCTCTTGACACTTTTATCTATGCTTGTATGCTTATATATACCTATTACCACTTTGTCCAGGGTCATTCAATGATATATGTCTGTGTCAGTGGGTGGGTGGGGTAAGGCAAAAATATCACATTTGATCATTTTGTCCTTATATAATTGTCAAACAGGCTTTACATGGAAAGGGCCTATCCAATCATGTGAAGCCTACTGATTCCCTTCTACTTGAGACACTCCAATTAGAAACAACTGGCATGCAAATGATAAAGCATCAATTTGATGATTTTCTAATTGTACTTAGGTTTTTTATTATTAAGATTCAATAATTGTTAACAGTTAGATCAGTGTCAATTGTCAAATGATGATGAATGAAAGTTTATGGCCATTGAAAGAAGGAATGGTTGGATTTTTCAAAAGTGGACCTCACACTACAAAATAAAGAGGGGGCAAAGCAAGCTGATTTGAGGAAAGCCTCAATTTATATTCTTAATATTTATAGAGAAGTGTAGTGATGAAATATGACTTTTTTTTTACTCAACTTAGTGGGTTGGGACCCAAGCCCTCTAGTGAGGGAGTAGACCGCGGGTGAGGTGAGGGAGCCCTCTAGTAAGGGAAGAAGACTTTGAACGAGGGAAGGTGCCTATGGAGATTCGAACCGAGAACAAGGCACTAAGAACCCATGGAATGTGATGACTTTTTACAAACAACCCCGTTTTCTTTTCTTTTTTTACTCTAATTTAATTTTTTTTCCAATTAAAAGAACCCATGGAATGTGATGACTTTTTCTCCTTTTTTGACAAAAAAGAAAGGAGTCAGGTTTTAATAAAGGATTGAAGAATCAAGTATATGGAGAAGGGATTGCTCATCACTTTCATAGCAAGAAACATGGAATGTTAATGGATCCCCATTCCATGTAGGGCCCCATCAGAAACTCTACAGAAAAAAGGACTCCATGTGATCGATGCTGGACCAGCCTGAAAAAGATAATACCACCTCTGGGTTTGCCTGTTTGGTTGTATCCAATTTACATGTTTGTTGCTTTCAAAGGAAGATGGTGAGAGGGTACAATCACTTTCACAAATGTGATGATAATTGAGAAGCATGTCCTTGTATTTATTCCATTCACATGGTGGAACATGGATAGCTTGTCACATCATTGTGTGCATATGTAATGCAGTTGATCCAAACTGCACTGACTGCAATTTTGGTTTTACCCATGATTAAAATGATTCCATGGATGAAAACAGTTCCCATCCAAAACTCCATGAAAAGGACTGCTACACTCTCCTTTGTCCTGTAGCTTGATATTTCTCCACAATATCCTAAACCAGTAAACAGTAGACACAAACATAAAAGATGACTAGTTACTAGTAAGAGAGCGAATGTGAAGGGTTTGAGAGAACTTTAAATTCTTGAAATGCATGAGGGGGATCAAGAATTTCTGTGTTGGGTGGTAAGAAGAAACTCTTCTGAGATTTCTGCAGCTACCTACTACCACTCTTTTATACAAGTCACCAAGATTCCCCAATAATTTCAAATTCTTGTAAGTTCAATGGTTTTTTCTTCCTAGAAAGGCGACGGAATAGTTTGCTCTGTGCTCACCACACAGCTGTGTGGCTTTTCTTCCTAAAACCTGCCCAATTCCTCTACCAAACAGCACTATAGGATGTTGTTACTAAAACTCATTAAGACAACCCTAGATTGATAAGATTAAGCAAACCAAAGACTGATGAGATGAGACTATAATTATCATATGCTAAAATTAATAATTACTCTATAGTTGTAAGATATGAATATGTATGGATACACTGCTATATCAAAAATAAATAAATAAATAACTATTAACTTCATGAGATTGGAAAAACAGTTATATTTGGATCCCATGCTCTGTTTCGGGTAGACTGATACTGGCTACACTACGGGTAGAGCGTGTTGGGTGTTTCAAGCTCCCATTTGATCCATGGAATGTGATGGTCTCAACAATCTCTAACTCATCACATGACTTGGGTATATCTCTGGGTTGGCAAGATCTTGGTATCAGTTCCCCCAAATAGCCATTAACCCCCATCCTACTTAACAAAGAAAAATAATACCATCCTAAGACAAGTACCTCATCATCACAGGTGTAAAAATGTTCATTGTCACCTGTTTTCAGCCATAAAAATGTTCATTGTCACCAGATCATGCATTTGCCTTTGGCAAGCCATTAAGAACCGGATACAATAGAAAGTAGAAGATGCATTTCAAAAAAGACAAACGCCATTTTTAGGGCATTTTTCTTGCTATGAGGGGTATTGTTACTCAAGGAAGATGAAGACCCTTTTAGAAAGCGATTTTAAAGTGGAGAGTAGATGTAGCAGTGTTACAAATTTACAAATGAAAATAGCGTTCAAACTGTAGCTCACAATCTTTAAGCTACAAAATCAGTCCAGTGATTAATGCAGTAGAATGGTGCAATCTAACAATAATCTTCTCGACAAAGAGGCCATCATAGAATGGAAATTTGAGGGGGAAACCTCCAAGCATAGTATCATACAGTGAGTCAGTGACCACATGAGATATGTAACAGCTCGATCTATCTTTCTTTTCTTTTTTTATTGGTAAGATTACTCAAACCTGCAACCTCTTGGTTGCAGCAATGAACACCTTCCAACTGTGCAAAATCAGAGAGTGGTGCTCATTTTTCAAGAAGTCAGACCATCCATAAAGTAATAACAATCATGCATAGGCAACAGAACACAATTGTCCACCTTTGGACAATTCCTGCAATCGATTGGTCAAATTTTTACACAGTTGGATATGGGCCGTGGTTGTATTCAAGTTGACCCTCCATTTTAAAAACCAAATCTCAAATGGCAAAGGTCTGTTGGAAAAGTCATTTCCAGGATCACCCATTCAAGGGGACCACTAAACAAATGGTTGTGTTTCTTTTTTCCTTTTTTTTTTATAACCCACTAAACAAATGGTTACTATGATCACTAAAAGGTAGAACCCACCCAAACAGAATTCTCGCTAGAATAAATTGTTTGTCCTCTTGGAAAAGGCATTGCAAATTTGGAGACTGAAAATTCTCCACATGATAGCAACTGTCGTATTAGGCTCCAGCATCTCCACTGCAAACATGGCCCACTTCTGGGGCAATGAGCTGTGAAGGAGCTAATTAGTGAACATTGTGATTGGAACATTTTTTATTTTTTTGTGCAATCGTACCAGCGCTAATGCACCGGGTCACGTCAGGACTCCGCAGTTAACCATGCTTGGGAGAGTGTAATACCATGATGGGTGACCTCCTAGAAAGTCTTTGATCATTAAAAAACATTTCTTTTTTTTTCCCCCGCTTGGCCTAGTGGCCAACAGGGACTACCCAAACCTACTTGCACTCTTGCTATTGGTACAAGTTAAAATCAGATTATGGGCTTCGGAATGAACAATTAAAAATTTGAGCAAAACTGCACAACCAAATGAGAAACCATACTGATAATACAAATCAATGTGGATTTTGCGTTCAGTCCTGTGAATGTGGTAGCCCACAAGATCAATAGTTCCAAAGCCCTAATATGCTGCAACAATACAGATGCTGACACAGAGGGAAAGGGATCAATTCTTATCTCAAAATATAAAGCAAGATTTAGAACTTAAGAGTATTTTCCAAATTACAAACTTGAATTCTTAAAAGATTAATATAAAACCACAAACATTCAATGAGAACACATCATCTATGAACAAGACATGAAAGCACAGCATATGAGGGGTATTGTTACTCAAGGAAGATGAAGACCCTTTTAGAAAGCGATTTTAGAGTGGAGAGTAGATGTTTGCCATAAGGAAACATTAACCAAACAAAAAGGCATGGAGATGTAATAAGGGTTTATCTTAGACGACAATACAGTCAGAAAGGGCAAAGGCGAGCATCGTACCTTCGACAAACCTTCGACAACAACGTGTGGGAGGGGACCACAGTTGGTAGGAGGGCAAGGAGCAAGAGAAGCAGCCGAACCGGATGTTGAGGGGACCATTGTTGTTCCAGGGACAAACGGGCGCAAGGCGAAATGGAAGCCTTGACAGAGAAACCGCAGAAATGACTCTTTTGTTCTAACTCGTGTCCGCCTCAGGGTCCCTAGGGACCCTTACCTTCATAAAAATAAGGTCCCTAGGGACGCTAGTTGAAAGTCCTAAAAAAAAACACATTTTCAGGCAAAATGACTGATATGGTGTGACGTCGGTTAAAGTGTTTATTTTGGCCCACTGGTCCTTTAATGTGTTTTTTTTGGTAAAATCCCCAAGTGTTTTCCTTATATCTAGGTAACCCATCCATCATCCTACTAAATTAAATCTTATGAAATAAATAATCCCTTTAGATGGAGATCTTAGACCCTTTTTCATACTATTTCGGTAAAAGTACCCCCTTTACTATGAATTCCTATGAGTTCAATAGGAAGTAGGAATATAGGCCCTTTCTCTAGATTTCATTTGTTTGTTTTGCCTTCTTGTAAGTGACACTAAGTCAAGGAAAATGTTCTCCTATTGCATTCAGGCTTTGCATATGCTTTAGTGTTTGTTATTAGCCTTACTCTAGATTTCGTTTGTTTTGTTTCCCCTTCTTGTAATGGATAGTAACTAAGAAGAATGTACTCCTATTGCATTCAGGTTTTGCATCTGCTACAGTGTTTGTTATTATCCAAGACACTATTAACAAATGTATTTCTGGGGGAGCCCAACACCACTAATGGGGTAGATGTTGATCTGAAAGTCATAGCTACTGATTTCAATGAGATGGTTCAATCTCAAACAGAGCAAGAAATAAGCAGTGACTCGAGGAAGATGATTGTAAAGTTATTTCTAACCAAATCAAATAACAAGGTCTTGTATGCAGAAGGTGGGGACAAATTCGTTGATCTACTGTTTAGCTTCCTTGCCTTTCCTCTTGGTTCCATAGTTAAATGCTTGGATGGATGTACTATCATGGGATGTTTAGACAACTTATACAAGAGCGTTGAAGATATAAGCTTTAAGGATTGCATGAAATATGAGGAATGCAAAGCCATGCTACTCGACCCAAAGCTAGCACCCTATTTTGGGACCAAGAACCAACTACTACAGATTGAAGAACAAGTCCAATGTAAGCCCAACATTTTTCATTGCATCACTTGCTATGATGATGACTGGGCTTATATTACAGGTCCTTAGACATGCTCTCATTATAAGAGTAGCATACAATTATCCACCATGAACCAAAAGTTTCCCCATTTGGTGATGGAGCTCAGAGGAGCATTTATGGCTGGACCGGCAATGTTCATGGTAACCGACGAGTTGATTGTGAAACCTCTTTCACCGATACCAAGTATTTCTCTTCTTAGCAAATTCAACATCCCCACCAGTGACATAGAGGAGCATATTGTGTGCATGGGGAAAAGGAGGTGAATGGAAACAACCCTGTACATACTGAATTAATTCCGTATCTGCTATTATGCTAGATCAAGGCTAAACATCAGTGATTGGGGGATTTTCATGGATTGGGCTAGCCCAGATGAGTGCTTGTCCAACTCATGGTATTAAAGCTTGTCCAAACTTGCCCTGAGTTGGCCGGGTCAACTGGGCTCATTAGGCTCCGGAGTAGGACAAGTTGATTGAGAAGCTGGGTACTTCCCCAGAGTCACCTCAGTTGTTCGGCTCATTGATTTAGTCAGGTTGATTTTCAGAGTTTTTTAAGTTTTGTCTAACTGCTGTTTGTTTAGTCAATGGACCTATATGTAGACTGAAACCCAGGCCAAAGGCTTCTTATTAGTATGGCGCAGCTTACCCTTCCCATTTTGAAACATTTAATCTGTTTCCATTAAATATGTTGCAATGGGTTAGCTCAGGCCTGAGGCCTCGCACATTTAGGCATTAGAGAAAGTAGGCTTGTGCCCATGATTTATAATAATGGCCACTACGTAATGGATTCATACTTCTGTAGTTAACATACTGATCTCGGAATTGAAAATTTGCTGTCCACATACTGATAAACTTTTGTTTTGAATTCAGGCCATGTCTTTGTTGAAATCTTCTTTGATTTCCAACTCAGTATGGAGCAATGTCTTCTACCCTAAGAAGCCAAAGCAGGGGTGGGCATTTTTGGCACAGGATTTTATCTAAAGTGGAGGCCTTACCACTTCCAATATTTTGAAATACGGTTTCCTTGCTCGCTCAATCTCCAAAGAAAATATACTTGAATATCTTGTATAAGCTTGTCCTTATTATGCTTCGGGGAGAACTATAGCTCCTTATTAATGGGGTTTGATGAAGTGCCTTGGAACTTAAAGAGTGTGTGTGTATATATATTTTTTTGTGGTATTGGATACTGAGGTCGATGGGGTTCTTTTAAAACCAGCAAACATTTTGAGAGAGAGAGAGAGAGTTTACAGTAGATTGGACCCAGGTGGGCTTGGATATGTTTATGTGAGTTTTTCGTAGATTGTACCTCATAGAGGTTCCTATCAGCAGATTTGATGGGTATGTGGCCGTTCTTTCTCTAGTGTTGGACATTTTTTCACACCGATATCTCTCTGGACATTTCAGCTTCCATGGCCTTTTTCCATGACACCACAAGCAAATTTATGTTAGGTTGAGAATGAAGAATTGTGGATCTTGTTAAATTGAAAAGAAAAGAAAATATTAGTAAAAAGATTACTAGTTTTGCCTTCCCATACTATACTTAATTGATAACTTCTATTCGAAACATATTAATAGACTTTTCAAAGAGTGTTCATGGGCTGGGCTGGGCTGTGCTGAGGCATATCCAGGTCACACCAGCCTTGAGAAACACAAGCCGGCATCTGGCCCACGTCCAAATCGGGCCTTAAGTACATGGCCTGAGCCCAGCAGCATTAGACATATCAGGCCTGAGCCTGTTCATTTAGTCAAAAGAGCCAGGCCAGGCGAGGCTTTTGGCCACTCCTTTGGGCTTTCTAAGCATTTATTTGGGTAAATGAATCACCAAACTTGATGCATTACTTTTTTGAACTGGGCTGGGCAATGGGCTTTCTATTGCTTAATTCAAACCCAGCCCATATATAAACAGGCCCGGTGCGCTCATACTTCTGTATGCTTAAGCACCAAGGAAAGGACACCTTCAAACCAAAAGGAAAAAGTACTACAGGATAGCAATTAAAGAGAAGTAAGAGAGACAGAGATCTTCGTTAGTTGTTATCCTGAAGTACTTCACTTTACTTTACCCCTTTCAAGTTTCAACATCAGAGAGCAAAAGAAAAGAAAAGAAGCAGAGAAGGACCACTTAATTAAGCCACCAATAGATTGACTATAAAATACATGAATCTTTCATAATCTTACATCTTTTACATGTGATTAATCCGATAGAGGCATTAAATCTCAATGGAATGAAGATTTGTGCTAATCGATAGTAGTGAGCACCCCACTAAAAAACCTATTGAATTTATCATGAATCAAAGCATTCAGACACTTTGGATTAAGTACATTTGAATTAAATGATAAGAAATTCTTAATTTCCGAACCCACCCCCCCCCCCCTCCCCCCAAGCAAATTTCTGGTTCCAACCCTGCCCGAGCCCGACTGCATCACATTTGTCCTGCCTGAGTCCGCAGGCAGGCAAGGGCTGGCTTTTGGTCACTCTTTTGGGCTCTCTTATCATTTATTTGGGTAACTGAAATCACCAACTTGATTCAAGCCAACCCAGACATTACTTGGAACATAAGCTCGTACTTCTTGTATCCTTGTTCCTTACATGCTAAGGATGCTAAGGACGGAGAGCTCTATCGCTTTAAATTTTCTTTAGTAAAGAAACTTTCGACTTTACCCCATTTTAAATGCAGGAGAGCAGAAGAAGAAAAAAAGCAGAGAAGAACTATTCAATTCCCATTCATTTCAACAGCTGAATTCCATGGGAGCCAAACAGATGAGCATGAGGTTGACTCTCCTTGTGGACAAGGAAAGGAACAAGGTAGTCTATGCAGAATCCGGCAAAGACTTTGTTGAAACCCTTCTCAGCTTCCTAACAATGCCCCTAGGAACTGCCATCAAGCTCTCCGGCAAGCAGTCCAACATGGGTTCCTTGACCATGTTATATCAGAGCTTGGAGGATCTTGATTTGGAGCTCCTAAACACCAAATCATGCAAGGACATGCTGCTCCATCCCGAAAGCTCTACAGAGAAACTGTACAAGAATCTACCTCTAATGGTTAATATAGGAGCCACTAAACCTACCCAGTACTACATCTGTTCCTCCCCGGCATGTTGCATTGAAAAGCACTACTTGGTCAGCACAGTTCAGAACACTCAATGTCGTTGTGGGAAACCAATGGATTGGGAGGTATCTGAAAAAAAGGATGAGGATATTGATGCAGAAGGGGGTGATGGGGTGTTTGTTAAGGGGAAAATGAGGTTTATGATAAGAGATGATTTGCAGGTATCTGTTGTTTCTTCTTCAACATTCTTTTCTGTGCTGAGGGAATTTGGCATCAGCGATGCGTCTGTGCTTGAGGAGAGAAATGTGAATTTGGGGGAAGAGGAGGTACGCGGTTGTTTCCAAATTTGTTCATGCCTCATTCTACTTAATTCTTGTGGATACAGGGAAGTCTAAGAAGTTTCCTCTTAGATGCAGTAACTTAATTCTTTCTCTGTGAATGTGAACACTTTAATTGAAAGTTAATCCTTGTACTTGTTAATGAAACCATACCATTTACACTAAATTCTCAAAACCCATTTGCTATGGAAAATTGTATTGTTGCCATACCACCTTATCCAACCAACCGGGCGGAACCTGAAATTTTATTTATTTATTTTTTGGAGGGGGAAGGGGGGAGTTTAAAAAAAATTAGGAAGAAATATAAAAGAAAAAAACTTTTGAAGTTGTGCTCGATGTCCTTTCATTGAGTTGAAAATAATAAAAATTAAAAATATCAGAATGAATCTCTTTGTAGTATCTGTAGAGCTTCAATTCTTGTAGGACGGACCTCTCTGCACATCTGTATTAAAGCTGCGATTTATATTACTAAAGTTGTAATTTATTACGGCTTATGTTAAATTCCCTCGATTCTAAATCCTCCCATCACCTCTCAAATTTAGCATTCATGCCATCTCCTAATTCATCTATAAATACTATATCATGTGCAGAGGACATATACCAAGATAGATCCCTATTGAATATGGGCAGTAAATTCATTCATAATTAGTGCAAATAGATAAGAGCTAAAAGTTGACCCTTAATGTAAACCTATAATCACCGGAAACTCACCTATCTCTCTGCATGTAGTTCTTACATTCATTACCCTTCCTTCATACCCATCTTTAATGATGTCAAAACTAGCTTCTTGGGGGCACTCTTTTTATCTAAAACCTACCAAATTAAATCTTTAGGTAATATGTCATAAGCTTTTTCTAAATTGATGAAGCCCATACACCATATGAAGTGTTCTCCTCTTCTCTCGGTTACCCATACAACACCAGGGTAAATTATATCTTACGAAATAAATAATGCCTCTGGATTTGTATTTTAGACCCTCTTTGATACTATTTCGGTAAAAATATCCCCTTTACTATGAATACCTTTGAATTCAATAGGAAGTAGGCACATAGGCCCTTACTCTAGAACTCGTTTGTTTTTTTTTTTTTTTTCGCCTTCTTGTAAGTGATACCAACTCATGAAAATTGTACTCCTATTGCTTTGAGGTTTTGCATCTACTTAAGTGATTGTTATCATCCCTTAGTTTAGATTTCGTATGTTTTGTTTCCCCTTGTTTCAATGGATACTAGCTCAAGAAAAATGCACTCTGATTGCCTTCAGGTTTTGCATCTGCTTAAGCGTTTGTTATTTTCCAAGACACCTTTAACGGATGTACTTTTGGGGGAGCTCAACACCGTTGATGAGGTTGACCTTGATCTGAAAGTCATAGCTCTTGATTCCGATGAGATGGTTCAATCTCAAAGAGAGAAAGAGATAGGCAGTGACGCAAGGAAGATGATTGTAAAGTTATTTTTAAGCAAATCAAACAACAAGGTTTTGTATGCAGAAGGTGGGGAAGAAATCGCAGATTTACTGTTTAGCTTCCTTGCCTTTCCTCTTGGTTCCATAGTTAAATGCTTGGATGGATGTACTAGCATGGGATGTTTAGACAACTTATACAAGAGTGTTGAAGATTTAAGTTGTGATGATTGCATAAAATCTGAGGAATTCAAAGCCCTGCTACTCGACCCAAAGCTAGCACCCTATTTGGGGACCAAGAACCAACTGATACAGATTGAAGAAGAAGTTCCATGTAAGCACAACATTTTTTATTGCAGCACTTGCTCTGTTGACAATAATGCTTATATTACGGGCCCTCAGACATGCTCTCATGGGAACAAGAGCATACAATTATCCACTGTGAACCAAAAATTTCCCGATGCGGTGACAGAGCTTGGAGGAGCATTTATAGCTGGACCAGCAAGGTTCATGGTGACTGACGAGTTGATTGTGAAACCACTTTCACCCATCTCAAGCATTTCTCTGCTTAGCAAATTCAACATCCCCATCAGTGAAATAGAGGAGCGGATTGTGCGCATGGGGGAAAAGGAGGTAAAGGGACACAACCCTGTACATACTGAATTAATGCTGCATCTGCATCAAAGCTAAATCAAGGCTAAACATCTGTGATTGGGGGATTTTCATGGGTTGGACTAGCCCAGATGAATGCTTGTCCAAGTATTAAAACTTGTCCAAACTTGCCCCGAGTCTGCTGGGTCAACTTGGCCCGTTAGGTCCATTGTTGGACAAGTTGAATGAGAAAGTGAGTACTTTCCCAGACTCAGCTCAGTTTCTCGGCTCATTGATTTAGTCAGGTTGATTTTCTGAGTTTTTAAAAAAGCAGTCCAACTGCTGTTTGTTTAGTTAATGGACCTATATGCGAACCCAAACCCAGACCAAAGGCTTACTGGTTTGGCATACCTTGCCCTTGCCTTTTAGAATATTTAATCCATCTTTGTTGAATATGTTGCATTGTGTTAGTCCATCATTGGCACATTTAGGTATTTAAGAAAATTGGCTTGTGGCCATCATCATCATCATCAAGGGCTTGTGCTCATAATTTAAAATAATGGCCATTATGTAATGGGTTCACCCATTGCATGTGTTGTCAATGTTGCCATTGATTGGTCATAACAGTTTCTAATTTCTACTCAAGCAACTTTGAAACCCTGATTTTACCCTCGTTATATTGGTTTCTTAGCATTTTTTGTATGCTTAAAATACTCTAAAAACATTAATATAGAAGGTTTACATTAGATGTAAACAGCCCATATATTCTCAGACATCAACTTTGATTCCATGAGAACTTAAAAGATCAGTTATTGTCAGAAGGATGTTGGTCTTGAATATGTCAATAGACTCAAAACTACCAGCAGAGGAATGATGGTTTTTTATCAGCCATTATTTTTATCTTCTCTTGATCTTCTCTCCTTCATGCATAGGACAATGACTTCCCATACCATACTTAATTGATAACTTCTATTCGAAACATATTAATAGACTTTTCAAAGGGTGTTCATGGGCTGGGCTGTGCTGAGGCATATCCAGGTCACACCAGCCTTGAGAAACACAAGCCTGCATCTGGCCCACGTCCAAATCGGGCCTTAAGTACATGGCCTGAGCCCAGCAGCATTAGACATATCAGGCCTGAGCCTGTTCATTTAGTCAAAAGAGCCAGGCCAGGCGAGGCTTTTGGCCACTCCTTTGGGCTTTCTATGCATTTATTTGGGTAAATGAATCACCAAACTTGATGCATTACTTTTCTGAACTGGGCTGGGCAATGGGCTTTTTATCGCTTAATTCAAACCCAGCCCATATATAAACAGGCCCGGTGCGCTCATACTTCTGTATGCTTAAGCACCAAGGAAAGGACACCTTCAACCAAAAGGAAAAAGTACTACAGGATAGCAATTAAAGAGAAGTAAGAGAGACAGAGATCTTCGTTAGTTGTTATCCTGAAGTACTTCACTTTACTTTACCCCTTTCAAGTTTCAACATTGGAGAGCAAAAGAAAAGAAAAGAAGCAGAGAAAGACCACTTAATTAAGCCACCAATAGATTGACTATAAAATACATGAATCTTTCATAATCTTACATCTTTTACATGTGATTAATCCGATAGAGGCATTAAATCTCAATGGAATGAAGATTTGTGACAATCGATAGTAGTGAGCACCCCACTAAAAAACCTATTGAATTTATCATGAATCAAAGCATTCGGACACTTTGGATTAAGTACATTTGAATTAAATGATAATAAATTCTTAATGTCCCTTCCCCTCCCCCCCCCCCCAGCAAATTTCTGCCCCCCCCACCCCCCCCCAACCCCCAGCAAATTTCTGCGCCGCCCCCCCCCCACCCCCCCAAAACCCCAGCAAATTTCTGGTTCCAACCCTGCCCGAGCCCGACTGCATCATATTTGTCCTGCCTGAGTCCGCCCATTTAGCCCGAGCCCGACTGCATCACATTTGTCCTGCCTGAGTCCGCCCATTTAGCCAATGAACGCAGGCAAGGGCTGGCTTTTGGTCACTCTTTTGGGCTCTCTTATCATTTATTTGGGTAACTGAAATCACCAACTTGATTCAAGCCCAACCCAGACATTACTTGGAACATAAGCTCGTACTTCTTGCATCCTTGTTCCTTACATGCTAAGGACGGAGAGCTTTTTCGCTTTAAATTTTCTTTAGGAAAGAAACTTTCGACTTTACCCCATTTTAAATGCAGGAGAGCAGAAGAAGAAAAAAAGCAGAGAAGAACTATTCAATTCCCATTCATTTCAAATGCTGAATTCCATGGCAGCCAAACAGATGAGCATGAGCTTGACTCTCCTTGTGGACAAGGAAAGGAACAAGGTAGTCTATGCAGAATCCGGCAAAGACTTTGTTGAAACCCTTCTCAGCTTCCTGACAATGCCCCTAGGAACTGCCATCAAGCTCTCCGGCAAGCAGTCCAACATGGGTTCCTTGACCATGTTATATCAGAGCTTGGAGGATCTTGATTTGGAGTTTCTAAGTACCAAATCATGCAAAGACATGCTGCTCCATCCCCAAAGCTCTGCAGTACAACTATACAAGAATCTACATCCAATGGTTGTTATAGGAGGCACTAAACCTACCCAGTACTACATCTGTTCCTCCCCGCAATGTTGCATTCAAGAGCACTACTTGGTCAGCACAGTTGAGAACACTCAATGTCGTTGTGGGACACCAATGGATTATGAGGTATCTGAAAAAAAGGATGAGGATATTGATGCAGAAGGGGGTGATGGGGTGTTTGTTAAGGGGAAAATGAGGTTTATGATAAGAGATGATTTGCAGGTATCTGTTGTTTCTTCTTCAACATTCTTTTCTGTGCTGAGGGAATTTGGCATCAGCGATGCGTCTGTGCTGGAGGAGAGAAATGTGAATTTGGGGGAAGAGGAGGTACGCGGTTGTTTCCAAATTTGTTCATGCCCTCATTCTACTTAATTCTTGTGGATACAGGGAAGTCTAAAAAGTTTCCTCTTAGATGCAGTAACTTAATTCTTTCTCTGTGAATGTGAACACTTTAATTGAAAGTTAATCCTTGTACTTGTTAATGAAACCATACCATTTACACTAAATTCTCAAAACCCATTTGCTATGGAAAATTGTATTGTTGCCATACCACCTTATCCAACCAACCGGGCGGAACCTGAAATTTTATTTATTTATTTTTTGGAGGGGGAAGGGGGGAGTTTAAAAAAATTAGGAAGAAATATAAAAGAAAAAAACTTTTGAAGTTGTGCTCGATGTCCTTTCATTGAGTTGAAAATAATAAAAATTAAAAATATCAGAATGAATCTCTTTGTAGTATCTGTAGAGCTTCAATTCTTGTAGGACAGACCTCTCTGCACATCTGTATTGAAGCTGCGATTTATATTACTAAAGTTGTAATTTATTACGGCTTATGTTAAATTCCTTCGATTCTAAAGCCTCCCATCACCTCTCAAATTTAGCATTCATGCCATCGCCTAATTCATCTATCAATACTATATCATGTGCAGAGGACATATACCAAGATAGATCCCTATTGAATATGGGCAGTAAATTCATTCATAATTAGTGCAAATAGATAAGAGCTTAAAGTTGACCCTTAATGTAAACCCACAATCACCATAAACTCACCTATCTCTCTACATGTAGTTCTTACATTCATTACCGTTCCTTCATACCCGTCTTTAATGATGTCAAAACTAGCTTCTTGGGGGCACTCTTTTTATCTAAAACCTACCAAATTAAATCTTTAGGTAATATGTCATAAGCTTTTTCTAAATTGATGAAGCCCATACACCATATGAAGTGTTCTCCTCTTCTCTCGGTTACCCATACAACACTAGGGTAAATTAAATCTTACGAAATAAATAATGCCTCTGGATTTGTATTTTAGACCTTCTGTGATACTATTTCGGTAAAAATATCCCCTTTACTGTGAATACCTTTGAATTCAATAGGAAGTAGGCACATAGGCCCTTAGTCTAGAACTCATTTGTTTTTTTCGCCTTCTTGTAAGTGATACCAACTCATGAAAATTGTACTCCTATTGCTTTCAGGTTTTGCATCTACTTAAGTGATTGTTATCATCCCTTAGTTTAGATTTCGTTTGTTTTGTTTCCCCTTGTTTTAATGGATACTAGCTCAAGAAAAATGCACTCTGATTGCCTTCAGGTTTTGCATCTGCTTAAGCGTTTGTTATTTTCCAAGACACCTTTAACGGATGTACTTTTGGGGGAGCTCAACACCGTTGATGAGGTTGACCTTGATCTGAAAGTCATAGCTCTTGATTCCGATGAGATGGTTCAATCTCAAAGAGAGAAAGAGATAGGCAGTGACGCAAGGAAGATGATTGTAAAGTTATTTTTTAGCAAATCAAACAACAAGGTTTTGTATGCAGAAGGTGGGGAAGAAATCGCAGATTTACTGTTTAGCTTCCTTGCCTTTCCTCTTGGTTCCATAGTTAAATGCTTGGATGGATGTACTAGCATGGGATGTTTAGACAACTTATACAAGAGTGTTGAAGATTTAAGTTGTGATGATTGCATAAAATCTGAGGAATTCAAAGCCCTGCTACTCGACCCAAAGCTAGCACCCTATTTGGGGACCAAGAACCAACTGATTCAGATTGAAGAACAGGTTCCATGTAAGCACAACATTTTTTATTGCATCACTTGCTATGATGAAAAGAAGGCTTATATTACCGGCCCTCGGACATGCTCTCATGGGAAGAAGAGCATACAATTATCCACTGTGAACCAAAAATTTCCCGATGCGGTGACAGAGCTTGGAGGAGCATTTATAGCTGGACCAGCAAGGTTCATGGTAACCGACGAGTTGATTGTGAAACCACTTTCACCCATCTCAAGCATTTCTCTGCTTAGCAAATTCAACATCCCCATCAGTGACATAGAGGAGCGGATTGTGCGCATGGGGGAAAAGGAGGTAAAAGGGACACAACCCTGTACGTACTGAATTAATGCTGCATCTGCATCAAAGCTAGATCAAGGCTAAACATCAGTGATTGGGGGATTTTCATGGGCTGGACTAGCCCAGATGAATGCTTGTCCAAGTATTAAAACTTGTCCAAACTTGCCCCGAGTCTGCTGGGTCAACTTGGCCCATTAGGTCCATTGTTGGACAAGTTGAATGAGAAACTGAGTACTTTCCCAGACTCAGCTCAGTTTCTCGGCTCATTGATTTAGTCAGGTTGATTTTCTGAGTTTTAAAAAAAGCAGTCCAACTGCTGTTTGTTTAGTTAATGGACCTATATGCAAACCCAAACCCAGACCAAAGGCTTACTGGTTTGGCGTACGTTGCCCTTGCCTTTTAGAATATTTAATCCATCTTTGTTGAATATGTTGCATTGTGTTAGTCCATCATTGGCACATTTAGGTATTTAAGAAAATAGGCTTGTGGCCATCATCAAGAAGGGCTTGTGCTCATAATTTAAAATAATGGCCATTATGTAATGGGTTCACCCATTGCATGTGTTGTCAATGTTGCCACTGATTGGTCATAGCAGTTTCTAATTTCTACTCAAGCAACTTTAAAACCCTGATTTTACCCTCATTATATTGGTTTCTTAGCATTTTTTGTATGCTTAAAATACTCTAAAAACATTAATATAGAAGGTTTACATCAGATGTAAACAGCCCATATATTCTCAGACATCAACTTTGATTCCATGAGAACTTAAAAGATCATTTATTGTCAGAAGGATGTTGGTCTTGAATATGTCAAAAGACTCAAAACTACCCGCAGAGGAATTATGGTTTTTTATCAGCCATCAGTTTTTTCTTCTCTTGATCTTCTCTCCTTCATGCATAGGACAATGACTTCCCTTTTCAAAAACATGAAAATTATAAGAGGGATCAATGACCCTGTATTACTTCAATTCCAATACATCAATGAGTAGAAGTCCTCCCAATTGTAGGAAATTTATATCATTCAATTCTTGAGTTGTATTAACAAAGTTTTTTTAGCTGGGTATTGTTAGAATCCATATGTGGTCATGTGGGGCTACCCGTAGTAAGATAAATGCGTATTACAAGTACACATGTGAATTCTTATGGAATGTATGAAGAAAAAAATGATTGGCTCTTACAACCTGTCTATCATATAAGAAATGCAGTAGTGATCTCAGAAAGGAAAACTTGCTATCCATACTGATCGACTCTTGTTTTGAATTCAGGCCATATCTTTGTTGAAAGCTTCTTTGATTTCCAACTCAGTTTTGAGCAATGTCTTCTACTCTAAGAAGCCAAAGCAGATGGAAAAAAAACCTAAGCAGAGGAGTTTTGAATTTCAACGACAAAATTTTATCTGAAGCTGAGGTCTGACCACTTGCAGGATTTTGAAACACAGTTTCCTAGCTCAATCTCCAGAGAGAAATGTACTTAAATATTTTGTATTGGCTTGTCCATATTATTATGCTTGGGAGTACTATGGTTTCTTAAAGATGGAGTTTGATGAAGTGCATTAAAAGTGTGGATATTTTTATATTGTATTTGATACTGATGTCAATAGGGTTCCTTTAAAACCAGCAACATCTTTGTAGGGCACACCTGGATGTCTGCCAGTTACAGAAGGTGCAATGGTGTAGGGTTACATGTGGGTTTAAGGTAGACCAGATGTGTTCCAAATCAAATCATCCTCACTCTTGGTTTAGGAGCCTAAAAGTTTTAACCCTTGGATAAATTGGTTTTTCTTGATTTATGCATGCAAAACTGTGGTCAGAAATACATTTTTTTGGGAGAGAGAGACAGAGGACAGCTGAAGTATTGTTAGAAGATTCTAACAGATTATGATTGATCTCTATAAATAGAGACTGCTGTACTGCCGATGTAACTTCCTCACTGTCCTGAGATGTTAATGAGAATTAATGAAATATGAGATGTTCTTCCTCACTGTCCTCTGTTCTTCATAATTCTCTGTAGATGCTCTGTTTCGATAGTTCATCTTAGGTTTCTCCTAGATTGGATCAAATAGGAGTTCCTATCAGTAGATTTGATGGGTATGAGGCCAATCTTTCAGCAATTTTCAAACAACTATCACACTCTGATGTCTCCAGCATTTTTGGATCTTCCTGCTTCTACCATGCCATGGCCTTTTTCCACAACATGGCAAGCAAATTTATTTTAGGTTGACAATTAATGTTGAGTAGTCGATCTTGTGAAGTAAAATAAAAAATGATTTCTCATTATTCCTTGACTGATTTTATACTTAATTGATCACTTCTGTTATAAACATATTAAAATTTCACACCTATGCCGGCACTCATTTGGACCATCTCCAAACGTGGGACCCTCTCTAAATTTCACAGATCCTGCCGATGGATTTATGTTTTGGGAGGAAATTTCTCATATTAATGAAAGTTCCCTAACGTATTATCTTATTGAGTTTTTTTGCATATACCCTCCAAGGTTTCAAGTGTTTAAAAATAGGCCCTTGTGGTTTTTGTACTCGGATATACATTCATGCTTTTGCATTTTAACATCTTTTATTTTATTTCCCAAAATCTGTAATCTTTATATTAAAAGGCTACCACCTTGAGGTTTATGTCATTTTCTTTAACAAAAATGATAGCTTTGCCCTTACATCCATTGCATGAAAATGTGTAGTCCTTATTTAAAAAAAAAAAGAGTTTTTTATGTAGACCCTAAAGGTTTCTAAGATTTAGAAATAGACCCTTGCGGTTTCAACAATATTTTAAATTCCAGAATTTGTATGCTATGGCCGGTCTAATATATCTCTCATGCACATGAAGCATTATCTTGCGTTTTGCGACTTTCAACAGGTGGTGGGTCATGCATAGATTCATATCAATTATAAGTAAAACAAGTGTTCATTGTCATTATAATCACTTTGGACTTGATGAAATGGGCCACGTATTGATTAAAATGGATTCCTGTATGTTTATTCTTTCTACTACCACAACCTGAGCTAACCCATTACCACACCTTCGATCTAAAAGTTCTATCATATTGTCCAATTTTTTTTTTTTTTTTTTTTCGGACTTTCCTGCCTTAATAGACAAAGGATTGATATTCATGATAATACTTTTGAAAAAATTTAGAGTATTTATAGGGAGAATCCCCTTTCCTCTAAAAAGAAATCATTTCTACCTATCCACAGGGCCCACTATAAAGCCAAAACCCAAGTTTTTGAATGATTATAGAATTTTGGCTTTGTAGAATCGTTCATCCCAATATTATTTTTCCACCATTGAGAAACTAGCAAAACGCGCCCATGCTATAATTAATGATATAAAATATTAAGTTTTTTTTATAACTTCTAAGAATTTGAAAAATGTTATTGGTGTGAATTATATTGAAATTGTCATAATTACATTAAAATCAGTTGCTATAGTATAAATTATCAATATACAAATTCAATGAAGATCCATCCAAACTACTTTCTTGATTTTCGAGGTTCTATTAATATGAACTACTTTAGTAACTATTAGATTACATACTAAATTACCCTGTTCATTTAATCAATCGAGCCGAGCCAGGCGAGGCTTTTGGCCACTCCTTTGGGCTTTCTATCATTTATTTGGGTAAATGAATCACCAAACTTGATGTATAACTTATTTGAGCTGGGCTGGGCATTGAGCTTTCTATCACTTAATTCAAGCCCAGCCCATATATGACCAGGCCTGGTGCGCTCATGCTTTTGTATGCCAGTTTGACAACTTTACTAAATAGAGTCAAGTGAAGTAAAGTGGATTTTGAAAAAAAAATATAATATAAATGAGTTACGATGATGTTTTGTTTTAAGTTGTTTGTTATTGAACTTTTTTGACTTTTTGTATGGGAAAGTGGAGGGTTTTTTATTTTTAGCGGACAGAGATGGTTGCCTTTTTATTTATTTTTTCTGAAAAATATGGAAAGAATTTTGAATTAAAGGGTTTTTAATGTGATATGTTTTTTTGGAAAAATAAAGATTTTATTTGACTTTTATAGTAAAGTGCTGATACCACCTTATGCCAAAAAGAAAAAAGTACTGCAGGATAACAAAGATCTCCGTCTCTCTCTTTTTCTAAAGACACTTTACCCTTGTCGGAGAGCAGAGCAGGGAAGAATCATTCAATTCAGAGAAGAATCATTCGATTCCCTTTCATTTCAACAGCTGAATTCCATGGCGGCCAAACAGATGAGCATGAGCTTGACTCTCCTTGTGGACAAGGAAAGGAAGAGGGTCATCTATGCAGAATCCGGCAAAGACTTTGTAGAAACCCTTCTCAGCTTCCTGACAATGCCCCTAGGAACTGCCATCAAGCTCTCCCGCAAGCAGTCCAACATGGGTTCCTTGACCATGTTATATCAGAGCTTGGAGGATCTTGATTTGGAGTTTCTAAGTACCAAATCATGCAAAGACATGCTGCTCCATCCCCAAAGCTCTGCAGTAGAACTATACAAGAATCTACATCCATTGGTTGTTATAGGAGCCACTCAACCTACCCAGTACTACATCTGTTCCTCCTGGAAATGTGGCACTCAAGAGCACTACTTGGTCAGCACAGTTGAGAACACTCAATGTCGTTGTGGGAAAACGATGGGTTGGAAGATATCTGAAAAGAAGGATGAGGATGTTGATGCAGAAGGGGGTGATGGGGTGTTTGTTAAGGGGAAAATGAGGTTTATGATAAGAGATGATTTGCAGCTGGTATCTGTTGTTTCTTCTTCAACATTCTTTTCTGTGCTGAGGGAATTTGGCATCAGCGATGCGTCTGTGCTTGAGGAGAGAAATGTGAATGTGGGGGAAGAGGAGGTACGCGGTTGTTCCCAAATTTGTTCATGCCCTCATTCTACTTAATTCTTGTGGATACAGGGAAGTCTAAAAAGTTTCCTCTTAGATGCAGTAACTTAATTCTTTCTCTGTGAATGTGAACACTTTAATTGAAAGTTAATCCTTGTACTTGTTAATGAAACCATACCATTTACACTAAATTCTCAAAACCCATTTGCTATGGAAAATTGTATTGTTGACATACCACCTTATCCAACCAACAGGGCAGAACCTGAAATTTTTTTATTTTTATTTTTTTGGAGGGGGAAGGGGGGAGTTTAAAAAAATTAGGAAGAAATATAAAAGAAAAAAACTTTTGAAGTTGTGCTCGATGTCCTTTCATTGAGTTGAAAATAATAAAAATTAAAAATATCAGAATGAATCTCTTTGTAGGATCTGTAGAGCAGCTAGAGCTTCAATTCTTGTAGGACGGACCTCTCTGCACATCTGTATTGAAGATTTATATTACTAAAGTTGTAATTTATTACGGCTTATGTTAAATTCCTTCGATTCTAAAGCCTCCCATCACCTCTCAAATTTAGCATTCATGCCATCTCCTAATTCATCTATCAATACTATATCATGTGCAGAGGACATATACCAAGATAGATCCCTATTGAATATGGGCAGTAAATTCATTCATAATTAGTGCAAATAGATAAGAGCTTAAAGTTGACCCTTAGGGCACGTTTGGCAAATTGAGAAGAATCCCTTAGTTAGAGGTTTTCTTTGGTATGTTGGAATCAAGTCATCCTCAAAGAGGATTTCCTAAAAATAGTTCCACGTTTGGCAGAAGAGAGGAATCATGGAGTCCATGCATTATGTGATCCAACAATAAGAAGTTTTTAGTCAATTTCTCATAATCCATGAAATATCAAGGGCTGATCTTTCATTCCACAATCACTTTTGGCTCTTTAGATATTCTAAACGGTTGAGATCGTGCAAAGGGGCCACATAAGTTAAAAAAATTAACATTTTAGATTATGAACGTTTTTGCAAATATCTCAAAATAGAGGATAGATCTACGGTTGAAAGTTGGGCCCCTAGTTGTATTTGGTCTCCTCTAAACTATTCACGGTTTAGATGATGATTTCGAGGCCCACAAAAATAAAAAAAATTGAAAAAAACAGACTGCCAATAATCCCGTTTTTTTTAACTGTGGGGCATATTAACAGTCAGAATGGTTTTGCAAATATCTCAAGTTATAGATGGAATCAACGGCTGATTTTTGGTATGGTAGCCGTTTTGGACCTTGTGAACAATTTTACCGGTTTAGATCTTGATTGTGGGGCCCATGAAAACCAAAAAAGCGCAAAAACCGGTCCCACCTATATTAACGTCAGATTCACTGTAGCTCCGCAAATCCGCGAGTTTGTGGATTCCGCGGATCCTATGGGAGGGGGGGGGGGGGGGGGGGGGGGGTGTCTGACTTCCAAAATATTTGCAAACAAGGATTTCTCTCTTCCTCCCTATGCTTTTCCATGCTGATCCAAACGTGGATTTTCCACGGGATTGCGGAAAAATGACAGAAATCCTCTCTAAGGATGTGTACCAAACATGCCCTTAATGTAAACCTATAATCACCGGAAACTCACCTATCTCTCTACATGTAGTTCTTACATTCATTACCCTTCCTTCGTACCCGTCTTTAATGATGTCAAAACTAGCTTCTTGGGGGCACTCTTTTTATCTAAAACCTACCAAATTAAATCTTTAGGTAATATGTCATAAGCTTTTTCTAAATTGATGAAGCCCATACACCATATGAAGTGTTCTCCTCTTCTCTCGGTTACCCATACAACACCAGGGTAAATTATATCTTACGAAATAAATAATGCCTCTGGATTTGTATTTTAGACCCTCTTTGATACTATTTCGGTAAAAATATCCCCTTTACTATGAATACCTTTGAATTCAATAGGAAGTAGGCACATAGGCCCTTACTCTAGAACTCGTTTGTTTTTTTTTTTTTTTTCGCCTTCTTGTAAGTGATACCAACTCATGAAAATTGTACTCCTATTGCTTTCAGGTTTTGCATCTACTTAAGTGATTGTTATCATCCCTTAGTTTAGATTTCGTTTGTTTTGTTTCCCCTTGTTTTAATGGATACTAGCTCAAGAAAAATGCACTCTGATTGCCTTCAGGTTTTGCATCTGCTTAAGCGTTTGTTATTTTCCAAGACACCTTTAACGGATGTACTTTTGGGGGAGCTCAACACCGTTGATGAGGTTGACCTTGATCTGAAAGTCATAGCTCTTGATTCCGATGAGATGGTTCAATCTCAAAGAGAGAAAGAGATAGGCAGTGACGCAAGGAAGATGATTGTAAAGTTATTTTTAAGCAAATCAAACAACAAGGTTTTGTATGCAGAAGGTGGGGAAGAAATCGCAGATTTACTGTTTAGCTTCCTTGCCTTTCCTCTTGGTTCCATAGTTAAATGCTTGGATGGATGTACTAGCATGGGATGTTTAGACAACTTATACAAGAGTGTTGAAGATTTAAGTTGTGATGATTGCATAAAATCTGAGGAATTCAAAGCCCTGCTACTCGACCCAAAGCTAGCACCCTATTTGGGGACCAAGAACCAACTGATACAGATTGAAGAAGAAGTTCCATGTAAGCACAACATTTTTTATTGCAGCACTTGCTCTGTTGACAATAATGCTTATATTACGGGCCCTCAGACATGCTCTCATGGGAACAAGAGCATACAATTATCCACTGTGAACCAAAAATTTCCCGATGCGGTGACAGAGCTTGGAGGAGCATTTATAGCTGGACCAGCAAGGTTCATGGTGACTGACGAGTTGATTGTGAAACCACTTTCACCCATCTCAAGCATTTCTCTGCTTAGCAAATTCAACATTCCCATCAGTGACATAGAGGAGCCGATTGTGCGCATGGGGGAAAAGGAGGTAAAGGGACACAACCCCTGTACATACTGAATTAATGCTGCATCTGCATCAAAGCTAGATCAAGGCTAAACATCAGTGATTGGGGGATTTTCTTGGGTTGGACTAGCCCAGATGAATGCTTGTCCAAGTATTAAAACTTGTCCAAACTTGCCCCGAGTCTGCTGGGTCAACTTGGCCCGTTAGGTCCATTGTTGGACAAATTGAATGAGAAACTGAGTACTTTCCCAGACTCAGCTCAGTTTCTCGGCTCATTGATTCAGTCAGGTTGATTTTCTGAGTTTTTAAAAAAGCAGTCCAACTGCTGTTTGTTTAGTTAATGGACCTATATGCGAACCCAAACCCAGACCAAAGGCTTACTGGTTTGGCATACCTTGCCCTTGCCTTTTAGAATATTTAATCCATCTTTGTTGAATATGTTGCATTGTGTTAGTCCATCATTGGCACATTTAGGTATTTAAGAAAATTGGCTTGTGGCCATCATCATCATCATCAAGGGCTTGTGCTCATAATTTAAAATAATGGCCATTATGTAATGGGTTCACCCATTGCATGTGTTGTCAATGTTGCCATTGATTGGTCATAACAGTTTCTAATTTCTACTCAAGCAACTTTAAAACCCTGATTTTACCCTCATTATATTGGTTTCTTAGCATTTTTTGTATGCTTAAAATACTCTAAAAACATTAATATAGAAGGTTTACATTAGATGTAAACAGCCCATATATTCTCAGACATCAACTTTGATTCCATGAGAACTTAAAAGATCAGTTATTGTCAGAAGGATGTTGGTCTTGAATATGTCAAAAGACTCAAAACTACCCGCAGAGGAATTATGGTTTTTTATCAGCCATTATTTTTATCTTCTCTTGATCTTCTCTCCTTCATGCATAGGACAATGACTTCCCTTTTCAAAAAAATGAAAAATATAAGAGGGATCAATGACCGTGTATTACTTCAATTCCAATACATCAATGAGTAGAAGTCCTCCCAATTGTAGGAAATTTATATCATTCAATTCTTGAGCTGTATTAACAAAGTTTTTTAGCTGGGTATTGTTAGAATCCGTATGTGGTCATGTGGGGCTACCCGTAGTAAGATAATTGCGTATTACAAGTACACATGTGAATTCTTATGGAATGTATGAAGAAAAAGATGATTGGCTCTTACAACCTGACTATCATATAAGAAATGCAGTAGTGATCTCAGAAAGGAAAACTTGCTATCCATTCTGATCAACTCTTGTTTTGAATTCAGGCCATATCTTTGTTGAAAGCTTCTTTGATTTCCAACTCAGTTTTGAGCAATGTCTTCTACTCTAAGAAGCCAAAGCAGATGGAAAAAAAACCTTAGCGGAGGATTTTTCAAGCACAAGATTTTATCTGAAGCTGAGGTCTGACCACTTGCAGGATTTTGAAACACAGTTTCCTAGCTCAATCTCCAAAGAGAAATGTACTTAAATATTCTGTATTGGCTTGTCCGTATTATTATGCTTGGGAGTACTATGGTTTCTTAAAGATGGCGTTTGATGAAGTGCATTAAAAGTGTGGATATTTTTATATTGTATTTGATACTGATGTCAATAGGGTTCCTTTAAAACCAGCAACATCTTTGTAGGGCACACCTAGATGTCTGCCAGTTACAGAAGGTGCAATGGTGTAGGGTTACATGTGGGTTTACCAGATGTGTTCCAAATCAAATCATCCTCACTCTTGGTTTAGGAGCCTAAAAGTTTTAACCTTCGGATAAATTGGTTTTTCTTGATTTATGCATGCAAAACTGGGGTCAGAAATACATTTCTTTGGGAGAGAGAGACAGAGAGGACAACTGAAGTGTTGTGTCACGACCCGGACCCGAGATCAGAGTCATTAGGGTTAACCCCCGGGTCGCGATGTTCATACTTACTCCCGTAAACCCCGTTCAACCGAAGTTACAACAGAGTCCACAAGGGATCTTGCATACGTACCTGTCAATGTACAGTTGCGGAAATACATAATAATATACATTGACAACCATTTAATCAAACTAAACAAATACTTTACTTTTAATTGTAAAGTCCATTTACATCGTTTCACTGTTTCTATTATCCACCACTGCATATTTAATACAATGCAGGGGACATCATTTACAATAACTACAATACCCAAAATGAATCCATAACAGGACTTACAAAAAGTTTCCCAAAAGACCTCCATGTATACTCTCTCGGATCATGTCCATTCAGCTAGACCTCCTGGAGGTAGCGAATGGGCCTCTTCCGCTGTCTGGACGGCCTCGGAGGGACCGGCACGGGCAGACGAGCCTGTAATATCATTAGTAATACCATGAACACGACGGTTCCACAAGGTATACACATATCTATGATATATTTGCAATTTCTAGCAATTCATTGTACAATAGTGCTAGACAATTCACAATAAACATAAGTAACAATGCTAACAATATGGCAACTACACTAGCATTGGTTTCAACTCCATTCTATTCATTAACCTTCCAAAGGAAGCAATTCATAATCATTTATTCATTAGGTTCAACCTTTATTAATGGCTTTTCCGTGTATGACCTTTCAGTCAATGACCCTTTCGGTCCAAATAAGGTGGGATCTCCCAGTGTCTTGATCAGAGATCACTGGTGTCACCACGGGCTCCGGAACACCCCATTCTCATCTGCTGCAGTAGGAATAATCATTTCATTCAGTGCAATTCAATAATGAGTTAAGAAACCGCTAGGTAGTGCCAAACCCGGTATACATTCGTATCCATCTCATTCTCACTCTAAAGTAAGCCTCTATCCAATCCTCTAACCAACCATGGAGTGCAACTATAGTTCTCAATGCAAGTATTACTTTTGATGACATTACTTAATTGATTATGCATTCGAATAACCTTAGTTAACACTTATGGAGGTTTACAATAACTATACGAGAAGCATTGATGACCACATAAGCGATCTTAATTTTCTTCAAATTCCAAAACTCACTAGCGATTGGCCAAAATTTTCCTCACTATTAATAAAGTGGTCAATTTCGGCAACCTGCTGGTTAGCCGCGACTGTGCAGGCGGCTAGCCGAATTGTATTGGCGGCTAGCCGAGCCGAACTAAGTTCGGTCAGCTCGCGGTCAGCTTTCCAGAAGCTGATTTTCTGACAGAAATTTCTGACCAATTTCGGTCAACTCAGCAGTCACCTCGCGGTCACACGGCGGCTAGCCGAAATTCCAATTTCGGCTAACCGAATTTTGGCGGTTAGCTTTCCAGAAGCTCGCCAAAATCGGATTTTCTGGCAGTTGGCTTCGCGGTTAGCCTCGCGGCTAGCCGAAATTCGCCCAGAAACAAATTTTCGAGCTTCAGAAATCTTGAACAAAAATCACATCTTTGAACTCCTTGAGTTCATACAAGTTCTATAAAAGCTTAAAATCACTAGAAATGCATATACTTGCCTTAAATGAAGCTTTGATAGATAAAACCCCTCTTTTAGCTTGACTCAAGTAGAAATCCTTCAACTTGAAGCTTTGATCTCAACACCACTCCAAAAAGATGATGAGGAAAAGGAAGAAGATGAACTCCTTCACTTGGTTCACACCCACTGATGAAGAAATGGAGGAAGAAAGAAGGAGAAAAACGATGGAACAGGGTTGCCTAGGGTTGCTGTACGTGAATGAACTCAAATGAGTTCATTTCTCATATATAAGACCCCCCTTTTACATTAAGCCCCCCATTCACTTGTTCATTTCCATTTCGAGTCAATTGAAGATCCATTTGACCCAATATTTGTCAAATCAAGTCAAGCCTTTTATGAAAGTTACCGTACTTGTCGAGATACACATGCGGGAATCAAGAGTTTTCGAATCCGACAAAATACGTACAAATACGTATTTATACGCAAACTCTCAATTTGCTCATTTGAGCTTCATTTTCCATTTAATTCTTTTCAATTCATTTCATAAACATAATTACTATTTCATTAAGCCTACACAACTCATGGTTAGGCTAATTCAATCCCATTAGTTCATTTAAACCGGCTTAATTAATCTTAAGTGTAATCAATTAGAGTTAATTAACTCGGGACGGAGCCTAACATGTTATTAGAAGATTCTAACAGATTATGATTGATCTCTATAAATAGAGACTGCTGTACCTATCAGTAGATTTGATGGGTATTTGGCCAATCTTTCAGCAATTTTCAAACAACTGTCACACTCTGATGTCTCCAGCATTTTTGGATCTTCCTGCTTCTACCATGCCATGGCCTTTTTCCACAACATGGCAAGCAAATTTATTTTAGGTTGACAATTAATGTAGAGTAGTCGATCTTGTGAAATAATAAAATGATTTCTCATTATTCCTTGATGATTTTATACTTAATTGATCACTTCTGTTATAAACATATTAAAATTTCACACCTATGCCAGCACTCATCTGGACCATCTCCAAACGTGGGACCCTCTCTAAATTTCACAGATCCTGCCGATGGATTTATGTTTTGGGAGGAAATTTCTCATATTTATGAAAGTTCCCTAACGTATTATCTTATTGAGTTTTTTGCATATACCCCGCCAAGGTTTCAAGCGTTTAAAAATAGGCCTTGTGGTTTTTGTACTCGGATATACATTCATGCTTTTGCATTTTAACATCTTTTATTTTATTTCCCAAAATCTGTAATCTTTATATTAAAAGGCTACCACCTTGAGGTTTATGTCATTTTCTTTAACAAAAATGATAGCTTTGCCCTTACATCCATTGCATGAAAATGTGTAGTCCTTATTTAAAAAAAAAAAAGAGTTTTGTATGTAGACCCTAAAGGTTTCTAAGATTTAGAAATAGACCCTTGCGGTTTCAACAATATTTTAAATTCCAGAATTTGTATGCTATGGACGGTCTAATATATCTCTCATGCACATGAAGCATTATCGTGTGTTTTGCGACTTTCAACAGGTGGTGGGTCATGCATAGATTCATATCAATTATAAGTACAACAAGTGTTCATTGTCATTATAATCACTTTGGACTTGATGAAATGTGCCACGTATTGATAAAAATGGATTCCTGTATGTTTATTCTTTCTACTACCACAACCTGAACTAACCCATTACCACACCTTCCATCTAAAAGTTCTATCATATTGTCCTGTTTTATTTATATTTATTTATATTTTTTTCGGACTTTCCTGCCTTAATAGACAAATGATTGATATTCATGATAATACTTTTGAAAAATTTTAGAGTATCTATAGGGAGAATCCCCTTTCCTCTAAAAAGAAATCATTTCTACCTATCCACAGGGCCCACTATAAAGGCAAAACCCAAGTTTTTGAATGATTATCGAATTTTGACTTCGTAGAATCGTTCGTCTCAATATTATTTTTCCACCATTGAGAATCTAGCAAAACGCGCCTGTGCTATAATTAATGATATAAAATATTAAATTTTTTTGATAACTTCTAAGAATTTGAAAAATGTTATTGGTGTGAATTATATTGAAATTGTCATAATTACATTAAAATCAGTTGCTATAGTATAAATTATCAATATGCAAATTCAATGAAGATCCATCCAAACTACTTTCTTGATTTTCGAGGTTCTATTAATATGAACTACTTTAGTAACTATTAGATTAATCGTGTGTCAAAGATAAATAAACAAATTTCAAGATATGTTTTACCAAGAAAAAAACAAAGAAGATAATATTGGGTGTCCATGAATTATGCATAATAATTCCAATCAAGAAATATCACATTACAAAAGGATTATAAGATGAACAAAAGAATTAAAAGACTGTAAACTGTATGTGATAAGAACTGTTTAAGATGGATGAATAAGATTCCATTCTAAAAGAGTCGTATAATCTATAAAGAATATATCCAGGGTATGGTGGATCAAGTTGTACCCAAAACCCAAACCTACCTTGGGTTGTCTTCCTCTCTGTGTGTAGGTTCTCCCTAGGGTTCCAGCCCCTTTGGCTGGGTTACCAAAATAAAACCCAAACTACAACACCAAAAACAGGAAATTGGAACGGATTACCGTTCCTAATCCTTCCGTTCCTAATCCGTTAATCCGTTCCAATTTCCTATTTTTGGAACGGATTAAATAGGAAATTGGAACGGATTAACGGATTAGGAACGGAAGGATTAGGAACGGTAATCCGTTCCAATTTCCTGTTTTTGGTGTTGTAGCTACCTTGAACCTGGCGTACCTACTATTAAACTACCCTCGTAGGAGCGAGTCATGGTGGTGTGCCTATTTCCCTACTTGATTTGGGAAATGAATGAAAAAACAAATTACGAATTTCACTTTTAATTTTAATTTTTTTTCAAATCCTTCCAAGTGTGTTATAGGATATTGATGGTGCTTCTACAGTTGTAGTCGTTATATTTGTATTTGTAACTAATTAATACAAATTTTAATGGTTAAAGTTAGACCTACGGATAATATCTTTAAACAATAATGATATAATTATTATTATTTTGAATTGGACAAAAAATAGTATTATAAAAAGTTGATACCTCATGTTGTGCTAAATCATAAAGGCATACAAGCAAGAGCTTAACAACTACCAACCACAATCTCTAAACCTTATTTTTTACATAAAAGGTAGGACTTCCCAAAAAAGAAAAAAAAAATCAAAAGAAATACAAACCAAATTCACCAATTTAGAGATACAGGTCCTACAAAGTAGCATAATATTATAGATTGAGTTCTCATTGCATCCATCACCAGTAACACGCAAACAAAATCAAATGATAGGGAATGCAAGTGGAGGACCAATAAATCTACTATTAAAAAATCAACTTTATCTATTATTAGTAAATGAACTTAAACATATTAGCAAAAAAAATTGTCCTAATGGTGGTATTGGATATTAAGAATGCAATCATGACATAGCATCCGCACATGTTCGGTCTATTGGGGATGACAACCATGGATCAGTCATATGATATTTCATAGCATTGGATTGCTCAACAAGAAGGGAGGGGGATGTGTAATGAAGATCGCATGAACAAGTGGCAAGCCAAGTTTCAATTTTTCTCTGGTTTTGTGATCTATGTCAATAGGAACCCACCTCCAAGAGTGAAATCCATATAATAAGGGCCATATCACCCCCAAAGAGAGAATAAGAATGAGAGTGGAGACTACTGAGAGAGGAAGAGAGGAGATGACAAAGAGTGCGTGCGTGCTTGAGAGAGAGACTCTTTGTGAGAGAGATGTTCTTTCAGAGAGAAGAGTTCATGTCCGCGAGAGAGTCGATTCGGAGAGATGATTTGCACAAGGATGGTGAGGATTCCCATGGGGGATTAGATCTGAGAATCTGCAGAGGTGAGGATCTTGTTCCACCAAAATCAAAGATGATTTGCGATTACCATAGATTATTGGCAATTTTGTAGAATAGAAATCCTTTTCCTAGGGGGATTTGGTTGCCAAACGTGATTTGGAGGAGTTAATAGAAGGATTGAAACTTGCAGGAGAGAAATTAAAAAAAGAGAGGTAGGAGTTACCATATAGAAGAGGATGAAAGGAGTTACTGTTCTCCAAAGAAGATAAAAGGATGGTCAATAATTTCTGGAGGGTCAAAATCAATTGAACAAATGGATTCATATATATAAACTAGCAAACAATGCCCTGTGCTAAGCAAGGGCAAGAAACTAACGACATTTGCAAACAAAAACTATCAATATAGAGACGATGGAGATATATTATTTTTTACTATATAAATATACAAAAATGCAACCAATCCTTGTAGACACTGATGCTTGTAAAAATGGTTCATTTACATGTATTTAAATTATTAGAAATATTTTGAAATATAGTTCATTTAGTGACATAATGAATTAGATGATTTTTATTTTTTGAATAAGTACTTATCTATCTATAGTTCAAGCCTACAAACAGTCTCAAGTACAAACTTGATATAAGCCAATTTTGCTCTATGGTATGCAATATGTGTAATTATGGAAAAAATTATAATAAAAAATAAGATACAATAGATACCTTGAAAATCTCATTGTAAAATTATAGTTAGGATTCAAGTGTGTAAGCAAATAATTGTGACAATCATTAAATAGATCAAAATATGTATGAATATAAGGATTTTGTAGAATGAAATTGATTGCTCAATCCTAAAAAAATATAAAGAGTTTATGTATGCCCAGCAAATGATAAAACTACAGGATTAAAGACATTTTGAACAAAAGATAACGAGTACAATATGTGTCGTAGAATGTCTGTACGTCTCCACAGTTTTTATTTTTATTTTTATTTATTTATTTTTTTAAGCATAGATGTTCTGTAGAAGAGAAATGCTTGAGCTACTTGAGAGTTGGAGTTCAAGTGGAAAAATGGGCAGCATGAGAAGCCATTTCAACCTTCTTAATCTATTGTGAGTAGATCAAGAATAGAAATTTCTTTAAGATGAAAACTGGTAGATTGGATTTTGCCACAATATAAATGTCATAAACTCATTCTAGTAACCATAATCCCCAAATGAACTTTAATTTTCAACATTGTATAAAAACCTTTTTAAATGAATTCTGTTAGAAAAGAGAGAGACCAAGAGAAAGAAGATTAGAGGGAGAAGAGAGAGAGTTTTCTATAATCTCATTATGTGCGTACAAATACAAGGGGAGAAGCCTATTTATAGGCAAAGTAACCTCATAAGAGAGGAACCCTAATTTTAACACTAACTTATCTTAAGTGGCATCCACCTAAGATCCATATCTCATAACACTCCCCTTAGATGACCACCATTCAATGACAATTGTCTCATTAAAAACCTTGTTAAGGAAAACCCAGTGAAAAAAAACTAAAGCGAAGGGAAAAAGAGTACAACTTTGTTCAAGATCATTGAACTGGTATTGGACGTGCATAATGCTGCCTCGTTAATACCTTAACTAAGAAAACCTAGTGGGATAAACCTATAAAAGGAAAAAGAGTACAACGCACAAATGTCTAGGGCAGCATACTTCAGGATGCTCCCTGATAAACCACTCCCCCTGATGATAGCAACCATTCACGTAGTTTGATAATAAACTTTACGCATGCCAATCTCATATACAAACTTTTAGAATACTGATTTTGGCAAAGATTTGGTAAACAGATCAGCCAGGTTGTTACTCGAACAAACTTGTTTGACTTCAATTTCATTGTTCTTCTAAAGTTCATATGCGAAAAAAAAACTTGGGTGCTATATGCTTAGTCTTGTTTCCTTTTATGAAAACTTCTCGAATCTGTTTTATGCATGCTTCATTATCTTCATAGATAATATTTGGGATACCTACAAATATTAGCATGGTTGGAGAATTAACTACAAAAGTCTGTTTAGTAGAATACCCAGAAATGGCGGCATTACCATTAAGAAACACATAACTTGTCTGTGATCGACCTTTATGAGGATCAGATAGATAACCTGAATCTGCATATCCTATGAAATTGAAATCTTTACGATTATAAGAATAAAATATTCCTAAATTAGTTGTTCGATACAAATATCGTAGGATGCGTTTAATACTAATTCAGTGCCTTAACTGAATTGAGTACGTACTCCTTGGCTTTGCTTTAGGCAAAGGAAATCTTTTCGGGATTTACAGAATGTGGTTCTATGTCCTAATTATCATTATCATTTCTATTCCATCTCTTTCTTGAATAATTGTAAAGTATAGAGATCTCTTCATTATCTGGTACCGGTGCCTCTTCAGGGCTTCCAAAGTCTCATAAGGGAGTTCCATTATTCTAGAGAGAATGGATTTTACTATAACCTCTTCAGAAGCGTTAGGTGCCTCTTCGGGAGGAAACTCTTCAGGAGTGTTACTTGCCCTCTTTGAGAGGAATCTTTTTACGAGCTTTACGTGCCTTTTCGGGAGGAACCTCTTCAAAATCGTTACTTGCCTCTTCAGGAGGAACCTCGTCAGGAGGGTTACGTGCCTCTTCGGGAGGAAACGTGCTACTTCAGGAGGACATGATGATGATTGTTTATTTCTCCTTTTCCGCGGAGCTAAATCCTTTAAACCTATAGGGCTGCCACGCTTCTTGCATACTTCATTTTCACATTGTGAAGTGCGTGGATCCAGATGAGACAGACTGGAAGTATTCCATGTTCGTTTTTGTCGTTCTTCAGGAATAGGTTGTTCTACAGGAATAATACGTTGTTCAAGAACTATCTTATCTCCCCCAAACGGCAGAGTATTGCCTCATCATATGGGCTCTTTCGGAGCCTTCAATTATTTGTACAGGTTAAGCTATGGTGGGTACCTTTCGTGGAATGAACAACAATTTTAAGAAAAATTTATAATTTTTCAGAATGGTGTGTTATGACACTATCTACCAAACATAGATTGTCCCCAGTTCCATGATTCATACCTTAAATGATAAATCAATATAACTATGCAATCACATGATAAAACTGAAATAATTAAACCATTCACCATAAATTAGGACATTAATGAAAAATAAAGATCCCCGCCATAAAGGAAAAGTCTAAGAAACATGCATCTCAAATGAACTAAAAAAAATCAAGTTTGTGAAAGCTCAAAGAATTATTGGTCTTCTAGACCATGCCAAGGGGTGTTCCTAAGTGAGTGTTAAATGCCTCATTATCCAGAGGTTGGCTGTCCTCATCCTCAAAGAAGTCTCGAGTCTCGAAGTTTGTAATGTCAATTGGAGGCTTCTCTGGTGTCATTATATTCCAATTCCAGCATTGCAGATTATTTGTTTCTGCTAAATGAACAGAGGCCTTGTATGCTTTGTATTGTTCCACCACTTCCTTTGGTGCATTGAAGTGCGTGACCAATGCTCACTTCTTCCACATCTGTGGCACGTGTCATCAAGACGGTTGGTAGGATTAGCCGGTGGATTTTGGTTGTTCTAATGCTGAGGACTATGCCACTTTTGGTAATTTTTGAATTTTGGAGGGGAACCTTTAAAACCACCTCGTCTAGAGGAGTTATGTCTTCCATTCCCCATTCTTCTGCCTCATCTACTTTTATTTGAGCTAAAACTGACATTTGCTTTAGGAACCGTGGAAGATCCAGTTGGTCTGGAGTTATGATTTTTCATCAATACTATGTAATTATGTTCAGCAACTAGGAGACAGGAGATAAGTTCTGAATATTTGGAGAAATGTCGTTTTCGATACTGCTGCTGCACGTCGTTCTCGATACTGCTGCTGCAGGAGCACATTTGAGGTATGAAAAGTGGATAACATTTTCTCCAACATCTGCTTTTTTGAAACATTTTTACCACATAGTCTTAATCAGGAAACAATATTGAAGAGGGCATAGTTGTATTCGGATATTGTTTTATAATCCTATAACCTCAGGTTGAACCATTCATTCTGGGCAACTGGTAGTATGACCATCTTCTGGTGATCATACCTATCCTTCAGGGATTTCCATAGTCTTGCTGGGTGTTCCTCAGTATGGCATTCATTTTTGAGGTCTTCATGTATGTGATGGCGCAGGAAGATGAGGGCTAACACCTTTTCCTATAGGGACATCTTGTTACCTTCTTTTATGGTCTCTCCTAGTTTCTTTCATTGCAAGTGGATGTTAACATCCAATTGCCAAGATAAGTAATTGTTCCCATTTATGTTAAGTTCTTTAAAGTCAATTTTGGCTAGATTTGACATCATGCAAGAACTGTAATAGGAAATATATATTAAGTTAATCGTGTGCAGATATTCAATAAAGTAAAAAGGAAAAAAAAAAGAGAAACCCTAATTGTAACCCTAACTCATTTTAAGTGGGCATCCACCTAAGATCCATATCTTATAAAAAATTCAACATAGTATCAATAAAAAGGGAAATAACATGAATGATAACTTAGACTTTTCCCTTCAAATAACCTGTTCTGGTATTAGGAAAAACTTCTACTCTGGTTCTTTTTTTTTTTTTTTTTATAGAAATTCCTACTCTGTTTGGGTTCCATAAAATGATCAAAATGGGATCAAAAACGAAAATGACCTCCTCTTCAAAAAATGACCTTTATTTCACTCTTTCAAATAATCAGTATATGTTTGATAAGTATAATTTTGACGTAAATTCACACTATTTGGAATTTCAGATTCCCTTCAGACCATACCATCCCGAATTCTATGAATTCTTTGTTAGACAAAGAATTTCTAAAATCATTATGATTTTCTACGAAAATAGCATGCTCCAAAAGAATGAAATATCAGACCATTTTTCTCACTGTCAATGAATGTTTGCATATAAATAAATTGAACATATATAAAGAGAGAAACAATACAAAGAAAAAAAAAGAAAAAAAGAATCCGTTAATTAATGTTATATCGGATCAAAATAATAGATACAAGAAAAGAACAATTCATCAAGGTTTTAGGGACATTATTTTTTTTTCATAAACTCATCACTGGTTCATAAATTTGCAATAGAAATCACCAAAAGAAAATCCTATGGAAATCTTGTGGATTAACACACCCAGCCATGGGATTTTTCTCTCTATTTCATGGAAATCCAAAAGAAAAGGAAATAACAAGAATGGAAAAAAAAAAAAAAAAGACATGGAGGAGGAGAGGAACCCTAGCAAATTAACCATCAAAATGATCGAATCCACCATAAAAAGTAGAAATTGCAAAGCAATAGATCATGAAGAAACCCTAGCCGCTTAACCTATATTAACGTTTCATAAAAAAAAAAAACAATACTACAAAATTAGGTTTTTACAATCATGATCACCATTTAATTAATTTTGAAAATTTTTAACAAACAATTATGTAAAATCTTATGTGGTCCAATGGTTAGTGTGGGTTTAATTAAACTTTAAATAATTTCAAATAGAGAATTTACCACTTCTTGACAATTGAACAAACTATAAAAATAAACAAACAAATAAATAAGTAAACATATAATTAAATAAAATTAAACATCTAGAGAATAGATCCATAGACTTTGCACCAAATTTTTTTAACAAACAATTATGTAAAATTTTATGTGGTCCAATGGTTAGTGTGGGTTTAATTAAACTTTAAATAATTTCAAATAGAGAATTTACCACTTCTTGACAGTTGAACAAACTATAAAAATACACAAACAAATAAATAAGTAAACAGATAAATAAATAAAATTAAACATCTAGAGAATAGATCCAGAGACTTTACACCAAATAGATAAAATGCCATAAAATACAGAACACATGCGAAACTAAGACAATGTGCAAGTTTATTGAAAAGCATACTGTAATAAGCTTGACAACGTATTTGAACTAAGGCATTATCCAAGAGATTATTTCCACTAAAAAAAATGGAAAAAAATACATTGATCAAAACCATGAAGGTTGTATAGAAAAAATTACTCAGACCCACCCCTTGCCATCAACATTAACATATTAGTTTATTTGCAATATTAGTTAAATCTGTTGTACATGTAATGTTTTGTTACCTCCGGAATTTTTTGTTGTCGAATAAGATACAAACTTCTTAGCTGCATGCATTATTATTCATGTAGAAATTTCATCATGTAGTTGGTATTCATAAACTAACATAAACAAAAACGGATTTTATTCCATGAAGAAAGACGTGCATACATGATATAGATCATAGTCATGTTGATACATGCTTTTCATGTGCATGCGGTTGACTGAATCATTCTATGTTGAGTGAGATGAGGCTCATGACTGGGTCTTGAATAAAGTGTTCAATTCTAGTATTTTTGTTGAAACAATGTTGCCCTATTCTCAGGGATATTGTTATTTCTTAGGAACGTTGGAAAGTAGCCGTTAGGTTCTGTATCATGTATATATATGCTAAGAACCCATTAATAAAATTCATTAGCATTTTTTTCTCTGTAAACTTTATGGTGCAATCTCCCTTTTTGAGATTAAAACTATCCTTCTTGCTTTCTCTCTTGAGCAGTGGCTTCAATTCGTCACCGTAGCTCGGGGACGCAAGAATCGTCGTAACAATTTGGTATCAGAGCACACTCCTGAGATGGCGGAAGGCACACGGGCAGCACAGTTGGAGGAGAAGGTGCGAAGCCTTCAACTGTCTCAAGAAGCGCTAAAGGGCACCACTGAGCAACATGGTGCTCTTTTGGATGAGATCATACAAAGATTAGAGGACCTCATGGGAGGCTCTAAAGACATGGACTCATCCTCTAGCAAAGCCAGGCCCCACCATGCTAACTCGTTTGGCACTAATGGTGGCATCCATACGCGGTCGGTGAAACTCGAGTTCCCATGTTTTGATGGAACGAGTCCGAGCAGTTGGCTTTTCAAAGCAAAGCAATACTTTTCTTATCATCAAGTACCCGAGGATCAATGGTTAACTGTTGCCTCCCTCAACATGGAGGGTGGTGCCATTGAGTGGTATCAGTGGTATAATGATTACTCCCCTGGGGCGACATGGGGGGTAGTTTGTGCTTCCCATGGATGCACGTTTTGGGCCAACAAAAAGCGAAGATTTCGTGGGAAAGCTGTCTAAGCTTCGCTAAACTTCTGCAGTGCTTGACTATTAGTGAGAGTTTCAACGTCTATCAAACAGAGTAAAGGGGCTCTCTGAGCCATATCTTGTTAGCTTATAGCTCAGTGGCTTATGAGATATATCAGAATTGGCGTGCAGAAATTGAGCCCAACCAATCTACTTGACTCATTTGGTTTGGCACGATTTCAAGAAGAGGAAGCAAACCTACGCAGGAGGATGTTTCGAACAGATGTGGGGCGTCCAGCCATGGTGCCCAATTCAGTGCCCAATCCAATTGACCCGAAGACGGCGGCTCCAGTCATCAAAAGACTCACGCCGGCGGAAGCTAGAGACAGACGAATGCAGGGCCTTTGCTTTCATTGTATGAGAAATATAGCCCCACTCATCGATGTAAAACCCAGAAATTGTTTTGGGTTGAAGGGTTATCGCAGGAAGGAGCAGTTGATGACGGCTTCCTCCTAGATGTTTCCAGCAGTTATGCACCCATGGAAATGATGAAAGAAGATACACCTCCTTAGATCTCGTTGCATGCTATTGCTGGAACGCGGGCCCCTCCGACTATGCTCATCTCTGGTACGTTAAAACATTGCCCTTTAACAATCTTGATTGATAGTGGGTCCACCCACAACTTCATCGACCCTATTATCATTTGGAAGGCAAATGTACCAACCCATTCTGATTCTATTTTTGAAGTCATGGTTGCCAACGGGGAACGCCTCAAGGGTAATGGGATTTCAAAAGGTGTTATTATCCAATCACAAGGTGTTCCTATCCAGGTAGATTTTTATCTTCTATATTTGGGGGGAATTGATGCTGTGTTGGGAGCCCATTGGTTACGGACTTTGGGCCTGGTAGTGTGGGACTTCGCTGCCATATCAATGACATTTACACAAAATGGGAAAGAATTCCAATTGAAGGGAATTTCGGCCTCCAACTCCAAATTGGTGGACCCAAATAAGTTGGCCAAGAATCTGCCCAGTTCTACACATGCTTACGCCATTCAATTAGTCAGTGTTGCTGCTGCCACCTCTGCACCTTTGGACCCACAAATTCAGGTCCTTTTGAATGAATTTGAAGATGTATTTATGGAACCAAAGGGACTCCCTCCTCATAGAGTGCATGATCATGCCATTCCATTACTTGAAGGGACCTCACCTGTCAATATAAAACCATTTAGGTATCTTTTTTCCAAAAATCTGAAATAGAAAAAATCATCATGGATATGCTTCGAGATGGGATTATACGGCCCACGACATCTCCATTCTCATCACCAGTGCTCTTAGTAAAAAAGAAAGATGGAACGTGGCGCATGTGTATTGATTATCGAGCACTTAACAAGGTAACATTAAAAGATAAATTTCCTATCCCAGTCATTGATCAGCTGCTTGATGAATTAAGTGGGTCCACGATTTTCTCAAAGTTGGATTTAAGGTCCGGGTACCATCAAATTAGGGTGGAGGAGGGTGATGTGCAAAAAACAGATTTCCGGACCCATGAAGGCCATTATGAATTTTTGGTGATGCCATTTGGGTTAACCAATGCCCCATCAACATTCCAATCACTCATGAATAATGTGTTCAAGCCTTATCTGCGGAAATTTGTACTAGTTTTTTTTTTGATGATACAGTAGTATATTCAAAAGATTCAGCAGCTCATGTAGATCACTTGAGGGCAGTTCTGGAAATTTTACGGCACCACAACTTATATGCAAAGTGGTCTAAATGCAGTTTTGGTACTAATGAGGTCCAATACCTTGGTCATGTGATAACAAGAGAAAGGGTGGCTGTTGATCAAGAAAAAATCCAAGGGGTACTAGATTGGCCCACACCTACTTCAATCAAAGCCCTTAGAGGTTTTTTTGGGCTTGACCGGGTATTATAGGAAGTTTATCAGGGATTATGGGAAGATTGCAGGTCCCATGATGGCCTTGTTAAAAAAAAATGCATGGGGTTGGAATGCGGAGTCGGACAAAGCTTTTCATGCCCTTAAGGAAGCTATGACACAGGCCCCAGTTTTGGCATTGCCCAATTTTTCTTACCCATTTATTTTTGGAGTGTGATGCTAGTGGGACCGGAGTGGGGGTAGTTCTCATGCAACAAGGGCGTCCAATTGCCTACCTCAGTCAGGCTCTACATGGTAGGAATTTGTCACTATCAGGAGCTCCTGGCTATAATCTTAGCAGTTGAGAAATGGAGGCCATATCACCCAGGTAGGACTTTTGTGATTAGAACAGATCACAGGAGTTTGAAATTCTTGTTGGAACAGAAAATTGTAAATCCTTTGTAGCAAAAATGGTTGACAAAGCTTATGGGCAATGATTATAAAATAGAGTATAAAAAACGGAAGGAAAATTCGACTACTGATGCCTTGTCTCAGGCCCCACCTAACCTTACTCTTACAGCTGTGTCCACACTTGCACCTGCATGGATTGATCAAATCAGAGAAGAAAATCAGAAAGATACTTATTATCAAGAACTGCATAAACGTTTGGAAGAAGGGCTACTGGATCCTGTCAAATATGTAGTTCGGGATGGGATTTTCTGGCGAAAAAATAGGTTGTTAGTGGGACTGAATTCTCCCTTGAAAGTGGCTATTTTCAGAGAATTACATTGTTCCCCTACTGCTGGGCATTTAGGATTCCAAAATACAGCCAGGCGTGTGGCCTACTCTTTTTATTGGTCAGGGTGGAGGAAGGACATCAAAAACTGGTCGCGAATGCGATGTGTGCCCGCGAAATAAAAATGAAAATTTACCTTTGCCTGGACTATTGCAGCCATTTCCTATCTCAGATGAGATTTGGCGTCACATCTCCATTGATTTTATTGATATTGCGAGATCAAGCCTAGTAGCGACGGGACCCCAAACGGCTTCAAAACTCAAACCAAAGCCCATGGTTGGTCCTATCTATTGCTCGGGAGGCTTCACCTCAAATTTGAGGTCATTCCGACATCATTTGACCTAGTCTCGACTCTTGACAAAAAATCGGCAACTCTACGCTGCAAAATCTTCGGCTTTTCCAAAAATATGAAACTTTGTGCCCCGGTTTTGCATGACTTCTCATCGGGTTTTCTTCAAGAGAATCAAGCCAAAAAATGAGGAAAAATGTCAAGAAAAATACAGGAGAAAAAAAAAAAAGAAACAAAAAGCTCAAAAAACAGCCGACGAAACGACGACCAGAGGGGAAAAAATCCCCCATGGTCGTGGGCGAGCATGGAGGTCCGGGTCACAGGATTTTCGCCGGAGGGCCTGTTTTTCCAATCCTCTTCGCGTTTCGGGAGTTCCAACCCCTGTGATTTTCTGAAAATTTGATTTTTGATGCTCGGAAATGACTGATCTTCGTCAACATCACGGATCTGCCGTCAAAAGCATGGAATCATCATTGATCGCTCCGAGATCGCCAACCGGCTGACCAAGTAAGTACACTTTCTGCCCGACTAATCGAGAAATCGACAAGACAGAGGGTACTGGCCCGTTGTTAGCGATCTATGTCTGAAGTTGCATGATCATCCGACATCGATCAACATGAAGATCTATCGTCAATCATTGCAAGAAGAATTCCAAAAGACGCGGCACGGCCCGCGACTTTTTAAATCCCCAGCGACCACTTAATGCTGTTAATTGACCCAACTAAATGCGGTCATTAACTCATTATTTTGGACGGCCCAATCAGAAGCTTTAAAGCCATCAATGCTCATAAACCCTCCTAATGGCTACCAAAGGCCTATAAATAGGAGAGCACTCCAAGAAGAACAGATCCAGAAATCCATAGAAGAAAAATCAGAGAAAAATTAGCCTGAAAGATCGACTAGAATTCCTAGAAGCTTTGTTACTCTGATGAGAAACTCTGCTGCAACAAACAAGGTGATTGAAGTCCCTTGGGCAGCACTCCCCCCCAAAGCAAAGCTCCCCTCTTCTCATATTCAACATGACCTAGATGTGGCTTTTTGGCCCGTCTCTTCGTTTTTTATTGGATATAGGACCTTCTCTTGGTCCTTATCCTCTAAAAAACCGAGGTCCAAGTTAAGCCTGTTGGATAATAGGTGGGTCATTCAGATAGGTTTCAAAACTTTTTGACCCACTTGATGTAGGGATCAACTATCTAGAAGGCAACAAACCCAATTCAGGATGCAATCCTTCAAACTCATAAATCATGTACAGCAATATAACCTATCTAGAAGATAGAAAACAACACCTTAATATGCAACCACAAAATCTACAACATATAAGGATGTAGATTATACCTTTGGAGCTTACTAATGCTTTAATGGAGAAGTTGTGACTTTCTTTGATGATGAAACACTTTCATTAATCAAATCAAAATCTCCAACACCTTTTGATCTTCCACGCTATGACCCGTATCAGATTCTCTTTTCTCAAGAAGGCTTAACATTACAGCCGCAAAAATCTCAGAATTTCTTAACATTTCGATTACAGAAGGTGCTGATTATCCTCTCCCAGAAGACAGTCAACTGCAAATTAACTATGATGTGATTGGAACTATATTGTGTGGGGAAGACACTCCTTGGCCAAGTGGTATTCTACTTCATGGAAATTTGACTAAAGAATATCGATTTTTAAATCAATTTGTTTGCCACAATCTAGAGCCAAGAGGACACACCTCATATGTCAGTCATAAGAATGGATATCTTCTATATTGCATTGGCACAGGGAAGTAAGTGAACATTCCATAAGTTATTTTGAATTTCTTCTTTCGGATGTTGTCCGCCAAACACAATTCCAATCTATCTTTTGCAGCACTCATCAGTGAATTTCTTTTATGGAAAGAAGTTTTAAAATGACCCAATGAGCCAACTCAACGGATTCAGAATCCGATCAATGCTCGCACACTTGCTCAGTCGTCTACTTGTGTTCCACCAATTATTCAAGGAGAAGAGGTAGAAGTGGAAGATGAGGCTGCACCTACACAAGGTCAGGGGGAGCAACAACAGCATATGGATAGGATTAATCAGCTTGCAGCCCAAGTGCAGGGGTTGAGTGCGCGCCTTGAAGCGGGTCATGGAGAACTGGCTAGAAGATTCAACTCTGTTGATCAAGCTCTTGCTGAGATTATTGACAGATTAGGACATCACTGAATGCAGAATTCCTTGCTTTTCTTCCTCTATTTTAGTTGTCTATGAATTTGATTTGTTGACCTTTTGTTGGTGGTTCATGCTTTTGTTTTGGAAACTTTATCTTATTTTGATGATTACATTACATATTCTGCCCTTTCCTTTTTCTTCTACTTACTTGTGTTTTCTCTCCTCTATGTTTAACTTTGACAATTTATGAACAAAAAGGGGGAGTACTTATGATGTGGATGTGCTGAAATGCTTTATATGTCTTTATGTTGAAAGTTTCTCTATGATAATTCTTTTTCCTTGATAATACACTTGATTTGGTGAAAGGATCTGTAGGGTTTCCAAGAACAAGATAAGTTGGAAGAGTTTTTCTTTGGATTTGTGTTAAATTTTTATGTTGGGTAGATTTTTCTTGTAATAGGTGTTTTGTCCATTAATTGCCAAAGGGGTAGATTGCAAAGAATTTTAGTTGGCTAATTCATAGGATTATGGACAAAATGGGTTTCTTATAATTGTATTTGATTTAGAAAAGGACTGTTTATGATCTGAGATAGAAAGACAAAAATTCTAGAAACTGAAGTTGTCAGAGGTCGTTCGCCGAGCGAACGCCTCACAGAAACTCCACCGCTCAACCCAACATATAACTTCGCTCAAGCCATCTTAGTTCTATGTTGAAACGTTTGAAACAAAGAGCAGTTCGCTCGAGCGAACTCCCTGGTCGCTTGAGTGAACCTGGGAATTTGAGTCTCATCCGGAAATCACTTCCTATTTTTTCTTAAGCAATTCCTTCTATCCTAATTCGATCCTAAGACTTGAGACATGAATATATGGCTATTTAAAGCCATTCTCTCTCTTTCTCTCTCTCTCTTGCTCTCTCTCTCTCTCTCTCTTCAAAGCACTTCTGATCAAGAATACATCCTTGGTGAAGATTTTGTGAGATCCATTCGGTTCCCACAAGGCTTCAAGTACTGATACGCTGAAGATCAAGTTTTGGGATTGATTCCATCCTGCTTTCTTAGAGGCGGTTTTGCTCAAACACAATGAAGATTAACGACGGGGTGTCGACAAGATCCAAGTAGTCCTTAGGTTGAGTCACCAACTGGGAAAGCGTTGTAAGTACTCTTGTAATCTTTGTTTTCATATAGTGCTTGGTTTGTCTGTTGGCCTAGACGGTAAGGCCTGTGATTTTTTCACGAGTAGGGTTTTCCATGTACAAAAATCTCGTCCTTCTTTCTTTGTGGTTTGATTGTTTTATTTGAATTAGGGCTAGTAATTAGTTTTAAACACGTGCGATTGATATTTAATAGAGATCCGGTAATTGGAACCTCTGCCTGTGTTAAGTTAGGAATTTTTCACATGTAGCCAATCTTTCAGCAATTTTCAAACAACTTTCACACTCTGATGTCTCCGGGATTTTTGGACCTCCCTGCTTCTACCATGCCATGGCCTTTTTCCACAACATGGCAAGAAAATATATATTAGGTTGACAATTAATGTAGAGCAGTCGATCTTGTGATAAAAAAAAAAGATTTCTCATTATGCCTTGACTGATTTTATACTTAATTGATCACTTCTGTTATAAACATATTAAAATTTCACACCTGCGCAAGCACTCATCTGCACCATCTCCAAACGCGGGACCCTTTCTAAATTTCAAAGGTCCTGCCGATGGATTTGTGTTTTGGGAGGAAATTTCTCATATTTATGAAAGGCCCCTAAAGTATTATCTTATTGAGTTTTTTGCGTATACCCTCCAAGGTTTCAAGGATTTAAAAATAGGCCCTTGTGGTTTCTGTACTTGTATATACATCCATGCTTTTGCATTTTAACATCTTTTATTTCCCAAAATCTGTAATCTTTATATTAATAGTCTACATACCGCCTTGAGGTTTATGTCCTTTTTTCTTTACAAAAATGATAGCTTTGCCCTTACATCTATTGTGTGGGAATGGGTAGTCCTTAATTGAAAAAATAAAAGAGTTTTGTAAGTACACACTAAGGTTTCTAAGATTTAGAAATAGACCCTTGTGGTTTCAGTAACATTTTAAATTCAAGAATTTGTATGCCACAGACGGTCTAATATATCTCTCATGCACATGAAGCATAATGTGTTTTGAGACTTTCAGCCGTTCGTGGGTCACGCATAGACTAATATCAATTATAAGTACAAGTGTTGATTGTTATTATAATCAGTTTGGACTTAATGAAATGGGCCACGTATTGACAAAAATGGATTCTTGTTTGGTTATTCTTTCTACTACCATAACCTGAACTAACCCACTACCAGACATTCGTTCTAAAAGTTCGATCATATAGTCGAGTTTTTTTTTTCCTGCTCTAATAGACAAAGGACTGATGTTCATGATAACACTTTTGGCAAAATTTAGAGTATTTATATGGCGAATCCTCTTACCTCTAAAAATGAGATCATTTCTACCTTTCCACATAGCCCACCATCAAGCCAAGATCCAAGTTTTTGAATGATTATCAAATCTTGGCTTTGTAGAATCGTTAGCTTCAATATTATTTTTCCACCATTGAGAGATTGAGTTAAAAGATGTATTATGAGATAAGTAACCCAATTTAGATCCAAACCAAGTGGCCCTAGCATGCTCACATAGAAATAATGTATGAATCCACTTGGGCTAATTTTTAAATCCTTAAAATCTTAGGGCGGTGTTAAAAAAAAAGCTCTTTATCTTATTTCTCTCAAAAGAAAGAAGCTAAAATTCAAGGTCTAGTCAGCAATGATATTGCTCTTAATACACACTAGCACAATAACCCGTGCTCTGTACCGATATGACCAACATTGCAAATGAAATACTCATGGATTAAAAAGTTCATAGACTTTAGAGAAAAAAAGCTAAAGAATAAAAGGTTATGAGAGTACCGTATTATGCAATTCAAGAGTTATTGGCATGAAGAAGAGAATTTGAGTAGAAAGAGAATTGCAGAACTTGGATTAAAATGGAGCTTTTGCAATAAAATAAAAGTGAGGAGTGGTTATAAGTGATTTTGATTATAATGAGATAAATCTGGTAGTTGCATGAGTGGGGTGAGGAATTTTGAAAACCGAACAACTAGCTGTCAAAATTATAACCTCCAGTCAAAATTGAATCCAAAAGCCTCCTATCTTAATATTGTATAATGGCAAAGCCCTATTCACTGACATAGACAACTTGGACAAAGTCTAAGTTGAAATTGAAGGCCCAACTGTCAGGAATGACATGGCTCTTAATACACATGGCGCAGCCCTATTTGCCGACTAAGTCAGCTGAGACAAAGTCAAAGTCAGCGACTCAGATGATCCCAATTTTTATTTATTTATTTTATTGAAGCCACTGCAACGTTATACTACTCTCAAAAGATTGAAGGCCCAGTCAGCAATGACGTAGCCTTTTAATACACATGGCACAGCCCTATTAGTCTTAAGTCAGCGGCTTAGATGGTCCGAACTCCCCTTTGAATTTCTAGTGTGGCCGAGAAGGTCAGCTTTGTTCATGTAACATCTACATATGTAAATTTAACATTGCAATCTTTATGCATGCGTTTCAATTCACATCGTTTGTGTACCAATACTATTTTCACATATGTACGTAAGTGATTCATTTTACCATATTTATTTGAACTATATAAGTGCGAACAAATATAAATATCCATAATTATTACACATACGAGTCATTTACATATATTGTTGATCACTTGTATGGCTCAATAGAAGCTGGTGGTATCAAGTAATTAAGTAAATAATCTATGTTGACCGGGCCCCTGTACCATTCTTGTTCTACTATGATTAGAAGTAAGTCTGTTATGGCTGTACGAGGGTTTTGGAGCTTGATATTATAAATAGTGGCTAATGCCCTAGTCTTGTAACTTCTTCGGATTGCATAGTAAAAACTCTCCTGTCTTCCCCCGTGACGTAGATCAAAAGCTAATCTCTGTGTTCTGTGTGTATGCTTGATCTTATCGTAGGCCCCAGATTACAGCATATATAAATATTTGCAAACGTTAATCCACCCTGAGTATTGAATACCAAAGATCTTTTTTGCTTTTAACTTCTCTTTCACTGGACAACCACTTTACCTACTAGCTACCTACTCCATATTGTTCAACAAGACCAGCAATCTCCACTGTTATGCTGACCTCTCCTTGATTTCAGTTAAAAACTGTCTTATATATGCCATTGTTAGTTAAAACGGATGAGTCATCTGTTTTATATTTTCATGTTTCAGTTGTAACAGAAGCCGTGTCTAACAGGGTTGGTTTGTAACTGTTTTTGAGTCTCATAAATATATATATATATATATATATATATACATATATACATGTATATACACGTATATATGTATATGTATAAGAGACCAGCCCTCTTGTGAAGTTTATTTTGGAATGAGATCTCAATTCTTGTAAACCTCTTTCTTCTCCCCTCTCTTCTTCTAATTCCTATGTTCCTTCATTACTCTTTCATACGAAGACCGCTTTCCATTTACTTTTCTTTCATTGGACTGAAACTGTACTTTCTCTTTTCATCGCCGGATAGCAAAAGGTAAAAAAAGAAGCTGTTAACTGGTATGGCTCGATAGAATTTAATAAGTTTTGGTTAACCGGGCCGTCTATTTGCCCAAGTTTTACTGTGATTAGAAGTAGGGTTTGAGTGTAATAGGGTTTGTGGCTGCTTTATAAATAGAAAGCCAGAGTCTATATGATGTACAATGATGAATTGCTGGAGAAGGCGTATGGTTAGATTCTGCTGTTTCTGAGCGATGGTGTACTGTGAAAGGTTGCGCAAGAGAAAACTACTGCTGGCATATGGTAGAAGTTAGAGAACTTGTACATCACGAAGTCTCTCACGAATCGCTTGTATATGAAAAAGCGATTGTTCACCTTACAAATGCAGGAAGGTACGCCTTTTTCAACTCACATTGATTCTTTTACGAAAGCTGCTTTGGATCTTGAAAACATAGATGTTCAAATTGATGATGATGACTCTAAGATCCCGACCCGAGTGATCACGATTAGTAATAATTAAGTCGTGTGTTAGTTCTAAGTGTGATTAGTGTTTTTGGTTATGCTGGGAATAGAGTAGCCCTTGTTATAGATTTGGGGAATTTTGAGTGCCTTGGTAATTAGTGGAACCCTTTGAGGGTTCCTTTCATGACTTTGCGTTAAATTGAGGGATTACTCGAGATTCCAATGATTTGTATTTTTATTCTGTTTTACTCATCTCGTTAATTTCTACAACTTTCATGTTGATCCCGTTACCGTTCAAGACCTTGAAACCCGACTTTCCTAGCATTAAGGGAAAATAGTCATTCTACACCAAATCCGTACCCAAAATTTGATATCCTCGAAACCCGCAAAACATATACTTTTTGGGAACTAAAATTTTTTATGATCATTTCTCCCTTCTTCGTTGATTGCAACTGAGGTCCCGAAAGTCATGATTTCAGCCTGATGAGATTACCAGTGGTGGAGCCCACACCCCACTTGCTATATATAGGGATCCCATCTTCTTCTTCTCCTTTTTCCAGCACGAAGAACTCTAAGCTAGGGCATTTTCTCCTTTTTCTTCTTCTCCTTGCTCTTCCGTCTCCCAAATCACTACCAAACTTGCATCTTTGGAGAAATGGAGGTCATCTTCTTCCTCTTCACTACTAAAGCTCTCCATTGATACTATTTGTGGAGGAAACCTTCCACCCCAAGACCTTCCTTGAGCTAATCTTATGTCTTTGAAGAACTCTCATGTAAGTAATCCTTCCCATCTTTTGATTTCCTAGCCTATAGGAGTCCCCATTTTCATTATTAAAGCCTCTCTTTCCCCATTCATTGTTTTGACCCTTTTAGGGCTTGTTTTGGGGTTTTTCTTGTAGCTTTGAATCTTGGACTTGGAAGAGTGATTAGAGGCTTGTTTTGGCTAAGCTTGAACCTAAGGCAAGTGGATGAATGAATATTTGAGCATTATTTAGTTTTATGAGAAATGTGTTGATTTTGTCATTACTATTCATACTATTCTTGACTTTCATGATTTTGAAATAAATGCACATGAATGAGTTGGTTGATTGTTTCCACTCTTAGAAATATTAGCATTTATAGCCTTTCCTTTAATGCTTGTTGAAAGCTTGAATGAATATTTGTGATTGTGGATTTTTTCATCTCTTGTGGTTGGATGGGTTGAAGAAGGAGGTAATTGGATGAATACTTATAGAAGTTTTAGGGAAGTGTTGAATGATGATTTGGAGGAACTTTTTAGCTCATTTCCTTGTAGGGAAGTGAATGAGAAGCGAAGAGAATCGGTTTCAGGTAGAAAAGACTCAAATATGAACTGAGTGGAAATTTCTCGCAGGTGGGCGATCAGCTAGCGATCACCTGTCGGTTAGCCGCTTGGTGATTGGCGGCTAACCGAACCAGGTTCAATTACAATTCCAGAGAGTTTCTTTTCTCTTCTGAAGGCGCGGTTAGCCAGTGGCTAACAGCCGAACCCATCGGCGGCTAACCGCCCACTAACTGAGCCTATTGCGGTTACAATTCTAGTGAGCTGCACTTTGTCAGACTAACCACAGTCAGCCACGCGGTCAGCCAGCGGCTAACCACCGAACCTATCGGCATCTAACCGCTGGCTAACTGCCATGTGACTGACCTTACCCATAAATTTTGAAATGAAGAGAAATGAAGGGGGTTTCCGTCCCAATCGTTTGTGAACCCTTTCAGAGAATGATGGGGACTGTTCACCTGGAGACATGTATGAAGCCTGTTTGAAAAAGAAACCACGTTACAAAGATTGATTGAAATCTTGAATTCCCGAGGTGTATAAGGAGCTTGGAATGTCTTTAAACTCAAAGAGTACCAAGTCTATATCGAAATTGACATTCGGGACCCCTATTCACCTTGAACTAGTTTTGAATCCTGATACTTGTTTTGTAATTTTGAGAGTTCAATTGTGTTTTCAGTTATCTCGAATTGTTACATGCGTTCCCGAAAATTTATGAATTATGATTTATCATTCCCGAAAGTATTGAAATTGTATTTTAGCATGTTGGTAGCCCAGTTATTTATTGCCTGAATTGAAAGGATACTTGTGCCATGAGCACCCCCGTCCCGCCTGGTTATATACTTGTACTTGATGTATTTTTATACATGTCTTATTTTACCTATGAGTCGGCACCACTAAGCTTGGATGATATTGTTGGTTTGATCTACCGACTTGGAGATCCCCCTCTTATCTTGCCAGCTGTAGTTTGGATCCCGCTACCCAGTTATTACCATGGTCTTGTCTCGATACCCTGGATTGCTACCGTGGTTCCTAATGCCGGGCTCGCTATCTTGGTCATGTCCTGTATATTATATGTATATGTATATTTCGTTGAATCTCCTCACTTCGCATGACTGAGATCAACTCCTTGATATGCTCTTATCACTTTGGTGATAGAGGACTTAGCGTCGTGTGGTTGTCATCTTGATTGTTTTCCAACTCCTTAGATACCTGTACATGTCTTATACTGCATATATGTTTTTCAGTAAATGATTCATTTCTTTTATGACAGTTATTGTTTAAATTGGTTTAAATGTTTTCCAAGGTAAATTCAATTATTGTTATATCCTTTCACCCACCTGCCAAACCTTTGGGTTTGACCCACTCTTCGGTACTCAGGTCCAGTTGCCTGTTACGTTGAGGAGGAGCATGAGGAGGCGGTCGGTGAATTGCAACGATTAGTCGAGTGGCATGTCATTTAGACGTTCGGTTGCTTGAGATACCACATATTTTGAGGGTTGTGGTTAACCATTCTTTGGGAATTATATTTTGTTTATATTGGCCTTTGTTGGCCTCTATTTTTGGGAAATGTAATCAAATGATCTTTTGTATAAACTCTAATATATACTTTTGGAAAGTGCTAATGATCATTGCTCATTCTGGTTCCTTATGTTCCTAAAAGTATTTGTGCGGAGGCATTTTTGTAATTCCAAAGATAAGTCTGATTTCGGTAAAAATACCAATTGGGTTTGTCCTGATCTCGGTCTCATAACTTCGAATTAAATTGCTAGGCCCGTCTTGGCACCACCCCAGGTTTGGCTTCCGGTTCTGGCTAGTCTCGGTAAGAGTACCAGCTAGTCTCGTCTCGGCTCTAGTATTGGCATACCCATCTCGGTCTCGGTGTTTTCAGTCCACCGAGATAAGCGCCAAACGTCAATCGTAGTTAATGCCCTATTAGGGTGCGGTGGCGTTGCAGAACGAGCTGTCAGATAGGGCATGCGCTTGATAAGGAGTTGATCTTATAAGATGGTCACGTCAGTAGCCATACAAGGTATGGACTGATGGGACAAAGCTTACACGTACCCCCACTAAGGGTACATGGTATGGCCTGATGAGACGTTCCCTTTTTACCTATCTCCACTAAGGAAACTCCTGATGGGACCTCAACGCCTATATATATACATGAGGTAAGTCCAAAGGGGTAGATCTGGACAACACCAACATTCTCACTCACTTTCTCCTCCACTCATCCTTTGCTTAATGACTGCACTAACTCAGGCATCGGAGGGCCTTTGGCTGACAACAGCCAGGGGTCTCTAACCTTAGCCTCTTCTTCCCTTTCAGGCTCAGGCTCATGCAATCAATCTCTCTAGGAAGCTTAATAACGAATCAACATATTTATCTTTCAATCAAGTCGATATTATTTTAGGCACTTACAGTTTTAGTAGTCTTTTTCATGGAAATGAACTATATACTTGATTTACAACACGCTTCCGCACCTAATCAAAAATATATATATCAATGTGAGATCCTCACCGCGAACACCTGTGGGAAATCATGAGCACGGGTAGTATCTCATTCTTTATTGACCCGTGTACGCATTGTTTGTTTTATGGCATAAATCACTCATTCATTCTTTTATCTCTTAATTAGTCTCGATCTCAGATCAGGCCCGCGGGCTCGGTCCGAGGTTCCGTCGGAATGGTATCAGAGTGAGACATGTTTTAGGCAATTAAAAGAAACTAGAAATCCTAAAGACGTGGCGAGGATTCGTTAGACTTTTCGTTAGCTAGAATCGTGTGAGCAATGTGTAACCCTTATTTGATTATTATGTCCTAACAACTTGTTTTACAGCATCATGCCACCTCATAAGCGACTACTAAATGACAATCCAACCGCAAGTAACAATGATCATACATGGCCAGTTGAGGAAGTTATTGTTGATAACACTATGCAAAATCAGTTCCAACAGTTGATGCAAGCAATGCTTGACCAACAACGTCAGGCCAACGAAAATCAAGCTCAATTGCAAGAACAAATGCTAAAGAAAGATGAAGACCATGCCAGAGAATTGGCAGAGATGCAGAGGCAATTACTAGAAGTATTGCAAAGAAGGCCCGAACCGGTTCAAGCTCGACCCACAATTGTTATAAATCAAAGAGAGCATGACTAGAATGCATTGTTTCAGTGGTTTTAGAAAAGAGCTTCGAGAGACTTTCTTGGAATAGAAGATCCATTGGTAGCAGACGATTGGCTAGAACATACGGAGAACATCTTCGAGGTCTTCAGATGCACGAGAGGTGAAAGAGTAAAACTTGTAGCGTCACTCTTCACTGGTTTGGTAGACATTTGGTGGAAGACAGTGAGAGAAGAGTACAGGACTATGGCTGACGTAGTGGCTTGGCCAAATTTTAAAAAATAGTTCGGAGACAAGTATGTGCCCACCTATGTTAAGAGACAGAAGGCAGTGGAGTTCCAGCAGCTTGTACAAGGAAACATGACCGTCCTCGAGTACCTCACGAAGTTTGAGAGATTATCAAGATATACTCCAGAGTTAGTGGATACAGTAGAGAAGAAGATAGCCAAATTCCTTAAAGGACTCAACCTAATCATTGAGAGAGATGCTATAGGGGTAGTGCCACCTGCAACCTTCAAAGATGTTGTCAAGAGAGCTTATAAGTATGAGAACTTTCATAACAAGATCCTCAGGAATCAAGGAAAGGGACAAACTCATCAACGGAACTGCCGGCAGAAGAATCATCAGAACAAGAGGCATAGGCCAGATCAGAATGTTCAGAATCAAACAGTTTGTATCCACTGTGGGAAGAATCATGAGAGTACCTAGTGTCGTACCATCTCAAGAGCATGCTTTAGATGTGGTTCGATGAACCATCAGATGAGGGGCTGTCCAAGATAGAACAGGCAGAATCAGCAGTAGCAGGGAGCACAGCATCCAGCACCACCACAGAATGCAATGGTTTTCCAAAATCAAGCAAGGCCACTTCAGTAACAGGCACCACAACAATATCATAGACCCCAACAACAACAATAGGCCTATCAGCGGGACAGAATCAGAATTAGCATCCCCCGCAACAGAACAGAAATGTCCCACAAGGCAGGCAGCAACAGGCTTCGATCAAGCCACAACAACGAGGACAAATTTATGCGGTCAATAGAGCTGACGTAAAGGCGACGGTAAATGTGGTGGAAGAGAACTCGAGCTTATTTTGACTATGGCTATTCCAATTGGTAAACAAGTCGTGTGTAGAACCTTTTACCCTAGTTGCACAGTCCAGATAGGAGAAGTGGTGTTAACCGTGTACCTTATTTTATTGGAGATGCATGATTTCGATGTCATCCTAGGGATGGATTGGCTAGCAGGGTACCATGCCACAATGGATTGCTTCCATTAAGCCCTCACCTTCAAACTAGATGAGACACCAGCAGGAGTGTTGTTTTAGGCAGAGAGGAGGAATCCTTATGCAGGGTTTGTCTCAGCATTGAAAGCTGATAGACTCTTAAAAAGTGGATGTGAAGCCTATTTGGCGTTTATCATGGAGTATAAACGGTCCCAAGGGGTGGAAGAGATCCCTATTATTTGGGAATTCTCAGATGTATTTCTTTCTGGAGGAAATTCCAGGATTGCCACCCATAAGAGAGATTGATTTCACTATTGAGTTATTATCATGGACCGCTCCGATTTCGATTGCACCTTATAGAATGGCTTCGAGGAATTGGAAGAATTGAATATACAATTGCAAGAATTGTTAGACAAAGGTTCTGTGAGACTTAGTATTTTCCTATGGGGAGCTTCAGTTTTGTTTTTCAGGAAGAAAGATGGTTCTATGAGAATGTGTATTGATTACCGAAGATTGAACTAAGTGACAATAAAAAACAAATATCCATTGCTAAGGATAGATGAATTGTTTGATCAGTTGTAAGGTATTTTGTATTTTTGAAGATTGATTTGAGATCCGATTACCATCAGCTGAGAGTTAGAGAATCAGATGTACTGAAGACAGCTTTCCGGACAAGATATGGCCATTATGAGTTTCTAGTGATGCAATTTGGGTTGACAAATGCACTGGCAGTATTCAAGGCATTGATGAATAAGATATTTGCTCAGTATTTGGATCAGTTTGTTGTAGTGTTCATTGATGATATTCTGGTGTACTCCAAGACCAAGGAAGAGCGTGAAGAGCATTTAATTTGAGAATAGCATTGTAGCTTCTAAGAGAAAACCAGCTGTATATAAAGATCAACAAGTGTGAATTTTGGCTTGAACAAGTACTATTCTTAGGGCACATCATCTCTAAAGAAGGGTTGTTAGTAGATCCATCCAAGATTGAGGCTGTAGTGAAGTGGGAAAGACTGAAGAATGTGACAGAAATAAGAAGTTTTCTGGGATTGGCAGGATATTACTGGAGGTTTGTGCAAGGATTTTTGTCAATTGCGTCACCGTTGACGAAGTTGACAAGAAAGAATGTGCTGTATGTATGGATAGATCAGTGTGAAGTGAGTTTCCAAGAGCTGAATAAGAGATTGACTACAGCACCAGTCCTTACTTGCCATCCGGAAGCGGTGGTTTTACCATTTTTACCGATACTTCAGTGTTGGACTTGGATGTATGTTGATGCAAGATGAAAAAGTGATTGCATATGGATCTCGGCAGTTGAAAGATCACGAGAAGAACTATGCCACCCATGATCTTGAGTTAGCAGCGGTCGTCTTTGCATTGAAAATTTGGAGACATTACTGTAGACACCTCATTTGGCCCCCTATGATAGCCTTAAACACTTATCATATATAATGGTGCCCCCATTCCACCCATAATTGAATGGTTAATGGCATAATTCAAATTAATTAATGACGATGAAGATGCCCGTTGATGATTTTCAACTTAGTTCGACGATTCATAGAAATTGTGAGAGAAAAAGGCCAAATCACGTTGAGATCTTGAGTTCAACCCACTACTCAAACAAGGAATGGACTACAACACTACCCAAGCTCCTTCCAGACTAAATAGAACACACTCATGTAGTTCCTAAAGAGATTACACTTAGTTTGCCTAAGTACGATATGATTAACATGAATTAGGTTTCAAAGAAGACACCCTAATAAAATACAAGTGAGATATGTTGTCATCAGACCAAAGCCCAAATGGCGGAGGTTCAAAATGTTTCAACGCTCTCATTTCTGAAGATAGCAAAATGATAAGACCCAGACCAAATATCCACTAATAAAAACACGTAGGTCAAGAGGTCTTAAACGCTCACGTTCTCAAATAGTCAAAATATTCAAAGTGCGCAACACATCACTAGCACACACAATGGAAAATAACAATCATGCTAGGCTGACCCTAGGCTTCATGCCAATGAAGGGTTGCAAATTCAAGCAAGCCCGAATGAATTAGTTACTACGTAGGATTATGCAAAAAAAATAAAATAAAAATAAAAATAAATAAATAAATAAATAAAAATAAAAAACCCTAAAAACCAAAAAATATAAAAAAATCACTAACCAAAAAAAGAAGTATAAACAATATAAAAACACAATTTTCTGATCATCATAAAAGCCACAGGCGAGCCAAAACGGTGGAAAATCCCTCTAGTAGAACAATCGCGACTAGAAAAGGTCACGAGTAGAATTAGTGAGATCGGTTGCAAATTTTACCTATTACTTCAAAACCGGGACTGCCTTATGAACCACGATTATTAATGATGATTGAATGTTTCTAAATTAGTGGGTACTAAAGAGGTTAGCTTGGTTGACCACATTAGGAGATTTAAGAACTGCCAGAGGCATTCATATCAACAACAACAACTAAGGCATATGTCAACATTAAAGCTACCTCCGTAGTCAAATTCATTAAAAAGAACATAATAGTTTGACTTGGCATCCCCAAAGTATTCATAACAGATAATGGTCTACAATTCATATCCCAACAAATAAACGAGTTGTGCACAAAATATGACATAGATCCGCATTGTTCAACCCCATATTGCCCCCAAAGATAGTAACTGGCTAGACCATTTGGTCAAAGCATTGTGGGTGTGCCAAACTTCTATATAAAAAAAAAAACTCCTACGGGAGAAAAACCCCCCTACTCTTTGACCTGTGAATGGAAGCAATCCTTCCCCTCGAAGTCCTTCATCCATCATTGCGCGTCCAGCTAAACGAAGATATGACATAAGACCCGAGGAGAGAAGCATTGCTACTTTAGCTAGTCCTACGCGACGAGAAAAGAATGATGCAACAGAGCATGCATAAGTATACCAGAAGCGAATCGCTAGAGCCTACGACAAACATGTCAAAGAAAGAAAATTCAAAGTTGGTGATTTCGTGCTAAAGCGCATCACTCCATCCTAGCTTCTGCATCCCAAAGGTAAATTACGACTCAATTGGGAAGGCTCTTATGTAGTTAAAGAAGCATATTCTGGTAATGTATATAGACTAGTAAATGCAAAAGGGAAAGAGCTCCCCAATCCATGGAACGTACACAGTATGGCCCACCCCTACTTCTTACGGAGTATGACCCTCCTTGCTCCAAAGTGTAGTTGTAGAAATCCCATAGGAGGGCTGAAGAGATGCACTCTGATCAAACTTGGAACTCAAACACACATCAACACTTAAAAATACACAGAATGGTGAGTCTGCCCCACACAAATTCCGCACGGTTAAAGCCATCCAATGTGAAGGTTTGTAGGTGAGTTTGCCCATGTCATGAAAGCTTCTCGACCGTTTGTTAAAAAAAAGAAAAAAAAAAGAGTGGAAAAAATGTTTAGTTAGAAGTCTTGAAAAGAATAAAAGTTTTCTGACTAAGTCTTGGTTCATAGTCTTTTTAAGTCGAGCAAGTAGGCCCATAGGGGTATTTACATGCCTAGTGCCCTAAAGCCACCTGGTTTGGGAGTCATTGGCCGAATGCTCGTTACATGGGTTGATTAGAAAGCTTAAGGGACCTAGGCATTGAACAGTCACATGTCAAGAAAAAAAAAAGAAAAAAAAAAGAGAAGACAAATTCTATTAGAATTAGGCTTGCTGGAGTGACATGGGTACTCATTGGGCGAACTAAGCAAAAAGTGGTTGAAAATCAAAACGCTAAGGAAGCACGATGACTCACCACCCCGCACACAACCACAACTCACAAATGATCCCTAGGGACGGTCAAGTACTTTCTGGAGTTCAACCGAAAAGACTAAGCAGCTACAAAAGGGGGTCCGTGAGGGTTCGACCTCCAAAGGATAGTTAGGGAAGATCATGTTGCCTCCTAGTTGACGATCATGGATTGAGAAGCTAATCTACCTTCGCATTCTCGCCCATAGCCAAAATGAACACTAGTCTTATGCTGGGGCATTTTTATATATATACTTACGAATATATGTTTATCTCGCACGGCTTCTCAATCTGGGTCCTCATCTCATATATACACGGCTGCCACAAGCACTCAATAGCCTACACACACTCACCTTATGCATGCTTTCATTACTAATGACCTTCGGTTGAATTAAAAAAAAAAAAAAACACATATCATCCCAAAAGCCCCATTCCCGATCTTGTTTTTCTCAAAGCTTGAATGCTAAAAAAAGCACCCCCCTGACATTTTTACCAAGAAAGAAATATTAAACTGACAAGTTTGTTTTGAGACCTTCCAGGGAACCCAACTCTAATCACATCCAAAACACCCCACAAGCTGGGGCATTTTTTTTATGGGTATTTTTTTGTGCACAACTCCCTGTGACTTGAAATAAGATAAGGATTGATAGAAATTATGGATAATGTCTATTCTATGCGTACATTGAATTTGACTACAATTATATACCATGTTAGCATACGCCTTCATATCTATAGTTGATGTTGTGAATGCCTCGAAACATAGACTTGCATAGGTCACAAATGTCACACACTCGGCACACCCCGTTGTTTGAGAACCTAATGCTATGTTGCTTACTAAGTTTAGATTGACGAGAGATTGTGCTTGTTCTCTTTTTATTATATGAAATCTCACTTTATTAACTCTAAATTACTAATGCTCCCTCTGTGAGACTCCATGCCTAGGTACGAATTACGAAGAACTATGAAGAGATTTCGCCAAAGTCTCCCTTATTTTTTTTAGATCCTGAAAAATCATCAGGTGTAAAACCTGTCGCCTTTAAGAAAAAAAAAACACACTTCACATGATCCCTTAGTGCTCCTCAGGGAGTCCATTTAATCATCATACACACAACCAAGGCACTTCTAAGTCAAACTACAAAGCATGCACTCACATTATAAATGCTACATGCACTTGTACACATCTTATACATCATAATACATACATCTAAGTGAAAAAATGAGCCTAAAAATAGCATCCCTCTATCATATATACAACATCAATGATCAACAACTAATAATCAATATCAAAAGATAACAAACACCAATCATAACCGCAACAACAACAATATAGGGCCTCGATCGTCTCTGCACAATTTCCAATAGAATAGGAAGCCTCACAAGAGTATAACTCTGAGAGTATGTACCGTTATGGAAGATCCCTCCAATGTCTCACGTAATTCCCCAATGCTTCGAATTCGCATCTAAATCCTTTAGTGATCCATCCCGAATATTATCAGCTCATGGTAGCCTTATCGATTAGGATAGTGTAATGACGATCTACTTGTCACACAATGCCGCAAACGACAACCCTATTTGCGATCTTTGGATTATGGAATCATATATTCTTTCAAATAAATAATGTTCTCTTACACCGTAATCAACTCGTCATACGAGCCATCTTAATTGGGGAGCCAAGTGACCTGCTAAATTAAATTCCATAAAAGAAATCAACTCACTAAATGAAGAACTAAAACCAAACTCAAATTTAAAACTAAGACCAAACTTAAACTTAAAATAAGAAAACTAAAATACTCAAAATTAAAATTGAACTTAAACATAAATTAAAGACTTAACCCAACAAAGTAGAGAAAAAGGGTGCGTACCTTGTGGTTCCTCAGCCCATTCAAGATGAAATGGTAGCTCCGTTGCACTCCTCCCTGCCTCTCCATGTTGAAATCAATGGAGGTTGTTGTAGAACACCCTCCACCCTCTTTTTTGGTTTTCTTTGCAAAAAAAAAACAAATTAACCATCAATAAAATCCACCAACCAACCAATAACAACGAACTTAATAGACACAAAAAAATAATAATAATAAAAACCAACTCACCAATGATAAAAACAAAAAAAAAATCCCCAACTAAAAATAAAGCAATGAATAAAACAAAAAAAAAAAAAAAAAACAAACCATCCAACAAAAGCAAACTAAAACTAAACAAAACCAATTTTAAAATTCAATTAATCCATGATTAAGCTAAAAGACAAAGTTAAAATACACCTCATAAACAGAATCAACAAGGAGATAATAATAAAACACACATTTCTATGGTTTGCAAGCATACATCATTCATAGTAAATAGAACTTTACCACTCCTCCACACATCACTTTATTCCATGCTCCTTCGCATCTTTACCACTACATGCCACTCCATTTCACTTCACCTCAGTACACCATGACCACATCTATAATACATCACTCATCCAGCACCACACATCACATATAAACACACAAAAAAATACAAAAATAAAAAAAGAGAATCAAACTGCCCCGCTAAATCCATAAAAAAAACAATAAAACACATCGAGAAATTCACCAAAAAGAAAAAAATGAATCTAAATTAACTAAAACACTCAAGAAACCCAATCACACGAACTAATTTCATCAATTTCCACAAATTGCACATAATCCCCTTTTTCCCTAAATTTCGGCCAAATCTAACTAGGTCTTGATCTCCCCTTCCCTGGACTGAAACGAACATGCCCCACTATTTTTATGATGATCCATCACCACCATGGCCATCTCGGTCAATGGTCGAACCTCATTCCACATCTTAGAACTTCATTTAAGGAAAAAGAAAGGAGATAAAAAAACTTTGAGGTCTATGACATAGAATTTGAACAAACCTAATCCATGGCCCAATCCTAAAGTTGTCTTTGATCAATAATAATCCTCTTTGCAAAATTAGGACCAGACCACTTGGTTCAAGATTTTTGGGCAAAAATAATGAAAAGTGAAAGAAAGGGGACCATGTCCAATTCAAGAACAAAAACACAAACAGCCTAAAAATCACAAACTGATTCAAATCAACGCTAAAATGAATAAAAAATTTAAGGAAATTAAACCTAAATTATTAAATTTTTTTTTATTACAAAACCTACCAACAACACATGATCAAACAACATAATTAAAACAATTAATCTAAAAACAAACAAACCAATCAAACTTGAACAATCGACTTAGACAAGAAACACCAATCATTTAGATAAAAGATGAGTTGAAAGCTCACACATTCGGAGTTCGGAATTGAAGAAAAATATACAAAGGAGAGTAAAGGGGCTCTCTGCACACAAAATGTGGAAAAACAACTTTGAAAGGCTGGGTGCCAACCATGCTTACACCCATTTTTGCCCCAAAAGCCTAAGAAATTGGAAAAAATGATGACCAGACAAAAAAAAAAAAGAAAGAAAAAGAAATAAAAAAAATAAGGGAAGTTAAAGAGGCACACACACACTGGTGAACCAAATATTGTCCCATCACAAGGGGTCTAATCACGTCATGCACACAGTAGTCCCATCACGCATACATCTAGCATTGTGCATTGCATCCCATGTCATCTCCAATCAATGAAATTAGAATTCTTACTTCTGCAAATTCTAAAATTGAGTACTAACAGACAAGAGTGTAGAATCTTTTAGTGTTTGTCCCCTGTAGATTTACAACCCAAAAACGAGAAAAACAAAAGTGATTCAAACACGCTAATGGAGATGAATGACACAAACTTCAGTAAGTGAACAACGGAAGAAAGCAACAATGAGCCCCATCGTCGGATTTACGAAAAGCTCCTAGGGTAAGTATCCCAAACCGTGATTTTCATGATTTTACCTCACGTCTGGAAATTGAGTGGCTGTAGGCCTCCCTTAAGTGCTTATAATCGGTACGGCGACCATAATGCAGTCTTATCACGAATTGTGGTGTTTGCCGACACAAATCTTGACGTTGGATAATGGAGTCCGTGTAACTTGAAGGTCTCCATGATAAGCACGAAATGATGATCAAATCTATCCCAAGTTCTCATCTAAGCTTGGGTGAAGACCAAGATCCTTAGAGAGTGATGGTTATTATGGTGGACATTTTCCATTGATTTAGCTTTTCGATGCATACCTGAGTTTCAAAATAAAATCTCTTTTCACAAAAAAAAAAAAAAAATGCATCTCATTCTCACATGCACCTCACACCATTGTTTAAACTATGTTTGTGATTGCCTTCAAGATCTCCATTATTGCTAGTTAGTTTTAACTATGCCTTGAGCATTCAACTGTGGATGAAAGTCAAAAGACATTATATATGACAAATTGAATAGAACTCTATTTCAAGAACAAATGAAATTCTAATAGTGACCTAGCCAATCGAGAGATCGACTTCTGATTCAGACCACCGGGGCATAGTTCCCACTATCACTTTAAATTAAGCGGCCGGGACACAGTTCCCACCATCACTTTAAATTAAACAACCGAGCACAGTTCCCAACTGTAAGACCCCGACCCAAGTGAACCCGATTAGCATTAATTAAGTTACGTGTTAGTCTTAAGCGTGATTAGTCGTCTTTGACTAAGTTGGGTTTGGAATAGCTTTTGATATAGTTTTGGGAAATTTTGATTGCTTTGTGATAGTAGGGTTCTTTGGGGGTTCCTTTTTATGACTTTGCATGTGCTTGGGGATGCATCGGAGATTTTTGCATTCATTGTTTTAATCTCATTTTAATTGTATTATTAACCCTTACAACTTTCATGTTGATCCCGTCCCCATTCGAGATCCCAAAACCCGATTTCATAGCCTTGAGGGCAAAATAGTCATTGTGCACTAAATCTGTACCCAAAACTTGATATCCGCGAAACCCACAAAACATATACTTTTTGGAAACTAGATATTTTGGCGATCATTTCTTCCTTCTTCGTCGAATTTATCCGAGATCCCGAAAGACATGATTTCAACCCAAAGAGTGTCTTAAGTGGCGGGACCCATTCTCATTTGCTTATATAAGAAGAACCCATCTTTCTCATTTCTTTTTCCAGCACAAAAGGTAGCCTATGGTTTGTTTTGGAACTTTTCTTCTACTTCTTGCTCTCTCCATCTCAATCTCCTACTAATCTTGCACCAACATCAAAATGGAGGTCATCATTCTCTTCCTCATCTTGAAGGCTATCTTTTGATACAATTTGTGAAGAAAACCTCCCATTCCAAGATCTTCTTTGAGCTCACCTTGCCCATTTGGAGAACCTACAAGTAAGCGATCTTCTCCATTTTCTAGATTTGTATCCTTCTAGTCCTAGAGAAGCTTCATCTTCATAATTGTAAGGTTTCCGTTTCTACTTCTTTGTTTGACCCATTAAGGTTTGTTTTGGGGGTTTTGTTTGTGCTTGTAGGATTCTTGGGAAAGCTTTGTTTAGTAGCTTGATTTCCTTGATTGACCCAAGGCAAGTGGATGAGTTAATATTATGAGCTTTCAATGGTTTTCATGAGGAATGTGGTTGACTTGTCATTTTAATTCATATTTATTGGCTTGCATTGATTTTTGAAATAAATGCTTTGAATGAACCATGCTAAGTCATTTAATGTTTTGGGAACATATTGGTTTGGTATTTATTGTCTTTTGGATATGCCTTAAATTAAGGTTTGTGATTTGGTTTCTCTTTCCTCTTGTGGTTGTTGTGGTTAAGAAGGAGGTGATGGAATGAACACATTGGAGGAGCTCTTAGCTCAGTTTTATTGCATGGATTAAATGGAAGTGAGAAGAGTGGTTTTAAGGAGGGAAAATGACTCAAATCTGAATACAGTGGGTGTTTCCCGCACCTGGCGGTTAACCAGTGGTTACTTTTCCAGAGAGCAACATTTTTCTCCTGAAAACATGGTCAGCCTCACGGTTAACCGCCAGCCAACCGACCCATTCAGTTACTTTTCCAGAGAGCAACATTTTCCACCTGAAAACACGGTCAGCCTCACCGTTAGCAAGCGGCTAACCGCCTAACATATTGGCGGCTAACAATAGCCAACCGAACCATTTCGGTTACATTTCCAGTAACCTATCTTTGTGTGGGCCAACCGCGATCAGCTAGCGGCTAACCGCCTAACTCAACAGCGGCTAACCACCATCTGACCGCTAAGTAACCGAAATTACCGAGACAGTCATTCTAGAGAGCTCCTCGCTCGAGCGAACTGGAGAGTTCGCTCGAGCGATGAGCTTGGTCGGTCAAAGGAGATTTATTAAGAAATGTATGAGGCCATTTGAGAAAGAAACCATATCACGAAGATGTCATTTGAAGTTTTGAAAATTCAAAGTGTAAAAGGAGCCCGAGATGTCCCCAAACTCTAAGAGTACCAAATTATTATTAGATCGACATACGGGATCCCTATTCACTTTAAATAAACCTTGAATTCGATACTTTACCCAAAATCTCAGTTGTTTATTGTACTTTATCGATCTCGAGATTTATACTACATGTTTTGTTTTCTTGAAAGCGTTGAAGTACACTTACAACGGTTACTTGTCTTGAAGTGCATTGCACCATATGAAACGACAGTGTGCCCTTGAGCACCCCGTCCTGCCCGTTTGTTTATTTGTACTTGATCTACTTGCACATGTCTCGATTTGTTATTTGACCTATTAGTCGGCACCAGTAAGCTTGGAAAATCATGTTGGTCTGATCCACCGACTTGGAGATCCCCCTCTTGTTCCGCCAGCTGCAGTTTGGATCCCGCTACCTGGTTATTATCATGGTCTTGTCCCGATGCGGCAGATTGCTACTGTAGTTCCCGATGCCCGGCTAGCTACCGTGGTCATGTATGGTATATGTATATGTATTTATAAGATTCATTGTTTCTCCTCACCTCTAGTGACTGAGATAAGTGCCTAGTTATTGCTCTGTCACTTTAGTGATAGAGGACTTAGCTTCGTGTGGTTGCCATCTTGCTTGTTTCCCGTTTCCTTGGTTACCTGTACATGTTTTATAATGCACATTCGTATTTGAATAAATGTTTTATCTCGTTCATAGAAATTGTTATGGAAACATGTTTAAATGCTTTTGAAGGTAAATTCATTTACTACATATTGTCATTGTATTTTACCCATTTGCCAAACCATTGCCAAAACAGGGTTTTTACGGCGTGCAAATTACGGCTTACATCAGGTGCATGCCGTAAATGATATAAAATTATGGCGTGCCTGAAATGCGGGTCGTAAAAATTCTTTTTTTACTCTTTTTAACGACATGCGTGTCTTGCGTCGTAAATGATTGTCAATTACAACACCATATGCGCATCGTAAATGAATACCCTTTTACGACTTTCATTGCACACCGTAATACCTACACTTGCATGCCGTAACATTGTAGCTTATGACATTTTATATCGGTTACACCTTTCCCGGCATTTTTTTTCTTGCCGCAAAAGGTCATGGTTTTTACTCCCCTCTCCCGCCAATGAAATTTTCCTTTCCCGCATTTTCGTTCTCTCCTCAAGAAATTCCCATCGCCCTCTCCCTCTGCTCACTCATTTCTCTCTCACGCCTCCATCGCCCTCTCCAGAGCCCATCTTCTCTATCTCTCCATCCCTCTCCACTGCACGACGACCACAGCAACATCGCTAAGAGCTCGCAGCAGCCCTGGACGCCTTCATCTTCCTCCTCGTGCCGCGGACCTGTCCCCTGCACCAGGTACACCCCTCCCTCTTCCCGCACTCACGCACCATTCCTCCTTTCCTCTCTCTTTTTTCTATGTTCTCTCTCTCTCTCCCTCGTTCCCCATCACTCTATTTCCTCTCTGTCTGCTCTTCTCCCTCCCTTCCTCTCATCTTCCTCCCCTGTCTCCCCTCGCCTACGCTTGCTGCAGCGCCCACCTGCACACCACTCCCTCGCTCCCTCGGTTCTCTCTCTCTCTCTCTCTCTCTCTCTCTCTCCCTCCCTCTCCCTCCCTCCCTCCCTCTCTTCCCTTCCTCCCCTATTCCTCTCCCTCTCCCCTGCTTCCTCCTCTATTCCGCCCTGCGCCCACCTGCGCACCACTTCCTCCACTACGTCAAAACCGGCTAACAGTGACACAAATAAGGCAGACAAAACAATTTTTTTGGACTGTGGCATTTTTTGACACGTATTTTCATCAACCACAGCTGCTCTCTGTGGTTGTTTTCGTAAAAAAAAAGACCTAAAAAGTGTACCCTGTTATTCCTCTCCCGCCCTCTCCGTTTCCCTCCCACCCTCTGCTCTCTTTACGGTTTTAGGTTTTTTTATCTATTGGAATAGATTGAAATAGCGATTTTAGGGATTTCTTGCTACATTGATCGGGCTTGTGTCGGCAGGTTTCCTTCACTAAAAAGGTTTGAGCTTTTGGCACCAGAGTTGAAGACTTCGAACCAAAATTTATGGTTCATGATTGCATAAGAGAGTTGTTGGGTTTTGTATGTATGGGGAGGAGAATACAAGATGCCCTCGCAACGATGTGTAGATTTGAGAAATTAACAGGAGTGAAGTACGCAGAGAGAAGGACAGAAGCTTGAAATGGGTTTGAAGTCGCTGGCTGAGATGAGGGGCGAGAAATCGAAGGGTTTGGTGGTGTTTCGACCATGGATGAAGCTGTGGATGATCCGAGCCACCACAACGGTGTTGCTATGGATGTGTGTCGTGCACCTCATGGCATTGGGAAAGATGTGGGGCCCATGGGTGCTGAAAGGTTGGCCGTTGTGTTTTACATCGTCCGATTCACCGATGGAATTGAAGTCATCTTCTTCAGTTGCACAGAGAATTGCTCTTCCTCCAAAGAGTAGGTTATCCAAATTCCCATCCTTGTCTTTTGATTTTCTGGTTTGGGATGTGGATATTTCAGCTTTTGGAAGTAAACCCTGAACTTATTTCTATTCCTTAAAGATATATGATTCCAATTTGTTTGAATGTTTGATGGTGTTATCACTCACAATCTGTATATTTCAAGTCTGTTTCCACTTTATTGTTTGTTTGTTCTTTAAATCTATGTTTGGGTTTTGAATGCTGCTGCCCCATTTGGTGCAAATATCCAATTTAGTTTTGATGTTGGCAATTTTAAACTTGTTGAATGATGAAAAATCGAGAAAATTCATTGCACTCTTGGTACTTGTGTACTGATGGGTAATGATGTTTCAGGCGCTCATATGGTCTGATAAAGAGTGACTTTGAAGTTGGATTTATACCCCATCTATGAGTGTGTTTTTCGGGATCTTTGTTCTCCATTGCTATAGGAACGTGTTGTGGGAATTGCTAATCTCCCCCATCCATGAGCTTTCTAGCCTTTGTTGGGTCCTATTTTGGAATATCTCTAGTCTCTGCGGACGAAAGCGTGTTGCAGAAAGGGTGTTTCATAATCATTTTAGTTCTTTGATTTGTGCCTTGAACTAATCCAGTTTTTTAAGCCACATGTAACAAAACCAATGCTTTCACACTAAATTTTACACCATTCCAGACATTATCCATTGTTAGATTTTGTTAAAAGAAAAGACATTTAGCCATAAACTTTAGGACTTAAAACTAAAGCCTTGAATCATTTGATCGGTCTAGTATCACATATTCCCTCTTTTCCACTTCCAAACCTTTTCATCGTAGTGCCTGCCTTGATTGTCATGCATCAATGTGGGCTCCACTTAGAGGGAGACTATGTAGATTTTTATAGTCACGCTTATGTATGTGTGTATATGATCCTACTATTCATAATGCAAATTTGGTGCTAAATATGATTATAAGGAGACATTGCTTAAAGTTTTCAAAACAACAAAGGAAAAGGAGACGTCATTGCTCGAAATGGATAAAAAGTTCAAATGTTTTATTTAGATCACAGGCATAGAATGTTCATGTGCAGTCTATGTTTGGAAGGAAGAAAGGTATGTCTTGTTTACCAGCTAGAATACAATTGACTCTGGATGGCACATGATGTTTCCTACTAACTTTAATCCATACGAGGCTTATCCTGATTAAAAAAAAAAACATATTTAGTATCTTGCTAGTTTTGTATTTAAAGATGGAACAGTGTCATTCTTTTTTTAAAGGATGCTCTTTTTGTTGATAATGTTTCTTTGATGTATTGAAAGCTACGAAAAAGTTTCTGTTTTATTTCCTTTCAAAGAAGACTGTTCTAATGTCTGAACTTCTAGCGGCTGCTATAAGCTGAAATCTGTACCATATGTCATATGAAAGAATTCTTTTTTGTTTGTGTTGTCAGTCTTTGGTAAAGTAGGCTTTATTAGGGGAAGTGGTTCTGGTCACTGGGAGAGGTAAGAGAAGTTTGTTGAAAGGATCAAATATAGAGTATGATCTGGTACCATGGTTTTTATTTTTTATTTTTGGATGCATATGTGGTGCAGTAATCAGGTTTTATGTTCCCTCTATAACATTTTGTTACTCTTAGGGATGGAGGCTTTTGATGTAGTGGGGGACCATGTGGTTTGGTCTCTGATTGTCTGCCAAAGCTCGAATGATGCTGAACCAGGCTCTTCAGATAAGACATTGTAGTTCTAATTGCTGTTTTCACAGAAAATTGAGAAATGAATACTCGGTTTTTGTCTCCCCATCCAAAAGGTACATTCTCTCCTAAATCTATTTGTGGGAGTCTGTTTTGTGGCCTGAATATGGCTAGTACTCTCAGCTACATTTTGAGGATTGAAGGCTGAAGCCCCACCAAGAATCCTAGTTTTTTGTTTACACAATCCTACTGTTGTTACACAAGTGACATTACATATTTATGAATGTGTGAGTTGTGTGCTTAACGCTAAGAAGATGTGAACTACCCTATGATCTATTGCCCTTTTGGAAGGTTTGGCTGTGGTTTTATTGTGTTTCTTTGTTAAGTAAAATTCTCATGGAACTGTTTGGGTGCTTATTTGCTTAGGTACTCAGTTTATGAATGTGTCAGGGTATGATTTGGTACTTTTGTTGGGTAGTTGTAGTTAGGATGGAGTTGAAATTGTAAAAGCTATTGGTGTATTTTGTAGCTGGTATGGTTGTCTTGATAATGGATATATCTTGTCTTCTTCCTCTGTTACATGGTTATGTTCTCATGTAGGAGGCTAAAGTTAATTCTTGATGGGAGCTTTCTGTAGAAAGTAATGATGCATGGGGATGAGGTTGAAAATTGAGTGCAGGGTCATCTAAACTAGATGTAATGGGGTTTATAATTGAAGGATGCTTGATTAATGATTTGTTTTCTTGGGCATCATGTACCAAAAGTGTTCACTTGGTGAGTAGCTGATCTGATTGCATATATTATTGATAGACTAGCTAAATAAGGTGTTTATGTTCTCTTTAGCATTAAAAGTTAGTCTCCCTTTAAAAAAAATAAAAAAATTACATGTGTACATGAAATTAGGGCTGAGATGACAGCTCTAACCCGACATGTTATCTAACAGTGTGTTCAAAGGTTTTCATTGATCCTTTTCAGTTCTTGGTTGGATTCGGATTGACTTTTTAGCCCCTGTTGACTTGAAAACTCTACTTGACAGCTCAGGATTGACAGTCCTGTTTAATAGACGGGTTGGGTGGGTGCCTGGGGCAAGTACATGTTACAGATAATAGTAAATCTGATCTGAATCTGTCCCAACACATTGCCAAACCGAGTAAAAGTTCAAATGTAGTTTGGGTCTTGGACTGGAGGATTTAATTTTAATGTTGATGGGAGTTTCAGAGGCAACCGGGTCCATCATGGTACAATTAAGAACCACCAAGGTCATATATGAGAGAGAGAGGTCTATTTTTTTTCGTGTTATAAATACAGAAGCTTTTGTTGACACGTATCTTTTGCAACATGAAAAGTTCCTCTTATGAGGACTACCAGAATGAATTACTAGTTCTATTTAACCAATCAGACAATATAGAACTAGCTATCTACCAATCACACACCACAAGAAGGTAGACACAATATTTAACGTGGAAACCCTATCCAGGGAGAAAATCACGAACCAGAAATCAAGAGTTCACGAACAGTTGCAAGATATACTCACTAGCTCCTTTACCTCAGTCTGTACCTCGACCTAAGGACTGTAGTTATTCTTGTAAAGAATCCACTGACACGACATCCACAGCGCCCCGTTCTCCTTACTTGATCTCCTCACACCTTGTCAACCAAGATGATCAATCTTCTACAAAAAAGTAGAAGCAACAATAACCTTCTAGAGCAGCTCTTTAGAATAATCCCTCAATGGCTCTAGAGAATTAACTCTCTTTAAGACATCTCTGACTCAGATCAATGAGAGTTGTGTGTATTTCTTATCTAGGGTTGAGAGAAACACCCTATAAATAGCCCCAAATTCGTGCCTAAGACTTAGTGCACAAGTAGGACTCAAACTGGGAAAGACAGTCTCAAAAGGAAACAAAATCGTATCAGAATAGGAGACTTCCCGTTTCTGCGCACCTTGTCCGATCGATCTGACTGACAAAATAATTGTACGCCTTTTCTGACCGATCGATCGGTCTGAGGCTCCGATCGATCGACCTGAGGGAATTTTGCCTGGTCTTCTTTTCTTCTATTCTTCACTTCAGCTCTTCTAACGACACATCCACATTCCATTCTAAAATAAATTAGAAAATACAACTCAATGGACTCAGAGTTTTGTCCAACCCATGAATTAGCCAACAAAAATACTAACACAACCATATGATATGAGCGAAACTATGATGCGTGAACTACCTTTTTGGAGAATGTAGTTGCTGCAGAGATATTGCTACCTCCATGATTTGGAGTGACTAGTAGAGATATTACCATCTCTGCTGAATTGCATGTCTGCATTAAGTGTGTTGCATCATAGAGAATTCATCCATTATCATCATCTGCTCTAACCAATTCTTGGCACGGTGGGGGTAGGAGGCCCAGTTTGGTTTGACAAGAATTTTTGGTCAGCTACCTGCCTGACAGTAACCCTCCTAATATATGGCAGCAGGACAGTCTGTTGCAGGACAACTGAATGGGACAACAGTATAGGGTGTATGAGGTGCCATGCAATGCTTACTGACTGTTTGCTTGGGGAAAAGGACCACCAAATAGGGGCTGTAAAAGAGAGCCTAACCCTAAGATACTTAGGACATGAAAATGCTTAACATTGTGTCTCATAAATTTTTGAGTTTCATTTAAATGTAAATAATTTTTTGAATTAAGTTTCTTTTATAACAAATTTTTTAATTAAGTTTTCAGCAGTTCAATGTTTTTATGGACATATTAATATAAGATATCCCAAATGTGGCATTTGTCTCTTAGTGGAGGTTTGAGAACAAAGTCCTCACCTAGCTGCTTTAAAAGGATGTTGGCATTGTTCCACCAATGGGCAACTCCACGTAAGCCGCATCTCTGTACTATTCTGTGGCTGATGGTGGTTTAATGTGTGGTTGTCTATCATGGCAAATATTCTTTGAGGAGGTTAGGAGAATTTTTTGTTCTTCAGATCTGTTGAATCATCTTTTCCCCTTCTATCAGTAGGAGAATGGATTGATCTTGCAAGCTCTTTCATTCATTCTCTTCTCCTAGCTCTTCCTAAAATGAGGTCTCAAACAGACTTTCAATTTCCATGCTTAGCTTTTTTTATCTGTCTTTTCTTTCCTTATCTCTCCACTACAAGTTTTTCCATCTGTCATTTTACATTTGCGGAGACCTCAAATGCTGCAGTATCTTATGAAATTAACCTAAGATGCTCTTTTAACCTTTGTGATGCTCTTTGGACAACTAAACTATAATAGAAGTTGGATCCACAAAAGGAAGAAACCTGGAGTCTCTCTTATACCAAATTTGTGGAGGTTTGAGGAGAGAGATCTCAAAGACTTTGGAGTCTTCATAAAAGGAGAATCCAAAGAATCAGCACACAAGGGAATAGAGGATTCATCACTAATAGTCTAGTCCACATGAAACAGGATACATTTTTTTAACTGTAAAAAGAAGTCTGGGTGTCCTACTTTGTTTGTGTCTAAGTCCTTTATTCAATTACTTCTGAAGCCTCCAACTAACAAGACACAAACTATGACTCTAAATTGAGAAGTCTTAGGCTAAGACTCTTTTTTCTTTGTGCCTTGGGCCATCTCTTTTAGTTGACAGTCAGTTTGGCTGCATTGATTTTATTTTGAGAATTTTACATGTATTTGGTATGCATCAAATATTCTGTTTGTTGACAATTACATAGTCATTTTGCAAATCATTTGCTTCGATTTTTCCTAGAAAGTCATACTTTTGCTTAATATATTTTCTTTTTTTACCCACAATGATTACTACTTACCATTCAAACAAAAAAAAAAAAGAAAAGAAAAAGAAAAAGAAATGATTAGTACTACTTATTACAGGTCTTTTACTACTTGGTAGAACTTAATGATTCATTGTTATATGCTTTGGGCACTGGACCTCTTTTTGATGTTTTGGAAGACTCTGATTATGTTCATACTCTTCTTGGTAAGGAGTGAATATGGTGTAGACCTGTGTATGCTTACTCTGAAGTAGTTATGTTTCTTAATGAATAACACAATTTCGTGAAATTTGTCTTCACTAGTCAAAGCTATTGATGAATATGCTAGTCTAAAGTTCAAAGCAGTAGTGTCAAATGAAGTAGCAACAGAGGTGGATCCTAGACTGGAGGCCGTTGTGGAAAGGATACTAGATAAGTATGTTATTTAGTGTTACTCCTCTCTTTATTTGTATTTGCATTTATTTAAAGATAAAAGACCTTATCTCTTGCTTTCTGCAGGTGTATTTCTGATGGAAGATATCAACAAGCTCTGGGTAGAGTGTAGAAGTCGGATAAGCTCAAACAAGCAATTATCAGGTTTGATTCCAATTCTGTCTTTTATTCATCTTTTTTTTTTCCAATCTCATCTCATTTGATTGAATTATTATTCTTCTTATTTGATTTATGAATTCTTCTTTCTACTATGTTGTTTTCTTTATTTCCTTTTGATTTCATGATCCACCCATGCTGGAAACCATAGACTTTGTGTATTTACTCTTCCTCTTCAAGCTGGTAGTATTGGTTTTTTTTTTTTTTTGACTTGTTGAGATTTTGGGTAATTAAAGTTCTTTGGAAATGAATAGAATCCATTGATCTAGTGTTGAGTTGATGGATGTAGAATTCTCACCATAGTTTAGATTTTAATTTGGGCGAGGAAGAAGATGTGGTTTGATTGAATGTTAAGTTTTGGATTTGTGAATGCTAGAACTTCATTACCTGTTTGGTTTGCTTTGAATTTGGACTGGATTCTGTTGGGGTTAGTTTGAATGGTTCCCTGAATATCATGCAGGAGTGTTCCCTTTTTCTTTTTTTTGGCCTTTCTTAATGAGGCATTGTAGTTATAGTAGTCTGACATGTTGATTTGCTAGCTATATATGTTGTGGTGAGGATGCTTGTTTTTCATTCTACTTCTACTTGGAAGAACTGGGTTGGCTTGTGTGTGACATCAATTGCCTATTTAATCCCCTACCAACAACTTGCCAGAATGGCGGCTCTAGCTTATGCGGATAATGGAGAGCTTTTTGATGGTGGGGTCTGATATGAGCACTGGTGGAGTTTGTGGGTATGTGTATCTGAGTTCAATTAGTTGCATGCCTTTTGTTATGTCTTTTAGGAAGAGGTTCATTATGCAGCTTTTGACATTATAATTCATAGTTTGCGTGAACTGCTTATTCATTTTTGACACAGTTCTTAACCAAAGAACAACAGAAGTTGCCACCAATTCAGTTGTTTTGCAACTTTGGGGTACTTGAGGCTAAATTTTCATTCGAGTGCAATGGTTTGGAAACTTCCTGTTTTGGTGATGACTCATGAAAGGGTCAGATTTGTGAGGGGTCAGCACCCAACTGTATTGGTTCAGGATTATTCTTGACTGCATCACCTTACTTTGTTCTGTCTTGTTTGGAATACATTTCAGTTGCTTATTGAAAAATATGATTTTTTAGGATTGTACATCCATGATGTGGCTAATGAATTTGATGGTCTGGATCAATGAACCTTGTGTGCTACAAGCAACTTGTATGGAACGGGTGCATCGTACTCAGAACTGTAATTCTTTGTGTATAATGTTAGAAAAAATTGGCTGAGAAGATATAGGCTTCTAGTGTAATCACAATTTTAGCTGAGATGATATTGGCTTTTAGTTTAATCTCAATTTTAGTTGTTGGTTTTGTTTCTGTTTTACTTGTGGCAAATTTATGCTGCTTTCTATTGCCAATGCACCTAAGATATATTTCCATTTGATTTAGTGGCAGTTACCTCCAGTTGATAAGTAGTTTGACAATGATGTACTTGTTTATGCAATACTGATGACTTGATGAGTTGATTTACATGTTACTTGGATTTTTAAACCTTACTTTCACTTTTTCTTTAATTATTTGGGGTGGTGAAGTTATGTGCTACCTAATATTGGAGTAACGATTCTGTCAAATTTTGTTTGTTTGTACAGATTTTGCTAATAAGTATTGAAATAACACAATTTTAGTTCCAACTTCATGGGTATCTTTCTCGGGATTTTTTTTTGTGGTTCACTTTTGTTGTATTAAGAACAATTACTAAGGCCTTTGTTTCTAAAATTGTATTGGTAACGTTGATATGTTGAAATACTGATTTCGTTTCTTCACTTTAGGTTGAAAGAGAACTACAAAGTTTAATATATTTCATTCATGTATGGGCACAACTGTTTTGTATTGGTTGAATTTAGTTTCAATTTAACAGGATATTAATGGTTTACATTCATTTTCTAAAAAAAAAAAAACACAATCACGGCACGCGATGCACGCCATATATTAGATCTTTCCAATCCTTTTGCGGCCCTCTTTGGACGCCGTAAATTTGTTCTAGAAACCCATTTACGGCATACGCTTATACGCCGTAACAACGATTTACAAAATTAATTTACGGCGTGCGCGTGCACGTCATTATTATATATTCTAATACGTTTTTACGGTGTGTCATGTGCATCGGAAGCTAAAAGTAACCAACTCTTTAACGGCCTCCCAACGCGTTGTAAAAGACCTTCATTAACGGCATTTGTTTAGCACCGTGAATATGTTTGGAAAGTCATAACAAACCTCACTTACGACGTGCATTTGAGTATGTTATGGCCAGTAAATGCGCGTCGTTAATACACATACCCTTTTACGGCTGGAGCTTTTACGGCTCCATACTTTGCGCTGTGAAACATGGTTTACGGCGTAAAATGCGCGCCGTAAAAACCCTGTTTTGGTGTAGTGGTGTTTGACCTACTCTTTGGTACTCAGGTCTCGTTGTTGGTTATCCCGAGGAGGAGCATGAGTAGGCGGTCGGAGAACTGCAACAGTTAGTTGAGTGGCTTATTGATGATGTCGTTTAGACGTTGGTTTGCTAGAGAGAGATAACATTTTGGGAGAACTTTTAACCATTCTTTTGGGGATTGGTATTTTGTTCATATTGGCTTTTATTTTTGGGAATGTAATTAAGTTATCTTTGTATAAATTTTAACTTACTTTTGGGTAACATACTAATGATCATTGCTCATCTTGATACAATACTATACTTATGCTATTGGCTTTATGATTTGAGATGGATTGAATATTTGATTTGTTACACGCTTCCGCATTTAATAGAAATGTTCATATATGGTTGTGATATCCTCACCGCGGACACCTGTGGGAAATTAAATAAATGTATGGCATTAAACCAAATGTGGTTCATCATCATTTACTCACCACACTATTATTATCACCATTATTGTCCCGATCCCGGATTAGGCCTTCGGGCCCGGTCCAGGGTCGCGACAGACTGGTATCAGAGCGAGACATGTTTCAAGCAATTAAAAGAAACTAGAAATCCTAAAGACGTGGCGAGGATTCATTAGATCTTTTGTTAGCTAGAATCGTGTGAGCAATGTGTGACCCTTTATTTAATTGCTATGTGCTAACAATTTGTTTTGCAGCATCATGCCACCTCGTAAGCGACTGATAAATGGCAACCCTTCTATAAGCAATAGTGATCATATAGGGCCACTTGAAGAGGATAGGGCTGATAACAACATGCCAAATCAATTCCAACAAATGATGCATGCAATGCCTGACCAACAGTGTCAGGCCAACGAGAATCAAGCTATATTGCAAGAGCAAATGCTTAAGAGAGAGGAAGATCATGCAAGAGAATCGACAAAAATGCAGAGGCAGCTGTTAGTGGTATTGTAGAGAAGGCCCGAACCGGTTCAACCCCAACCTGCTATTGTCATCAATTAGAGACAACATGACCCAAATGCATTATTTGAGCGGTTTCAGAAGAGGGTTCCGAAAGACTTTCTTAGGATAGAAGATCCATTAGCTGCAGATGACTGGCTAGAGCATACCGAGAACATCTTCGAGACTTTCTAATGCACAGGGGGAGAAAGAGTAAAACTAGCATCATCTCTCTTTAGCGGTACAACGAATAGATGGTGGAAGACAGTTAGGGAGGAATACAGGACTATGGCTGATTAGAGGTTTGGGCAAACTTTAAGAGGCAGTTCCATGATAAGTATGTACCCGCCCACATCAAGAGACAGAAGGCAATAGAATTCTAGCAGCTTGTGCAAGGAAGTATGACGGTCCTCGAATACCACACTAAGTTCGAGAGATTGTCTAGATATGCTCCGAAATTGGTGGATACGGTGGGGAAGAAAATTGCAAAGTTCCTAGAGGGACTTAACCCTTTCATTGAGAGAGATGCTACCGGAGTAGTGCTGCCTACAACTTTCGATGAAGCTGTCAAGAGGGCTTATAAGTTTGAGAACTTTCACAACAAGATCCTTAGAGTCCAAGGCAAGGGACAAGCTCATCAGCAGAACTACCAGCTGAAGAGTCAATAGAACAAAAGACAGAGGCCAGAACAGAATGCTCAGGATCCCCTAGTTTGCACCCACTGTGGGAAGAACCATGAGAGTGTACAGTGCCACACACTCACAGGAGCATGTTTCAGATGTGGTTTCATGACCCATCAGATGGAACATTGTCCAAGGCAGAATAGAACGAATCAGCAGTAGTAGCAAGGGGCACAGCGTCCACAGCACCACAAAATGCAATCATTGTCCAGAATTAGGCAAGGCCACTACAGCAACAAGCACCACAACAGCAGCAGCATAGACCACAACAACAACAACAGGCTCGTCAGTAGGGACAGAACCAAATAGGCCACAACATCGAGGAAAAATTTATGCGGTCAATAGAGCTAATGCAGAGGCAGTGGGAAATATAGTGGAAGGTACACTTCTTGTTTGTGGGATAAAAGCTAGGATTTTATTTGACCCTGGCTTTACACATTCATTCTTATCCTGTGAATTTTCTAAGTTGATTGATATGCATGTTAGAGAACTTGAGTTCATTTTGACTGTGGCAACCCCAGTAGGCAAACAAGTTATTTGTAGAACTTTTTACCCTAGTTCCACAGTTCAGATAGGAGAAGTGGTTTTAACTGCATATCTCATTCTATTAGAGATGTTTGATTTTGTTGTCATCCTAGGGATGGATTGGTTGGCAGGATACCATGCCACAATGGATTGTTTCCATAAGGCTCTGACTTTCAAGTTAGATGAGACACCAACAGGGTTGTTGTTTCAGGGAAAGAGGAGAAATCCTAGTGCAGGGTTCATCTCAACATTGAAGGCTGATAGACTATTGAAAAGTGGTTGTGAAGCATATTTGGCATTTATCACGGAGGATGAACGGTCCCAAGGGGTGAAGGAGATCCCAATTGTTTGGGAATTCCCTGATGTTTTTCCGGAGGAGATCCCATGTTTACCACCCATCAGAGAGATTGATTTCACTATCGAGTTGTTACCAAGGACTGCTCCGATATCTATTGCACCATATAGAATGGCTCCGACAGAATTGGGAGAATTGAAGACTCAGTTGCAATAATTGTTAGACAAAGGTTTTGTGAGATCAAGTATTTCACCATGGGGAGCTCCAGTCTTGTTTGTCAAGAAAAAGGATGGTTTGATGAGAATGTGTATAGATTACAGAAGATTGAATCAAGTGACCATAAAAAACAAGTATCCATTACCGAGAATAGATGAATTGTTTGATCAATTGCAAGGTGCATCATACTTTTCAAAGAATGATTTGAGATCCGGTTATCATCTGCTGAGGGTCAGAGAATCATATGTGTTGAAAACAACTCTCCGGACAAGATATGGCCACTATGAATTTCTAGTGATGGCATTTGGGTTGACTAATGCACCGGCAGTGTTCATGGCGTTGATGAACTAGATATTTACAGAGTATCTAGATCAGTTTGTTGTAGTATTCATAGATGACATTTTGGTCTACTCCAAGAGTAGAGAAGAGCATGAAGAGCACTTGAGGATAGCATTGCAACTCTTGAGAGAGAATCAACTGTATGTGAAGCTCAACAAGTGTGAATTTTGGTTGGAGCAAGTAGCATTTTTGGGGTACATCATCTCCAAAGAAGGATTATCAGTGGATCCGTCCAAGATTGAAGCAGTTATGAGTTCGGAAAGACCGAAAAATGCTTCAGAAATTAGAAGCTTTCTGGGATTGGCAGGTTATTACAGGAGGTTTGTGCATGGATTCTCGTTGATTGCGTCACCTTTGACGAAGTTGATAAGGAAGAATGTGCTATATATGTGGATAGATCAGTGTGAAGATAGTTTTCAAGAGTTGAAGAAGAGATTGACTACATCACCAGTCCTTACTTTACCATCCGGAAGCGGTGGTTTTACCGTTTTTATCGATGCTTCGAATGTTGGACTGGGTTGTGTGTTGATACAAGAAGGAAAAGTGATTGCATACGGATCCCAACAGTTAAAAGATCACGAGAAGAACTATGCCACCCATGACCTTGATTAGCAGTGGTCGTCTTTGCATTGAAAATGTGGAGACATTACCTCTGCGGAGAGAAGTTCGAAGTCCACTCTGATCACCACAGCTTACAATATTTATTTTCTCAGAAGGAATTAAACATGAGGCAGAGGAGATGGATGGAATATATAAAGGACTATGATTTTCCAATCAAGTATCATCTGGGGAAAGCCAATGTAGTTGCCAATGCCTCGAGCAGAAAATCAGTAGGCTAGGCAAACCTAAGTGGTACTTGTATCTTTGAGCAATTTGAAGAATTGATTATAGACCTGTAGCCACTAAGGAAGGATGTTTTGTTAGTTTACATGAGGGTGTCCGAGCCTTCTTTCATTCAGAAGATCAAGGATAGTTAGTTGCAAAATCCAGAGTTGGCCAGGATTTCAGAGCATATAGCAGACCGTCTCAATTTCCGTATTGTTGATGGAGTTTTGTACTACCGTGACCATCTATGCCTGCCTAACATTGAAGATTTGAGGAATGACATTATGACCGAAGCTCACAGTACGAAGTACTCTATGCATCCAGGCAGCACGAAGATGTATCAGAATTTGAAGGGCGGATTTTGGTGGAACAATATGAAGAGAGCGATTGCAGCATTTGTTTCATATTGCATGACTTGCCAGTTGATAAAGGCAGAACATCAGAGGCCTTCAGGATTGTTACAACCGTTAAAGATCTCAGAATGAAAGTGTGAGCACATTATCATGGACTTTATTTCGGGACTACCGAGGACTGACAAGGGCAACGATGCGATATGGGTCATTGTGGACCATCTCACCAAGTCAGCTCGTTTTATTCCTATGAGAACGGGGAAGAAGATGCACATGCTACCTTTGGTAGAGTTGTTTGTCAACGAGATTGTCAGTCAACATCGACAACCAGTTTCTATCACTTCTGACAGAGACAGTAGATTCGTCTCAAGGTTCTGGAAGACATTGCATGAGTCTATGGGTATGAAACTACAGTTTAGCATGGCTTATCACCCGCAGACAAACGGCCAATCAGAGAGGACTATTCAAACTCTTGAGGATATGCTCTGTGCTTGTATGGCAGAAGGAGTAAGACACCGGTTTGTTGGGAAGAGGTCGGAATTCGCAGTTTCCATGGACCGACCATAGTGAGTGAAACCAGCGACAAAGTGAAGTTGATACATATGATGCTTTGATTCTTTTGGCTTGGCTTGGACTTCAGATTTTTAGAGAATAAAGACCAAGGGGAGGTCCTATATCCAATAATAAAAAGAAAAAAAAAAGAGTAGACGAGCTGAAAATTTGCGTCTAGGCCATGTTGGATAGAAAGAGTGGGTCTTGAGGGCGGTGGCCCCCCTTGAGGGACTTTAATCACCTTGTGGTGTTTGTTGCTGTGGAGTTTCTTCAAGGTAGCAGAGCTTCTTTGCACAGTGTCTGGACTTTGGAGATTTTTCTTCTTGGATTTCTCTCTCATTGTCTCTGTGTGGATGTGTCTCTGTGTGCACGTGTGGATGCGTTCTTCTTGGAATGACCCCCCTTTTATAGTCTTTTGATAGCCATGGTATGGGTTTATGAGCATTGATGGTATTGATGTTTCATGATGGGAGGAGTTACAAAGTTTTATTTCATGAATTTGTAACTCCTTTTTCTTGGCTTTTGATTGGCCGATGAATAATGATGGGCATTTAATCGCCATTAAACTCCATGATGAGAGGAGTTTCATGATTTATTGTCATGATTGCTTTTACTTATAACTCCTTTTTTCCTTAATTCTGATTGGGCCGCCCAAAATAATGAGTTAATGATTGCATTAACTTGTCATGAAACAGGTCATTTAACTGCATTAAGTGGATGCCAGGGCGCTTGAAGAGTCGTGGACCGTACCGCTTTTTTTTTTGGAATTCTTCTTGTGATGATCGCCAAGGGATCCACATGCTGTTTGATGTCAGATGGCGATGCAACTTTAGACATTAATTGATATCAGTGGGCCAGTAACATCTGTCCTGTCGACTTCTCGATCGGTCGGACAGAAAGTGCACTTTCTTGGTTGGCGATTTTGAAGCGTGCAATGATGATCTCATGCTCTCGATGGTAGATTCAAGAAGTTGGTGAAGATCGACTGATTTCGAGCACCAAAAATCAGATTTTTGGAAAACATCGGGGCCAAAATCCTTGAAACGCGAAAAGGGTCGAAAAATGGCCCTATCATCGGAAATCTGGTGACCCGGATTTCTAGGGTCACAGCATCAGGACGTTTTCCCCTTTTGGTCGTAGTTTTTCGGCCTTTTCTGATCTTTTCTGATTTTTTTTCTCCTGTATTTTTCTTGATATTTTTCCTCATTTATTGTCTTGATTCTCCTGAAGAAAACCTGGCTAGAAGCTGTGTAAATCGGAGCACGAAGTTTCTTATTTTCTGAAAAAGCCGAAGACTTTGTTGCCGATTTTCCTTTAGATGTCAAAACTAGGTTAAACAATGTCGGAATGACTTGAAATTTGACGTGTTGGCCTTTGGAGCATGTTGAAGCCACCCGTGTGCTCTGTTTGATGAGTGATAGTCTCGGTGGTTCTCGTCGCTGAGAGGCTTGATTTTATTGCTCAAGGGTTGATGGAGAGTCAAACGCTGTCGGTTTGATTTGAAAATTGACACGGAGCCTTTTGGAGGTATTTTGGGACCATCCGTAGGCTCTGATTGAAGTGTTGATCTTTTTGACACTGTCGCCGTCGGGAGACTTGACTTTGCTGCGGTTGTTTCCCTTTTGGGCCAAATGATGTTAGAATGGCCTGAAACTTGATGTAGAGCCTCGTAGCGACATTTTGAGGCCAACTGTATGCTCTGTTTTGTGTGTCAAGGTCTCTGGCTTCACCGTCGCTGGGAGCTCCTACTCAGCTGCTGGAGGAGTGATGTTAGGCCAAATGATGTTAAAATGACCCAAAATTTCAGGTGTACTCCTATTTTGGCTGTTTTGAAGAATCTTGCAACTTCTGTTTGGTTCTGACAAGGTTTGATAGTTGAAGTGGCATTGCCTGCTTGTAGTAGGATGTGGCTTCATGTAGCTTTCGATGTCGAAGAGGCAAAGTGACATATTTGGTGTCAACAACCTGAAGTCATACAATAATAGCAGAATTCATACAACTCTAGGCACATTTGGATATCAACAATGAATAATAAATCTCAATAAATGTTAAAGTCACACGAGGCATAAATAAAACTAAACAAAGGAGTTAGTTAATTACAATGGCCATCCTAATAATCAAGGCCATCAACCAACGTAGAGTCAATGAAATAGTAGTTGAACGAGAGATAATAAAGAATAAAAGAATCTAAATCGATCCCATGTATATCTCTCTCCCATGCCGGGAATGATGACACTACTTTACGTCATCGACATGCCAATCTCGTTCCTCCTCTACAGGTTGAGGTTCTCCTCAGCGGCCTACTCATCATAGTAGTAATCATTTGAGGGTTCTACACACCAAGGAATAGAGTCAACGACGTGTTGAGCAATAGATAAGCAATATATATTAAACATGGTATGCAACAAGGATACGAATAATGACAAGTATAATAATCATGTGAATACAAGGAACAAAACTAGGCGTAAAGTAAGAGTAATAATAAATAGAAACAAAGACATGAATCCTAAAATGATATAGTAATAACCACTATCTAAACAATGATATGAAAATGTCAAGAGGGAGACTCCGAGGATGTCCTAGCCAACTCCCAGGATATCAGTAATAATCTAATCAGACTACTGATACAAAAGTCAGGCTCCAGTGGGATCCTAGCTCCCGATCTTGGGAATAGCAGCACGGTCCTCGCCCATTCCCAGCTATTCAACCCCATGGACGCTGTCCTACGCCGACTGTCCATGCCAATGTTCGAGTAGCCGGCCCATTTATGAAACCCCAAACTGCAGATGGCCATAACATGCAAATGATAATGAAGTGGTGTTGACATGAGAAATACCAAGACAAAGTTTGCCTAGTTCAATGCACAAAACATGATCATAGGGATTATCTCATTCAAGACGATATAAGACAAGTTAACCACATGATAATCCCTTCTATGCTAGCCAGTCGTGTTTGTCAAATACATGACTCACGGTTCCCAAGATACACTTTAAGTTAGGCCCAAGTCCTAATTCTACAGAAATTATGTTTCATGGTTAGTTAGGTGTTTTATACCAAGAGAGTGTACAAGTGCAAGGGACAATAACAACGGATACAATTGACAAGTCACGGAAGAATTTACAATCCAAACCTAGGCAAGTGGTGTCATCCCTGTACCCCATGCGTTCTAACGGAGTACATGTGGAAATTGGATCAACGATGCTTTTAGGGAAATCCCTTGGTATACTATCATGTTAAGCATTGTTTGATTCAATTCTACATGCATTTGGTTACACCACGTGCAATAATCGAATTCTAGACAACCCATCGAACGCACACCAAGCCACGTGCTTCGATTTCAATCCATATTAATGGTCAGGTGAAAGTAAGTACATAGTTTCCAACATCTAAGGCCCAAACCTAGGTTAACAGTCTCATTAACAATACAACATGCATTGTATCATTAATCCGGTAATCACCTCACTTCCCAACCTCCGGTCATGATGAAACTAAAACCATTAGATTCTACATCTCAAGGGCTTTCCAACGATATATTATGTGTAGAAATCCAACGGATGGATTAAGATTTACAAGGCACCAAAGTTTTTAGGTTCAGTGTTCCTGCACCCTCTGATCGATCGGACATGAGGTTCGATCGATTGACACTAAACACCATCCAATTAGCACCCTATCCGATTGATCTGATTGAGTGACCGATAGATCAGTACTGGGCACCTCCCAATTAGCTGCAGGTTTTCCTTGTCTGATCGACTGGACCTTCGGATGACTTGCACTTAACTCGGCATATCCTTTGTCCGACCGATCGATTGGACAGTGGACCTGAACCCCGAAATTGGGTTTTCTTCTTCTTTTCCTCTGGCCAATCCATGGCTAATCTACATAAAATGAGCCACCATGCTCCCCTAATAATCACATTCATCATATAAAATCCATTCTAGCGGGTTAAAACATAAAAGGGTACCGATTTGACACTTAATCCAATCCATACCACAAATCTAACCTAACATGTCAAATCCAAAATCAATATCAAGAACAAGCTTGGAATTAGGGCATTCTAAGAAGAAATCATTGAAATCAATAAAGGAACATACACACATGCATAAATATAATTTGCAAATCTACTTGCCTCAACCAAGAGGGAGATTGAAAATTCGGAAAACTAGAGGAGAAACCTTCTACCTCGAAACTCACACGAATCCAACCCACTCAAACACAACCTAGAACAGAAAGGAGAAGGAAAAAAAAGGAAAAGATCAAGAACAACCTAAATCTAACCAAAAGAAAAGACAATAAGAAAAGTTGATGATGGGAAAAGGCTTACCAACTAGTACCAACGGAGAGAGAAGATCGAAAGGAAGAAGATGTGTGGCTCGGATCACGGAGGTGATCTCCCTCGGCTAGAGTTTTGGCTAGAAGAGATGAAGAGGAAGAAAAGGAGCTGCTGGAGTTCTCGTTCGTTGTAGAGAATGAATAAAGAATTAGAGTTAATCCCTGCTTAAGAAGAGAAGAAGGGGAAAAAAGACAAGTTTGCCCATTTTCTGTTCGTCGGATTGTGACGAGCCAAGAGAAAAGAATGATTAGCGCAATCAGACCTTCCCAAGGAACCCAAAATTATGACGATTGTAATTTTTGAAAAAACACTCAATTTTCCTTAAATTGCAAATTCCCCCTGCTAGAGTCAAACGAACTTGGAAACGCATGGAACTTTGTAGATACTATTCTAACACTAAAAGAAACTAGCTCATGATCTAAACCCACTTGAATATCTAAAATACAGTTAATTATAATAATTACAAAATAAACGGGTCAATGGGCTTACTATTGGGCCCAACTGACCCAATAAGGTCGGGGACCTTACAGGCCATGTCTATGTTGAAAGCTCTTTTGATTCCCAACTTGGTTTGAACAATGTCTTGTAAATCTACCCTAAGAAGCCAAAGCAGATGGTAACAAGATTAGGAGGATGAATAACTCAGCTCTGAACTTGTGGAAGGCTTGACCACTTCTAGGATTTTGAAATACGGTTTCTTACTCAAATCTCCAAAAGAAAATATACTTGAATAGCTTGGCTTGTCCTTATTATGCTTGGAAAGAACTATAATTTCTTGTGAATGGAGTTTAATGATGTGACTTTAAAAGTGTGTCTACTTTTTTGTGGTATTGGACCTTGTGGAAATTCATATTAGCAGATTTGATGGGCATGTGGCCATTCTTTCTCCAGTGTTCTAACATTTTTTCACACTGATATGTCCAGCCTATGGACATTCCAACTACTACTAAGACATGGCCTTTTTCCACAACATGACGAGCAAATTATATTAGGTTAAAGTCCTCCTTGCGAGGATCTTGACTAGGCAAAGGTGAGGTGTATCTAGGCCAAGCCCACCTTTAAAAACACTGCCCTGTATCCAGCGCAAGCCCGAAATGGGCCTTAAAAGCTAGGCACGAGCTTGGATGTGTTGCATACATCAGGCCCACGCCGCACCCACCTTTTATAGATAATTGGGTCAGACCAAGTTCGACTTTTAGTCACTCTTTTGGGCTTTCTAATCACTTGTTTCAAAAAATGAAACACAAACTACATATATTGCTTATTTGGACAGGCTTTGGGCCTATTACTTAATTCAACCCAACATATATATAAATGGGCCCAATCAGAGGACTAATGCAATTGAGTGTGGACTAAAACAGGGAACAATTCATTTTGGAATTAGGATGCCCTGAGTGGGTCTACGCACGGTGATCATGAGTGGACTACTTAGGGTCCGCCACATCATCACGGGCAATGCCTGTATGGATACATATGGCAGGCCACCTGCACTTACACGTCATTGTGGGGATTTACCTCACCGGATGATCTAGACTCTACATTTTGGAGTGCGATTTGACTATTTATTGCCCCATCCAACTAGGATGAGTCCGGATCCCTTATTTCGTTGAAATAGCGTGATAATGTTTCCTCCTATCAAATTGTTACACCCCGACCCAAACTAATCGTGATTAAGGCTAATTAATTGGGATTAATGCTAATTAAGCATGAGTAATTGGGTTAATGAAGGTCAATGACCAAAGAGAGACAAATTAGTCTCAAATGATTTATTAAGCATAATGGAATGAATTTGAATGAGATTGAGTTGGTTAAAATAAGTTTGGACTCAAACAACGTAGGCAAAGGACTTCCTTGTAAATACAGGTTTTCACGTATTTCATGAAATACGAAAATTCTTGATACCAACGTGTGTATCTCGAATAGTAGGTAATTCTCGCAATAGACGTGGTTCCATTTGATCTCAAATGGACCAAATGTGGCTTCATTTGACTAAAAATGTAGTTTGATTAATTAAGAGGGGAGTTTTGTGCAAGAGAGCCTTATATTAGAATGAGATGAAGCTCATTCATTCATTTCACCCAAACCCGAGACATCTCCTTTATCTTCTCCTTTTTTCTTCCATTCTTCTTCACAAAGAGTAACCTTTGAGGGGTTTTAAGTGTTTTGAGGAAGGACTTCATCTTCATCTTCTTCCTCAAGTTATTTTCTCCATTTTTGAAGTGTTGAAGCTTGAAAGAGAATTCTAGACCGGTCTCTTTGTTTGGAGCTACAAGTGAGTAGTTGGTCTTCTCTTAGGATGTCAAAGTTCTATTGGTTGTTTTGTAGTGATTTCTAGCACAAATGACTCATAGGAGTTCATTTGCATGTTTTATGGATTAGGGTTTGAGTTTTTGAGAAGATTTGTGTCATCCAAGCTAGGAGAATAGGGCTTTGAGTTTATTGACTTCAAGAAAGGCAAGTATATACATTTCTATTGATTTGTGTTGTTGTGGTGGTAATGGAGTTCAAGAGACTCAAATTCCAAGTTGTGTTTCAGAAGTTCTGAAACTCGAAAATGAGTTTCTAGGTGTAGGTCGGCTAGCTGCAGGGCTAACCGCCAGAAATCCACAAAATGGTTAATGTCTGGAAAGCTGACTGTGAGCTGACCGCTATATTTCGATTAGTCGAAACTTAGCCGAAAGGTAACCGCAATGCTGACCGAAATTGAATAAAAAATTGCATTAAAAGATAAGCTTCTGGGAAGCCGGCCGAACCTGTTTCGGCTAGCCGCCAGCCAAATTTCGACTCGCTGCTAGTGAAATTTCGGCTAACTGCCAGGTAACCGCCAAGGTAACTGAGCCTGATACTGGCCAAACATTAATAGCGAGTGAAAATCTGCAGTGGATTTTGGATTTTTACATGGACTAGGATTACTTTTTATGAGTATATATACTCCTCATTTAGTTTAAGACTAATCATGAGGTAAATTGAGACTAATGAGAATTAAGGTCAATGAAGGAAGAATTCCATGGGTAATAATTACGGGGACTATAATGCACACATTAAAACTATAAATGTGATGTCCATCAAGAATAACAAGTGCATTTAGTAACCAATGGTTATACCTAATTGGTTGTTTAGATTTGAGATAGAATTGAGTAGAATTGTAAACGATTAGTAATTTCCTCGTTGTATCGTTGTGTTCCAATCTAATGAGGTTGGTGTCATTATTATTATTCTCTTCCTTGTTATGAAGGGAATTATTGAATTGAATTGAATCCAGAAATGGATTGGTTATTGAAGAGTATTTACTCTTAAATTAGGCACTACCTAGCTATTGTATTATAACTCTAAATGGGTTCAATGAATTAATAAATGAAACAAATGACTATTCCTACTGCAATAAATGGATTTGGGGCGTTTCGGAGCTCTGTGGTGATGCTAGTTGTTCATGGCCCAGACACTAGTAAGTCCCACAATTTCTGATCATATCTATCGGTATTGATTGATGCCTTTCATTTGGAAGATGAATCCTTCCTTTGAGGGAATATGGTAAATAAAATGAAACAAAATGAAACAAAATGAAATGAAAGCTATGGTAGTGGCCATCTTGTACATATCTATTGATTGACCTTTTATGTTCACCTATTATTATTGTCGGAATTGTCTAGAATTGAAATTGTTATTAAATAGATTGAATGAATTCAGTATATGTATTAACATGTGCCATTACAAGATCTGTTTATACATTGTTGAATCGTCGTGTTCACTAGTGTTATTGATGGCATTACAGGCTTGATTGCCCTTGCCGGTCTCGCAGCGACCTCGGAGGTAGCAGAGGAGACCGCTCAAGTTCCTCCAAGAGGACTAAACGAATGGAATAGGCGGGATACCATTTGATATGAGGATCTGAGTGCGAGAAAAAACTATAACATTTTGAGAAGTTATTTTGTGTATTCATTTTGAAATGTAATTAATTGTCATCTGCATCGTGTTTTTGGATATGCAATATTGACAAGCAAATGATAGAAACAATACATGTTTAAAGAACTTTATTTTGTACACATATAATCGTAAATTGACATTGTCAAATATATATGATTTCCACAAGATTGTCAAAGGATTTGACAGGAAATTGAGAACGTTATCCTGTATGGATTCCGTTTTAACTTCGGTTAATTCGGAGTTTACGGGAGTATGGGATCACGGCTCGGGGTTATCGTAATTCGGGCCCAGGTCGTGACACAAATCAGACACACATTTTTTTTTCTTTTTTTCATTTCAAGAAGTTGCATTAGTTTAGGGTACATTAATTGGCATTAAATATTATAGACTTGGCAAGATTTCATAGGACGAGAAATGGTAAACATGGAACAAATTATTGATCCCATGAAGAAATAAGCAGGGAGAAAGGGAGAGGCGATGGATTTGCTTGCTGGCCATGGACATGATGGATTAGAGTTTAGCCAATCTGAGTTTTGCTATCTTCTCCCCCATCTAACTCTTTTTTCAAGTATGAATCTATAATGACAACATCCATTTTAACATTTATTAAATATATTTACAAGTCGTCAATATTATAATGATCTCTCCATTGCATTAATGCCTATTCCGGCATTGTGGGCTATGTTTGAAATCTAAACCATTTGAAATTATTGTCCATTTGCATTTTATCATCAAATATAATTTCACTTCAGTTAGTGTTAGTTATCCAAATATTGATTAAAAACATGCTATTGGCTTCTCTATGTCAAATGTGTTTTGGACATGATTATCTCAAAGTAGGAATTAGTCCTATTACACAGATTTTTGGTGATGGATAATAGTAGAAAAGTGTTTTTTAATAGCTTAGATTTTAAATTTTCCTCCCACTTATTTATATGTATCAGTTGATTTATTGAATTAAGTATTCTATTCTTTTTTTAAATATCTCACATTAAACTTCTCTCCTATCTGGATCTATTAGAGTGGAACTCGCTAGAAATTTTTTAGGATTTTTTTTAATTGGGGAGGGGGCACATGGTTCCATTTTTAATGGCACAGAGCAAATGGTCCTTTTTTTTCTTTTTTATAGATCCTTATCAAATATCACTTAAGCCACCATTAGATTGACTATAAAAACACATGAATCTTTCATAATCTTACATCTTTTACATGTGATTAATCCGATAGAGGCATTAAATCTCAATGGAATGAAGATTTGTGACAATCGATAGTAGTGAGCACCCCACTACGAAACCTATTGAATTTATCATGAATCAAAGCATTCGGACACTTTGGATTAAGTACATTTGAATTAAATGATAAGAAATTCTTAATGCCCATTATATAAATCCTCTCAGTGTGCCCAAACTTTTAACTTTAGATTGCTCCAAAACATTGTCACAAACCGTCTATTGTTAAAGAAAATTCTACTTCAATCATAGTTATCTCACTGAAATAGATACCATCTCATTGAAAGAACATTGCGCACAACTTAAGTATTTTCTTTTGTGCATTTTATTTTTAAGATCTTAATTTTATTTAGTGCTTTTACTATCCCCCCACTTAAATTTCTGGTTCCATCCCTGCCCGAACCTGACTGCATCACATTTGTCCTGCCTGAGTCATCCTATTTAGCCAATGAACGCAGGCAAGGGCTGGCTTTTGGTCACTCTTTTGGGCTCTCTAATCATTTATTTGGGTAACTGAAATCACCAACTTGATTCAAGCCCAACCCAGACATTACTTGGAACATAAGCTCGTACTTCTTGTATCCTTGTTCCTTACATGCTAAGGATGCTAAGGACGGAGAGCTCTTTCGCTTTAAATTTTCTTTAGTAAAGAAACTTTCGACTTTACCCCATTTTAAATGCAGGAGAGCAGAAGAAGAAAAAAAAAAGCAGAGAAGAACTATTCAATTCCCATTCATTTCAACAGCTGAATTCCATGGGAGCCAAACAGATGACCATGAGGTTGACTCTCCTTGTGGACAAGGAAAGGAACAAGGTAGTCTATGCAGAATCCGGCAAAGACTTTGTTGAAACCCTTCTCAGCTTCCTAACAATGCCCCTAGGAACTGCCATCAAGCTCTCCGGCAAGCAGTCCAACATGGGTTCCTTGACCATGTTGTATCAGAGCTTGGAGGATCTTGATTTGGAGCTCCTAAAGACCAAATCATGCAAGGACATGCTGCTCCATCCCGAAAGCTCTACAGAGAAACTGTACAAGAATCTACCTCTAATGGTTAATATAGGAGCCATCAAACCTACCCAGTACTACGCCTGTCAGTATTGGAAATCGGGCGACGAAGAGAACCACTTGGTCAGCACTGTTAAGAACGATCGATGTCGTTGCAGGGAAACGATGGATATCAACGTCACTAAAAATAAGAGGCCCGATGTTGATGCAAATGGGGAAGATGGGGTATTTATTAAGGGGAAGATGAAGTTTATGGTAAGTGATGACTTGCAGACGTCTGTTGCTTCTTCTACAGCGAGTTTCGCTCTGCTGAGGGAACTTGGCATCAGTGATGCGTCTGTGCTTGAGCATAGAAACGTCAATGTGGGCGAAGAGGAGGTACGTGATTTTCCCCCCCAAGGGACTGTTTATTAGTAAATGGTTTTGAATCAAAGGGTTTTTTAAGAAGGTGAGAATGGTTTCAAACAAATGGAGGGTTTTCAAGGATTCTTTTGAATTACTTCAAATGAAGGGTAGATGGTCATTGATTGAAATGAGAAATGAGTGACAATATCGCCAAGTGGCCAGCCATATCACCATGATGGTATTTTCAACAGAGAAAAAGTGTTTTTCTTAACTTATCTGTTTAATCAGAGTTTAGGCTTAGTTTTTTCATAAAAATCCTTGAATTTTTAGGATTCTTAGGTATTCATTTCTTGCAAACAACTAGACCCTAAAGAGTTTAGGATAAATTATTTGATGGGATCTATTATGGGTTTTCACCTTTAGTCTTTCATGTTTTTTAGCCCTTAAGATTAGTAGAATTTTTTGTGTGATGCCTTTCCACAGGAGGGTCTAAAAGTGAATGGTGAAAGGTGAAGACCCAAGATGGCCATTAGATAACCTATCTTTTGATAGGAGATGATTACCCACCCATCGCCCTATTAAATTGAATTTTAAGAAGTCAATGTCGCATCTCCAAGTCCACCTTTGTAACACTACTTTGATAGAACTCTTTCAACTATGAATTCTTAGGAAATCAATTCCAAGTAAGCAAACACGCAATCTCATTTTTTTTTCTTTTTATTTTTTAAATAGGTTCAAGCCTTTGGTTAATGCTATTAAGAGCATAATTTCTGAGATTTAGAAAATATAGTTTATAGATTCATTCTTACTTCTTGGGTTCTTACAATGCTTAGGGTCATTTGCTACTTTGCGAAGGTCCCACTTTTATGGCTTACTAAACTTTTTGGATTTGTAAGCAATACCTTTACGTTAAAAGGGACTGAAAGTGAAAGATTAAAGTTGAGAGATCTCATCTAGGCTATTAGACGATCCAACCTTCAATAAGTGACGTTACCCAATTATCATCCTCGTAATTGGAAACGTGATCATCTTATATAGATAGGGCTGTCAAAATGCCACACGACTCATTAACACAACACAAACCCACACGATATTAATGGGTTTGGGTCGTTAATAGGTCAAACCTGTTAACACGTTAAGTTAACGGGTCGTGTATAAATTAAGCCAGTAACCCGTTAACAATCCGCTTAACCCGTTAAAATTGTTTTAGTCCCTAAGTGTAGCTAGAATTAATTTATATTTATAAAGAAAGAATTAAAATTTATTATTTTATAGTGGGGTTAAGTGGGATCCACTTGAGATCCTTACATAAAGTTTTCATGTGGCTTATATATTTTTCTCCTTATATATTTTTTTATGGATTTTTTTAATTTTCAAAATGACTTAATTACTTAACGGGTTAACGGGTAGAGTCGTGTAACCCATGAAAATAACGAGTCGTGTTCGGGTTGGATTTTTTGACCCGTCGTGTACGAGTTGAGGTGATTTTAACCCAAATTTGTTAACCTGTAAACCAAATTCGCTAACATGACACGATTGACAGCCCTATATTCAGATCTCTACTTTTACATTCTTCATTCCTTACTGACACTCCTTTTGTAAAATCTCCTTTACTTGGATTTCCTACAAATTCACAAGAAAGGGCCTTCTATATTAAGGGACTAAGCCCGCTAGGGGCCTGTTTGTCTATTACTCAATGCGATTATATAAAAGATCCTTATGGTCCCTCTACTGTACCCTAGTTGGTTAGGGACATGGGTTTGTGAGTTCTGAATTTGTAAGTTTGAGTCCCCAAATTTATTAAAAAAAAAAATGAAAAAATGAAAAAAAAAAAAAAGAAGAAGAAGAAGAAGAAGGCTCGCGAAGGCCAAGAACTTGTAGGGACCCTCGCGTAATAAATACCCTTTGCTAAAATGATTCCATCTGTACCCTCGTTATTTAATTCCTACAAAACTGATACCTCCATTTAGCTCTACCCCCGGCCCCAATACCCCCCTTAAGTATATATATCCCTTTCTTACAAGTTTTGAAAATTCAATCTAATGAGGCAAAAGACCCCAAGAGAAAGGATGATGGGTGGAGATCCACAAAGGATTATCAAAATATCCACCCTTTGGTTAGAAATGATTGCCCACCTTCCATCCTATGAAAGTTAGTCATAGAATAGACATCCACTCCACCCTTGTCTCTTTGCTGCTAAGCTCCTATGTATTGCTTCCATATTATTCTATTTCCTTTGAATTCCTAGGATTTCTTAGGGTTTCTAAGCAATGCCTTCCTATCAAATGATTTATAAGGATCTTTTGTTTAACTCGTCATTGAATTCTTAGGATATTTAAGCAATGCCTATCTATCGAAGGGGTTAAAAGTAAATGATTAAAGGTGAAGATCACAAGGTGCCTCCAATCCTCTATTTAACAGGAATTGGTTACCCACCTATCACTCTAGTAAATTAAGTCTTATGAAATTCGTAAGTCCCATAAATATCTCTACCTTAGACCCTTCATCCCTCTCATCTACAACACTATTCCAATAAATAAATAAATAAATAAATAAATAAATAAATAAGATCCTTTACTATAAACTCAGTACGAAGGAATTCAATACAAAGTATGCATATAGGCCCTTAATCTCGATTTCATTTGTTCGTTTTACCTTCTTCTAAGGGTAAAGGGATACTAATTCATGAAAATGGTACTCTTATGGCATTCAGGTTTTGCATCTGCTTAAGCGTTTGTTACTATCCAAGACACCTTTAACAGATGCATTTCTAGGGGAGCTCAATGTGGATCATGGGGTAGACCTTGATATGAAAGACATAGCTCTTCATTCTGAAGAGATGGTTCAACCTCAAACAAAGAAAGAGATCTGCACCGACTCCAAGAAGATGACTGTAAAGTTATTTCAAAGCAAATCAAACAACAAGGTCTTGTATGCAGAATGTGAGGAAGAATTTGCAGACCTATTGTTTAGTCTCCTTGCCTTTCCTCTTGGTTCCATAGTTAAATGCTTGGGTGGACGTACTAGCATGGGATGTTTAGATAACTTATACAAGAGTGTTGAAGATTTGAACATTGAGGATTGCATGAAATCTGAGGAATGCAAAGCCATGCTACTTGACCCGAAGCTAGCACCCTATTTTGGGACTAAGAACCAACTACTACAGATTGAAGAACAAGTTCCATGTAAGCCCATCATTTTAAATTGCCTAATTCTATGATGTCCATATATTATAGGTATGAACGTGGATATGGTGATCAGGTATATGGCTCTACACACATGGAAATTTAGGACATGGATATGGATATGACCGCCCTAAGTTTTTGCTTTGATCACTTTTGAATTAATGAAATTATCATTGTTTACCTTTTCTAACTTTTTTATGATTGAGAAGTAAGAAAATTAAATGAGTCTATATGTGATAATTGGCTTGTTAAGTGGGATATCCTAATCTAGTTCCCTAGAAGTATCAATGTCGTATCGGGTATCAATATGAGTGTTGTATTAGTCCGAAATGGATATAGTGGGCTTGTACAAGTGTCTGGTTATCATAGGCCTTATTTGCTATGACTCTAGTGTACTTTTTATTATAGGCCCTATGGAGTTGCTTGTTGGGGCAAAGAGCATACAAATATCCACCATGAACCAAAAGTTTCCTAATGCGGTGACAGAGCTTGGAGGATCATTTGTGGCTGAACCAGCAATGTTCATGGTAACTGACGAGTTGGTTGTGAAACCTGTTTCACCCATCTTGGGCGTCCCTATTGTTAGCAATTTCAACATCCCAGTCAGTGACATTGAGGAACAGAATGTGTGCATTGGGGAAAAAGAGGTAATGTGAAAATATCCTGTACATATTGAATTAATTTTGAATCTGCAACCAAGTGAAATCAAGGCTAAATAGCAGTGACTAAGTGATTTTCATAGGCTGGGCCAGCCCAGATGTTTGCCTGTCCAACTGATGGTATAAAAACTCATTCTAAGTAGCCCCAAGTTGGCTGGGTCAAGTTGGCTCATTAGATTTCAGAGTTGGACAAGTTGAATGAGTAACCGAATACTTTCCGAGACTCACCTCAGTTACTTGGCTCATTGGTTTCTGAGAGGCTGAATTTCTGAGTTTCAAGTATGGTCCGCCCTCTGTTAGTTGAGCTAGTAGCCTACATGCAGACCCTAATCCAGACAAAAGGTCTATTAGTTTGGTACGGCTGCCCTTCCCTTTCAGAAATATTTAGTCTTAGTTAAATATGTTTTGTTGGGTTAGTCCAGGTCTAGGACATTTAGCTATTAATCGATAAAATAGGCTTTGGCCGTGGTTTAAAACAGTGGCCATTATGTGATGGATTCATCCATTGCTTACAAGTTTCTGCTGTTAATGTTGCCATTAATTGGTCATTACAGTTTCTAATTTCTACTCAAGCATGTTTAAAACCCTGTTTTCACTCCCATTATTTTGGTTTCTAAGCATTTTTTATATGCTTAAGAACACTATAAAAAACTGTAGTACGGAAAGTTTATATCAAATGTGAAGCTTTTAGGCCACTGTGATGCTTCTGTAATATACGAAAAATGTTGATTGTTCAACTGTGGTAACATTACTACCTAATGCATATTTCAGCCTTTGTTATACTGCTCACATTTTGCCCAATGTGAGCTGTGCCCAGGCTGGTCTGCCCAATGAACAGCCCATGTATTGTCAAACATCAAAGCTTTTATTCCATCAGAACTTTAAGATCATTCATAGTCACGAGGATGTTGGTTTTGACGTGTAAAAATTACATGCAGTTGAAATGTTGGTTATTTTTTCCGTCCGAACTCTTAGCTGCCAATTTGTTCTTCTCATGACCTTCTCTCCTACATGCATAGGACAATGGCTGCTTCTCTTTGCAAAAATATGAGAGATATAAGTGGCATCAGTGACCTTAATTGTATGACATAATTTAATAATTTATACATCAATGAGTTGAAGTCCTCCCTAGTCCCTACAGTAGGAAATTTATGTCATTCAACTCTAGAGTTGTATTAGCAAATATATTTAGTTGGGTGTTGTTAGAATCCAGTTTTTACTTTAGGCCAGAATCATGTGGGGCCTATATGTGGCCGCGTGGGAGTACCCATACAAAGATAAATGTGTATTACAAAACACACACATCTTTGGCTGTCACAACCTGACACAACCTGACAATATATAGAATTACAGTGGTAATCTAAGGAAAGAAAATTTGTTATCCATCTTGACTAATCGACTTTTGTTTTGAGTTCAGGCCATGTCTTTGCTGAGAGCTTCTTTGATTTCCAACTCGGTCTTGAGCGATGTCTTCTACCCTAAAAAGCCAAGGCAGATGGAAACAAAACCTAAGAGGAGGATGTTTTCAGCGCATGATTTTAGCTAAAGCAAGCTAAGGTCTGACCCTTTACAGGATTTTAAAATACAGTTTCCTTGCTCAATCTCCAAAGAAATTGTACTTAAATATTTATCTTGTATTGACTTGTCCATCTTATTATGCTTGGGGAGTTCTATCGATTCTTCCAGATGGAGTTTGATGAAGTGCCTTTCGAGTGTGTCTATATTTTTATGTTGCATTGGATACTGATATCAATAGGGCTCCTTACTACAAAACGAGCATTTTTGTAGGGCACACCTGGATGTACGTATTTCGGATATAGAAGGACCAATGCGTGTAGGGTTGCAAATGGAATGGTTCCAGGTCGGAATCATACCGGACCCAGACCCGTTTCTAAATAACCGTTCCGGGTTCTGTTTTTTACTCGGAACCTATTTTGTTGGTTCCCGACTTGGTTTCATGTAGGAAAACTCAGAATCGGGTGCACCTAGACGACTATAATCTATTTTCAAAATTGGTTATAATTTCTCTTTATTTTTTAATATTTTCTTAAAATAAGCATATCATTCAACTTATAATAGTGTATCAAGTCTACTACCTCCAATATTATACATTAAAATATCAAAGAAAAAGTTAATTTTGAGATACAACTTGCAATATCAAAGACTCATACGTCCGGTCCCGATCCACGGGTTAGACCCTATATGGACACAGAACCAGACTCGTTTATCAATCAGAACCTAAATTGGGTTCCGGACATGGACCCGTTTATAAATCAGAACCTAAAATAGGTTCCAGATAGGGTTGCACAAAAAATCCAGTATCACAGCAAAATCGAACCGAACCGACCGGTTCAGATCGGTTCGATCAACGGTTTGAAAAACCATAAAAACCGCCTTACATCGGTCGGTTATCGGTTTGAACCCACGGTTAACCGCCTAAACCGAACCGACCATATATTATAACTTGAGTATTGAGTTTTGACTATTTTAGCCTTAGGGAAGCGCTTGTATGTTCTACTTGCATGTTACATGTTTGATGAAAGTTCTACAAGACGTGTGAATTATTGAATTTTTAGTAGCGGGGTTCGTCCTGACCTAAGAGAAAGTTAACTATGAAGAGGCCCATCTCAATTATTTTAAAATTGGGGCTACATTCCACTCAAACCCATCTTGTTGGCAAAAAAAAAAAAAGTAAAATAAAATAAAATAATAAAAAAACTAGTTCCTTTTGTGTTAAATTTTTTGGTCTGGATCAAGCAATGTAGTATAGTACATGTTTTATGCAAAGAAATAGGAACGTGCCTGACCATTTTGTTGGTGTATTTTACCAGAAGATTTGAACTACTTCAGCTTATTGGCCTGAAAAGTTGGCCGAACCTGGCCTGGTCCATTCAATCACGTGACCGGATGATGGATATTGGAAAGTATTCATCCATCGTTTGATGTATGCTTCCTTGGTTGAAATGAATTATGAAATATATTTTAGTGTTCATTACAGCTTCTCCTTATTCCATTTGATGAATCAAGTTTGAACTGTAATTCTTTTGTGAAACGATAAAATAAAATAAAATAAAATAAAACAAAAAAAACCGTAACCGAACCGAACCAAACCGGTTTGGTTCAGTTTTGAGCACATGGGCGATTTGGTTCAGTTTGGGAAGATAGAAAACCAATGGGTTCAGTTTGGTTGATGGTTTCTCGTCTAAACCAATCAGAACCGCCCATGTGCACCCCTAGTTCCAGACCCGATATTTTACTGGTAGAAATTTCTGGGTAATCGGAGAATTGGATACTCATTTGTAACCCTAATGGCGTAGCATTACATGTGGATCAAAGATAGACTAGATGTTGTCCAAATCAAATCATCCTGACCCATGATTTAGGAGCTTATAAGTTTTAACCCTTGGATAAATTGTTTTTTCTTGAGTTATGTATGTATAATTGGAGACCTGGGGTCATAAATACATTCTTCTTTTTGGGTTGGGTTTGTTTTTGTACAGGTCTAAGTTTCTCATAGATTGGTCCCAATAAAAGTTCCTGTCAGCAGTTTTGTGGCCATTCTTTCTCCAATGTTCAAACATTATTTTTCGCACTCTGATGTCTCCAGCCTTTTTGGACATTCCAGCTTCTACCATGCCAGCCATAAATTAAATTTATTTAGGTTTAGAATGTAGAATCGTCGATCTTTTGAAATTAAAAAAAATTAAAGAAGAAGATTACTCAATATTACACCTTGTCTGAATATCCCATAATTAATTAACCCCTTCTCTTTTTTTTTTTAGAAAATTTTACCACTTATATATGTTAGAAACATATTAATATAATTCTGATAACAGCACACCTTTTGTCAACTTCTTACTATCTGTCAGATTCTTAGCATGTAAAAAGAGGATTAGAATTTGATAGGCAGTCTACTGTAAAAACTAGTCAAATTAAATTTCAGCTTTACTTTGAATAAAGTTGCACTTGCAAACACAATCATTCATGAATCAGAGTCATTTGGGTTCTAGTCCTTTGTCAGGGATTAGATTTCTTGATCCTTGGTTTTCGGATATGAAGAAATTCCTGCAAAATTTCAATGTTACAACTTACAAGCCTCTGATTTGCAGCTTTATGAAGATTAGCCAAAGTGGTGGGATAACGGAACTCTTCTTTAATGTTATTGTAATGACGAAAATGGATATCTTTAATATTCCAGTCTCCCATTATTTTTACACCATTGAGCATGTGCTGGGCCTGTCTGGGCCAAAGTAGCCCGGCCCCGGCTTATTTAGTCATTGGGCCTTTTGCAAATAGGCCCAAGGCCACCGCATTTGTCTTGGACATCTTACCTTTGGTTAAATGGGATCCATTTTAAGCGACCACTTACCCAACCCATCATTTATATCCATATATGTAAGACCGGTCGCACAAATCGGTCCATCCTTTTCACTATTCACATATTTCACCTATCGGTCTCATAGGTGGAATGATTTGCTGGATCTAATGGGTATTATGTGGGTCTACTATCATTTTAGTCAGCCCACTATCATTACACTATTACATGATGTTGGAATATAGGTGGGCCTTCCAGACAGGTTTCAAGACTTTTGACCCACTTGATGTAGGGATCAATAATCTAGAAAGTATTAAACCCAATCCAGGATGCAATCCCTCAAACTCATAGCCATGTACAGCAATATATACTATCTAGAAGATAGAAAATATCACATAAACATGCAACCACGAAATCTACAGCATACAAGGATGTAGATATACTTTTGGAGCTTTGTTGTGCTCTAATGGAGAATTTGAGTTCTTTACTTTGATGATGAACACCTTCACTATCCAATTCAGAATCTCCAACTCCTTTTGATCTTCCACGCTATGACCCGTATTAGATCTCTTTTCTCAAGAAGATGGTGGAATCTCCAAGAGAAAACCCAACTAGTAACTCTAAGGAACTAATTAAAGGTGAAAGAGAGGGGAACTTAGAGAGGAAGAGGACTTGTGCAACACTTGCACAAAGGAGCTGTTCTTGCTCTATGTAAAGTGCACGACCAAGAGGGGATAATTCCTCTATTTATAGCCCTCCATAACTCCTCTTTTCCTATTTGAAATAGAAGTTTAACTCCTATTACAAAATAGTAAACTTCTCCCTTGCTAGTTGCCATAGAAGTCTCACTTCCACAACAATTAGTAGCTTTCTCCTTTCTAATTAAAATAGAAGTCCTACTTCCATTAATAATTAGTAGCTTACCATTACCACTATTAGAAGTCTCACTTCAAATAGAAATAGTAACATTCCTTTTAGAGTTCAAATAGAATTAGTATCTAATAATTTGGGCTAGCGTGGGGACCACTAGGGATTCCTTAGAAAGCTGGCTCCAACTGGGACACACGACCCCACATCTCATGTGCAATCCGGGCCCACAGTTAATTGCAAATAACTCCACTATATAAATGCAATTGCACTCCAGTCTTAGGAATAAATTACAATGAAGACCCTAAACCTCCACATTACCACAAGTAGGCCCCTCCATCTATATCCATGGATCAAATGGACCTGTCCACCAAATTAGATCCATATCTTATTATCCTTGAACCCCAATTAATTATAATGATCATTTGGCACCAATCCAATTAACTCTTAACTGGAATGAGTGCGCACTTACCAATGATAAATCCATTAATTGGCACAAGGGGATATTAAAGATAGATTCCATCTTGACCATTGAATGTTCCCACAGCTCTACTACCACGTACCCAAATCACCGAGGTGTTGACCTACAATTGGCCTCACTCATTGGTGACTCAAAGCAAATGTATAGATAAAAACTTGAGTTCATTAATGTCTCAGGATTATGAGCCTATTGCTAGGGAATTATGAGAGCAAACCTTAAAGTAAAGACAGTGTATATAAAGTGCTTCTCATGGTCCTTCAATACATCCAATGTACCAGTACCATGATCCAGAATCTTACATTCCGATGATCGAGACAAATCACACTATCTTATAGTGATCAAAGTGCTGCAACCTTGTCAGATGAGATGCCCAATCTCATCACTGGTTATGAAGATATTTAAGTATAAGATTTGCAATACATATCTCCTGTATGTGGATCTCATCCATACACATGTATTACATCTAGTATACTTGTGGACTCCGGTTCATCTTATGAACCATTATGTCATTCGTATTAGTTATGTGCAAACAAGTAATAAAACACCATTCATCTCATGAAAGGAAAGCAATAATATATATTGATAAATAAAGAAATTAATCAATTTATTTATCATATACTGGTATTGAGACCATTAAACTAACACATGATCCCATAATGATTATATTATTTAAGTGAGTCCGTGTTAGTATTTGATTTGATTATAAGTCAAAGGACATTTTGCAAATTTAAGACTTATAATCTCATGCAAATAGATTGTGTGTAATCTGAAAGTTAACATTTAATGAAATATACTTACATAGGTAAAACATTTTAAACATTGGGAAATTTACAAAAATGTATAAAACTTTTGGCTCATTCTTAAAAAATGTACATGAAAATTTGAATATTTTAGAAAAGTATAAAGTTTTCCACAATTCTTTCAATTTATCAAATCATCTTCGTATCTTTTTTTTAAGAAATAATAAATATACCCTCATTTCATTTTTCAATTTTTCCCTTTGATAAATCATTTAAGAGAAATGATCAAGTCCAACCCAAACGACCTAGTGGGGGCCACTTCAACTAACTTTATGTATGGATCGTTAAAAAAGGAGATTCCAAATGACTAAAAACACTAGCATCATTAAATGGTTATGATCATGGAAATCAAATTCAAAGTAAAGAGGTTAAGAAAAGTCACACTTTTCATAAGGGAAAGGTAATTTTTTTATTTCTCAAGAAATCTTGAAATATTTAAATCTTCACATACTTTATATTGAGAATGAACCAAAAGTTAGAAAATTAATTTACAAATATCCTTTTTCATATTTTTGAAGCTTTATACATGGTCAATCCATCCGATCAAGCTTTATACTGTTCTGTGATCAAGCTTTATACTTTTTTGTAGTATATTTTAGTATTAAGGATACCGGAGACCTCTATGGCTCTTTACCTTTAACTTTTCTTACTGGATACTAGATCCTTTTCGTTGTTGGAGAGCAGAAGAAAAGAAGCAGAAAAACATTAAATTCCCAGCAGATACTTCAGCAGAATTCCATGCTACTTTGTATTGGTATTGGCTACCAAAGACCGCTTTCCTTTTCATTTTCAGAGTGCAAAAGAAAAGCAGAAACCATTCCAAACTTAACAGAATTTGTAAGATCCGCCCCGCCACTAATTATATTTATTATTAATATATTAATATTATATTAATTTAATGTATTTTAGTTATTTAAGTGGTTAGGATTAAGTGGGGCACACGTTAGATTAGATGCGTGATTTAGTGAGTTGGGTTAATGGGAAGATGACCTGACCTGTAGTTTTGACCCAATAACTTAAGCCCACCTTTTTAACCTAATCCCTATTTTAACTAATCCCACGATTCATCCCTCCCCACTTATCTCTCTGCAACTCCTCCCGTAACCTCTTCGTCTTTTTCCTCTTTCAACTTCCCAAGCCATTTCAGCTTTAGGATCCAACCATTGGAATCAAGATCAGAGGATACCAGCATTCTCCTCAAATCATTAGGAGTAGATCTGTATTCTTGGGTTATTCCCTTTTTCTTTCCAATGCTAGGTTTTGGGTAAGAATATCATAGATCTGATCATATGGGTATTTCTCTCTCATCTCTTATATCAGATCGGTGTTAGGATTGTGATTGAGCACTGTGGGAATCTCGGTTTGGGTTTTGGTTAGGATCTATTGCTTTTTCTTCAACCCCGGTAAAAAGGCAAGTACCTAATTATAAATTGTAAATTTAATGCATGTGTTCCTCTTTTGATTCATGTGTGGATGCATGTAGAAATCTGTTTTATGCCTTAAGGTTTGATGATGCCTTGTACATATATGGCCACCGTCTTTTGATTACTTTGAAATTATTTTAATTATATTTAATCATGTTGTGAGAAGAGATCTAGCCCGGGCAATAATCCGTTCATGGCTGGACGATGTTGCTTGTGTTGGTGATATGGGGTTGTGCTCTGTGGGACCCATTATTTAGTCATCCGGTTGCTACAGGCGTGAATGAGGTTCTGTGTGTGTGGCTGGATCTGTACAGGTTTTGGAAGAAAATAAAAGTAGGGGGAAGACCTCTAGTTGCAGAACATGGAGACAAGTGTTTCCTTTGATCATATAATTTGGTGGGGGCAACTATCAATGCATGTTTGACATTAATAGTGCAGGGGCAGCCTGACCTTGACCTATACATGAATTAAAAAGAAAACAAAAGGGCAGTAGGGGGAACACATATGCAGAACGTTGAATAACTTTTGGGAGTGACCCAATTACCAATCTGGACCATGGATCTGCTTGTGGACCCTATAGATGGCGGACCCGTGCGAGGTGGGCCCTGATTGGCCTACCATCCAGTAGTTTGATCAGGTTAAAACATGAGTACTATTAATTATTTTATTTATATCTAATTTATTGTGGGACCCAAGAGTGATTGGATATGGCTGGGCGATGTGTTTGTGAGGGTGATTTGGTGTTGTGATCTTTGGGGCCCACTGATCTAGGCAACCTTGGATGGGCAGGCGTGGAACTACACCATTCTGAAAGATGTGTTCCGGAGGGGATGGCTTGACCAGTGCATGTTTAAAAAGGAAAATATAAGTGAGGAGAGTTCTGTGGTGACAGAACCTAGAGTAGGGTGGTTGTTTTATATCACCTTGTCCCCATGTGTTTCTAAAATTTGAAAATGGCCTTGTTTGTTTTGTAAATTCAAATTAAATCCTTTGACTATTTGAATGTGGAAAATGTTTTGAATGGGATCCTCAAGTTTTCTAAAAACTGTAAGCTAAGGTTATTTGTCATTATTTACAAATTAATATTAAATGATATCTTTAGTTTTTAATGTGCTAAAATTATATTTTTTGTACTTTATTATTATTTCTTTGGACCAAGTAAATATCGTCCGGGCACACGATATATTACTAACATAGGGTTTAGTACTTTGTATGACCTCGAGGAAATCCTAATGGATTCGAGTTCAACCCATCTCTATTGGAAAACCCTTAAGTGGGTCTATGCACCCATTGATGGAAAAGGGATGCGTTGATCTTATATTTATTAGAGATTTCTATGGTTGTGGGGTACGAGACCTTATGTTTGACCTTAGGATTGATTTGTATTTATGTCTTAACCTTCGCATGCATATCTATATTGGTTTAGGATATATACTCCTTTAGATGCATACCCTATTGTGTATTATGGACTATAAAGTGGCTCGGCAAATTTGGTGTGACGATTTGATTATGATATGGGATGTGGAATGGCCAACACTTTATTTTGACTTATGACTCTTGTGTCGGAGCTTTATTATTCAGGTCTATTATGCTTATATATTTATGTTTATGTGGGTCATTTATGGACGACTGCAGCTCGATATATGGACGGTTGATCACCGATGTGACCGGATCACTTATAATCCGCTTTGAATGTGAACAGGTTATCCTGATTTGTTTTTAATTCGATCGGTTTATGACCACCGACGTTATGGACGGGCTCTCCCGATTTATTTAGGGCTGACCACCCAAAACGGGGACACTTTTCTTCGTGTGAATCATATTGCTCCTTTTGTTTATTTGGATTAGGCTATACGTCCTTTCTTGTCATTATTACTGTCATTACTGTTATATGATCACTCGTTTATATTCTTCTCATTGTTGTATTAAATTTCGAATTATGATTATGTACTTGCTGTTTACTTTGTAATATGTGGTGCATAGGTACCGAGCCCTACTTTACCCAGGAGACGGAGGAGGATCAAGCGTTTCAAACGTTTGAGCCAACTGATGAACCCGAGTGGGATGCCGGCGACGGTTTCGGAGCCGTCTGAGCCTGCATGAGAGTGAACGTCATCTTAGCAATTCTTTAGATGAACTTTCTTTAATGATAAACCTTTCTTTAGTAATTGTTTTATTCATTCTGCAACTTTAACAATTAATGTTTATTTGATTTTCGTGTTGGATCTTATTTATAATCATTGAATACCAATTGAATAAGCTTCCGCTGCATTTAATGAAATATATTTGACTCACCACAGGTTGAAATTTTTTTGTGGGTCCACTTTTTGGAAGCTTGTGTTGTATTAAACACAGGAAAATTTGAATTTAATTTATTTTTCACGTTTTTCCCCAATTCTTATTTTTGGGGACGTGACAGAATTCCATGGCAGCCAAACAGATGAGCTTGACTCTCCTTGTGGACAAGGAAAGAAACAGGGTCATCTATGCCGAATCCGGCAAGAACTTTGTAGAAATTCTTTTCAGCTTATTGACATTGCCCCTAAGAACTGTCATCAAGCTCTCCGGCAAGCAGTCCAAGATGGGTTCCTTGACCATGTTGATTTGGAGTTCCTAAATACCAAAGCATGCAAAGACATGCTGCTCCACCCCAAAAGCTCTGCAGAAGAACTATACAAGTATCTACCTCTAATCGTTAATATAGGAGCCACCTATCGTACCAAGTACTACATCTGTTCTCTGGAATGTTGTGTTGGAATTCACCGCTTGGTCAGTACTGTTAAAGACGCTCCATGTCTTTGTGGGAAAAAGATGGTTTGGAGGGTACCTGAAGAGAAGGGGGACCTTAATGCAGATGGGGTGTTAATTGAGGGGAAGATCATGAGGTTTATGATAAGAGATGATTTGCAGATATCTGTTGCTTCTTCCACGAAGAGTTTTGCTCTGCTGAGGGAACTTGGCATCAGTGATATGTCTGTGCTTGAGGAGAGAAATGTGAAAGTTGGTGAAGATGAGGTATGTGGTGGTTCATAAATTTGTTCATGCCTTTTCTCAAACATATCCATTTGCTTGTTTCAGGCACACCATGTGAATTGAAGAAAATCTTGAATAATTTCAAGGTAAAGTAATGTAAGAGGGAAGGGTAATTGTTGAGTAAATTTTTGTTTGCCTTCATGACGTAAAGTAGTTTGAAGTGAGAGATGAGAACAGGTGCAATGCCTTTCAAATTGGAGGGTCTAAAAATAAATGCTGGTAGGTGGACATCGGTGATGGTCATTAAGATAATCTTTCCTTTGGTAGGAAATGATTACCCACCCACCATCCTGCCAAATTAAATTTCAGAAATGTGCGGTTCAACTATTTACACCAACCCTGTAATACTACTTTTGATAGAACCCCTTTTTATATGAAATCTTAGGAAATCAATACCAATTGCACAAACAGGCAATCTCAAGGTTTTTTTTCCCTTTCCTTTTTTTGCTTTTATAGATTCAAAACTTTGGTTAATGGTACTAAGGGCAGAATTTCTAAAATTTAGAAAATATAGTTAATGGATTCATTCTTACTTGTTGGGTTCTTACAAGCTAGGGTTGTTTGTCAGGTTGTCTAGGTCCCGCTTGTTTAGTTGGTTCTGAGTTAAATGGATTTGTAAGCAATGCCTTTAGGTTAAAGGAGCTGAAATTGGAAGGTTAAAGTTGAGAGATCCATGAGAGGCCATTAGATGATTTGTCCTTCAATAAGTAATTAAAGGTCACCTTGTCATCATTTAGTAATTGGAAAAGTGATGGTCCCGTCTAGATCTCTACTTTACCTTCTTCACTCCTCATCACGTCTGACAATCCTTTTGGCAAATCTCCTTTATTATGAATTCCTAGAAATTCTTCAAAAAGGACCTTCTATCAAGAGACTAAGGGACTGTTTGTCTATTACACAATGTGATTATAGAAAAGAGGCCCATGGCCCCTCGATTGTAGCTCAGCTGGATAGGGACATGCTTGTGTGAGTAAGAGTGCATGAGTTGGAGTACCAACTGTCAAAGGAAAGAAAAGAAAAAAAAAAGGCTCATGAAGGATCAAAGGTACATATACAAGGCAACCTTAAGTAATCCCCTTTAACAAAATGATTCCATCCTCATCCTAATTTATTTTAATCCTAGAAAATTGATTCCTCCATCTAGATCCCCACCCTTGACAATTCACTTTTCACAACTTCAATACTCGTGCTTAAATAAATGCCCTTTCCTGTGAGCTCCTAGAAATTCAATTGAATTAGGCAAAGGACCCCAAGAGGATTGATGATGGGTGGCGATCCACAAGGGATAGTTTCCTTTCACCCTTGACTCTCTTCTTTTAAGCCCCTTAGTACTACTTTCATATTGTCCTCTTTCCTTTGAATTTCGAGGACTTCTTAAGATTTCTAAGCAATATCTTCGTATCAAATGAATCATAAGGACCTTTTGGTTAGACAAAATTGAACTCTTAGGATGTTTAAGTAATGCGAGTCTATTGAAGTGGTTAAAAGTGAAGGATTAAAGGTGAAAATCCAAAAGGCCCCCCTTATTAAAAAAAAAAAAAAAAATCCTCAAGGCCCCTACCAATTTGTTCTTTAATAGGCAATTGTTACCCATCTAGATCTCTACCTTAGACCCTCTTCAACAGGCAATTGGTCTAGGTCTCATTTGTTTGTTTCCCTTTATTGTAAGGGATACTGACTCAAGAAAAATGTAAATCTATTGAATTCAGGTTTGCATCTGGTTAAGCGTTTGTTATTATCCAAGACACCTTTGATAGATGTACTACAGGAGCTCAACACGGAGGATGATGGGGTAGACCTTGATCTAAAACTCATAGCTCTTAATTTCGACGAGATGGTTCCATCTCAAGTAGAGAAAGAGATAGGTAGTGACTCCAAGAAGATGTTTGTAAAATTATTTCTAAGAAAATCAAACAACAAGGTCTTGTATGCAGAAGGTGGGGAAGAATTCACAGATACACTATTTAGCTTCCTTGCCTTCCCTCTTGGTTCCGTAGTTAAATGCTTGGCTGGATGTACTGGAATGGGATGTTAGATAACTTATACAAGAGCATTGAAGTTTGCATTAAATGTGAGGTGCAAAGCCATTATACTCAACCCATAGCTAGCACCCATTTTGGGACCAAGAATCAACTCCTACATATTGAAGAGCAAGTCCCATGTAAGTTCAATTTTTTTCTTTGCCTCAGTTGCTATAACTCTGGTATTTTAATTCCTCACCCTCTTACGTGCTCTCATGGGAAGAGGAGCATAAAATTATCCACCGGAACCAAAAATTTCCCAATGCGATGATGGAGCTTGGAGGAGCATTTATAGCTGGACCAGCAAAGTTCATGGTAACTGTAAGTGCCTAAAAATTACGGACTTGGTTTAAGCAACTATAATACTTGTAGGATTGCAGTTAGGTTTTGTTTGGGAAGATCAGATGCCCGGGAACCTGGAAAAGAAGGAGAAACAAAGGATCAGAGACCCTGGCTGCAGTCAGCACAAGGCTCTCCGATGCCTAAGTCAGTTCAACAACTCAACAAAGGATGGAGATGAAGGAAGTGAATATGAGTTTGTATATGTGTGCATACCTTGTGGGGCTCATCTTCTGCATGTATATATAGGCGGTGGTCACCTTAGATCCTTCTTTAGTGGAGGTAGGTGGATGTACTGTCCCAACGGATTGTACCTTATTCCCTTAGTGGTGGTAAGTGGAGGTACTATCCTAATGGACCATGCCTTGACCTCCAGCGTGATTGTTGATGTGACCACTAGATATGGGCGGCCCCTTATCTATATTCGGGGCCCATCTTATCTGTCAGCTCATTCTGTAATGTAGCCGTGCTTTTATTAATGCTGCTTGACATCTCGTACTTGCCTCGATCAATGGGACCGAGGCGAGGAAGATAGCATCAGTGGATGCACCTCGGCACCGCTGCCAAACTGCGCAGGGTCGGTACCATTACCGAGCTATATTCGGCCGAGATGAGCTCCGCTGGTACTATTACCGAAGTTGGCTCAAGGTCGGTTTGAAGTGGTACTATTATCGAGCTTCAGGAAACCAAGATCAAGACAGATTTAGTTGGTACAATTACTGAAGCTAAGGCTTACCTCGGTATTAGGGGAATGCCCCCACACAATTGCCCCCTAGCTCTTGACCTCAATCTAACTTCTTGAGGTCGGGAGCTAAGCACTATATGAGAAAGCTCTCCATCCTTGTGTGGGTCACTGACAGTTACTGACATCCGATTCTTATCATGACGTCGCTTCGTTTGCCTGGGACAATTGATGAGTGCTGTTGTTTCGCCTGCCCGAGGTAATTAATGGGGTAATGAATCAGACGCCTCGATTACTGTGGGAGGTGGATCGACGGTACCACGCGTCGGTGTCTGATTGGTTCTCCTGTCACTTCGAAGAGGCGTGTGGGGCGCTCGAGGTAAGCCTTAGAACGTGCTATCCCTCGGAATTCGAAAGGGCGCCTTTTTTCTTTATAAATAGAGGTGGTGCCCCTATTCCTCTTCTATTTTGCACACTGTTAGATAGAAGGGTTTTTTTGCAGAGGAGAGAATGAAAGAAGTTCCGTCGCCGTTGACAGCCTTTGATCTCAATCCGTCCCACTGTTAGCCTCCGTGAGTCTTTCTTCTTCTTCACCCCTTCTTTCTTTGTATTTTTCGTTCCTACTTTAGGATCTTTGCCCTTCCCTATTTTAGGGTTTCTGTTCTTCGTCTTTGGGAGAAATGGGAGCCTATAGGCACTGGTTGGATACCCCTGTGGCCATGACCGCGTTCAGGGAGATGTATAATATCCCAAAAGATGTCCGAACTAGGCTAGATAATCCAGAAGACCCTTTTGATGGCTTCTCCTCTGCAATGGTTGGATGCCATTCCCCTTGGCCTCAATAATAGAAGGTGGGGTTAGGTTTCCAGTTCACCCTCTTCTCAGAGCCTGTTTGGAGGCGTGGCACCTTGCCCCCTGTCAATTGATGCCCAATAGTTAGAAAATAATAATGGGTGTTGTTGAACTCAATAAGATTTTGAGCATTAACCTCGGCGTCCATGACATCGAGGATGCATACGATGTGTGCAAATCAATAGGGGACGGTCATTGCTTCTACCTCGGGGGGAAGCCAAGGTGGGAACAGTTCATTACCGAACTGGAGGACTCGAGCAGACATGCTGGGGATGATCGCCTGTTCGTCTCCGGCAACTGGGAGTTCCGGACAACCGAGACCGCGGTGGAGAGGTCACATAGGATCCCTCGGAACTTCGGGATTCCTCCAAGTAAATATCGACCTAAAAAAAAGTCTTTGTATTTCGCTTTTCTCTTGTTTTACCGAGCTGACGATCTTTTCGCTTGTCAGAGATAGACCAGAGAAGAAAGAGGGCCTCTACAGCAGGTTGGAAGCACAATCTAGATTGGCAGAAGGCTGTGCGCAGCTACAAAGGTCACCACGGCCGAGCTGCTTGGTCTCTTCTCGGGTACGAGCCGAGGTATCGTACTTATATAAAGAGGGGCGATTCCGTGGAAAGGGCCGGAGCAGTCGCGAGTCCTGACCGACGTAGAGAAAAGAAGAGCTTCTGGTGCCGAGGCTTCTACTCCTCAAGCCGACTCGGGAGCTGCTGAGTTGGAACAAATTGTTGAAGCGTATAACTCCCCGAGCTCGAAAGAAGAAAGAGAAGAGAGGATGCAGAGAAGCCGACCTCCCCTGCAGACCAAGAAGTTTGGGGCTAAGTTCTTTGGAAAAGATGCCCATTCCGCTTCTGAGTCCCCTTCCGCCGACCCCAATCCTGCTTCAAAGGCCTCTAGTGCAGCAGGAGCATCGACCCTTACTCCTGTTACTTCCTCAGGGAGTAGAGTCGTTGAGAAAACTGCCGAGGTCCAAAGAGAAGGAGGTCGGCAGGAGAAGAGGTCTAGGTCTAAGGGACCAACCTCTGGAGCTCGGGGAAGTCCCTCTGATGCTGCGAAGAAGAAAGCTCCTGTAGAGAAACGGTCCAGAACTGAAGGACCGGTGGAGCAGATCTCTGGGCATGCTCCAATACCTCAGTCTCCCGGTCCGACCCCGTGGAGACCGAGCCTTTTGATTGAGCTCAGGAGGCCTCTGAACGTGGAGGACCGGGTGGCCGGCAACCCTCTGGTAATGGCCGTTTTATCTAGGGCCTGTGCTCTTCCTCGTGATATGGAGGGACTCAGGCAGACCGAAGACTTAGGGTTGTTGGCCTCAACTCTGCAGGCATCTATCATTGTAAGTCCATCTCTCCATCATTTCCATCTAGTGTTTGACTCTGGTTGCTTCTTTAACTTCTGCTTTCATCTGCAGAACACACAGCGGCTCCAGGTCATCATGGATAAGTATCACCAGAGCGTCTCCAGGGTTAACCAGTTGGAAGCAGAAAGTAAAAAACTGGCGGAGGCCTTGGAGTGCGGATGCAAGAAGTTGAAGGAGGAAGAGGAGAAGAACGTAAGCCTCGGGAAGGAGCTCAAATTCACTCTCAGCAAGATTTTTAAGACGAAAGCCGAGTTCCATGAGGCGAAGGGGGCGGCCAAAGTCAAGGCCAAGAGGGTGCGACAATTGGAGGTCGAGCTGGGAAAGAAGGAGGCCGAGCTCGAAGCTGCGTTAAAGGCAAAGGCCGACCTCATGGCCTCGACCCAAGCCAAGATCAATACCGCCTATCTTGACGGGGTGAAGGAAGCTACGAAGGATTATGAGGGTCAATTCGAGAAGCTATGCCCGCGTCTATTTGAGGTTGGCTGCAAGGCCGCTTTGAAGAAGGCAAGGGTCCCTGAGGATCATCCTGTGCATAAGGATCTGCCTAAGCTCAACGACGAGGAGGTAGGGTAGAGTTCTGCTCCTTGCTTCCCCTGAAGTTCCTTCAACTACTCCTTTAGAAACCCATATTACAGAGGTCCCCCTTGAAGTTCCTCCAACTCCTCCGGAAGCTTCTGCAGCCGAGGTGCCTGGCGACAGTGCTGCCTGATTTTGTTTCTTTGATGTGTCTTCTTCTTTTCTTCCTATAAAGATGAAATATGTATTCTTCCATCATTTATCAATACAATTTGTTTTCTTTTTCAATTGCTCTATCTCTTTTATGCTTGCAATCTTTTGAGAATCACTCCTGCCTTAGCGATAGAACATATTGATTTTTATAACTTGTAAATGGTTCTATAACCACATTAGGGTAGCTGTCGACTTCTGCAGGCTGGTTCTCTAGCTGGGCTTGACTTGCAGAGAGAAGTGTCAAACTATTTAGTCGATTCCAAACCGAGTAGTCATTGCGGAGTCCTGTGACTTGATGCTTTTGCGTAGCTGGTTATGCAGCCGAGCTGGACTTGCCGAGTTTTATAACTTGGCAAATTGTATAGTTGGTTCCGTAACCGAGCCGAGTTGTTTACCGAGTTCCATAACTTGACAAATTTGTATAGCTGGTTGCATAACTGAGCTGAGGCCACCAAGTTCTGTAACAAGGTGTGTTGTGTAGCCGATACTGTTACCGAGCTGATGCCACCAAGTTCTGTAACAAGGTGTGATGTGTAGCTGGTACTGTTACCGAGATGATGCCACCAAGTTCTGTAACAAGGCGTGAATCGAAAACAACGAAGTGCAATCCTTCCACGAGAATTTTCTTTATTGATTTCTAAGATTTGAGTACAATTTTAGACATAATACTTCTTGAGGTGCGTAGCATTCCATGGGTGTGGTAACTCCTTACCATCCATGTCTTCAAGCCTGTATGCTGATCTTCCCACTGCCGAGATCACCTTGAACGGTCCGTGCCAGTTTGGGGCCAGCTTGCCTTCATTAGGTTTCTTGTCTGCAGGAAGCATCTTTTTCAAGACCAGTTCTCCTACTGAAAATTTCCTTTCTTTGACCCTTTGATTGTACCCTCTGGCTAATTGTCGTTGGTAAGAAGCTAGGGAGATGGCTGCGGCATCCCTTCGCTCCTCAGCCAGGTCAAGCTCTTGGGCCAGATTTACATCATTTTCACCTCGGTCGAACAGTTCTGACCTTAGGGTTGGGAGGCCGACCTCAAGAGGGATCACGACCTCCATTCCATAGGCTAGGGAGGAGGGAGTACTGGAGGTGGAGCACCTTGAGGTAGTTATGTACGCCCAAAGGACGCTTGGGAGTTCCTCTACCCATCTTCCTTTAGCTCGATCGAGCCTTTTCGTGAATCCATCGGGCACCAGTTTGTTTGAGATTTTGGCCTGGTCGTTGCTCTGTGGATAAGCTGGAGTCAAGTATTGGTACTTGATACCGAGCTCTTGGCAGAAGTTTCTGAAGAAATTAGAATCGAACTGAGGCCCATTGTCCGAGATCAGAGCTCGCGGCACTCCAAATCTTGTGATTACATTCTTCCAGATGAAGTTCCTGGTATCCTGCTCAGTAATGGAGGAGAGTGGCTCTGCTTCTATCCACTTGGTGAAATAATAGTAGCCACCTCTTATTCCCTGGAGTTCGGTGAAGAGGTCGCACAATGTCCAACCCCCATTGAGCGAAAAGCCACAGGCTAGAGAGTGGGCTCATGTCTTGTGCTGGCTGATGGAGAGAGTGTGAAAACTTCTGGCACTTTTCCCACTTTTTTGCGTAGTGCTGAGCGTCCTTCTGCATATAGGGCCACCGGTACCCTTGGCTTATTTCTCGGTAGGTTAGTGACCGACCTCCGATGTGGCTTCCGTAGATTCCTTCATGGACTTCATATAGGAAATCTTCCACCTTGCTCGGGTAAACACACAGGAGGTAAGGACCAGTAAAAGATTTTCTATAAAGCTTGTCGTCTGGAGACAGCCAAAACTGAGCTACTCTCAGCCTGATCTTATGGGCCTCAATCTTAGCTTCGGGAAGTTGATCGTCATTTAGGTAAGCGATGACTAGGTCCATCCAGCTCGGACCGAGATCAACACACAAAACTTGCCGAGGTGGGTGGAGCGCTATACTTGGAGTTTCCAAAGTCCCCACCTCAACTGTTCTTTTCTTCCCAGCTTCGACAGCCAATGCCAGGCTAGCAAGGGCGTCGGCATGGGAATTAGATTCTTGGCTGATCTGCTTGACTTTGGCTCTTTGGAATTGAGAGAGGAGTTGCTTCGTACGAGACAAGTAGGCTGTCATCCTTTCGTCACGAGCTTAATAGTCTCCGCTGAGCTGGCTCGTCACCAACTGAGAGTCGCTGAAGACTAGTAGCTGCCGTGCCTCCAGGATCTTGGCGCTGCGAGCCCACGATTAGCGCTTCGTACTCAGCTTCGTTATTAAATGCCTTGTAGCAAAGCTTTAAGGACTGCTCGATGACAAGGCCTTCTGGAGAATGGAGGACTATGCCAGCGCCAGCCCTCTTCAACGTCGAGGATCCGTCTACGAAGACCTTCCATGCTGAGTCGAGGAACTGCTTCCAAGATCGTTCGTGCTCGGTCTTGGTGGTTTCATCCTCATTTCTATCGTCTTCTCCATCCTTATTGCCCCCTAGTTCGGTATCGGGCGGGCTCGGTGCCGCACTAGGAGAAATGAATTCCATAATGAAATCTACCAAAACTTAGGCCTTAATCGCTGTTCTGGGTTTATATTGGATATCGAATTGCCCCAGCTCGATGGCCCATTTTGATACTCTTCCAAAGAAGTCTGTTTTCCTAAAAAGGGACTTGAGTGGGTGTTCTGCAACAACCACGACTGTGTATGTCTGGAAGTTGTGGGAGAGTTTGCGAGAAGCACTGATGAGTGTTAATGTGAGTTTCTCTAATGACAAATACCTGGTCTTGGCATCAAGGAGGATCTTGCTCGTGTAATAGATTAGCTTTTGTTGCTTGTCTTCTTCCCTGACGAGGACTGAGCTCACTGCATGGTCCGAGACAGCTAGGTAAAGATAAAGCGCCTCGCCCTATTTTGGTGTAGACAACAGGGGGCAAAGACAAATAGTCTTTAAGTTCCTAAAGGGCTTGGTCACACTCCTGAGTCCATTGGAATTTGGACTTTCTCTTCAAAAGCTAAAAGAATGGGCGGCACTTGTCCGAAGCTCGGCTGATGAAGCGGTTGAGCGCAGCGGCCATGCCTATGAGCCTTTGGACTTGTTTCACCGTAGTTGGACTCTGAATTGTCTGGATTGCGGAGATCTGGTCCGGGTTAGCTTCGATCCCTCTTCTGGTAACAAGAACGCCCAGGAATTTTTTGGAGCCGACACCAAATGCGCACTTGAAAGCGTTTAGTTTGAGCTGGAACCTCTTCAGGATGTCAAATGTCTGACGCAGGTCGGCCAAGTGGTCCTGTGACCTTTTAGACTTGACGACCATGTCATCGATATAAACTTCCACCCTCTTGCCAAGCTGAGCCTGAAACATCTTGGTTACTAGTCACTAGTAAGTTGCCCCTGCATTCTTTAACCCAAAGGGCATCACTTTATAACAGTAGTGCCTCTGGGTGATATAAATGCAGTCTTCTCCTCGTCGGGCTTGTACATTGGGATTTGATGGTAACCTTGGTAAGCATCGAGGAAACTCATTCTATCGTGCCCGACAGTCTCATCGATCATCTGGTCAATTTTCGGGAGTGGAAAGTTGTCCTTAGGACGTGGATCCCAACTACTGCTGTGTTTGCTAGCCACTTAGGGTAGTTGACCTCTCTAATTGCTTCAGCTTCTAGTAGTTTGCCGACCTCTTTGATCACGGCCTCAGTTTGTTGGATCCCTGTTCTTCGAGCTTTTTGAATGACAGGTTTGTGGTTGGGATCCACGTTCAGTTTGTGGCACATGATTTCTGGATCGATGCCTGGCATTTCATATGGGGTCCAAGTGAAGACATCTCTGTTCTACAACAGGAAGTCCAGCAGCTTGGACGTTTCTGGCCCGGTTAGCTGGCTGCCGAGCAGAAAAAATCTTTCCCGATCATCTGGGTTGATCCTGACTTTGATCAAGTCTTCAATGCTTTTTTGCCCCGGAGCTCGGCAAACGTTCTCCAGTTCTGCTTCAAGCTCTGCCATGTGTACCTGAGTTGGCTATGTTTCTTCGGGGACTACGGCCATCAAGCATTGTTTGGCCATTTCTAGGTCACCTGTGATTGTGACCACTTCAAATCTACCGTCCCCGTGCTCCAAAGGGAACTTGAGCTTCTGATGGTGAGTGGAGGGCACAGCTTCCATGCTGTGCAGCCAAGTCCTTCCCATTATTGCATTGTATTGTGATGGCACATCTACCACCAGGAAGTCGGCTTGCATACAGGCTCCTCCTATCTGGACCTTGAGGGAGATCCTTCCCTTGGGATATATAGGCTTCGAGCTAAAACCTATCAGGGGAGTGTGTGACTCTAACAGATCCTCCTCTTTGAGCCCCAACTTCTTGAAGCAATCAAAGGACATGATTTATGAGGAACTCTCGGGGTCCACAAGTACCCTCTTTACCACGAAGTTCTTCAACTTTAGGGTTAGAACCAAAGGGTCATTGTGGGGCAGCTGGACCCCGTCTAGGTCCTTATCCGAGAACCAGATCTTGGGCTTCTCTGTCCGAGCTTTCTTGGCGACTAGCTCTAGCTCAGCGGTCATCACTTGTTTATTGTGTGAGGCCCTCCTGACCTCGACACGAGCCTGGTTGCTCCCCTTTGGCGTGGGAGCCAAGTGGATGACATTTATTATGCCCTCTGGCTCATCGTTGTCTTCGTCATGTTGGCGCTGATGAGCTCTGACATTACTATTGTTCTCCTCTTTTATGTAGTCCTTCAAATGCCTGTCCTTGACGAGCTACTCAAGGTGATACTTGAGGGACTTGCAGTCTTCTGTCTTGTGCCCATTCTGTTTATGGTAGGCACAAAACTTATTTTGATCACGGGATCTGGGATCACCCCTCATCGACTGTGGCCATTTGAAGAACGGCTGTGACCTGACTTTGTTAAGAAGCTTATAGATTGGCTCCTTGAAGACTGTATTCACAGCTTTGTAAGAATCTGCAGACGGTTTGGATCTCTTCTTCCCTGCCGAGGTTGGGGACGAGACCATCACCGAGCTTAAAGAGGCCTTATCTCGGTTCGCCTCTTCTTTTCAAAAAGGTTTCTTGTCCCTCTTGGAGGTCCGTTCCTCGCGCCCGAGACCGAAGTTTTCCCGAGCTCGGACTTCATCTTCTTCTTGCTCGATAAACTGGTTCACTCGAGTCATCAATGCTTTCATGGTGGTCACGCGGTATCGGACAAGTTCCTTCCGGAGCTCAATGGCTAGTAGCAGAGCTTCCTTGAAGCACATAACGACTACTGCTTTGTTGACATTCTCGATCTGGCTACAGACGTTCCAGAATCTCTTGGCGAATCAAGTGGCGTTTTCGTTTTGCCTCATCTTGATCGCCATCAGGTCGCTATTTGTCTTCGTGATAACTCGATGCGCCTAGAACTTCTCTAGGAAAGAGTTTTTGAGTTGCCGTCAGCTCGAGATTGACTCCTCTAGGAGTGCACAGAACCATCTGAGAGGGAGACCCCCTAGACTGAAGGAGAACATTTTGCAGTTTAAGTGTTCGATATCTCCCCAAACCGACATTCGTTGGGTGAAATGTCGGAGATGTGCCGCAGGGTCCGAGGTTCCATCATAAAGTGTGAATCTCGGAACATTGAACTTCTCGGGGAAGGGAAAATCTCTTATCTCCTGAGAGAAAGGAGGTGTGCCGAGATCCTCAGAGTCATAAATATTTAGCTGGCCTGGAGCAAAGCCATCCATCTCCATGTTTCGCTGGATAGTCTGCTTGACGTGCTAGTTAAGCCATCCTCTTAGATCATTCTCAATTTCCGTCCTTCGCTTTGGCCTCCCTTGGACAACGTTCTGGTGGCTGCTGCTCGAGCCTTCATCACAGGCTTGATGGCGTCTCTTGTTGTTCAGGATGTGCCTCAAATCTTGCCCATCTGAATGAGGCTTGGAGGGAATCTGACTTGTCGTCTTCTCTCGCAGCTGCTGCTGAAGCCGATGAATCAGTTCATCCTTCTCCTGGATGATGAGGTTCTGAGTCCTAACCTCTTCACGAATGGGATCGTAGTCATCATCGTCGTCGTCGTCGTCATCGATCTCGACGTGGTCGTCAGTTTGGTGATGGGATTGATGAGATCTGACAGGTGTCGGAGATCTATTTTTCGGTAAGACCCTGCTAGGGAAGCATTCCGTAGTGGAGGCGTTTGCCGAAAAACACCTTGCTGGGGGTGCTCGATCAATTGGTTATTTTGCTGCTGAGGTGCTGTCACCCCTTTTGAAGATGATGTCAACTGAGTGAGAGGTGTTTCATCGTTCACTGGACGAGATTTGCCTCCAGACCTTCTCTGTCGAGAGGCTGGCGGTGGTTGCTCTTGTAATGCCAACCGCGCCTATGGTGGCATTATCTCCTCTAACATCGGTGATGACTGTGTTGGCCATACTGGTGGTGGTGGTAAGGCTTTTGATGATTCACCGGTCTTCTTAGCTTTCGGAGGCATGGTGTTTTTTAATCTTTCCCACATACGGCGCCAATTATAAGTGCCTAAAAATTACGGACTTGGTTTAAGCAACTATAATACTTACAAGATTGCAGTTAGGTTTTGTTTGGGAAGATCAGATGCCCGGGAACCTGGAAAAGAAGGAGAAACAAAGGATCAGAGACCCTGGCTGCAGTCAGCACATGGCTCTCCGATGCCTAAGTCAGTTCAACAACTCAACAAAGGATGGAGATGAAGGAAGGAAGTGAATATGAGTTTGTATATGTGTGCGTAACTCGTGGGGTTCATCTTCTGCATGTATATATAGGCGGTGGTCACCTCAGATCCTTCTTTAGTGGAGGTAGGTGGAGGCACTGTCCCATCGGATTGTACCTTATTCCCTTAGTGGTGGTGGGTGGAGGTACTATCCCATTGGACCATGCCTTGACCTCCAGTGTGATTGTTGATGTGACCACTAGATATAGGCAGCTCCTTATCTATATCCGGTGCCCATCTTATCTGTCAGCTCGTTCTACAACGTAGTCGTGCTTTTATTAATGCTGATTGACATCTCGTACTTGCCTCGATCAATGGGACCGAGGCAAGGAAGATAACATCGGTGGATGCACCTCGGCACCGCTGCCGAACTGCACAGGGTCGGTACCATTACCGAGCTGTATTTGGCCGAGATGAGCTCCGCTGGTACTATTACAAAAGTTGGCTCAAGGTCGGTTCGAAGTGGTACTATTACCGAGCTTCAGGAAACCGAGATCAAGACAGATTTAGTTGGTACAATTACTTAAGCTAAGGCTTACCGCGGTATTAGGGGAATGCCCCCACATAGTAACCGATGAGTTGGTTATGAAACCACTTTCGCCCATCTCAGGCATCTCTCTTCTTACCAATTTCAACATCCCTACCAGTGACGTAGAGGAGCAGATTGTGTGGACTGGGGAAAAGGAGGTAAATGGTAAAACCCCATACATACTGAATTAGTTTTTCTTTTTCTTTTTCTTTTTTGCAACGAAGCCAAATCAAGTCTAAATAGCAGTGACTAGGGGATTTTCATGGGTTGGGGTAAACTGATGGTATATTAACTTGTCCTGACTTGCCCATAGTCAGCTGGGACAACCTGGCTCATTAGGTCCCAGAGATTGGCAAGTTGAATGAGTAACTGAGTACTTTCCCAGAGGCACATCAGTTGCTCATTGATTTCTGCTTCAGGCTTCTTTTCTGAGTTTTAAATATAGTCTAACATTTGTTTGTTTAGTTTGTGGGCCTATATACAAACCCAAATCGAGACCTAAGGCTTATTAGTTTGGTGTGGCTTACCTTTCATAAATAATTGCTTTGTCTACGTTAAATATGTTGCATAGGAATGGCCCAAGCCTTGAACATGTAGTTATTGATCAAGTAAATAGGGTTGTGCCCATGGTTTAAAACAATGGCCATTATCTAATTAATTCCAATGTTGCATTCAGACTTCTCTAGTCAATGTAACTATAAGTGCCTAAAATTTACGGACTTGGTTAAGCGATTATAAAACTCGCAAGATTGCTGTTAAGCTTCTTCTGGGAAGATTGAATGGCAGGGACCGGAAAGGGAAGAGAAGACAGAAGTCAGAGGCTCCTAGCTGCTATTAGCCGAAGGCACTCCGAAGCCCAAGTTAGTGCAGTCACTAAGCAAAGGATGAGTGAGAGAGAGTAAGAATGGGGGAATATGAGCATGTGTAAGCATAAGCATACCTTTCTAGGGTTCACCTCCTACGTATATAGGCGGTGGTCACCTCAGATCCTTCCTTAGTGGAGGTAGGTGGAGGTACTGTCCCATCGGACCGTACCTCATTCCCTTAGTGGTGGTAGGTGGAGGTACGATCCCATCGGACCATACCTTGACCTTCTACATGATTGTTGATGTGACCTTTAGATATGGACAACCCTTTATCTATATCCGGTGCACATCTTATCTGTCAGCTCGTTCTGTAACGTAGCCGTGCTTTTATTAATGCTGATTGACATCTCGTACTCACCTCGGTCAATTGGACCAAGCTGAGGAAGATAGCCTCCGTGGATGCAACCTTTAGATATGGACAACCCCTTATCTATATCCGGCGCCCATCTTATCTTTCAGCTCGTTCTGTAACGTAGCCGTGCTTTTATTAATGCTGATTGACATCTCATACTCACCTTGGTCAATTGGACCAAGCTGAGGAAGATCGCCTCTGTGGATGCAACTCGGCACCACTTCCGAACTGTACAGGGTCGGTACCATTACCGAGCTGTATTAGACCGAGATGAGCTCCGCTGGTACTTTTACCGAAGCTGGCTTAAGTTCAGTCCGAAGTGGTATTGTTACCGAGCTTCAGGAAACCGAGATCAAGATAGACCTAGTTGGTACAATTATCGAAACCCAAGGCTTATCTCGGTATTAGGGGAATGCCCCCACACAATTGCCCCCTAGGTCTTGACCTCAGAGTTCTTTAACTCCTTGAGGTTGGGAGCTAAGTACTATATGGGAGAACTCTTCATCTTGGTGTGGGCTATTGATGGTTATTGACGTCTGATCCTTATCATGATGCCGCTTCATCTGTCTGAGACAATTGATGAGTGCGCCGTTGTTGGTTTGTCTACCCGAGGTAATCAATGGGGCAATAAATGGGGCGCCTCGATTAATGTGGGAGGTGGATCGACAGTACCACGCGTCAGTGCCTAATTGGCTTTCCTGTCACTTCGAAAAGGAGTGTGGGGTCCCCGAGACGATGTCTCGCACATGCTCGCCCTCTAAATTCGAAAGGGGCGTCTTCTTCTTCTTATAAATAGGGATGGTACCCCTATCTCTCCTTTACTTTGGCATTTGTTAGAGAGAATAGGGTTTTGTAAAGGACAAAACTGACGAAAGGAGTTCCGTCGCCATCGACGGTCTTTGACTTTAATCCATCCCGCCGTTAGCCTCCGTGAGTCTTCCTTCTTCCTCATTCTTTCTTTCTCTGCATTTTGGTCCCTATTTTAGGGTTTCTGCCCTTTATTTTTAGGAAAAATGGGAGCTTATACGCACTGGTTGAACACCCTTGAGGCCATGGCCGGGTTCAGGGAGATGTACAGTATCCCAGAGGATGTTCAGACTAGGTTAAACAACCCAGAGGACCCTTTCGATGGCTTCTCCTTCTGCGATGGCTGGATGCCATTCCCTCTTGTTTCAATAGTGGAAGGTGGGGTTAGGTTTCCTGTTCACCCCTTCTCAGAGCCTATTTGGAGACATGGCACATCGCCCCCTCTCAACTGATGCCTAATAGTTAAAAAATAATAATGGGCGCTGTTGAGCTCACTAAGATTCGGGACATCAACATTGGTGTTCATGACATCGAGGATGCATACGACGTGTGCAAATCGATAGGGAACGGTCACTGCTTTTGCCTCCGGGGACAACCGAGGTGGGAGTAGTTTGTCCTCGAATTAGATGACTCGAGCAGACATGCCGGGGATGATCGTATGTTCGTCTCTGTCAACTGGGAGTTCAGGATGATCGAGACCACGATGGAGAGGTCATATAAGAACCCTCGAAAGTTCGAGATTCCTCCAAGTAAATACCGACCTCATTAAAGCCATTGTATTTCACTTTTTCTTGCTTTACCGAGCTGACGCTCTTTTTATTTGTCTTGCAGAGATCGACCAGAGAAGGAAGAGGGCTTACATAGCCGGTTGGAAGCAGAATCCCACTTGGCAGAAGGTTGTGCGCAGCTATATAGGTCACCACTGCCGAGCTGCTTGGGTTATCCTGGGGTACGAACCGAGGTATCGTACCTATATAAAGAGGGACGATCCCTTGGAAAGGGCCGAGCCGGCGCCAGCCCTAACTGACGTCGAGGGTCGAAGAGCCTCTGGTGTCGAGGCTTCTACTCCTCACACCGACTCGGGAGCTACCGAGTTGGAACTAATCGTCGAAGCTTACAACTCCCTAAGCTTGGAAGAACGAGAAGAAAGGATGCAGCAAAGCAGACCTCCCTTGGAAACCAAAAATTTCGGGGCCAGGTTCTTTGGGAAGGATGCTCCCTCTACTTCCAAGTCCCCTTCTGCCGATCCTAATCCTGCCTCCGTGGCTTCCGGTGCCGCAGTAGCTTCGACCCGTACTCCTGTTATTTCTTCCGGTACAGGAGTCAGGGAGCACTCAGTCGAGGTCCCAAGAGAAGGAGGTTAGCAGGAGAAGAGGTCCAGGTCTGAGGGCCCGACTTCTGGAGCTCGGCAAAGTCCCGCCAATGCTGCGAGGGAGAAAGCTCCTGCAGAGAAATGGTCCAGGACTGCGGGACCGATGGAGTAAGTTTTTAGGCAAGCTCTGATACCTCAGCCTCCCGATCCGGCCCCGTGGAGACCGAGTCTTTTGATCGAGCCCGGGAGGCCTCTGAACGTGGAGGACCGGGTGGCTGGCAATCCCTTGGTCATCACTGCTTTATCCAAGGCCTGCGCTCTTCACTACGACATGGAGCGGCATAGATAGACTGATGACTTGGGGTTGTTGGCCTTAACTCTTCAGTCGTCCATCATCGTGAGTTCGTTTCTCCATCATTCTTGTTTAGTACTTCACTTTTACTGTTTCCTTAACTTTTGTTTCCCCTTGCAAAATGTGCAGCAGCTCCAGGTTGTCCTGTACAGATATCATTAGAGTATCTCCAGGGTAATTCAGCTGGAGGCGGAAAAGAAGAAGCTGGCGGAGGCCTTGGAGCGCAGTTGCTAGAAGCTGAAGGAGTAGGAGGAGAAGAACGTCAGCCTTGGGAAAGAGCTCTAATTCGCAGTCAATGAGATCTATAAGGTGAAGGCTGAGTTCCTTGAGATGAAGGGGGCGGCCGAAGTCAAGGCAAAGGGGGTGATCCAATTGGAGGCCGAGCTGGTAGAGAAGAAGGCCGAGCTCGAAGCTGCATTGAAGGCGAAGGCCGACCTCATGGCTTCAACTCAAGCTGAAATCGATACCGCCTTCCGTGATGGGGTGGCGGAGGCTATGGAGGACTATGAGGGTCAGTTTGAGGAGCTAGGCCCATGTCTATTTGAGCTTGGCTGTAAGGCCGCTTTGAAGAAGGCAGGGGTCCCCGAGGATCACCCTGTGTACAAGGATCTGCCCAAGCTCAAAGATGAAGAGACCGGGTAGAGTTCTGTCCCTACTTCTTTTGAAATCCCTCCGACCATTCCTCCAGAAGCTCCTCTAGTCAAAGTCCCTCCTGAAGTTACCCTGACTCCTCCAGAAGCTCCTCCAAACGAGGTCCCTGGTGATCGCACTACTAGGGCCGGCGCTGTTTGATTTTGTTTTTCTTTGATGTATCTTCTTCTTGTAATGATGGAATCTGTACCTTTCAATATTATTAATACAATTGTTCTCTTTTTCAATTGTTCTCTCTCTTTCATGCTTTGCAACCTTTTGAGAATTACATGTCTTAGTGATAGAACACTTTAATTTCTCAAGACAGCAACTGAAATTTGTAATTTGTCACCTTATGTAAATGGTTCTATAACCAAATTAAGGTAGCTTTCGAGTTCCGCAAGCTGGTTCTTCAACCGAGCGTAACTTGCCAAGAGAAATGACAACCGAGTTTTGTAATTTAGCAAACTGCATTGCTGGTTCCACAACCGAGCTGAAATAATCACTGAGAACTTATTGTTGCATCAGGGTGCCCGTCGAGTCCTGTGACTTGATGTTTTGTATAGTTGGTTCCGTAACCAAGCTGTAATAATAGCCAAGTTCTATAACTTGGCGCTTTTGCATAGCTGGTTCTGTAATCGAGCTGGGATAACTACTGAGTTCCTTAACTTGGCGAGTTTGCATAGCTGGTTCCATATCCGAGCTGGGATAACTGTCGAGTTTCTTAACTTGGCGAGTTGCATAGCTGGTTCCATAACCAAGCTGAGATATCTGCCGAGTTCCTTAACTTAGAGAGTTGCATAGATGGTACCATACCGAGTTGAGATATCTTCCTAGTTCCTTAACTTGGCGAGTATTGAAAACAATGAAGTACAATCCTTCCTCAAGAACTTCTTTTATTGATTTCAAAGATTTGAGTACAATTCAGAAATAATACTTCTTGAGATGTGTAGCATTCCATGGGCGTGGTAACTCCTTACCATCCATGTCCTCAAACCTATATGTTGATCTTCCTGTTGCCGAGACCACCTTGAATGGCCCGTGCCAGTTCGGAGCCAACTTGCCTTCATTAGGATTTTTTTCTGCAGGAAGCATCTTTTTCAAAACCAGTTCTCGAACTGAAAACTTCCTTTTTTTGACCCTTTGATTGTATCCTCTGGCCAATTGCTGCTAGAAAGAAGCTAGGCGGATGGTTGCGGCATCCCTTCGCTCCTCAGCCAGGTCAAGCTCTCGGGCCAGATTTACATCCTTTTCACCTCGGTCGAACAGTTCCAACCTTAGGGTTGGGAGGTCGACCTCAAGAGGGATCACAACTTCCATTCCATAGGCCAGGGAGAAGGGCGTTGCAGAGGTTGAGCGCCTTGGGGTAGTTCTATACACCCAAAGGACGCTCGGGAGTTCCTCCACTCATCTCCCTTTAGCTCGGTCGAGTCTCTTCTTGAGTCCATCGAGCACCACTTTGTTGAAGATTTCGGCCTAGTCATTGCTCTGTGGATAAGCTGGAGTCGAGTAATGGTTTTTGATACCAAGCCCCTGGCAGAAGTTCCTGAAGAAGTTGGAGTAGAACTTAGTCACGTTGTCCGAGATCAGAGCTCGTGGCACTCTAAATCTTGTGATGACATTCTTTCAGACGAAGTTTCTTGTATCCTGCTCAGTAATGGAGGACAGTGTCTCTGCTTCTATCCACTTGGTGAAATAATCGTAGCCACCTTTTATTCCCTGGAGTTCAGTGAAGAGGTCCTACAATGTCCAACCCCCATTGAAAGAAAGGCCATGGGCTAGAGAGTGATCTCAGGTCCTGTGCTGGTTGATGGAGGGAGTGCGAGAACTTTTGGCATTTTTCACACTTCTTGGCATAGAGTTGGGCGTCCTTCTGCATATAGGGCCATCATTACCCATGGCTAATAGCTCGGTAAGCTAGCGATCGACCTCCGATGTGAAAGTCCTGGGATCCTAACCCTAGAGGGGGGGTGAATAGGATGTGCTAGAAATATGACCAATTTAGACCAATTTTAATTTCTATAAAATAAACTAGTCACATGTGATGATTTACCAAACAAGATGCGGAAGCTAACAAAAGAAATCACCACAAGCATGCACCATAACACAAATGTTTATAGTGGTTCGGCCTCAATGCCTACATCCACTACCGGCTTGTGATCCAATCACCCCACCGGATTTCCACTAATTATGCTTTTTACTAGGCTAAGCAATAACCTTTACAATGTTGTTTTTCTAGGCTCAACAACAACCTTTACAAGAAGCTTTTCCAAGGCTAAGCAATAACCTTTACAATGTGCTTTTCTAAGGCTAAGCAATAACCTTTACAAATGAAGGATTTCTCTAAGAAGGTGTCTATACAAGAACACTCTAAGAGATACAATTTAAGCACAATAAAAATGCCTCTTAAATAGGCTGATATTAAAATGTAATTTAATGTACAATCATACACAAAAATAAGCTAAAGTGTGTGCACAAAGTGTATGAGTGTTTTACTTCAATCAATTTCTAAAATGAAGCTCTTAAGAGAATGCTTGATGCATTTTAAAATGAAAGCTCACAAAATGATGATTGAAGATAAATGCTAATCACATGAAAGATTCAAACAACTTGAAGAAATGAACTAAACAAGTTGTATGAAGATTAAAGACTAAGAACACATGTGATTTAGACAAGAGAGTTTGCAAACCAATCTAATTTACCAAAGATGATATTGAGTTTGCTAAACATCCCTTTAAAAGCTGGAAATCATGCATTTATGAAAATACAAAGAATTAAACATGCATAGATTTCAATTTGAATGGAAATCAAAATAACTAGTAAGATATACCTTTTAAAAACCCAAGCATTTGATTTCCAATGGCCTTCTAGCTTTCTCAACTCATTCCCCTTCTTTTGGCTTCAAAATAGTTCAAAAAGTTCATCCAACAAGCCTTTCAAAAGTGGGGAAAATGATGGACTTTAAAGCAAAAAACAGTCCAACGGCTAGTTGGCCCGGTCGACCCCATGACCCCCGGGTCGACCTGGCCCAACGGCTATATTGGCCCAACGGCTAGTTGCCCGGTCGACCTGGGCCTGGCTCGATCGACCGGGTACACTGGCTATTTTCCAGCAGACCAGTTGGGCCTGTCGACCGGGCACAGGGGTGGGTCGACCGACCAAACTGGCCTGGGAAGAGTTCCTGCTGATTTTTCAACAGTCCAAAGATGTAACTTGGAACTCAAGGCCAGTGTGTTTCATGCATACTAAAATGATTCTAAAAATGAAAAAAGTATGCAAGACACAAACCTAAATTCTCAATTTGATTTTCCAAAATCATGCACAAAGAATAAGGTTTTCAAAAGCGAATTTGAAATCTAAAAATATGCATGAGAAATTCATTTCAAAACCATATGCACATGCAAGATAGAATTCTAGAATCCAAAGTCAAAAACTAATAGCATGAGTGTGTGATCATTTGATAGTGAAGGTGAAAGTGCATCCATCAAAATTGCAACAAACAAGAACCTAACAATCTCCCCCTTTGCAATTTGATGGCAACTACTATGATCACAACACTTGAAGGACTTTGGATCTTCTTAATTGCTCTGATCTAGAAATCACTTGAATGTAGCTTCGACAGCATGACCGATTCGTCGAGAGCTTTTGACTTTAATCTTTCCAAGATGATTTCTCCCCCTTGGTTAGAGCTCTCCCTTTGCTCTTAACAACCAAGCGATCTTCATTTAAGCTCTTTAAGCAGATCTCCCCCTTAGTTAGATCTGGTCTTCTCTCCCCCTTGGTTTGGTCTTCTTTCTGTCTGATCTTCAGATCTTCTATTCTTCTCTCCTTCTGTGACAATACATAGATCTGATCTTTTTCTCCTCCCCCTTTGACATCGAATTGCAATGGAACCTGTATACATGAGAAAACATATACCTTTCAGTAGCACCTGTTACCAAATGAGCATGCACTTGGAAAGCGAAACAGGTTATCATGTATATAGATTTGTCTAGCATTGTTTGAATGAAGCTAAGATAACAAATATAAAATGATTTAACATTTTAAAGCTTCAAAAACAGTATAAACATCCATCAAGAGAATCAACAAGGAGAAAATAAGATGAAATGTGAAACTGTACTTTCATTGATTTAACTAGATAAGTTCAGTACAAGAATCACTAAGTACTTGACCATTACATAAACAAAAGATTATGGTCAGTACTCAAAACAATAGGTTAGTTGATAGATAAAAAATACTTCAAGTGAAAACACTCTATCACTACCCAAAACAACAATCCTCAAAACAAAATGAAAACACTCCTAAAAGGTCTAAGCAGAATCTGGAGGAGATGGAGGCATAACGTCATCATGGCGCCTACAGCTCTTGGAGATGTTCGATAGATACTTCAATGTCTTGCTCATCTTCCCTGAGACCTCTTGTCTAAAGTCATGAAACTCAGTACGTAGGGTAGCAACCACCTGCTCCAAGGATGACATGCGCTCCTCCATAGAACGCTAAGGAGGGGGTTGGGGCTGTCGTGGCTGAGCTGGCTGAGGCTGCTGTTGATCTGCAATCTCTATATCTGCAGCCTCTAACTCTTCATCTCCTTCTGCTACCGGGTTCACTCGAGGTGGTGGAGGAAGCCTCATCAAGAGAATGTTGGTCTTGTTGAAAACTGTTGTTGGCTCTGGTCTCTCAGAGGCAGGAGGAATCACTCCAAAAGAACGAGCAATCTCGGTGATAAGATACCCAAACGGAGCAGCACATGGCTGAGAGCCAGTGATCACACGAATGATATGGTGCATGATGATGGACGGTAGACACATGGGCACCCCGGTAATCACATTATGAAGGATATTTGCCGTGTATGGAGTGACTTCTGTCCGATTCCCTTTCCTCGGGTAAATGGAGTGAGTGAATATAATGTGAATGATGCGAAGAGAGGGAATCATCGACAAGGCTTGGAGGCAATTTTTGGCTGACCATTCTTCAGGGTGGCCACAAAGAGTAGTGGTGACAGACTCTCTCTCATCGAGTGGAAGGACTTCTGAAATAAATTTTGGTCCATTCGACCTAGGAATGCCCATGATGGAAGAGATCAAGTCAATGGTAACTACCTCCTCACCGTGAAGGAATCTAACAGTGAAAGAATTTGCAGATGAGGCACAAATAGATTCGTACAGGCCATGGACGAGGAGGCATATGTTTTGCCACTCCAAGTTAGAATATTTCCCCAACCTATGGCTACTAAGATGGCAGGGACATTGTAGTCCACAAGGTCTCTAACCACACAAAACTTCTCAACAATTACCCCTTTGCTCCTAAAAGATTTCACAACTGAAGATGGAGAATGAACGGGGTTGAATTTGATCTCAGGAGGTGAACCAAGCTCAGGAGAAGTGGAAGTAGATCTATGGGAAGTTGAAGCTTGACCGGTCTTGGATTTCTTAGAAGGTCTCCTCCAAGTTTGTTTAGTTCGGGCCATTTTTAAAAAGTCAAGGAAAAAGAAGCTCTAGAATGAAGACAAGGCAGAAAATGGCACAACAGTTGCTATTAGAAGAGAAAATGTGGTTAAGGAATTTTGACAAACACTTGGGGTGCAGACTGTGGAGCTAGATGTTTACAACAGAATGATGCTAAGAGGATGAGTCCAGAAGACTACAGAGATTCCTAGAACAAAAAGGAAAATACAAAACACCACAAAAGAAACAAAAAAAGTCAAACAGTAAAGGAAACGACTGAGGTTAGGAGGAGACAATAGAGGAGATGGTGGACAGGGAGAAGAACGTCTGCACAGTGAGGAAGAAGAAGAGCACGAGAAATGAGAGAGGGATCTAGAGAAGAGAAGGGAGGATTTGATCCAGGAGAAGAGAAAAGAAAGAAAGGAAAAATGGAAACATGGAAACAGGGCTCAGCAGCGGTCGACCTGCACAAGGAGGGAAGAGTTCTGTTTGAAACAGAATAGCCCAGCGCACTGTTTTAATCAGCAGCGCAGACTCGGTCGACCGGCCACTGCTGAAAGAAGATGGATCAAACTAAAATCTACAAACCCAGTACCCCAGCTATCATACAAGCTAAAAAGTTTTTAGAAAAGAGGTTTTCCAATAATCAATTCTAAAATATTTCCTTTTGAAGAAAAGAAGACTTGTATGATAAAAACCATTTTTCAAATTCATTTTAAATTTGACAAAACCAAAAATGTGACTATGAAATCATTCAAAAATAAATAATTTGAAAAGCAAATCAATTGATTTAGAAGAAATAACTTATAAAAGCTTTTTCAAATCAATTTGATCAAAATCATGCATTTAATCATAAAATTCCATTTTAAATTCAAAATGCATAATCAACAAATAAGACTCAATTAAATGAATCTAAAAACCTAAAGAAATACTAAGAGATTAAAAAGAACTAGAATCAAGACCAACTAAACATATGACTATGGGAAAGGGTTAGCCCTATCTATTTAAGAAACCTTAGTAATCTTCTAAAGGTCTAACCTTAGGTATCCATCTAAGGTCTTGGGCTTTGGAGACAATTTTTTAAATTCCAACAACTAGAGGAGATAAGGGTTGAATTCTTTTAGACTTAACATCAAATCTTTGAGGTTTGACTATTTTAGATTGATGATTAGTCTTAGGAAGTTGGTGTTTCATATTCTTTTTATTCTTCTCATTTCTTTTAGCTTTTCCTCCCACTTTTTGTCTTTTGAACTTTATTTTTAACTTTTCAACCTTTTTCAAGAATTCATTCATTTCTAAGGTTAAAGGAGGAAAAGAGAGAAGTTTCTTTTTGATAGATTTATTTTGATTATTAGTCTTTTTAAAATCTATCTTGGATGACTCTTTGTGAATAGTTTTAACTTGTTTGAACTTCTTAGAGTCTTCCTTGGAATTCAAAGTACGTCTTACCCTTCATAGAATTAGATTTGATTTTCTTAGGTTCAAAGATGGGTTTAGACATATGACTTTTCCTTAATTTGCACTCAAATTTGAAATGTCCTTCTTTACCACAATAATGACATTTAGTTTTGGACATTTGAGAGAGAGTGCTAGAGAAAGAGGACTCACCTTTCACAAAAGTGTTGGTGAATTTAGGGTCATATGAAGTATACTTATCAAAACCAAGACCCGTCCTATCTCCATGAGGTTTACCCAATTTAAATAACTTTTCAAGTCTCTCTTCACTTTGGGTAAACTTGCACTCATACTTTTGTTTGTATCCTTCAAGTTGAGTGACTTTGGTTATAAGGATTGAATTTTCATTTTTGACTTTTAATAAATCATTTTCAATTTCCTTATAGTTATTTAGTTCTTCATTGGCAAGTTTTAATTCAACTTTTAGTTCATTAACAACTTTAGATCCAAGTTCTAAGTTTTTTAAATTAATTTGAGCATTAGACAAATTTTTCTTAGAAATTGTCAACTTGGATTCTAAATTGATAAAGTCTTTTTCTTGCCTTTGTAGTTGATCTCTTAGATTTAAATTTTCTTTCTTAAGCTCATCATAACTTATCTTAATCTCATTTAGTTCATCTTTGATATTGGATAAGTTATTTAAATAGATCATAAACTTAGAGTCTAAACATTGTATGACTTCTTCTTTCTCTCTAAGTTCATCTTTTGAAGAGACTAGTTCCTTGTTTAGTCTTTTTTATTCTTCTTTTAAACTTTTATTTCTCTTATCAAGCTTTAAAGTTAATGTATATAATTCCTTATAGGCTTGTTGAACATCATCTTCATCATATTCTTCTTCTTTTAATTCACATTGAGATTCATTTATTTGAAGGTTTGAATCTCTAATAGATGGAAGAAGGAGAGGTCTAGAAGAATCTACACAAAAGTCTAAATAATCTACCTTAGTGGAATCCATTTCAATAGTATTCATTCAAACACAAATCTAGTGTTATGACTCAAGGTTTTTACACCTAATCAAGAGTTTCAAAAACACTTGATCCTAAAATAGAGCACTTGGCTCTGATACCAATTGAAAGTCCTGCGATCCTAGCCCTAGAGGGGGGGGGGGGGGGTGAATAGGGTGTGCTAGAAATATGACCAATTTAGACCAATTTTAATTTCTATAAAATAAACTAGTCACATGTGATGATTTACCAAACAAGATGCGGAAGCTAACAATAGAAATCACCACAAGCATGCACCATAACACAAAGGTTTATAGTGGTTCGGCCTCAATGCCTACATCCACTACCGGCTTGTGATCCAATCACCCCACCGGATTTCCACTAATTATGCTTTTTACTAGGCTAAGCAATAACCTTTACAATGTTGTTTTTCTAGGCTCAACAACAACCTTTACAAGATGTTTTTCCAAGGCTAAGCAATAACCTTTACAATGTTCTTTTCTAAGGCTAAGCAATAACCTTTACAAATGAAGGATTTCTCTAAGAAGGTGTCTATACAAGAACACTCTAAGAGATACAATTTAAGCACAATAAAAATGCCTCTTAAATAAGCTGATATTAAAGTGTAATTTAATGTACAATCATACACAAAAATAAGCTAAAGTGTGTCCACAAAGTGTATGAGTGTTTTACTTCAATCAATTTCTAAAATGAAGCTCTTAAGAGAATGCTTGATGCATTTTAAAATGCAAGCTCACAAAATGATGATTAAAGATAAATGATAATCACATGAAAGATTCAAACAACTTGAAGAAATGAACTAAACAAGTTGTAAGAAGATTAAAGACTAAGAACACATGTGATTTAGACAAGAGAGTTTGCAAACCAATCTATTTTACCAAAGATGATATTGAGTTTGCTAAACATCCCTTTAAAAGCTAGAAATCATGCATTTATGAAAATACAAAGAATTAAACATGCATAGATTTCAATTTGAATGGAAATCAAAATAACTAGTAAGATATACCTTTTAAAAACTCAAGCATTTGATTTCCAATGGCCTTCTAGCTTTCTCAACTCATTCCCCTTCTTTTGGCTTCAAAATAGTTCAAAAAATTCATCCAACAAGCCTTTCAAAAGTGGGGAAAAGGATGGACTTTAAAGCAAAAACAGTCCAACGGCTAGTTGGCCCGGTCGACCCCATGACCCCCGGGTCGACCTGGCCAAACGGCTAGTTGCCTGGTCGACCTGGGCCTGGCTCGGTCGACCGGGTACACTGGCTATTTTCCAGCAGGCCAGTTGGGCCGATTGACCGGGCACAGGGGTGGGTCGACCGACCAAACTGGCCTGGGAAGAGTTCCTGCTGATTTTTCAACATTCCAAAGATGTAACTTGGAACTCAAGGCCAGTGTGTTTCATGCATACTAAAATGATTCTAAAAATGAAAAAAGTATGCAAGACACAAACCTAAATTCTCAATTTGATTTTCCAAAATCATGCACAAAGAATTAGGTTTTCAAAAGTGAATTTGAAATCTAAAAACATGCATGAGAAATTCATTTCAAAACAATATGCACATGCAAGATAGAATTCTAGAATCCAAAGTAAAAAACTAATAGCATGAGTGTGTGATCATTTGATAGTGAATGTGAAAGTGCATCCATCAAAATTGCAACAAACAAGAACCTAACACGATGTGGCTTCCGCAGATCCCTTCATGAATTTCATAAAGGAAATCTTTGACTTTGCTCGGATGAATACACTGGAGGTAAGGGCCAGTGAAGGACTTTTTGTAGAGCTTGTCATCTGGAGACAACCAAAACCGAGCTGCTTTCAGCCTCATTTTGTGAGCCTCATTCTTTTCTTCGGAAAGTTGATCATCTTTCAGGTAAGCAATGATTTGGTCCATCCAGCTTGGACCGAGATCAACACACAAAATTTGCCGATGTGGCTGGAATTCTATACTTGGCTTTTCCAGTGTCTCTACCTCTACAGTTTTTTTTCTCCCGGCCTTGACGGCAGATGCAAGGTTAGTGAGAGCGTCGGCATGAGAGTTGGGATTTCTGTCGATCTGCTTGACTTCAGCTCTATCGAACTGAGAGAGTAGCTTCTTCGCGGGGGTGAGGTAGGCCGCCATCCTTTCATCCCGAGCCTGATAGTCTCCGTTCAACTGGCTCGTCACCAATTGTGAGTCACTGAAGACCACCAGCTGCTATGCCCCTAGGGTTTTAGCGCTACCAACCCCCATGATCAGTGCTTCAAAATCAGCTTCATTGTTGGACGCCTTGAAGTCAAGTGTTAAGGCTTGCTCAATGATAGGGCCTTCTGGTGATTGAAAGACTATGCCAGTGCCAGCTCTTTTAGAGGTTGAGGATCCGTCGACGAAGACCTTCCATTCTGAGTTGAGGAATTGCTTCCAGGTCTGTTCTTGTTCCGCCTCGGTAATCTCTTCCTCATTGCCCCCTAGTTTGGTGTCGAGTTGTCTCGGTGCCGAACTAGGAGAAACATACTCCACGATGAAGTCTGCCAAAATCTGGGCCTTGATCGCCGTTCTGGGTTGATACTGGATATCGAATTGCCCCAGCTCGACGACCCATTTCGATATTCTTCCAGAGAAATCCGCCTTTCTGAAAAGGGACTTGAGTGGATGTTCTGTAACAACCACTATAGTGTACGTCTGGAAGTAGTGGGAGAGTTTGCGAGAAGCACTGACAAGTGCTAATGCAAGTTTCTCCAGTGGCAAATACCTGGTCTCGGCATCAAGGAGCATCTTGCTCGTGTAATAGATGGGTTTTTGCTGCTTGTCCTCTTCTTTGATGAGAACCGAGCTCACTGCATGATCCGAGACGGCCAGGTATGGATAGAGCACCTCGCCCTGGCTTGGTGTAGACAATAGGGGAGGTGAAGACAAATAGTCTTTGAGTTTCTGAAGGGCTTGGTCGCACTCCGGAGTCCATTGGAATTTCGAACTTTTCTTCAAAAGCTGAAAGAAAGGGCGGCACTTATCCGAAGCTCTGCTGATGAAGCAGTTGAGTGCAGCAGCCATGCCTGTGAGCCTCTGGACTTGTTTCGTCGTGGTTGGACTCTAAATCACCTGGATTGCCGAGATCTGGTCTGGGTTGGCTTCAATCCCTCTTCTGGTAACAAGGCTTCCCAGGAATTTTCCGGAGCCGACACCAAATGCGCACTTGGATGCGTTCAGTTTGAGTTGGAACCTCTTCAGGATATCAAACGTTTAACGCAGGTTGGCCAAGTGGTCCTGTGACCTTTTAGACTTGACAACGATTTCGTTAATGTAGACTTTCATCATCTTGCCGAGCTGAGCCTAAAACATCTTCATTACCAGCCTCTGGAAAGTCGCCCCTGCATTCTTTAACCCAAAGGGCATCACGTTATAGCAGTTGATGCCTCTGGGTGTTATAAATGCAGTATTCTCCTCATCAGGCTTGTACATCGAGATCTGATGCTAACCTCGGTAAGCATAGAGGAGACTCATTCTATCGTGCTCGGCAGTTGCATCCATCATTTGGTCGATCTTCGGGAGTGGAAAGTTGTCCTAAGGACACGCCTTGTTGAGGTTGGTGAAGTCGACGTAGACTCTCCACTTCCCATTTTTCTTCTTGACCACTACCTTGTTTGCCAGCCACTCAGGGTAGTGGACTTCTCTAATTGCTTCAGCTTTCAGTAGCTTCTCGATCTCGTCAATCACGGCTTCAGTTTGCTGGATCCCTGTTCTTCGAGCTTTCTGAATGACAAGTTTGTGCGTGGGATCCACATTCAGCTTGTGGCTCATGATTTCTAGGTCGATGCCTAACATTTCATATGGGGTCCAGGCGAAGACATCTCTGTTCTACAATAGGAAGTCCAGTAGCTCTGACCTTTCTAGCTCGGTTAGCTGGCTACCGAGCAAAAAAAATCTCTTTGGATCATTTGGATCGATCTTGACATCAGCCAAGTCTTCAATGCTCTTTTGTCCTGGAGCTCGTCCAACGTCCTCTAGTTCTGCTTCTAGTTTTGCCATGTGTACCTGGGTCGGCTCTACTTCTCCGGGCACCACGGCCATCAAGCATTGTTTGGCCATTTCTTGGTCACCTCTGACTGTGACCACTTCAACTTTGCCGTCCCCGTTCTCTAATGGGAACTTGAGTTTCTGGTGGTGAGTGGAAGGCACAGCTTCCATGCTATGCAGCCAAGTCCTTCCCATTATTGCGTTGTACGGTGATGGTACATCTACCACCAAAAAATCAGCCTGCATACTGGCTCCTCCTAGCTGGACCTTCAGGGAGATTCTTCCTTTGGGGTATACTGACTTTGAGCTGAAACCTATTAGGGGAGTGCGTGATTCTTGCAGATCCTCCTCCTTGAGCCCCAACTTCTTGAAGCAATCAAAGTACAGGATCTCTAATGAACTCCCGAGGTCCACAAGTACCCTTTTTACCATGAAGTTCTTTCAACTTTAGGGTCAGAACCAATGGGTCATTGTGGGGGCTTATCTGAGAACCAGATCTTAGGCTTCTCCGTCCGAGCTTTCTTTGTAGCTGGCTCCAGCTCGGTCGTCATTACCTGCTTATTGTGTGAGGCCCTCCTGGCCTCGGCACGAGCCTGGTTGCTCCCCCTTGGTGCGGGGGCTAGGTGGATGACATTTATTATGCCCTCCGGCTCATCGCTATCTTCATCATTTCGGTGCTGATTAGCTCGGACATTATTGTTGTTTTCTCCTTTTATGTAGTCCTTCAAATGTCCGTCCTTGACGAGCTTCTCAGGATGAGACTTGAGGGACATGCAATCTTCTGTTTTGTGCCCATTCTGTTTGTGGTAGGCACAAAACTTATTTTGATCATGGGTTGAAGGATCACCCTTCATTGGCTGTGGCCATTTAAAGAATGGTTGTGACCTGATTTTGGGGAGGAGCTTGTAGATTGGCTCCTTGAAGACCGTATTTACAGCCTTGTAGGAATTTACGGACGGCTTGGATTTCTTCTTGCTTCCCTAGGTGGGGGTCGAGACCATCACCAAGCTTGAAGAAGTCTTGTCTCGGTTTGTCTCTTCTCTCCGAAATGGCTTTTTGTCCTTTTTAAAGGTTCTGTCTTCGCACCTGAGACCAAAGCTTTCCCGGGCTCGGGCCTCGTCTTCCTCTTACTCAAGAGACTGGTTTACCCAGGTCATTAATGCTTTCATTATGACTACGGGATACCGGACAAGTTCTTTTTGGAGCTCATTGCCTGGCAGCAGAGCCTCTTTGAAGCACATGATGGCTACTCCATCATTGGCGTCCTCGATTTGGCTATAGATGGTCCAGAATCTCTTGGCGAATCGAGTGATGTTTTCATTCTGCCTCATCCTGATTGCCATCACGTCATTATTCGTCCTTGGGATGACTCTGTGCGCCTGGAACTTCTCCAAGAAGGAGCCTTTGAGTTGGCGCCAGCTCGAGATTGATTCTTCTAGGAGTGTGCAGAACCACCTGAGGGGGAGATCTCCTAGACTGGAGGAGAACACTCTGTAGTTTAAGTGTCCGACATCTCCCCAAATTGACATTCGCTCGGTGAAGTGTCGGAGATGTGCTGTGGGGTCCGAGGTTCCATCATAAAGGGTGAACCTCGGAACACTAAACTTCTCAGGGAGCGGGGAGTCTCTTATCTCCTGAGAGAAGGGAGATGTGCCGAGATCCTCCGAGTCAAAAACATTGAGTCGGTCTCGGGGGAAACCGGCCACTTCCCTGTTTCTTTGGATAGTCTACTAGACGTGCTGGTCAAGCACCCTCTCAGATCATCTTCATCTTCCGCCCTTCGCTTCAGCCTCCCTTGGACATCGTTTTGGTGGCTGCTGCTCAAGCCTTCATCACAAGCTCGGTGGCATCTCTTGTTGTCCAGGACGTGCCTCAAATCCTGTCCATCTGAATGAGGTTTAGAGGGAGTCTGGTTCGTCATCTTCTCTCACAGCTGCTGTCGAAGCCGATGAATCAATTCGTCCTTCTCTTGGATAATGAGGTTCTGAGCCCAAACCTCCTCACGAAGGGGATCGTAGTCATCAACGTTGTCGTCTTCGATCTCATCATCCTCGTCAGTCTGGTGATGGGACTGACAAGACCTGATAGGTGTCGAAGACCTATCTCGTCGGGAAGCTCCTGCCGGGGGAGCATTCCGCAGGGGAGGCGCCTGCTTAAAAGCACCTTGCTAGGGGTGCTTGATCAATTGGTTATCCTGTTGGGGAGGTGCTGTCACCCCCCTTGAAGATGATGCCAATTGAGTGAGAGGCACTTCAACGTTCGCCGAATGAGATTTGCCCCCAGACCTTCTCTGGCGAAAGGCTGGTGGCTATTGCTCTTGTAATAACAATCGCGCCTGTGCTGGCGCTATCTCCTACAACACCGGTGATGACTGTGTTGGCCATACTGGTGGCAATGGTAAGGTTTTTGATGATTCGCCATTAATTTTAGCTTTTAGAGGCATGGTGTTTTTGAATCTTTTCCACAAACGGTGCCAATTGTAAGTGCCTAAAAGTTACGGACTTTGTTAATCGATTATAAAATTCTCAAGATTGTTATTAAGCTTCTTCTGGGAAGATTGAATGGCAGGGATCTGAAAGGGAAGAGAAGACAGAAGTCAGAGGCCTCTGACTGCTATCAGCCGAAGGCACTCCGAAGCCCAAGTTAGTGCAGTCATTAAGCAAAAGATGAGTGAGATAGAGTAAGAATGGGGGGAATATGAGCATGTGTAAGCATAAGCATACCTTACTGGGGTTCACCTCCTACATATATATAGGCGGTGGTCACCTCAGATCCTTCCTTAGTGGAGGTAGGTGGAGGTACTGTCCCATCGGACCGTACCTCGTTCCCTTAGTGGTGGTAGGTGGAGGTATTATCCCATCGGATCATACCTTGACCTTCTGCATGATTGTTGATGTGACATTTAGATATGGACAACCCCTTATCTATATTCGACGCTCATCTTATCTATTAGCTCGTTCTGTAATGTAGCCGTGCTTTTATTAATGCTGATTGACATCTCGCACTCACTTCAGTCAATTGGACCAAGCTGAGGAAGATAGCCTTCGTGGACGCACCTCGGCATCGCTGCCGAACTGCAAGGGTCGGTACCATTACCGAGCTGTATTAGACTGAGATGAGCTCCACTGGTACTTTTACCGAAGCTGGCTCAAGTTCTGTCCGAAGTGGTACTGTTACCGAGCTTCAGGAAACCGAGATCAAAATAGACCTAGTTGGTACAATTATCGAAACCCAAGGCTTATCTCGGTATTAGGGGAATGCCCCCACACAGTAACCATTGATGGGTCATAACAAACAAATAGTTTCTAATTTCTACTCAGAACACCATTAAAACCCTATTATCACTCTCATTACTATTTTCACTCCCATTATAATGGGTTTTAAGCAATTTTTTATGGTTAAAGAACTCTAAGAAACCTTACTATGGTAGATTTACATCAAATGTGAGGCTTTTATGGAGGCCAAGACCGAGTTTTTTAACTCATGCTTCTGCCTACCCACTGTGTCAAAATCACTACTTATAATCTGCCCAATGTGACCTGGGCGTAGGCTGGTCTGGCCGATGAAAAGCCCATACATTGTCAACTATCAACTTCCATTCCACGAGAACTTTAAGATCATTTAGAGTCATAAAGATCTTTGCTAATACAACTTTTGAGTTCAATTACATGTCATTCAGTTCTTGAGTATCCTTCAACTTTGAGATGTATCAACAAAGATCTAAGTTGTTAAAATCCAGTTATTACTTAGAAACAAGTGCCTGATTCATGTGGAGGCCAAATGTGGTCATGTGGGATTATTACCAGTAAGATGAATCATGAATGTGTATTGCAACTCGTATTCTTATGGAATTTATAATAACGATGATTGGTTGTTACAACCTGACGATCATATATGAAATTTTAGTGATTATCTCGGAAAAGAAAATTTGCTCTCTATACTTATCTACTTCTATTTTGAACACATGCCAAGTTTTGTTGAAAGCTTCTTTGATTTCCAGCTAAATTTTGAGCAGTGTCTTCTACTCCGAGAATCCAAAGTAGATGGAAACAAGATATAGGAGGATAAATTTGTCTAAAGCCTAGGTTTGAGTGTCTACGCAAATACACAACATGTACTGTTTGTTGTATTCCTCTCATGATCAGTAACTGTCTGAGATGGATTCGATGCTATATTCTATTTAAAGGCAAGTGTACAAGAACATCTATGATGCCTTGATTATGGGCATGATGGTTGACAGTTTACATTTACATTTGTATACAAAGTATGATTGTTGATATGACAGCTATGGTGAAGGAATCACGAAAACTTATGAGTTGGGTTCTTCTAGACAAATCTCAAGGATGAGTCACGGTTGACTCATGGATCCTTATCATGATGATGAGCCTTAATACTCCCCCTCAATCCTCAGCCCAATTTGAAAAAAAAAAAAAAACACTCTTGAGAAATGGCCCGAGGCCAGGGCTTGGTAAAGAGACCAGCAAGCTATTCTTTGGATGACACAAGCATAATGGTAATGAGGGCACCCTTCTCAAGAGCATAATGGTAATCTACCTCTACGTGTTTGGTACGGACATGAAATACCATATTGATTATCATGTACAGAACACTCATGTTGTCACGAGAAAAAGAAGGGGGCAGAGATCTCGTAGAAGAAAGGAGAGCCAAATAATCTTAGCAACAGTGGAAGCCATGTCGCGATATTCTACCTCAATGCTGGATCTAGAAATAGTTGGTTGATTTTTAGCACTCCATGAAATGCACATGTTACCAAGAAAAAGTAACACGTCCCCAAAATACAACCAAGGAAAAACGTGAAAAATAAGAATAAACATTCATTTTCCTGTGTCTAATGCAACATGAGCTCCCAAATATGGACCCACAAAATTTTGAAACATGATGAGTCATAATAAAAGCTTTGCAGAAGCATTAAATCAATTGGTATCGATATCCAAAACCAAACCAACACATAACCAACTAAATATTTAAGGTTTAAGTTGCCAAAATAACCTAGACAAAACAACTAAATAAAAAGAGGCTCATTATGAAGTATTTGCTACTAAAATAATCTCTATAATGCAGGTTACTCTCGTGCGGACTCAGATGGCTCTGTAGCCATCTCCGACACTCTACTCGGGTTCAACAACTGGCTCAAATGCTTGAAACGTTTGACCCTCCTCCGTCTTCTCGGCAAGGTAAGGGTCGGTACCTATGCACCAATAAGCAAAGTAAACAGCAAGTACGAAAGCATAATCTATAAATAAAATACAAGATCAATAAGAGTAATGACAGGTAATGATCATAAGAGAATAACCATGTGACAATGATGAAAAGAACATATAACATAAATCCAATCTACACAATAGAACAATACAATAATCACACAGAAGCAATGCCCACACTTTACGTGGTCAGCCCTAACTATCTCAATCACGTCGGTGGTCATAAACCGATCAATAATCCAGAATATCGGACAAACAATCAATTTGGATATTACAGTGTCCGCACACATCGGTGATCAGCCTTTTGATTACAACTGTAGTCGTTCAATTATGACCCAATCGATGTACATATATATACATATCATAATCACTACACCATAATAGACAATTAGTAACGGATCTACGGCCGTTACAAAAAATATTAGTAACGGTTATTTTGCGTTGACACAACTGCGTCACAAATGAAAAGTAACAGAAGTTAGTAATACTTAATAACCGTTAGAAATATTACTAACGGTTATGAACTGTGACTGAAATTAATTTAAGCAACACATCTATAATCGTTACAATTTATTAGTAACGGTTATTATTTTTGTTCATAGTTTGTTCCCAACGGATAAAACTGTTGGTATCGGTTACAAAGTATTCTATTTGTAACGGTTGGAGTCCGTTACTAAGTATTCTATTTGTAACGGTTGATATCTGTTACGAAGTATTCTATTTGTAACGGTTGGAGTCCGTTACTAAGTATTTTATTTGTAACGGTTGATATCCGTTACGAAGTATTCTATTTGTAACGGTTGGAGCCCGTTACTAAGTATTATATTTGTAATGGTTTATATCCGTTACTAAGTATTTGTTATTTAAAAAAAAAAAAAACAATGGAAATTCAACTGATGGCTTCGCCTAATTCAAAAGAACATTCAGATTAGTTTGCCATCATTCAATTTTAATATCTTTTTGCACCACTTTTTTTTGTTCTTTAATTAGTATAACACTATACAACTATAAAATATAAATATAAGATAAGAAAAAAAAGTATTGACTGTTGAGCAATTCAATCATCCAATTACTTTTAGCCAAGAAAAAGACAATCCAATTAGTTAATGTTATGCAATTAGATGTGTATACCATGAATCATGAGTTTCATATTATCCCATTCTAATATGTAAAAAGGGCCTACCTATGATCAGTTCAAACCAAAAGAGAAACAACTCACTGTTGCTCAAGGCTGCCCTTCGGATCTGATTCATCATGAATCCTGGAATCTGTTGAAGTTGCTGAATTATCACAGAGAATGTCAGTACATTGCAAAAAAAAATTCCCCTGGTGAAAACTCTAGAACAAACAAAGAAAGAAGAGGATAAGATAGTGGGATCATTTACTAGTCTATTTTACAATACCTGGTGTTTCCTGAGACTCGGTTGAAATGTTATGCTGTACATGGGTAAGCTATGAATCAGCTCCATGACAAAACAAATCACAAACTTAAACCAAAACAACAACAATCAAGCAAGAGGAAAAAGATGAAACAAAGAAAATGGCTACAATTTTGTTGGGTATTTGGTGCAGCTTGGAGATTTCAATTGGATACAGCTTTGAGGGCTGCCTCCCACCCAACCCAAAGCACACAAACAAATACAAGCAATATTGCATCCTAACCCAAAACACAACTGCATGTGGAGCAACGGTTTCACAACCCAGATCAGTAAACATAGATCCCAACAGCATTAAAAAGAATCCTACCTTCACAACCCAGTTCTTATCAACAAGTAGATTTGGAGATTTCAAAGCACGGTGGACTAATACAGGAGTACAATTGTGCAAATAGTTCATTCCACGAGCCTGGACAGGTTTAAAAGGGGAAAATTAGTCCTGCTAGCAATTTCAACCTGGTAGACCAAAAAAACCAACAAAAGATAAATGGAAAGCAACTAGAATCATATAACATCTAGTGACATCCTTAAACGCCTCCTTGCATCTAATTGGTTCTTAGGCCAATGAATTAACACCTATACAAACTACCTCTGCAAGATAAAAAGAACATTTCAACTTTATAGTTACAGCAATAAAGTCAATCTTGATCCAAATAACCAGAAGCCACAAGCAACACCTTGTATGAACACAGGGACACCAAAACATGAACATGCTTACACAACCAAAAGGTTACTATCTGACACAACATGAAATTTCAACAGTGTATCCAGCTAAAAGAACATGAATAAAATAATTATAGATAATTTTCAGACCTTCCATCTCTATATATATGGAAAAATGGTACTTACGCTTTTTTTTTCCATGTGATATTGAGCACTCATCCATCCAGTGCCGCATTGTCTGCAGCATTAGTTTATGTATCTTCAGAAAGCAATCCAATAATGTGACATGTATGCCCCTTTTATAAATACATTAGAGTGATTTTCCTTGATAAACATGCATTTCGTTACTTTGTTCTTTATAGGGATTATAGAAATTTGCAATAAGGTTTTCCTTCTTCAAACTCCAGCCAAAAAACCCATGTTTACAACAGACACAGCAACCCTTCTGCCAATGGGTAAAGTAGCTCCATTTCACCTAACTCCGGACTATCAAAATCTGAGATAGAACAATAAGTATGCACCAACTTCCACTAATAACTTATTCGTCCAAGAGAACGTCAATGATCTCAAACCAATAATGCAAATGAATTTCACCAGAGCTAGAATAAACTAGTGCACACACAACTCATTTTCTGTTCCATCAAACAGTGGGTTTTTTTTTTTTTTTGAGAGAGAGAGAGTGTTTTAAGAGAGAGAGAGAGAGGTCAAATACCTCACTTTTAAACTCAGCTAGTGCATCACCAGAAATATCTTGGTCCAAAAATTTCTTAACAGCCACTTCCTGGAAAAATTCAAGAACCCACCAGGTTAAATAACTCAATTATCTATGGAAGAAAGTTGCAAAAGCATTAACAAGTGGAGTTATTTCTAGTATTGAATTGGATGAACAATCAATCAGGTTAGAAGCAGCTTGAAATTCCAAGTGACAAATAAGGGGATAAGTGTTACAATAAAATCATATTGGATAATTAAGAGAAAACATTTATTAACATGATTAATGTAAGCAAAACTAATAGCCCAAACCAAAAACAGAAGCAAACCCAGAAGAGGGCAGAAGCAACACAGGAGCAGCCAGACTCAGCTCAGGCCAGCACATCAGCTAACAGGGAAGCCCCCCAAGCAAAACAGAGAAAAAAATAAATAAATAAAAACAAGCAGCAAACCAAAGAATAGCCAGCCCGAAAGAGAACAACAGCAACCTGCACAAAACAGCACAACCAAGCCATCCCAGACGAGCCAGCACGTGGACTCGACCCAGGCCCAAACCTGTGAGGACAGGGTGGGAGATGGAGCTGGCTTGGCTAACCAGCACTTTCAACTGATCCTGGAGAGTGATCTTAGCTCTGTCTAGGCCTGAGGAGTTGCTTAAAGAGAGGTGGCATGTGGACTGCTGGAGATAACTTAGAAGCCTGTTGAATGTAGAAAATATCCAAAAGTTGCAGTGAACAAAAATATAGCGTTTCCACTTGACACATTCTCAATGTGAAACCATAGTTCAAGTATTCAGTCTCTTACCTTTTTGTTTGGCCTTAATGTAAAAACAAATGTCTGACAGATTTTAGAGAACAAATGTCTAAAGATATGTGGCAAGCTAGGGGTAGAGGGAGCACTTAACCCCAACAACCAAATACAAATTCCTATTTGATGATTATGATGATGATGATGATAATGTAAAAACATTGAAGAAGAAAGCAAACAGCAAACAAAAGCACATCACTGCAAACAGAACTACAGGCCACTGCTATACACTACACCCTCAGCTGCAAACACAGCATTACAGGCCACAGCAAACAAAAGCACATCACTGCAAACAGAACTACAGGCCACTGCTATACACTAGACCCTCAGCTGCAAACACAGCATTATAGGCCACTGCTATACAAAAAGGTATAGTAAATCCAGACACATCTTCCAGGACCAATATATCAGCCTCGTCATAATATAAAGATTTCGGCTGCAGTGACCAAAACAGTCATCATCAGACACACTTCAGATGATACATATTAATATGCTCTCTGGTGTGGATAGTCAGTTATGAAGGCTACAAATACAAGAATTTTGAGATTTTTTTATTTATTTATTGTGCAATGCAACAACAAAATCTCATGCCTGTGGGCTGTTTGTATGTGAGCGTAACACACATGCATGTCGTCAACATCAAATAAATGACTGACACAAATAACAAATAGGATGTGGAAATTGCAAGGTAAAAGAATGCAGATCTGTAGACATCATCTAAGCCTTGTCCCCTTTATGGCATTCTCTAGGCAAACAATTGAAAACTCCTGCAGCAGGTATTAAAATTTTTTAGCCTCAGATGGGCCTACACCAATGGGCCTTGGATCAGGGTCCCACCTCTCTAGCCATCAACTTTCCTCCAATGTGGATGTGGGTACCCTGCTCCTTGAGACCAGGACACCACGCATACACGCACACATAAAAAGGAACATTGGCAATGCCCACGTGCTTGTGACAGCTTAACCCACACCCAACAATCGTACAAGCCCAGTAGAGAGACACCTCTCTCTCTCTCTCTCTCTCTCTCAAAAACAAAACTTCTCCCAAACTTGAGCCATACTCAAAAAGGCTCCCCTGGAACACACCTGAATTATCATCACACTAAGGAGAAAATCAGAGAAAAGACCTGCAATAGCTGCTTCTGTGATCTTTAGTCTCAGTTCTAAAAGGAACATTGGCAATCAGTAGGCCAACTTAGAGTTCAGTGCCACTCGTGCCCACAATCCCACAATAGAAAAACTAATCACTTGCTTCCCTTAACCAAACAATCTTAAAAATAAAAATCATTTGCCTCCACATTTGTCTATTGATGCACCTTCCTTTCTCTGCTTTCTTTGAGGTTAAATATTTTTTTATCTCTAGTTTCCTAGCATGTCCATATAACAAACAGCACCTATCACTTACTTCAATAGAATCACCAAACCTATTATACTTTGTAACAGTAAGAATACTTCTAAAGAAAGTAAATTAATTTAAAGTGTTTTATTTATTACTTTAAAGTGTTTTATATTTAAAGGGAGATGCTCTCAAGTGCAGAAAAAAGTACTAGTGCTGAAAAAGCATAGGTCCATCTTAGAGATACTCACTGTGAGTTAATAGTTTAAGCTATAATGCAGCAGGGGAGCAGGGGTATGAATGGCCAATGGCTACTCTCTAAGCTGAAGCTATGGGAGATGAACATTCGCATGTCTAGGATGCACACCAAAAGAAATCAACATCCAAATAGGAAGAAAAATAAAGAAATTCCATTCATCTCTTCAAAGTGGAAAAGTATAACCATTTATAGACAAGAATAGGTAACCAATTCAAAAAGGATAATCCCTTTATCCAGTTTTGACATTATCTTTCACTCCCAATCCTTGATTGGGTTACACTTCTTCAAATCCATCCATACTATTGATAGAAAGAAATAGAAACAAACAAAACTGGTGATGGTAAAAAGAACTGCATCATACCTTCAGCTTCATTCTCATGCATCAACATACCTCCCAATTTAACATGCTCTTCATGCTTGTGTGCTTCTGTGTCAATTGCTAAACAGGAACTGCATTTTGGTTGCAAAAAATCCTGCATATTATTCAGGCATGCACTCTCAGCTTCCATGTCTGGCTTTGTACAAGAGCTCTGCACAATGGGCAAAGAGTGTGGCCAAGGTAAAACTTCATGTCACCAAATGATGCTATAAGTACACAAGCAGAAAAACATACTCTAATCTAATTTCCTTCCAAGCTAAAATGGCAACTAGATTTTCATCCACACTTAACACGGGCTAATTAATATGATTATCAGGTGGTGGAGATATTGAGTAATCTCACACCCATGATATAGCATTTAAAGAATGGCTTTGAGTCTTTAAATCACAAATAATGACAACCATAATAATGCAAAAACCTCCACATATAATTTGAATGAATATTGTATGTGCCTCTCATCAGAATAAAAACATTGAATTCATTGACTGTTTCAAAAGATAAAAAAAAAAAAAAAATTTAAAAATAAACACCACGGTGTTATCAGAAACACTACTGCTAGAGGGTGTTAGAGCACTTACTTGGGCATCACTCCCCTTTTCACTGTAATCCTTATTTTTCTTGTCAAATGCAACATAATCACTTGAATGGTTACTTGCTGCATTGTTCTCTGATGTAGCACCCATTTTTCCTTGTACAAGATTCCCATCTTGGCATCCATGTCTCAGATCACTTGACTGATGAAAAAGATGGAAAAATCAATATTCAGCTTGAACACAAAAGTTCAAAGTCACTATAGTAATAATGAGAAGACTAGTTCCAGAAAACAATGCTTCGAAGAGAGATTGTGAGGCAGCATACAGTTTGTTTTCTCCAAACATGCTGCCATAAATTCCTTAACTCGTTTCTCCGAATGGGCTTTACAAGAAAATCTGCAGCACCTCTCATCATGCATTTAAAGACAATGCTAATAGAATCATGTGATGACATCACTGCATAAATAACATAACAGAGAGAGTGACAACCAAGTTGAAAGAGGCATAGATTATTCCCTATAATAGGATTTTCTGCATATGATTTTAATTCAGTAAACATACTTAAGACAGGAATGTTTTTGCAGGTTTCATGGCCCATAATCAAGGTAAGTAGGCAAAGCCCAGATATTGAGGGCAATTGAATTTCTGTCAAGATGAGGTCTATGTTATGAGGTTTATCCTTCAGCATTTCCCATGCCTTTGAGCCATCAGATACTGCAGAAACTGTTCAAACAACAAGAGACAAAATTCAGGTCAGTTATAAACCAGTGTAATAGCAGACTTCAGAAAAAGATTAAAAAAAAATAAAAATTTAAAACTGATAAATTAGAAAGCTTGCATGGTGTTAACACACTGACCATGTTACATTTGGAGATTCTTCTATTATCCAGTTGAAAGAAAGAGGTGAAACTTAATTCAATTTAAGTATGGTGATCTTCAATATATCTCTCATTTCTATGATGTTGCATATAAAACGAGTAACATATTAAGTACAGGAAATTATTAGAAATGGGCTATGAAATTCATATGAAGGATAGGAGTCTTCCAACAACAGATAAAAAGAAACAAATTAATTGCTAACATGAAAATTTCGCAAATAAGATTTCTCTGTTAATATTAGCACTGATTTTGTGAGATGTTTAAGTACTCATATGGAGGTTACATCAAGTAATTTAAGATACAGTAATCTTAACTTTGGTGTACTGATACTTTCTACGAAGAACATGGTAAGTGGGTTGCCACAGACTGTTTACTCCAGTGTGAAGCATTGTCAGCATTACAGGCCACTGCCAAGCGCACCCACATACACAGCGCCCTAACATATTCATGTTCTACCCAAGACACATCAAATTTGTTACTTCTGAAAGTAAAGCCAGATAAAATCATATAGATTCTCCATGAAATGTACTCACCTGAAATCAGTCATTTGGCTATTACAAATGCGGGCATCAGATGTTGGAACCTTGAGCCTTGAGCCAAAAGAACAACAAGCACATACTTGATCAGCAGTATCAAAATTAAAGCATACAGAACCTGGCCGAGGCACACAATTTTAATGAATTAGCATAAAAACTTAGCATATCAATATCAATGGTATTGCCTTCAACAACAAAAAGATTGACAAGAATACCGCCAATACCTTGATATATTGTGACATTACAAAGACTTCCAAGAGAACCCCTTCATCCTCCTCCTTTTTTCGGGCTTGGAACCGACAATGCAAAGGCTTTCTTAAGCTTGCATTGGCGGAGTTAAAAAGGGGTGGTTTGAATAATCTCACAAACCTATAAAACAAACAAGCATACTTATAAAAACAAACAACAATAATAAAAATTATACATATATGCCCAAAAGATTGTTAGATCACATGTACAAAATGTTCAGCAAGTTTGTTACATCTTCCAACTAGAACCATAAACCAATATGTCCAAAACACTAGCAAATTTCAATAAGAAAACTAACCCAAGTTAACGCTTTAGTCAGCCCATATGTTCTTACACAAGACCCAAAAAAATGCTAAACAACATGTCCAAAAAGATTAGCCCTAATCAACTACTCTTAATCATACTTCAACCGTCCATCAGCCCAAATCAGCCACCCTCCAGCAACAAAACCATGCATAGTTTTATTTCCATCCTGAGGACCATCATAGACTAGTGCATCACCTTTAAGCACTTCCTCAATATTGATCTTTGTCTCACCTCTAAGCACTTTTCTACCATGGCAAATGTCTTTGTGCATAGGATCAGTCACTACATATCCCTTGGCTACTTCATTCCCATCCCTATCCAATAGGGTAACCCTAGGCTTCTTAGACAATTCTACACGACCACTTGTCTCCTCAAAAAGACAAGCCAGGTCTTGAGGAGAGACTGAAGAAGAACGACGGGGTGAGTTTGAACCATCATGAGGTGTATTAACCACAGACTGCGATGGGACATTTCCAATTGCAATGTGAGCCTGTATTAATGGAAAACGCATATAAAGGTAGAATACAAGTTTTAAGTGAGTGAAAATAAGAACACAAGCTTAAAGAGAGTTAATTAAGCATAGTTATACGTAATTAAAGAATTGAAGACAAAACAAACTCACCATCAACAAGTTAGTTAGATTGGCTAGGGAAGCTTTAACCTCAACTAACTCTTTCTCGACATCAGGACTAGATGATGCCAATGCTTTGTCGAGTAAGTATTCACCAATAGCAGCATGTTCAACTTGTGCTGGCGAGATTTGAGAGCCAACAGCACGAGTATGACTTTTTGTGTCTTTCCCAAATACTTCAGCTAGTACATCGCCTTTAAGATCTATAATCTCGCCAATATCATTCTCTCCCCTAATTCTTGCTTCAATAGCTCTCCTTTCTTTGACAGCCTTCACTTGTTCCTTCAATATATACTTAAAGATTCAGCACTAAAACAACAAGCATAACCAAAACAATATATACTCTATGACTAGACCTGCTCAATACATTAAAATGTAACGAGTATAAATACTTACATATGCAGCATGAGGACTCTCCAAAACAATATATACTCTATGACTAGACCTACTCAATACATTAAAATGTAGCGAGTATAAATACTTACATATGCAGCACAAGCACTCTCCAAAACAGATCCATCAGGATGCTCATGAGCCGTTAGCCAATCATCCTCTCGATTGACTTTGGCTTTAGGGTCCTTTTGTTTCTACACAAAAGATTATCAAGTGTTACCACAATCCACTTGCATTAAAGAGAGTAAGATAGGATGGTACCTTGATGTAATGCATTTGGGCATATTTTTGCCGCCCAAGAGTGTGACCAATAGTGTTCTTCTTCCTATTTGCTGCATTCTTTGCATTCCTTTGTATGACTTCGGGTCGGAATTCACGGGTCACAAACTCGGCCCAAATTGTTGGATTCATACCTTCTGGACAATTGGCAATAGCAGCTTCCTTGTTCAAAGCTTTCTTTATAAGCTCTTTTCGGTAGTTACTTTTTGCTGTCCTAAATTTAGAAGAGAACTCCTTTTGAAGATTTTTGTACGCCAAAGCCATAGGCACATCATATTCAAACTCACCCTATCAAGAATTATAATAGTTAGAAATTAATTTTGGTAAAGATTGTTACTGACAAAGCCTCCAAAAATAGATTGTTACCGATAAAGCCTCCCACACTTCATCCTTAAAGGTCGGCTTCACAAGCCTCCAATCTTTATAACTCAATGGGATGGTTGCTCGAATAAAATGCCCCAACCGTGTTGCCCATTTCGCCGCATTAGGACCAACAACAGTGCCTTTAGTGGACACTGAGACAAGCAACTTAGCCTTAACCGATGAAGTTGCACCAGATGATTGAGATGTTACCGGGGGTGTTTCTTGCCCTAGTGGGGGTGCTTCTTGACCTGATGGGGGTGGCTGCAAGGCACTAGGACCTGGATATTGGCCACTTGATGCCATTAAATTGTCCTGCACACAGTGGCAAATATTATGTATTGCATACAAAAGAATTTGAGTCAAATCAGTACACCTCAAAACCTAAAACAAATCGCATTAACTTTGAGGCACAATCATCAAATTATAGTGCACTACATAACAGAAAATAGTAACTATTTTTCAATGTACCTATTTAACTACTTCAAATCTGGAAATGGTCAAGCCAAAACAATCAACAATAGTAAAAATTACACTACATTTCAAAACTTCAAAATAATTGCATTCAACTTTGAGGCACAACCATCAAATTATACTCAATACAACCATCAAATTACACCACGAAATCATATAACTCACAAAATAAAACTAAACACAAATGGAAACATCAATAGCAAAACAAGTTAACGTCGTCTTTCCAGCAGGGGTTTCAAATTGGGTTGGTCTTCAAGAGTAGATTGGAAGTCAGATGGTACATCTAGCTCATCCACTCGACAAGTCAATCGCTTTGGAGAATGTATAACCACTGACCAATCGGGATGTTTCAAATCTTGTGAATAAAACACTTGACCGGCCTCTTTAGCAAGAATGGCTGGCTCATCCAAAAAATTACTAGAACTTTTCAGTTTGTTGAGGTTGACCATCACCAAGCTTGAGTCTGGACAAAGTTTACAGCCATTAATCTTGTCTTCCACCCTCACCCAATCACAATAAAAAACCACCTCTTGAAAGTCGGTATAGTCTACCTCGATTATCTGTTTAATGATCCCATACCACATCGTTGTCGCATCAATAGGATTCTTGTCTTTCCTACTTGCAGTAAAAGAAGTAATTGCCCTCATGAAAACACCACTATCTTGGGTGGTAACAGTATCATCATGAGACTTGGGAGAGAAGACAAAACCGTTGACACGATACTTCTTATATGTCTTCGCTTTAGTTGGCCCTTTGACTAACCGCCACAACATAGAATTCGTAGCATCGTCCTCCAACAACTATAACATGATACAAAAGAAAACAATTTAAAACATAAGTAGTGAGACAACTATCTTAGTTTTCCTAAATTACATTATTTTGTAAGAATTAATACCTTCTTGTATAACCAATCAATGAAATTTGTTTGTATTTCTACCTCTGTCTTTGCAATCCCTTTTCCTTTAGCACGTGAACCAGATTGCAACGACTCACGATACTCGCTGCATTTCATTCATCCAGGCTTTAATATATAAGTATATATCTATATAATAACACATGTTACTTGCCTAGATAGTCAAGAATTTTGACCTGTAGAATGTATCGCGTTCATCGACATCAAGTCGAAAAAGCACCCATCTACGTATCTGTACAAATTGGTGAGGGGATAATAACACATCCTTACCATCTAGCATAGGCCCTTCATCACTATATTCACCATTTTCATCTAAAAAGGCTTCTTGACTGTATTTGTGATTACCGGCTCGTGGATTGGACATGTACTCCATAGCATACCGAACAGATTCAGCAACAAGATAGGATTCCGCAATAGAGCCTTCAACATATCGTTTGTTGCTAGGAATGTCTTTACACTCTTTCATCGACCTATTAAATATTCCAAACTTATTTATGTAAATGTTAAATTCAAAAACACGTCAAATAAAGTCAAAGACGATAGAAATAAAAGTTATTTACCGTTCGAAAGGATACATCCACCGATCTTGGGTAGGTCCACAAAGCAATGCCTCATCTGCCAAATGCACCACAAGGTGAATGCTTATATCAAAAAAAGAGGGTGGAAAATGTTTCTCTAACACACACAATGCCTCGACAACCATGAACTTGGCTTCTTGAATGTCATTTCTGATCAAGACCTTCGAACACAGTAAATTAAAGAATAAGTTTATCTGGTGAATAGCTTTCCGTAAGTCTCGGTGTTTCGGAAAGGCATGCTGAAGCAATACAGGTAACAAGTACTCCATGATAACATGATAGTCATGCGACTTCATTGTTAGCAAACTAGGTGGATTGAGACTAACAATGTTGCTCAAGTTAGAAGAAAAACCTGAAGGGAGCTTCAAGTACTTCAAAGTTTTCAAGAAATCCATTTTCTCATTCTTATCCAAAACAAAAGAAGCATGTGGCTTAACTGTTTTCCCCGTGTTTGAATCAATTTGCATCCACTGCCCATTGTGTATGCCAAGAAGCCTCATATCCTCTCGTGCATTTACAGTATCTTTTGTTTTACTCAAGCAAAGGATGGTGTTTAGTAAATGTTCAGCAACATTCTTCTCGGTATGCATCACATCAATAACATGGCGGACTTTGTGGTTTATCCAGTACCCCAGACCAAAAAGGATGGACTTCTTATACCATGCCACAGTAACTTCACTACCATCACCATCAACATTCACTTCGGCTCTTTTTCGCTTGCCATTGCTGTCTTTCCAAGATACAAAGTTGATACGATCTAAATGCTGTAGAAGTTTTTCCCCTCTTAGCGATTCTGGAGGAACGTTATCTTCCACTGTCTTGAACCCCAAGTATTTCCCATCTCTAAACGGGTGATCACTTTTAAGAAACTGCCGATAATTTGTGTAAACAATTTTCTTGCTGACAGGTAGAAGAAGAGATGGAGTATTGTCACCACATGCTGGACAAGCTTTGTATCCATGGGTTACACAACCGGATAGGTTCCCGAAAGCAGGAAAGTCGTGAATCCCCCACATCAACATAGCTTTTAGTGAGAAATGTTCCTTCTTATACATGTCATAAGCAGGCACTCCATGATCCCACAACTGTTTCAACTCGTCATATAGTGGCTCAAGAAAGACATCAATGTCTTGACTCGGTGCCTTCGGCCCAGGAATTAGCAGAGACAATATTTGGAATTCTGCTTTCATACATAATGATGGTGGGAGATTATAAGGCACCGTGATGACGGGCCAACAGCTATAACCAGTAGATTGAACTCCACGTGGATTAAATCCATCAGTTGCAATAGCAAGCCAAACATTGCGCTCCTCATTTGCAAATCCTTTAAAATTCTCTTTACATACTTTCCATTGGCCAGAATCAGATGGATGCCTCATATAATCCCAAGAAGATTCAGATCTAGCATGCCAAGTCATCTCACGCGCTATCCATGGTATTGTATACAACCTCTGGAGTCTTGGAATTAGAGGAAAGTGTCTCAAAACTTTGTTAGGCTCTTTTGAAACCTTCCCTCCTTTGCCCGTTGTGACTTTATATCTAGGTTTTTTACAATGACGACATTCCATCAAATTTTCATCGAGTTTCCAATATAACATACAATTATTTTCGCACGCATGAATGCAGTTAGCCTTCATCCCTAGGTCTTTCAACATTTGCTTCATTACAGGATATTTCACTGGCAATGTGTTTCCTTTGGGTAACCATCGCCTCAACAAGGACAACAATGCTGTCACACTATTTCCTGACCACCCAAACTGTTTCTTCAGATTATGAAGTTCAACAACTGCTGAAAGTGTTGTCTCAGGCCCCTCACAAGAAGGGTACAATTTTTCTTTGGCTTTTTTTTTATAGTCAAGATACTTTTTACCCAAGTCTGGTTCAGGAACAAATGGTGGTTCAATATCTCCTGTTTCAGTACCATGGCAGCCCATATAAGCATCAACAAAGTCCCCTATTCCAAGCCCTTCTTCCTCAATGTTTTCATTATTCATGTTTCCCACTACTGGATGCTCCATCAGAGTCTTCGAGCGTCTTTCACCATGCAAAACCCATACACGGTATGAGAGATCTATACCGTTTGCGATCAAATGATCTTCAACCACCTCGTATATCAATCGGAACCTATTCCTACAGATTTTACATGGGCAAGGACAAGCCGACCCGCCCAACTTTGTTTGGGCAAAAAGAACAAAATGCCTAACCCCATCTTCATAAAGTGTGGACCTCCTATTTCTTTCGTCCATCCAATCTTTCTGTATTTGCTCAGACATTCTGCGATTCAACAAAGCACTTTCAAGCATGTTTATACTTAAGAAATTTAAAACAAAATAAGCGAATAAATTTACCTACCCATGCGGAGGAAAGGGGCTTCTAATTTTTATAGCCTTTCAAACCCCACATTACCAAAACCAAAAAAAAAAAAACTGATTGCTACTACTTTCTTGAACCTATTTACAATAATAGAGTTAAAATCAACTCCAAAATAGATAATTCTCATTTAGTATTGAGTAAGAGTACATGCCAATTGGCTTGAACCTAGAAATTTCTTTGGATTCACAAAAGATAGAGAAGTCACGATCATATCACTGGTGCCGCTTTGCATATGCAACAAATACGAGAAGATCAAGGAAGAAAAATTTGAACTAATAAACAAACTATTCATATAATATACTTGAGCACATTGACTTGTCCTTTTGCCTGTTGTTCTTGTTTCAGTGCTGGTTGGGCTCTTGTGTGACAATTCTAGAAGTTGCTTATGCCACTGTTGTATCTAATTTAGGTCCTTTTCCCCAAGCCAAACCAATTATCTCAGCGAAGCAACTGGTCCAATTATCAAGTATTAAAATGTTAATTTACTACTGATCATGTTTGCTTGTATACTAACTCTTATTTTGGAGTGTGAATGGTGCAGAAGACACAGGCACAGGAAAATCCTAAAAGCGCCATCTCAAAATACAATCCCCAAGAGGATACCATTGGAACTGCTCACAACAATCTCTCTCATTCTGGTGCATCTCAATCCTCAGGGAACAGAAACCCAAGGGAAGGTTAGAATGTGATGGCTTCTAGACCAGCAATTAGTTCTACAATGGGTTCAAGTGTAGCTGGAAAAAGGTATAACACATCAAAGGGTTCTGAGTCAGTAAGAAGTACTAACAGATACAGTCAACTAGATGTTGCTGAGACCTCTGCAAAGCAAGAATGGACATCTTCTTCAAATAAGCAGAGCGGCAAAGAAGAAGCTATGGTGGCAATTAATTATTTAAAAGTTCCTTCTATCATCATCAACAACTTAATCTTATCTCATCAATCTGAAGTCAATTTTAAAGAATTCTAGTAATTAACATTGAAAAACTACACCATGTAATAACCAAATTCACTAAATAACCAAATTCAATAAGGTGCACAATAGTGAGGCTCTCTGGGTGTGAGAAAGGGAATGTAACTACCCTAGAAAGACTTCAAGAAAACACTCCATTAGTGATAATATCCTAAAGAAAATGCTCCATAAGTGATAATATCCTAATTCCAACTGGGTATCTCCTGAACAGCACCTCTCCCTGAAAAGTTTCTTCTGTCTTGCTGTTAAAACATTTCAGTTGAAATCAAAGCACTAATGCAAGAACACTATTATGATGCTCATGGAGATGCAGGAAAAATTGATTATATTTCAATGCATTTATGATAGAATTGATAGGAATACTGATACTGGTGGCCTGTTTGAAACATGGGCAAATGAGAATCAACAAAAAATGTGAGGCACAAGTGGAAAGTAGTCGTAGTAATCAAAATGTATATGACACTGTCAATGATGATTAATGATGGCAATCTGCTCCACCATCTCTTCACTGTATCATTCTCTTTGTTGAATCATCCATCAATTATTTCACTGTTACCCTGATACTTGACCCATTAGGCCATTACCATCTTTAACTTGACCATTAGTTTGAAGATTTGAGGCCTACAGCACATTTTGATAAGAGGATTGTTTTGATATTACATTAACATTCAATAGAATCTTATAAAGGAGGAAATAAAGAAAGGAAGACAGAGAGAATAGAAAACCAGATGGGAGATGAGATGAATGAGTGGAGAAGGGAGAGGGCTGCTGAGAGCGTGGAATGAGAAAGGGGAAAGGGAGATAAGGGAGAAGGATAAGGAAGAAAGAAAGAAGAGGAGGAGGAGGAAAAGGCGGCTGCGCAGGGCAGAGGAGAAGAGAGGAACAGGGGAGGAAGAAGAGAAGAGAGGAAGAGAGAGAGAACCGAGGGAGAGAGGGAGTGGTGCGCAGGTGGGCGCAGGGCGGAACAGAGGAGGAATCAGGGGAGAGGGAGAGGAACAGGGGAGGAAGAAGAGAAGAGAGGGAGAGAGAACCGAGGGAGCGAGGGAGTGGTGTGCAGGTCGCGGACGCTGCAGCAAGCGCAGGCGAGGGGAGACAGGGGAGGAAGATGAGAGGAATGGAAGGAAGAAGAGCAGACAGAGAGGAAATAGAGTGATGGGGAACAAGGGAGAGAGAGAACAGAGAAGAAAGAGAGAGGAGTGGGGGAATGGTGCGTGAGTGCAGGAAGAGCGAGGGGTGTACCTGGTGCTGGGGAGGGTTCCGCCGCGCGAGGAGGAAGATGAAGGCGTCCGGGGGGGCTGCTGCGAGCTCTTGGCGACGCTGCTGTGGTCGTCGTGCAATGGAGAGGGAGGGAGAGATAGAGGAGATGGGCTCTGGAGAGGGCGATGGAGGCGGGAGAGAGAAATGAGTGAGGAGAGAGAACGAAATGAGTGAGCAGAGGGAGAGGGCGATGGAGGCGGGAGAGAGAAATGGGAGAGGAGAGAGAACGAAACGAGGGAAATGGGAGAACGAAGACGCGGGAAATATATTTTTCGCTGGCGGGAGAGGGAAAGTAAACCTTCCCCTTTTCATTTTTATTTTATAATGTGATTTTTCTTTTTTTTTATTATTTTGATACCATTGTAACGCATTACTAATCGTCACAAAATATCCAATAAATGTTATAAAATAATTCAAGTATTTGCAAAGATATTTACTAACGGTTATGAATATTACTAACGGATAATAAACGTGACAAATTACCTAACGGAAATATTTCCGTTACTAATAAGAAAACCCAAATGTTGCAAAATCACCCAAATGGTGTAGTGAATAGAATAGACCTAGTGGTTTGGAATGCTCTGACACAGAAACCTAGATAAAAGTGAAGGGCTGGCTGCACAACAATCCACAATCGAAAACCGATAAATCATTCGAATAAACCTTTACAATATCTCAATCGATTGCCAAGCCACATCACGGTCCATATCCAATCAATATAGGGTATGCAACTAACAAACGAACATCAATCTCAATCATGCATGCAAACCCGAAGGTCAAACAATAACCACAAGCTAATCCTGGTCAAACATAAGGTCTCGTACCCAACAACCACATAAATCTCTAAGTAGATAAAAGATTAACGCATTCCTTCTCAATCAATGGTGCGTAGACCCAATTAAGGGCTTTCCAATAGAGATGGGTTGAGCTCGAATCCACTAGGATTTCCCCGAGGTCAACCAGGCACTAAACCCCATGTTAATATGATACCGAGTGCCCATACAATATTTACTCTGTCCAATGATCCAAATATTAAGGTATAAATATATAGTTTTAACCCATTAAGACCAAAGATACCATTTAAAATTTAATTTGCAAATAACAACCTTAATGTATAATTTTAGAAAACCTAAGGATTCCATCTATAACATTTTCCAAATTCAATTCTTTATAAAATAAGCCAAAGGGTCTAATTTAGTTTTATAAAACAACCAGGGTCTTTTTCCTAATTCCCAAAAACTCAAGGGGCAAGGTGATAATACTCCACAGTCAGTGGAGGCTCCAGAAATTCGTGTCAGTGGGGTCAACAAAAGACTTATCTTCCACAAATCGAATAAACTTGATTTTACCTTTATCAATATTTGTCATCTACTTTTGATAATATTAGGGTCTTCTCCTTCTAATACGGGGAGAATACCGTATTTAGAGGTTAAGTTAGGGTAAATGAAGACTTACCGACAAAGTGTCTAAAAAAGGGAGTTTTCTTTAAAAAATAATAATTGGGCCCATTAGTGTTTTTTTTTTCGGTAGACAAATGGCCCATTAACTTAGGCATTGAGTGGGGTCAAAAGGTTCCCATAACTTCAATTCATTAAAGAGTTTTTTTTAATATTTTTCCAGATCTCAGTGGGGTCAATTGACCCCACTGAGATCCATGTAGCGCCGCCCATGTCCACAGTACTACTTAAGTCACATGGGATGACATCGTCAGCCATCACCATTCTCTCTCCTATATTCCCATACACATAAGGTCCTATACTAATGTCACATGGGATGACATCATCAGTCATCTCCATTCTCTTCTTTATTCCCAGTATATAACAGGTCAAGGCCATACACAGAACTCATCCAGAACCTAAGTGTCTCTTGCCTATAGCAACCGGATGGGTTGGATAGCCCACGTGGGTCCCATGGTAAAAACACGAGTATAACCCCTAATCGACTGGTTTTGGACATTGTCACTCTTCTCTATTTTCAATGGGTTCAAGTTGAGTCCCAACTCTAGCCAATCTATTTACACTATTACACCATCTACAAGATCTTAAATGTAGAAACGGGGTTTTAAAGCTAAAACGCATGTGCTATGGGCAATAATAGTTTCAAACACAACATCAGTAACATTAGTATGAGAAAAACGACGGAATCATCCCCAATCTCTGATCTCTATCATAGAAAAGGCATCAAAGGGTTTCTATATGCATTCACACGCCAATCAATGAAGAACACAAATATTAAATCTATAAATTTAGGTACTTCCCTTGGGTTCAAAGTTGAAGGAGACGGAATAGAATTCCTATTGTCAAAGCCCAAAGAGATATCCCAGTGAAGAGGGTTTCACAAGGAAAAAGATGGTCGTCTCTGATCGGAGATCCATTGGCTGGATTCTAAGTTGCTAGGTTGTAAAAGCTAAAGGAAGTAGGAAGAGAGAGAGAGAGAGAGAGAGAAAGAGAGAGAGAGTTGGCATAGATGAGTGAGCTGACATAGATCAACAAAGCATGGCAGTTGTTTCATAAAAACAAGCTCATGAAAAATATCCTTGGAGGAAGGCATTTTTTACATCAAGTTTTTCAATATCCCAGTGATTCATGGTGGCTATTGTCAGCACGAGGCATATGCTCCTTGGTTTTATAATAAGGGATAATGTTTAATGCTTCAACTTGATTGTATCCCTTAGCTACAAGGCGAGCTTTGAGACGGTCAAGGTGGCTGCCATCCACCTTGAGTGTTGTCCTATATACCCATTTGTTGCCCAAAATGTTTATATCTTTATGTTGATGCACAACGTCCCACGTTCTATTTTGTTCCAAAGCATCAATTTCTTCGGGCATGGCTTGAGCCCAACTAAGATGGTAAAGAGCAGTTTTTATAGTTTTTGGTTCAGTGGGAATCTAGGTAAAGGATAGATAGACAGTGGCGGACCCAAGATTTTTGTTCGGGTGGGGCGGACAATGGTCAATTGAAAGGCCATTCATTCTTTTGTTAGATTTTTTTCACATTAACAATTGAAAAAGCAAAAAAAAGTATTGCATTTAAATAGATTAGCAGTTGATCTTTTCTATTATATTTTTCTATATCTGATTTAAAGATAAAGTCAATTGCGTTAAAATCATTGTTAACTACCAATAATCTATATTTATAGCAGAGGTTTAAGACATGATTTTCAAAAAGTTTTTCTTTTTGTAAGGAAACCAAACTACTACTAACACCAAACTCATAAACAAGCATTTTCAATTCTTCAATAAATTAATGCATCAATTAGCAACCACACTAACAGTTTCTAATTTCTAATCAAACACCATTAAAAACTTGTTTTCACTCCCATTGTATTGGTTTCTAAGCATTTTTTAATGCTTAAAACACTCTAAAAAATTCTAGTACTGTAGATTTACGTCAAATGTGAGGCTTATACGCCATTGTGATACATCTACAGTTAACGAAAATGTTTGATTGTTCAACAATTATGATGTTACATAATGCATATATCAGCCTTCTTCTTCACAGAGGGCAAAACTGAGGTTTTTACACATGCTTCTGCCTACTAACAGTTTTAAAGGATTGTGCTCGCGTTCTACCCAATGTGAGCTGTGCTAAGGTTGGTATGGCCGATGAAGAGCCCATATATTGCCAACCATCAATTTTCATTCCATGAGAGCTTAAGATCATTTATTGTCCCAAGGATGTTGGTACTTAACATCTCTGAACTACCTGTAGTTTTGGATCTTGTTTTCTTAGAATCTCGGAAAAAATAAAGAATACCATTAGAACTATAAAATACCCAAATGGCTAAATCCATTGATTGAAGATGTTTCATCTCTAACCTGAAGTTTTTATCAGCATGACCATAGGTTTCGAAAAAAAAAATTCTTTTCATCTTCTCTCCCACAATGCGTAGGACAATGGCTTCTTCTCTTTGCAAAACCATGAGAGATCTAAGGAGCAATGACCTTGTATAACTTTATTTGCAATACCTCAATGAGTAGACTGTAGAAGTCCTTCCTGTTGTACGAAAATTACAAGTCATTCAATTCTTGAGTTGTATTGGCAAAGATCTTTGGTTGGGTAGTGTTGGAATTTAGAATCCAGTTATGCTTTAAGAAACAAGGCTGTCTGGATCATCTGGTGCCCATGTGTGGTCATGTGGGATGACTACCTATAGTAAGATGAATGTGCATTACAAGTTTACAACACATTTGTATTCTTATGGAAAGAGTAACAAAACCTAACAATCATATATAAATTGCAATAGTGATCTCAAAATCTTTAAAAATAAAATTTTCTGTACGATGATCAGTTTTTTTTTTTTTTAATTCAGGCCATGTCTTTGTTGAAAGCTTCTTTGATTTCCAACTCAATTTTGGGCAGTGTCTTCTACTCTAAGAAGCCAAAGTAGATGGAAACAAAACCTACAATAGAGGATTTTTTCAGCACAACATTTTATCTGAAACCGAGGTCTGACCACTTACAAGATTTTGAAACGCAGTTTCCTTGCTATTTCTCCAAAGAAAAATGTATTTAAATATCTTGTATCAGCTTGTCCATCTTATTACGCTTGGGAAACACCATGGTGTTGTGAACAATACTAGAGATGCAAAAATAAATGTTATGCTGCGGAATTAAACTTTATGTTAGAGAGTAGTTATATAATAATTGTTATGTTGCAGAAATAACTGCTATTAATTAGTTGAAGTCAGTTCGAAAGTTTGGATTCTATTTAAAATTTGAATGCAAGGTTAGTTATAATAGTTGTTGGTTGTTGTCAGTTGAAGAAGAAAATCTGGGAGCAGAGACTATATGTGAGCAACTTGATAGGAGGAAGAGGAAGAGACCTTTGCTGTTTATTGTTTCTGTTTTGTATTTGAAGGATGTCCTCTCGAAGAGGACTTGTCTAATGTAACTGTCCCGGTCAATAAAATTTTGTCTTTTTTTCTGGTTCTTAACAACAGTGAGTTTGAATCGCCTCACTGTTTCCTTTAGACTGTAGAAGTCCTTCCTGTTGTAGGAAAATTACAAGTCATTCAATTCTTGAGTTGTAATGGCAAAGATCTTTGGTTGGGTAGTGTTGGAATTTAGAATCCAGTTATGCTTTAAGAAACAAGGCTGCCTGGATCATCTGGTGCCCATGTGTGGTCATGTGGGATGACTACCTATAGTAAGATGAATGTGCATTACAAGTTTACAACACATTTGTATTCTTATGGAAAGAGTAACAAAACCTAACAATCATATATAAATTGCAATAGTGATCTCAAAATCTTTAAAAATAAAATTTTCTGTATGATGATCAGTTTTTTTTTTTTTTTAATTCAGGCCATGTCTTTGTTGAAAGCTTCTTTGATTTCCAACTCAATTTTGGGCAGTGTCTTCTACTCTAAGAAGCCAAAGTAGATGGAAACAAAACCTACAATAGAGGATTTTTTCAGCACAACATTTTATCTGAAACCGAGGTCTGACCACTTACAAGATTTTGAAACGCAGTTTCCTTGCTATATCTCCAAAGAAAAATGTATTTAAATATCTTGTATCAGCTTGTCCATCTTATTACGCTTGGGAAACACCATGGTGTTGTGAACAATACTAGAGATGCAAAAATAAATGTTATGCTGCGGAATTAAACTTTATGTTAGAGAGTAGTTATATAATAATTGTTATGTTGCAGAAATAACTGCTATTAATTAGTTGAAGTCAGTTAGAAAGTTTGGATTCTATTTAAAATTTGAATGCAAGGTTAGTTATAATAGTTGTTGGTTGTTGTCAGTTGAAGAAGAAAATCTGGGAGCAGAGACTATATGTGAGCAACTTGATAGGAGGAAGAGGAAGAGACCTTTGCTGTTTATTGTTTCTGTTTTGTATTTGAAGGATGTCCTCTCGAAGAGGACTTGTCTAATGTAACTGTCCTGGTCAATAAAATTTTGTCTTTTTTTCTGGTTCTTAACAACAGTGAGTTTGAATCGCCTCACTGTTTCCTTTAGACTGTAGAAGTCCTTCCTGTTGTAGGAAAATTACAAGTCATTCAATTCTTGAGTTGTAATGGCAGAGATCTTTGGTTGGGTAGTGTTGGAATTTAGAATCCAGTTATGCTTTAAGAAACAAGGTTGCCTGGATCATCTGGTGCCCATTTGTGGTCATGTGGGATGACTACCTATAGTAAGATGAATGTGCATTACAAGTTTACAACACATTTGTATTCTTATGGAAAGAGTAACAAAACCTAACAATCATATATAAATTGCAATAGTGATCTCAAAATCTTTAAAAATAAAATTTTCTGTACGATGATCAGTTTTTTTTTTTTTTAATTCAGGCCATGTCTTTGTTGAAAGCTTCTTTGATTTCCAACTCAATTTTGGGCAGTGTCTTCTACTCTAAGAAGCCAAAGTAGATGGAAACAAAACCTACAATAGAGGATTTTTTCAGCACAACATTTTATCTGAAACCGAGGTCTGACCACTTACAAGATTTTGAAACGCAGTTTCCTTGCTGTAGATGGATTTTTTGTTCTTGGAGAAGCGAACTGTAGATGGATTATCACAATAGATCTTTGGTGGTGTTGCGATGTTGTCTACCACTTGAAGTCCCTTAGTGGAATTCATTATCCATAATGCTTGTGATGTGGCATCATAATATACCACGAACTATGCTTCCATTGTGGAGGTTCTAACAAGTGGCTGTTTTGTGCTCCTCTATGAGATTAGCCCCCTTGCCAGCAGAAAGAGATACCCAGAAGTAAACTTTCTGTTGTCAGGTACATCCTGCAAAATCAAGAGTCTGAGTAACTGATTACTTCAAGTTGGTCGGTTTGTCTGTATGTGAGCATAAGATCTTTTGTACCTTGTAAATACCTCATAACTTTCTTTGTGGTTTTCCAATTTGTCAATCATGGGTTGCTGTGATATTTGCCAAGCATCCCAATAAAAAAATTGATATTCGGACGGGTGCGAGTTTGAGCATAAACAAGACTTCCTACAGCTGAAGCATATGGAATATCCTTCATTTGGTTTCTCTCGAGTTCATTTTTTGGGCACTACAACTTGCTGAATTGATCGACTTTAGTGATGGGGGCTCCTATTGGCACTACAACAAACTACATCTTTCCCGACACTATTTCCCGATGCTAATAAAGGACAAGCAAAGTTTATAATCAACTTTAACGTCATTTATATTTCTTGTTTGATTGGAGTTGGTGTCTTCCCATAAGTAGTTGATAGTAGTGTTGTGATTATCATTCAGCAATTAATATTTGTTCCTTTGAAATTGCATCAGGCCTAATGTTGAACACTGTTGTGATCATCATCGTTATTTTGTGTTTTGATTGATTACATGACTTGCTCGCAACCTCGTGGTTGAGGGACTTGGGTATTTTTTAGATGTCGAGAAAAATGAATAGAGTTGAACCATGGACAATTTTTTGCACCTCTAGTAAACTATGATCATCTACTAATTATAACACTTAATTTAATGGCATCAAATAATGTGGTACTTAATTAAACAATTTTATTTTGCTTTAACATTAGATACATCATACATTCTAGAGTTATATGAGTTTGAATTAGGCTGGTCCTAATTCATTGGAGACAACAGTCAGTAGATGTTACCTACCATGTAGATGAAGGAAATTATAAGTGGGCAATGGGCTCTACATGAGTTAGAACTCAACATTATGGACATCTATGCAGCTATTCATTTTTCTATATGTGAAGAATATCAACTAAAAAGAGGTACTAATTCATTTTAAAGTGGGCAGTGGGCTCTCATTTGGATTCATATGACAAAGGAACTGTTTGGAGCACAAGGAAAGAACAAAGAGGTACTCATTTTTCATGATAATGTCTATTACTTTTAGAGTTTCTTATTATTGTTGTAGTTGTTTGTCAATTGATGTGCTACTTTCTTGAGGATTTGCGATTTGGGTGTTGTAGTTTAAAAGTTTATATACAAATTGGGTGTTAGTAGTAGTATTCCTTATGAAAATAAGAAATTATTTAAAATCATGTCTTTAACTTATGTTATAAACGGTGATTATTGGTTGTTGGCGTCTTGAATTTAGGGTCGGCACAATAGGTTAGCCATGTGTTCAGGTTGTTGTTTGATTGTTCAGGTTGCTGTTTGGAACACTATTAGATTGCTTGTTTAGCAAAAAACACATTGGTTATTTGCGTACACGTTGTTTGGAAAGGTATTGTGGCACATTGTTCAAGTTGTTTGAAACCCACTTTGATGTTCTGTAGCATGCATGTTCTATAGCTTAAGCAGACAATTATTTGGCCTCAGTTTGGGAGTCACCAAATTTTAGACCTCATATTCAGACATTCCAGATACATTCTTAGTTTGAGAAACCCGAAGGACACAGAACAAGTGCTAAAATGATATTTCTCATGGCACCCAACTTATATGCTTTATGCTTGAAATATGAGAAGTTCATCAAACATAATAATATGAAGGAATTGAATCATCACACTAGTAAGCTTGAATCAAGTCAGTGGGTTCATTGAATCAACCACCTGTAGTTTCTCTCTTGATCAGTTGCATTCTGAAGATCAGTTCGCTGTTTCACCGAGTAGAGTACTGGGTGGTGTCATGGTGATCATGACTCAGCTAGATGTAATACTACTACTAAGTATTTAGGCCAGTGTAACTTGTATGTTTTTCTTCCTTTTTTTTCCCTAGGTAACATGTATGTTTTCAAACATTCACAAACCAAACCAGGTGAAAACAAAGCTTCCACAGAAGTTTTAAGATTACTTAAGAAACCCATCTCAGAAACCTCATTCTCTTTAAAGAAAAACGCCTAAGTGTCATAAACTGTAAATTAAAAAGGCAAAGCTTATAATCTCCCAAACCAAACTGATGAAGAGGACAGACCATTTGCATTAAACAAAACCATTATCAATATCTTGTATCTACGTTGTCTTCTTAAAAATAAACACGATAACAACAACAAAAACAAAAATAAAAACATCTATAATCAATATCACCAATGAAATCCAGATAGGACTAGTTCATGTGACTAAGAAATATCACAATCACCATCAACATCCATTCAACATTATTGTCATATAGATATTGCAAAGTGATTATATAAAATTATTATGCTAATTTAATATTGTTTCATTATCCCGAGATCTTTTTTGGAGTGAATGCTTTCCCTCGCAAGAATTTATTGCTACTTGTATTCTGATGGTGTTTGTTTTGGTTTTACAGATTGATTTTGGATTTTATTGTGCTGGCTGCAGGCTCTTAGGGATCACCATTTTTATTTTAATCACAAACATTTGTATATGTTAAAGATTTTTGGAAATTATCAAGTAGTAATATTTGTGGGTTTATTTTTGTTTATATGGATGTAGGATATTTGGTTGTGGATGTTATTTTCGAGTTGTTGATGAATCTATTTTAAATTGGGTTATGCATCAAGTTTGGTGGTTTGAACAGGTATTCAAATTTTTATTTGTGGTATATAGGGAGAAATGAAAATTTAATTTTAAAAAAATAATAATAATCTTTCTCGATGCACCAGTGTGCGTTGTAAAAAAAGAAAATGTATTACAACAATTCCCGATGTGATTTGTTCGTCGGCAAAGTTGCATTTCCCAATGCGTTAGCCCAAAGATATAGCACATTTCCAAAGCATTGGTAGCGTCGGCTATTTCATGAATTCCCAACGCATTGGTAGCGTCGGCTATTTCATGCATTCCCAACACATTGGTAGTGTCAGCTATTTCAGGAATTCACAATGCTTAATCATTGTCGGCCATTACCATGTATTCCCAATGCACTACGAGCATCGTCCATTACCAGGAATTTTCAATGCACTACAAGCGTCGACCATTACTATGAATTCCCAAAACACTGCCAGCGTCAACCATTACTAGGAACTCCCAACACACTATCAGCGTTGGCGTTTATTTTGCTGACGTTGGTACTGCATTGGTAAATATGGTTTTCAAATCAGGAAAGTTGGACTTTTTGCCGACGCACATCTCTTTGCCAATGCTGCAGAGCATTGGCAATTGTACAGGGATATGTTGACGCAGTTAAAATAGCGTCGACTATGGATTTGGCTACACATAGTTGCCGACGCGAGGCCGACGCGCTGAAATGCGTTGGGAAATCCTTTGCCCCTACGCAAAACCTACCTTTCCTGAAGCGATAACTGCATTGGCAAAACTGTATTTTGTTGTAGTGTTGTTTGCAGTCAAACAACTGAAACTTCTCAGGAACCTTATCTATGTAGGCTCTTTGAGAAAACCAAAAAATCTGGCTTTTTGTCTCTATGAATCTCGATGCTAGTAACAAAAGTAGGTTCACCAATGTCCTTCATTTCAAAATGTTGAGTCAAGAACTCTTTAGTCTCCTGTAAGAGATCAAAGTTTTTACTGGCTAATAGGATATCATCCACATAAAGTACCAAGAAAATAACACTACTCCTACTAGTTTTCAAGTATATGCCCTAGTCAATAATGTTTTCTGTAAAACCAAAGGAGGTTATCACTTCATCAAATTTTAGAACCATTAACAAGAAACTTGTTTCAAGCCGTAGATGGACCTATTCAATTTACACCCCATATCATGAGCATCTACATTTATGAATCCTTCGGGCTAAGTCATACACTTCTTCTTCCAAATCACCATTGAGAAAATGCGGTCTTTACAACCGTCTAGTGCAATTCGAAGTCAAAGTGAGCTATAAGTGCCATAATGATTCTAAATGAATCCTTTTAGAAACAAGTGAGAGGTCTCCTTACAGTCCACTCCTTCTCATTGTGTGAAGCCTTTTGCTACTAGCCTTGCTTTGTAGCGTTCCAACTTGCCTTTCGAGTCTCGCTTTATTTTGTATACCCATCCGCACTTTATTGGTTCAATCACTCCTTTAGGAAGCTGTACTAGATCCCAAACATGATTGTGTTTCATGGATTCTAACTCATCAAGCATCTCATCTTGCCAACGTGCACTTTGTATGGCTTCTTGAAAGGATAAGGGATCTTCCTTAACACTTATGTCAAAATCAGACTCTTGAAGATACACAATATAATCATTTGATATGGCACTGGCTGAGGAGGTGGTTGTTTTATTTACATGGGGTTCAATTAGAACATTCTCTTGAATATGTGGCACCTTTTCTATCATCTCATTCTGTATAGGAATGTGTGGAGACAAAGGCTTTTGGAGTGGAGGTGGTCCTATAATGGGCTCAACACATGTGGGTATTGGATAGTTCAAATAATTTTTTCCAGATGAGATAGGGATGGGGTCTTTGACCTCTTGAATACTATATTCCTTCCCTATGTACTCCCACTGAATTCATTGTCCTCTAAAAATCTTGCATGAGAAGTCTCAACAATCCTCATGATAAGAGCGACAATAGAATATGTAACCCTTTGATCTTTCTGGATATCCAATAAAGAAACAACTCATAGTCTTTGGATCAAGCTTCTTCTCATTAGGATTATAAACATTTGCTTCCTCTGCACAACCCCACACATGAAAATGCCTTAAACTGGGCTTTTTGCCTGTCCATAGTTCAAATGGGGTCTTTTGAACTGCTTTGTTGGGTACTCGATTTAGAATATATGATATTGTTTTTAGAGCTTCACCCCCATTTTGCTGTGGAGTACCAGGAGTAGTGTATTGGGGTGTAATACCCCCTCTTTCTAGAATCTTAGCAAATGGTCCAAGCACTCTATTATGTTCGTCATACCGGCCATAATACTCTCCTCCTCGGTCGAACCTAACCACTTTAATGGATTTTCCCAATTGTTTTCCCACTTCTATCTTATAAATTTCAAAAATATCAGTAGCTTCATTTTTCTCTTTCAATAGATAGACATACCCATATATGCTATAATCATCAAGGGACAATTACCATACGGACGGTCATAAAGCTGACAATAGCCCCAGAACAACCCAAAACTATATATTTACCGCAGAGTTGTTCGATTCGTAGGATATCGCAAGCTGCGATATCCTAGAGATGTAGGATATCACAGGCTGCCATATCCTAGGGATGTAGGATATCCCACAATCAAAAGCGGGAAGACTTGAACAATCCGTTTTTTTTTCCTTGACTGTGGGACCACCAAACCACCATCCAAACCATTGGATCACTGTATGAGTGTAAGAACTAATATCGCACCAAATTTGAACCATTGATCTATCATATTTATCGAGAAATTTGCAAGAAAGTCAGGTTGTTTTACAAATTATAAGAACAAATTTGAACCGTTGATCTATCACGGTTTATGTGGCTTATAATTTGTAAAACAACCTGACTTTCTTGTAAATTTCTCGATAAATATGATAGATCAACAGTTCAAATTTAGTGCGATATTAGCTCTTACACTCATATAGCTATCCAACGGTTTGGATGGTGGTTTGGTGGTCCCACAGTAAAGAAAAAAAATACAATGACTATTCAAGTGATTGTGGGATATCCTACATCCCTAGGATATCGCAAGTTGTGATATCCTACGAATCGAATAGTTCTACGGTAAATATACATTTTTGGGCTGTTCTGGGGCTATTGTCAGCTTTATGACCGTCCGTACGGAATTATTCCAATCATCAATGAATGTTATAGAATATTTATGCCTATTGATGGAAGGACATGGTAATTTTCCACAAATATCAATGTGGATAATTTCAAGCAATTCATTACTTGTGGTTGCATCCTTCTTTTTAGTTTTTGTGAACATGCCTTTTATACAATCCACACATGTACCAAAATCTGAGAAATCTAGTGGTTTAAGAATGACTTCTCTAATTAATCTTTCCATCCTCCCTTCGAAGCTATTGCCCAAGCGCCTATGCCATAGAGCCGTAGAATTTTCATTGATCAAATCAAGCTTTATGCCATTGACATTGTTCACATGTGAGGAGAATAAAGATTGAGAAAAAAGGGGATCCAAATTCAATTTTTTATAATCCATCAATTAAAACACCAGAACCAAGCAACTTAGAATACCTATACAAATAAAGACTATTATTACCAAACTTGAAAGAATAACCCATAATGTCTAATCTTGAAATTGAAATAAGATTTCTTGACATTCTACGAACAAAAAGAGTATTTTCCAAATCTAAAAGAGTGTCGAGTCTCCAAAACCAGTCTCATGGTCCCAACTGCATGAAACTTTAGCTCCAAGCCATTTCCCAGCACCAATTTTCTTTCTCCTTCACTTATAGTCACCTGTGCAACGTCATTCCTTGCATAGATTTACTAATGTAGATGGTCGCACCAGAGTCCAACCACCAAGTATTAGTTGGCATATCAACTAACTTGGATTCATAACAGACAAAACAATTATTATTACCTTTCTTTTCTAACCACTTCTTATATTTGTGGCAATCCTTCTTAAGATGTTAAAATTTCTGACAAAAAAACATCCGTCCTTTGTTCCTGGTTTCATATCCTTTTTATGCATAGTGCCTGACTGCTGAGGTTTTTACAGATTTCTGCCTCATTGCCCCCCAGGAACACTTTTCCTCTTATCCATGTCTTTATTTTGAATAGCAAGGCGCGCTCTTTCAATCTTGCACCTCTTTTGTCTATTCTCTTCTTTAATTATCACGCATAGCCACTAATTCATCTGGAATCCATTCTTCCTTCTTGGTGTTATTATAACTGACTTCAAAAGTCGCAATTGATTTTGGGAGAAAATTCATCACGGTATGGTCCAAAAGAGTGTCTCTGATGTTTATCTTCATTTCATTTAACTTATTAATTTGCTATGTGCCTCATCCTGGTGATGTGCTCTCTTTGAGTTCAACTCGGTTAAATATGAGTTAATCACAGCTTTAGGAGAGGCTTTAAATTGTTCCTCCAATAACTTCAAATAGTACTTTCACGTAGATCATGAGGAATGGAATCCTTGATTATCATCAAGGCTAACTAATTAGCCTTTTCCCATTCTTATAACGCTCAAGCACCTTTTCAGAACTAGTATGATTTATAGGTTTAAGAGGCTCATCATCATGAATGGCTATGGCTGTGTCCATGCACCCTAGAGTAATCATGACTTTATCATTCAACTGTTCAAAGGTGCCAGCAATGAGTGGTGGAATCGAAGACAGTTGGGTGACAACTGAGGCAGGGTTCCAAATTGTAAAAGGAAATTAGGCTCACGTTAATTCTTTATGGTATGACTTTACTTTATGCACATTTTACTCTAATCTGGTGTTATCCAAGTGATAGCTTTTATGGACTGAACTCCGATGAGCAATCCCAACGTAACATCACAATCCCTCCTTTGGGAAAGATTGCAACTTACTAATCAATTCGCCCATTGGTGATAAAATTCACCATAGGACTATCTTTACATCGCAGAATCAAACAATTGGACCACTTTGGTGGCTACCAAACCTTTGGATCCTTGGATTTTAAGCAAAGATTAATAAATGGCTATCTAAAACTTTAATGGTCACAATTTATGGGAATAAGATTTTAAACCAATAAAGGAGGTGATCTGGGAAGGTTAAAATAAGTTGTGTCCATACACTTTATGTGTATGTGTTATGGCCTTTAAGAGATAAGTAGGCCATCTGGTAGAACAACTAAAGACTGACCCAAAACTAGATGGGAACTAAGGATAGTGAAATCCTAAAGACACAATAATCAATGTGGATAGACTCCACTAGGGTTCAGTGCATGGTTCTGTACCTGTCGACTAGCGTGGGCAGCCATTGTTTTTTTTTTTTTTATTCACTTGTACCTACCAGTTTACAAACAAGCTGGCTTGGCTACTACATAGGATTCATGGTTAATAACTATAAGACAAGCATAACCCATTTAGGATTCATAAACAACCCCTAGTTAGCTCTCAGGCAACCAAATCAGCCCACATAGATGGCTCTATTTAGATATAATTTTCACAAACATGTGACGTGCAACTTGAATCTACATAGGCCTGCACAAGTACACAAGTACTACACTTATGGTGAATTTAGATGACCCGGATTACAGGCTCAACTAATAGGGCAACCCAATCTGATACAGCCATCATAACAAAATTCAATTAAGTACTCATCAGATGAGCCATCAAAACGAAGAGAACACATCAGCAGCCTTTTTTTTCATTGTAGATGATCCATAATGACTCTGGTTATGATTGTGAATTGTCCATTGATTTTGCAAGCACCACGATGAGCACATTAGGGCTCAGCATCTGGATATTGTGATTGCTTGTCACTATGAGAGAATCACAACCATTCAATTGATATCGAGTAATTTTGACCCATCTTATGAGTAAAACAAGAGAAATCCAAAGGCTTGACTGCTATGATGGATTGGGATTCTTGAATTTTATCTTAGAATGAGTGTCTCATGTCCATCCCAGAAAACCTACCCAACCCTCTTACACGCATACATTTAAGTTATGCATTTTCATGACCCTTGAACAAAACTTAAGATTGAATCCTATTTTACATGAGTTGGGAGCATATCCCATGGGTCTTATTTCTATTTTCTGCTCAAAGATCTCCTTCTCTGCAACTCAGCATTGAATCATGAGTGACAGATGGATAGTGTTGTCCTCTCTTTCATTAAGATGAGATCTTTAAGAGGAGAATAGAAATGCCTGTGGCATTTTTCTATAAAAAAAAAGAGTGAGATGGGTGTGTGCATTGAGTTTCATTTTCAAAGTGAGGTGTGGGCCATGACATGGATCCGCACACGATCAAGAAATGATCTAACAATTTATATATATATATATATATATATATGATCATAGGATTTGAATCTTCAATATATATGTTCTATAAAGCATTAAAACGCACGAGACACCAAGTATTCTACAAATTGAAATCGAAAGATCTCCATCTAATAAAGATCAGATCTGTGGGTTGTGACTTTGCAATTCTAGGTCTAAGACTCAAAAGCCACTTATACGAAATCTTGGAAAGACTATGGATTTATCTAGAATTACAAAATCAACAATATTAATCTATTGCAATTAACAATTAATATTACAAATTGATAAATGTAAACTAAGCATACCTGGTGCCATGAAGGAGTGGATTTGTGGTATGGATTCTGAATTTGATCCAGTGCTTAATACTTCATACCTATAGTACCTTCCTCCTCTATTCCTGTCTATACTTGCGATGGAAGCCTTCTTTTTGCGTAAGGGACTAGAGGCGGGGACTGCAAGCAACCCTTTTAAAGCGCCAAATGATATCCTTTCTATCAAGGATATCCATAACCATGATAGTACCTTGAAACTGGTGAGAGAGGGTTATCCTCAAATAACCAAAAATATAAATACAGGATCTATTAAAACTGAGCCAACCAAAGATAAGGATAAACCATTTCAAAATAAATATACGTGGTTGTTGGGACCACATATGGTTGATTCTAACAACTTCTTCCCTTCCACATGTGGTCTACGTCAGGTGGAACCCCTATCTCCTTACCTCTTCATCGTAGTAGAGGAAATTTTGATCCTTAATGCATAAGATCTTCAAGCACAAAAATTGATTACACCTGTCTCCCTTGTTCAAAACACCCCATGCGTTCCTTTGTATTCTCATGATCTCATGCTCTTTCTTAGAGCCTCTTCCAAAAGAATCCTTTGTATCAAACACCTTTTAGCCAAGCATGAGTCAACCACGGGCCGAGTTTTTAAACTCTCTTAAAGCCACCTACTCATTGGTAAATGTAATCATCGAAAAAGAGATCCATCCTAGCCATGATTGATATCCCAATTACCAATCCACCCATTACTTATTTAGGTGCCCCTCTCTTCTTCGGAAGCCTAAGATTCTCCCATTTTACAAAATTGATGGATGCTGCCATTAGAAACAAGCTTTTAGGTTGGAAAGCCAAAGCCCTATCTTTTGCAGGAAGATTGATTATTGTTAGGCATGTTTTAACAAGTATGCCCCTCCACATATCGCTTTCCACTCCCTTCCCTAAAAAAAGTGTGCTTACAAATAGAGACGATTCTAAGGAATTTCTTATGGTCATCTGATCATTTGAAAACAAAACATAACATGCTGCGTTGGGATCTCATCTGCCTCCCAACACCAAAAGGTGGGCTGAATATTCGTAGAGTGAGCGCAGCTGCGCAGTTAATAAATGCTTGTATGTTGAATCTTTGGTGGACTGGAATGACCCCTTCTTCTTATGGGCCGGGCCACTTGGTTCAAAGCAAGATATTTTAAGAATGACTCCATTTGGAATATACAAAGTCCACTTGCAGGCTCATGTATTTGGAAGAGGATTAGATCTTTAGCCACCATTCTTCGCCATGAAAGCATATGGTCGATGGGTTATGGAAGGACTAACAACCTTTGGCACGATAATTGCTTGGAACACAATAAAGTGGCACTTATGTTCCTGCAATTCACCTTTCCCACAGATGATTCTATATCATTGTTGATTATAGATGGGCGATGGGTGATCCCAAATCATCTCCCCCAAACCATCAGACAACATTTGCAGTCTGCCACTAACATTATCCTCCCTGCTTCTCTTCAGGCGGATTTAGTTTCTTGAGCTGGTAGCACTGATGGGAATCTCTCTCTCCAAACAACCTGGAACTTGGTTAGATCTAGAGCAGCCATTGTTCCTTAGAGTTCCTTGGTTTGGAACAAGATTGTCAATCTACGAATATCTTATTTTGTTTGGCGACCGTTTCACAAAAGAACTCCAACGCAAAATTGTGCTAGATCAATTGGTGTTTTGCTTGTGTCTAGATGTGCTCTTCGTTATAGTAATGAAGAGTCTGAGATGCATCTGTTCCTCTCATGTTGTAGACCTTTGGTGCTAGATTTTATCTTTCATAGGGGCAACTCTTCCTTATCAACTTTTGGTGTTGGATTCTATTCTTCATTGGGGCAACTCTTCCTTATCATTCTTCCCCATTTCAACTATGGGCTCTCATGTTTGTAGGCAGAAACAAGTTAGAGCGACAGTGGGATCTCTTGTTTTCTTTCACCGAATCAACATGATATGGCAATGTAGAATTGAGGTAGTTCTTAACAACAAATCAGTGACTAAATCCTAGGCAATAATAAGATCCTTGTCAAACAGTACCCTTCAGACTCTATTTGGTACTTGCCTATAGATGTTCAGAGGTCGTCTAATGATGCTCTTCTTCGATTTTTTGGGAGACATCTCTCTAGTTACCTTTTGACAGTCTAATTGTTGTTTATATTGGCTTTTCTTATTTTTTTGGGAGACATCTCTCCAATTACCTTTTGATAGTTTATTATTATTATTATTATTATATTGACTCTTCATATCATGTAAGACTCATGTAATATCTTTCATGTGGGCTCCCTGCCCATGATTTTTTTATTAGAAAAAAAAATCATGCTCCTGCCCGCCCACTAGCTTAAAATCACTTCACATTCTGCCCCACGTGAGCTGGATTCGAGCTGGTGTGGCTGAAGACCCACCCACATTTTGTCAACCATCAATTTTCATTCCACGAGAACTTTTTTTTTTTTTTTGGTAACCCATCGGAGGGGCTGTGACCCTGAGACTCGTGACACAACTCACACATGTGAGGTGATGGGAACTCACACATGAGAGGAGAAATAAACACAACTCACACATGTGAGGTGATGGAAACTCACACATGTTAGGAGACATAGACACAACTCACACATGTAAGGTGATGGGAACTCATACATTCCATGAGAACTTTAAATCATTTATAGTCACAAGAATGTTAGTTTTAAACCTGTCAAAACTGCCTGCAGTTGGAATGTTGGATCCTGTGTCCTTAGAATCTCATGAAGAATGAACAATTGAAATATAAAATATTCGAATGGCTGACTTCGTTGATTGAAGATGTTTCATCTCTAACCGTTAATTTCATCAACCCAACTGTTGGGCGCCGATTTGTTCTTCTCTTGGTGTTATCTCATTATGCATAGGACTAAGGATTCTTCTCTTCGCAAAACCATGAGAGATATAAGAGGGATCATGACCTTGTATAACTTTATTTCTGATGCATAATGAGGAAAAGTCCTTCCTATAGCCGGTAGGAAGAATTACATGCCATTCAATTCTTGAGCTCTATTAGGAAAATTACAACCTGACAATCATATAATAATTACAGTAGTGATCTTGGAAAAGGAAATTTGCCCTCCATACCGATCAATTTTAATTTATTTTGAATTCAGGCTATGTCTATGCTGAAAGCTTTTTTGATTTACAGCTCGGTTTGAACAATGTCTTCTAAATCTACCCTAAGAAGCCAAAGCAGATGGAAACAAAATATAGGCGGATGAATTTTTCAGCTCGGGATTTGTTGAAGGCTCAGGTCTGACCACTTCCAGGATTTTGAAATATGATTTCTTGCTCAAATGTCCAAAAGAAAATATACTTGAATAAATCTTGGCTTGTCCTTATTATGCTTGTGAAGAACTACAGTTTGTTATGAATGAGTTTAATGATGTGCCTTTAAAAGTGTGTCTATACTTTTTTGTGGTATTGGATACCAAACGGGGTTGGTACGTTTTATGTGAATTTTCATAGATTGGACCCAATGGAAGTTTGTATCAGCAGATTTGATGGGCATGTTGCCATTCTTTCTCCAGTGTCCCAACATTTTTTTTCACACTGATATCTCCAGCCTATGGACATTCCAGCTGTTACCAAGACATGGCCTTTTTCCACAACATGACAAACAAATTATATTAGTTTAAAGCCCACCTTGTGAGGATCCAGGATCTTGCGAGGATATTGCTTAGGCTGAGGTAAGGGATATCCAGGCCAAGCCCACCTTTAAAAACACTGGCCTCCATCGAGCCCAAGCCCGAAACGGGCCTTAAAAGCTTGGCACGAGCTTGGATGTGTTACACTCATCAGGCCCGCGCCCACCTTTTTTAGATAATTGGGTCAGACCAAGTCGAACTTTTAGTGATCACTCTTTTGGGCTTCCTAATCACTTGTTACGGAAAATGAATCACAAACTACATATATTCCTTATTTGGACGGGCTTTGGGCCTAATTACTTAATTCAACCCAACATATATATAAACGGGCCCAGCCGGAGTACTCATACAATTGACTGTGAACTAAAATAGAGTACAATTCATTTTGAAATCGAAATCCTTCACTCATTGCGGCCCGTGAATAGTTCACTCATGATGGATTTTGGAGTGAGAATTGTCTATGTATGACCCCATCCAACATGGAACAATTTATTGGTCCCACTGAATTACATGAACAGAATCTATTCTATTGGCTCTTTATTAATAAATGCTTTGGATGCAAAAGACCTGCTCTTGTACTTCTCTTTGCCAAATACACTTTACCCATTCCAATGCAGGAGAGCAAGCAAACGGGAGAAGCAGAAAACCATGGCAGCCAAACAGATGAGCTTGACTCTCCTTGTGGACGAGAAAAGGAAGAGGGTCATCTATGCAGAATCCGGCAAGGACTTTGTAGAAACCCTCCTCAGCTTCTTGACATTGCCCCTAGGAACTGTCATCAAGCTCTCCGGCAAGCAATCCAAGATGGGTTCCTTCACCATGTTATATCAGAGCTTGGAGGATTTTGATTTGGAGTTCCTAAGTACCGAATCATGCAAAGAAATGCTGCTCAATCCCAAAAGCTCTGCAGTAGAACTATACAAGAATCTACATCCAATGTTTGATTTAGGAGCCACTAAACCTAGCCAGTACTATGTCTGTAGCTCTTGGAAACATGTCTTTGAAGAGCATATGGGCAGTACTGTTGAGAACGCTCGGTGTCCTTGCGGGAAAACTATGATTTGCGGGATATATGAAGAGAAGGGGGCTGTTGATGCTGCTGGGGGAGATGGGGTGTTTCTAAAGGGAAATATGAGGTTTATGATAAGTGATGATCTGCAGGTGTCTGTTGTTTCTTCTTCTACGTGCTTCGCTCTGCTGAGGGAACTTGGCATCAGTGATGCATCTGTGCTTGTGGAGAGAAAAGTGATTGTTGGTGAAGAGGAGGTATGTGGTTGAATTGAATCTAAGTTTGGGTAATCTTGGGGTCTCATTTTCCTTTGCAGGAATGTCTTGAATTCATCTGGGGGGGAATTTGGAATGTGGATGAATTGTCATTCCTGAATTCCTTTTTTCATTTATGCTGAAATTCCTGCAGGAGAATTTCACTCATTTTGAAGCCCTTAATAAATTCTTTGTTTCATGGCTACTGGAATTTATGATGGGAATTACACTTGTATAAGCATGCTTATATACAAATTCGAATGTGCAGATACTATAGCATATGAGATGTAAAAATAAATAGCTACCAGAGTACATCAATGGATAAACACTATACTATTAGATGGGTCTCAATTTATCTGAAAACGCAACACTCAAACGTGGGTGTCACCTTTAGGAATCAAGAAAAACATTTTGGCAACTAAAATTCCTACATAAGGAATGGTCAAAAAGAATAATATGTACTTATAAATTCATAAATTCCAAGATATGAAATCTACTCTCATCCAAATGTGGAGATGCAATAATGTGATGGTTGTCCACTTGGGATTTCCAAATTCCGTGTTTCTTTGCTAGAACCCTTAATTCCAATCACATGAAAGTCACTTTTAATCCTTTGGAATTCCCAAATTCCAACCCCCTTAAGCATTTCTGAATGCTCCAGCCAAGAAGATGATTCGGGATTCCACAAAAGGGACAGCTTCTGGAGAATTTACGAATTCTCCAAACATGAGTCCTTTGAATTCTTTGAAAGAAACAGGGCTTGTGGATTCTAAGCAATGACTTTCTATCAAATAAGTTAAAGGACCTTTTGTATAGGTGGCATTGAATTCTTATGATATTTATGCAGTGCCTTTCTATTAAAGGGGGATAAAAGTGAAGTAAAAGAGGAGAAAATTTACAAGGGGCACCGATCTTCCCTTTTAGGAAATGGCTACCCTTGCCCACCACCACCCTACTAAAGTGAAATATTAGGAAAATGATGTCCCGTCTAGATCTCCCCCTTGGACCCTTCATTCCTCTCCTCGACACGTGTTTGAACAAAACTGACTTTACTATAAGTTTTGAGGAATTCAATAGGAAGTAGGTGAATAGGCCCTTAGTCGAAAGTTCATTTGTTTGTTTCCCCTTCTTGTTAGGGATACTAACCCAAGAAAAATGTACTGCTCCTGTTGCATTCAGGTTTTGCATCTGCTTAAGTGTTTGTTACTATCCAAGACACCTTTAACAGATGTATTTCTGGGGGAGCTCAACACTATTGATGTGGTAGACCTTGATCTGAATGTCACTTGTCATGATTCCAAAGACAATCAATCTCAATCAGAGAAAGAGATGGGCGATGACTCCAAGAAGATGAATGTAAAGTTAATTATGAGCAAATCAAACCACAGGGTCTTGTATGCGGACGGTGGGGGAGAATTCATAGATCTTCTCTTTTGCTTCCTTTCATTTCATCTTGGTTCTGTTGCTAAATGCTTTGGTGGATGTACTGGCATGGGATATTTCGATAGCTTAGTCAGTGCTCAATCTCAAACAGACAAAGAGATGGGCAGTGACTCCAAGAAGATGAATGTAAAGTTATTTCTGAGCAAATCGAACAACAGGGTCTTGTATGCAGAAGGTGGGGAAGAATTCACAGATCTTCTCTTTAGCTTCCTTGCCTTTCCTCTTGGTTCCATAGTTAAATGCTTGGGTGGATGTACTGACACGGGATGTTTAGATAACTTATACAAGAGCGCTGAAGATTTGAGCAGTAAGGATTGCATGATATCTGGGGGATGCAAAGACATGCTACTCGACCCAAAGCTACCACCGTATTTTGGGACCAAGAATCAGCTACTACCTGTTGAAGAACAAGTTCCACGTAAGCCCAAGTTTGTTTGTTGTGCCACTTGCCGTGGCTCTGCTGCTTTTATTACAAGCCCTAGGATGTGCTGTCATTCGAGTAGGACGGACGTACAATTATCCACCACGAACCCAAAGTTTCCTGGTGCGGTGACGGAGCTTGGAGGAGCATTTGTGGCTGGACAAGCAATGTTCATGGTAACTGACGAGTTGGCTGTGAAACCTCTTTCAACCATGACGGGCATCTCTCTTCTTAGCAAATTCAACATCCCCATCAGTGACATAGAGGAGCAGATTGTGTGCATTGAGGAAAAGGAGGTAAAGGAAAATAACTATATACATAAATGAATTTTGTATCTGCAACAAAGCCAAATCAAGGCTATATATTAGTGAATAGGGGCTATTCATTGGTTGGGCTAGCCCAAATGAATGCTTGTCCAACGGATGGTATAAAAACTAGTCCTGACTTGCCCAGAGTTGGCTGTCATCTTGGCTTATGAGGTCACAGATCAGACAAATTGAATGAGAAATCGAGTGTGGGTACATCTCTTCACCAGATTCAGCACAGTTACTCGGTTCAGTGACCTTCCGAGTTAAGTTGATTTTCTGAGTGCTTAAGTGTGCTCCAACCTTGGTTCAGTTAGTGGGCCTAATTACGCAGATCCAAATTAGGACCAAAGGTTTATAGTTTGGCTCAGCTTACCTGGCCCCTTTAGAAATATTAGGCCTGTTTGTGAAATATGTTGCATTAGGTGTGCCCGGGTGGCACATTTAGCTATTAATCCAGCAAAAAGGCTTGTACCCTTGGTTTAAAGTAATGACTATCATGTAATTATTTTGCCCGCTGCGTACAGGTTTCTCTAGTCAATGTTACTATTGATTGGTCCATAACAGTTTCTACTAAAACACCATTAAAACCCTGTTTTCTCCCTATTATATTGGTTTCTAAGCACTTTTGTATGCTTAAAAAAACTCTGAAAAAACTTTAGCATGGAAGAGTTACTTCAAATGTGAGGGCCAGTGTGATACTTCTATAGTAAGAATGTTGATTGTTCAACTGTTGGAACATTACATAATGCATGTTTCGGCCTTTGTTAAAGTGGCCAAAACAGTGTTTAAGCCATGCTTCTGCCTACCCACTGGCTTAAATTCACTTCTCACATTCTGCCCAATGTTAGCTGGGCTCAGGCTGGTATGGTCGATGAACAGCCCTGTGTTGTCAACCATCAACTTTCATTTCATGAGAACTTTAAGGTCATTTGTTTTCACAAGGATATGTTTGTTTTGAACATGCCAAAACTACCTGCAGTTGGAATGTTGGTTTTATCATCCCTACTCTTAGGCATCAATTTATTCTTCTCTTGGTCTTCTCTACATCATCATGCATAGGACAATGACTTTTTCTCTTTACAAAAACATGAGAGATAAAATGAGTAGAAGTCCTTCCTATTGTTGGAACCTTAAAGTCATTCAATTCTTGAGTTAGAATCCAGTAATTACTAAAAATGAGGGCCAGATCATGTGGAGCCCATATGGGGTTCATGTGGGACTTACCCATAGTAAGATGAATGCATATTACAACACATGTATTCTTATGAAATGTATGAAAAAGATGATTGGCTGTTACAAACTAACAATCATATATGAATTATAGTGATATCAGAAAAGAAAATTTGCTATCCATACTGATCAACATTTGTTTTGAATCCAGGCCATGTCTTTGTTGAAGGCCTCTTTGGTTTCCAACTCGGTTTTGAGCAATGTCTTCTACCCTAAGAAGCAAAAGCAGATGGGAACAAAATCTAAGTGGAGGATTTTTTCAGCGCAGGATATTATCTAAAGCTGAGGCCTGATCACTTGCAGTATTTTGAAATACATTTTCCTTGCTCAATCTCCAAAGAAAATTTACTTAATTATCTTTGCTTGGCTTGTTCTTATTATGCTTTGGTAAACTATAGATTTCTATAAATGGAGTTTAATGAAGTGCCTTGGAACTTACTAGTGTGGATAATTTTTTTGTGGTATTGGATGCTGATCTCATTAAGGTTCCTTACTTTAAAACCAGCAACATTTGTGTGTGTGAGAGAGAGGTTGTTTACTATATCTTGAAAGCAAATGGGGTTGGTTTATGTGGTCATTCTTTCTCCAGGGTTCGAACATTTTTTCACACTAATGTCTCCAATCTTTTTGGACATTCCAGCTGCTATCAAGACACTGACTTTTTCCATCACATGGCAAGCAAATTTATGTTAGGTTGATAATGAAGAATTGAGTATCTTGTGAAATTGCCAAAAAAAAAAAGTACTCATTATGCCTTTTCAGATTTTGCACTTTGTTGATCACATCTGTTAGAAACGTATTAATAGACTTTTCAAGAGTGTTCATGGGCTGGTCGGGGCCAGGGCATATCCTGGCCAAGCCCGCCTTTAGAAATGCAGGCCTACATCCGGCCGTAGCCCAAAGTGGACTTAAGAGCTTTGCCTGAGACCAGCCCTAAAAATATATATATATATATATATATATATATATATATATGTAAATGGAAACTTAAATCCAATTTTACCAATGCATCCCCCCCTAAATAAAACCATGAAAGTCCTTATATGTTATGTAATTATGGCCCCTTCATCGTTTGTCCATCCACTAACTGCAAAAAAGTATTGGCAAAATTGTAGTAACTGAAAGATAGAATCATAAAAAAAAGATAAAGAAGTAAGGATGGGAGAGTGTTGAGATAATTTAGGCTGTTGAGATAATTTAGGCAAATATTGATTGTGATTGAGGAAGTTTAGGAGTCATTCCTAAACTTAGAGTTTTTGCCTAAATAGTCTTCTAATTGTAATTTATATATATCGCTGGATTAATGAGAATCAGGGCAAGCATTAAGCCTTTACATCAATCTTTTCATGGTATCAGAGAAAGGTTGGCAACGCACCACGAGCATCTAAACCTATGGCTGGCGACGATGAACAACCGCCACCGCCACCTCCCAAAATCGAACCAAATTCCCCCTTTTTTTTAGGATCCCAAGATCGCCCTGGCGATTTCATCACTCCAACCCGACTTCGTGGAGACAATTATGATGATTGGGCAGCAAATATACAAACAGCGTTGGAAGCACGACGCAAGTTCGAGTTCTTGGACGGCACCATCACCGAACCGGTTCCTCCATGTACTCAATCGAATTGGACTGCCATTAACGCCATGTTAATATCGTGGATTACGAACACCATCGCTCCCGAGGTAAAGTGCAATCTCGCCAAATATAGAGATGCAAAACGCCTTTGGGACACTCTTAAATCACGCTATGCGGTTGTTAATGGTCCTAGAATTCAACAACCGAAATCTTCACTTGCTAAATGTGAACAAACACAATCTATGACTGTCTCTATGTACTTCGGAAAATTATCTGCTTTATGGGAAGAACTTCATAATCATGAGCCTATTATTGATTGTTCCTGTTGTTCTTCTTGTTCGGCGGGTCGTAAGCATGAAGAGAGACGTGAGAACACAATGCTACATGAGTTTTTAATGGGTCTTTATTCTGAATATTATGCGCAAGTTCGTACCAATATTCTGTCCCATGATCCATTGCCGTCTCTTGATCGAGCTTACCAGTTGGTAATTCAGGACGAACGAGTCCGTCTTGCTAAATCAGCTACTGCAGAGCAGCCACCTGATGCTATGGCATTTGCTTTATGTTCCGGTGGCGGAAGGGGGGAGGCAAGGTGGCAAAGCCAGACAGGTCTCACCTTGTATGTACTCACTGCAGGCAGAATGGTCATGAGGCCTCTCATTGTTTTGAACTAATTGGCTACCCGGAGTGGTGGCCAGACCAAGCAAAGATTGATGGAGGAGGTGTTGGCCACAGCAGACCTCCTGGTCGTGGGCGCGGGAATGCTCGAGCCAATGCTGTTGCTGCCAACGTAGGGGCTGCTGGTTCACTTGTTGTTGTCGGGCCTGCTGGTACTACTGGGCACTCTGGCTCTTCACAACTCTTCTCGGCAGAGCAGTGGCAGGCCATTGCTGGGCTTTTTGGTAATACAAAAATCCCTGATGATCGTTTAAACGGTAAGTTCAATGATAAATTATGGATCATTGATACAGGGGCAACGCAGCATGTTACCGGTGATGCTACATGGTTGTTTGATACTCAGGAGATTTTTTATTGTCCAGTGGGTCTTCCCAATGGTGAAACAGTCGATGCAACGCAAGAGGGTTCAGTTCGTTTGTCGGACAAAATTACTCTTAAACATGTTCTTTATGTGCCACAATTGAGTTGCAATTTAATTTCGGTTTCACAATTAAATGATGATATGCAGTGCATTGTCCAATTTCACTCTTATATGTGTGCTATACAGGACCAAACGAGGGAGCTGATTGGAACGGGTGTTAGGCGGGATGGACTTTACCACTTCGGAGAAGCTAATTCGGTGCAACATGTTTCGGTGAATGGGGCAGCATCTACAATGGAATTGTGGCACAAATGAATGGGACATCCTTCTGAAAAAGTTGTGAAGTTACTTCCTCCTATTAGAAATTCTAAGGGTAGTTTGAATAAGGCTTGTGAAGTCTGTTTCCGTGCTAAACATCCTAGAGATAAATTTCCTCTAAGTGACAATAAGGCAACTAGAATTTTTGAGAAAATACATTGTGACTTGTGGGGTTCTTACAAACATTCTTCCTCTTGTGGAGCTCGTTATTTTTTTACTTTGGTGGATGATTTTTCACGCGCAGTGTGGGTTTATCTACTAGTTAATAAAACTGAGGTTTTTCGAATGTTTATGTCTTTTATTGCAATGATTGAAAGACAATTCTCTCAGAAAATAAAGGTTGTTCAAAGTGATAACGGCACTGAATTTAATTGCTTACGTGATTATTTCGCTGCAACTGGTATTTTGTTCCAAACTTCATGTGTGGGAACTCTGCAACAAAATGGGAGAGTTGAGAGGAAACACAAACATATTCTGCAAGTAGGGAGGGCTTTGAGGTTTCAAGCCAATTTGCCAATTTATTTTTGGGGAGAGGGTGTTCTTGCTGCTGCTCATTTAATAAATCGTACTCCGTCTCCTTTATTAAATAATAAAACTCCCTATGAAATTCTTTTTTGTAATCCTCCTTCCTATAATGCCATTCGTACTTTTGGTTGCCTTTGCTTTGCTCATAATCAAAAGACAAAGGGAGATAAATTTGCTAGTCGAAGTAGAAAATGTGTTTTTTTGGGATATCCTTTTGGAAAGAAGGGATGGAAACTCTTTGATCTTGATACAAAGGAATTATTTGTTTCTTGCGATGTGAAATTTTTTGAAGATGTGTTTCCATTTATTGATACGGATGCAACGAATATTGTACTTGAAAATATTGTGCCCATACATGACGAAGTGCATTCTGATTTTGATGATCATGTAATTGAAGAAATTGAGCCACAACAGTCTGCAACCCATACCACACCACAACAAGCCCAAACAGATTCACCCTTGCTCCCTCCTCCTAATGACCCATCCGTGCAGGCACACCCCCTTGATGAGCAAACCGCAGCGGCCCACCAGGCTGATCTCTTACCACTGCCTCTCTCTCCGAGCCTAAATACCGAGGCCCCCATGCAGCAGCCTACTAACACTGCCTCATCACGACATACTACTTCGTCTGGGCCTCTTGAGCAGTCCGATGAGCCTACTAAAATGGGCCGTGGAATGAGGGATAAATTGCCATCTGTTTTGTTACGAGATTTTGTGACTCATACGGTCGTCGCTGGAAGTCCATCTCCCTCCACTTCGTCTCCACAGCATTCCTCAGGTAATCCTTATCCTATAACACATTATATAAATTGTGGCAATTTTTCTATGCATTATCGACAATTTCTTGCAGCTATTACTTTTGGTAAGGAGCCCCGGCCTTTTAAGGAGGCCATGAAGGATGTTGGTTGGAAAGAATCTATGCAGGAGGAGATACGAGCGTTGGAAGATAATGGTACTTGGACATTGGAAGTTCTTCCTCCCGAAAAACGTGCCTTGGGCAGTCAATGGGTTTACAGGATTAAATATTTTTCCAGTGGAGATATTGAACGCCTTAAATCCAGATTAGTTGTTTTTGGAAATCATCAGGAAACTGGCATTGATTACACAGAAACTTTTGCTCCTGTTGCAAAAATGACTACTGTTCGAGCTTTTCTTGCTATTGCAGCTACCAAAAATTAGGAACTTCATCAGATGGATGTTCACAATGCTTTCTTGCATGGGGATCTTGACGAGGAGGTATACATGAAACTTCCTCCAGGTTTTGAGTGTTCCAATCCCAATGTGGTGTGTCGTTTGCGCAAGTCTTTATATGGGTTAAAACAGGCCCCGAGGTGTTGGTTTGCTAAGCTAGTCACAGTTTTGAAAGGGTATGGTTTCTTACAATCTTACTCTGATTATTCTTTATTCACCTACACTAGAGGAGGTGTGCAGCTCAATGTGCTCGTGTATGTTGATGATCTTATTATCTTTGGGAATGATTCCGCTGCTATACGGGTTTTTAAAGCCTATCTCAGTGATTTTTTTAAAATGAAAGATCTTGGCTCTTTGAAATATTTTCTTGGCATTGAGGTAGCTCGTAGTTCTTCTGGTTTGTTCTTATGTCAACGAAAATATATACTCGATATTATTTCTGAAGCAGGTCTATTGGGAGCAAAGCCATCTGGCTTTCCCATTGAGCAGAACCATAAACTCGACCTTGCAAATGGCGAGTTGATATCCGATCCGAACGCCTATCGTCGTCTTGTGGGCCGCGTAATTTACTTGGCGGTTACACGCCCGGATCTTGCTTACTCGGTGCATATCTTGTCCCAGTTCATGCAGGCGCCTCGTGTTGAGCATTGGGAGGCGGCCTTGAGAGTTGTTCGTTACTTAAAAGGCACACCGGGTCAAGGCATTCTCTTACGAGCAGATAGTGATTTGTCTTTGCAGGGTTGGTGTGATTCTGATTGGGCGGCATGCCCCATCACTCGCAGGTCTTTGACAGGATGACTCATTTTTCTAGGTCATTCACCTATTTCATGGAAGACAAAGAAGCAACATACCATTTCGCGCTCTTCTGCGGAGGCGGAATACCAATCCATGGCTGCCATTACTTGTGAGCTTAAGTGGTTAAAAGGACTGTTATTGAGCTTGGGTGTTCATCATCCAAAGGCAATTAAACTTTTTTGTGACAGTCAGTCTGCTCTTCACATTGCTAAAAATCCGGTTTTTCATGAACGAACGAAGCACATAGAGGTGGATAGTCATTTTGTTCGTGATGCAATAACGGATGGTCTGATTGCTCCGTCGTATGTTCCTACATCCGAACAATTGGCCGATATTTTTACAAAGGCTCTTGGCAAGAAACAGTTTGATTATCTTCTTCACAAGTTGGGCATTTTGAATCCTCATGCTCCAACTTGAGGGGGGGTGTTGAGATAATTTAGGCTGTTGAGATAATTTAGGCAAATATTGATTGTGATTGAGGAAGTTTAGGAGTCATTCCTAAACTTAGAGTTTTTGCCTAAATAGTCTTCTAATTGTAATTTATATATATCGCTGGATTAATGAGAATCAGGGCAAGCATTAAGCCTTTACATCAATCTTTTCAGAGAGAGAAAGGAAAAAATCATGAAATAAAGAGTAGGAGATGGAGAGTGAAATTGATTAACGAAATCATTGTAATCGGGTTAGCTAACTTTAAGGAAAAAAGGGGGAGAGAAGAAAGGAGAGTAAAGGAAGATAAGAGAAGAGGGAAGAAAGTATGAATGAAATAAGTATAGAGATAGGGAGAAGCAATGGATTTACTTGCTGGGCATGGACGTCATGGATTAGAGTTTAATAAATCTGAGTTCTGCTATCTTCTCCCCCATCCAACTCTTTTAGCAAGTATGAATCCATAATGACAAAATTCATTTTAACATTAATTAAATATATTTACAAGTCATCAATATTATAATGATCTCTCCATCATGCCGCCTATTTCAGCATTGTGGGCTATGTTTGAAACCTAAACCATTTAAAATTATTGCCCATTTGCATTTTATCATCAAATATAATTTCACTTCAATTAGTGTTAGTTATCCAACTATTGATAAAATAAAATGCTATTGGCTTCTCTCTGTCAAATGTGTTTTGGACATGGCTTCTCTCTGTCCTATTACACAAATTTCGAAGGTGAGGATACTAGTAGAAAAGTGTTTTTTAATGGCTTAGATTCTAAATTTGCCTTCCACTTATTTATATGTATCAGTTGATTTATTGAATAAAGTATTCTAAATATTTTTTATTTAAATATCTCACATTAAACTTCTCTCCTATCCAAATTTATTAGAGTGGAACTCACTAGAAGTTTTTTAGGAATTTTTTTAATTGGGGAGGGGGCACATGGTCCCATTTTTAATGGCACAGAGCAAATGGTCCCATTTTTTTTTTATAGATCCTTATCAAATATCACTCAAGCCACCATTATTAGATTGACTATAAAAATACATGAATCTTTCATAATCTTTACATCTTTTACAAGTGATTAATCCGATAGAGGCATCAAATCTCAATGGAATGAAGATTTGTGACAATCGATACTAGTGAGCACCCCACTAAAAAACCTATTGAATTTATCATGAATCACAACATTCGGACTCTTTGGATTAAGTACATTTGAATTAAATGATAAGAAATTCTTATTGTCCATTATATAAATCCTCTATGTGTGCCCAAACTTTTAAGTTTAGATTGCTCTAAAACATTGTCACAAACCATCTATTGTTAAAGAAAATTCTACTTCAATCATAGTTATGATCTAACTGAAATAGATACCATCTCATTGAAAGAATACTGAGCACAACTTAAGTATTTTCTTTTCTTGTGCATTTTATTTTTAAAATCTTTAATTTTATTTAGTGCTTTTACTATCCCCATCCCCCCGGGCGCCCAATTAAAAATTCCTTGCTCCACCCCTGCCTGAGCCTGGCTGCATCACACATGTCCGGCCTGAGTCCGCCCATTTAGCCAATCAACGCAGGCGAGGGCTGGCTTTTGGTCACGCTTTTGGGCTCTCTAATTACTTATTTGGGTAACTGAATCACCAAACTACATATATTACTTACTTGTCCTATGTCGGGCTTTGGGCATACTATATTACTATCGCTTGATTCAAGCCCAACCCATACCTTACTTGGAACATAGGCTCGTATTGTAGTATCCTTTACGTGCTAATTAAGGATGCCAAGGATTAAATTTTCTCTAGTAAAGACACTTTCAACGTTACCCATTTTAAATGTCGGATAGCAGAAGAAGAAAAGAAGCAGAGAAGAACCATTCAATTCCCATTCATTTCAACAGCTGAATTCCATGGCAGCCAAACAGATGAGCATGAGCTTGACTCTCCTTGTGGACAAGGAAAGGAACAAGGTAATCTACGCAGAATCCGGAAAAGACTTCGTAGAAACCCTTCTCAGCTTCCTGACAATGCCCCAGGAACTGCCATCAAGCTCTCCGGCAAGCAGTCCAACATGGGTTCCTTGACCATGTTATATCAGAGCTTGGAGGATCTTGATTTGGAGCTCCTAAACACCAAATCATGCAAAGACATGCTGCTTCATCCCAAAAGCTCTGCAGAAGGACTGTGCAGGAATCTACCTCTAATGGTTAATATAGGAGCCATCAAACCTACCCAATACTACGCTTGTAAGTCTTGGCTCTTGGTTGATGAAGAGCACTACTTGGTCAGCACCGTTGAGAACGCTCGATGTCGTTGCGGGGCAGCCATGGATTTCAAGATCACTAAAAATAAGTGGCTGGATGTTGATGCAAATGGGGAAGATGGGGTGTTCATCAAGGGGAAGATGAGGTTTATGATAAGAGATGATTTACAGGTGTCTGTTGTTTCTTCGACAGCGAGTTTTGCTCTGCTGATGGAACTTGGCATCAGTGATGCGTCTATGCTTGAGCGGAGAAACGTCAATGTGGGCGAAGAGGAGGTACGTGATTTTATCCCACCAAGGGACTGTTTATTAGTAAATGGTTTTGAATCAAAGGGTTTTTAAGAAGGTGAGATGGTTTCAAACAATTGGAGGATTTTCAATGATTCTTTTGAATTACTTCAAATGAAGGGTAGATGGTCATACATTTATTTTTCTTGAAAGAGAGATTTTTCTTTTTATGGCCATTTGTAAGTCTTCAGCTCTATTTCTCCAGTTCTAGCCACTTTTGGGATTTTCATTAAAAAAAATTAAACTATGATTAAATGGATATATATGAAGAGTAGCCAATTCTAGCCAATTAGCGATATCGTCACCCTGTGTTACGGTCCTAAATAGTTATAATACTTGATATAGATTTGATATCTGTCAAGTCTCATCTGTCTACGTGGAGTCGAGGGTAACCGGAGAGTGTTACCTGAAGCAGAGTGCGAGCCGTCCCAAGAGGGAAGAAGGGCTACCTCTGCTATAAGAGTGAGAGCGGTCGAGGAGTTGGCTGCGGAAGCGTGGTGGTCTCTCACGGTCCTAAATAGTTATAAGACTTGATTTGACGCGTTTTGTCAGTTTGGGGCTCTTGGGGGTATTGGTTAGTTGCATAACACATCTCCCCAGTAGAAACCTGTAGCACCTTGAGGCTACCTTCACACCTTTCTTCTCCTCGACTATCTTCTTCCGTCTCTCTTCCCACATCTCTTCTTGGCCATGGTGGTGATGTGCCCCTAACTACCAAACACAAAGTTTGTGTTTTCTTAGGAACTAAATCTTTATTCTCCCGCTATGCAGGAATCACATAAGCCATATCAAGTCTACTTTTTCATACTATTCTTCTCTGCAGGATAGCACAAGCACGAGTGCAAGTCCTCTTTGCCTTGCGAAGTCGATCTGAAACCTTGGAGTTGGGATGAATGATGTTTTGGAGTTGCGGGTTTCGGAAAAAAATGAGAAATGAGGGACAATATCGTGATATCACCATGATGGTATTTTCATCAGAAGAAAAGTACGGCGCCCTCTGTCCCTCCACTGTTTTTATGTTTTTTCTTAACTTATTTGCTTAATAAGAGTTTAGGCTTAGTTTTTTCATAAAAATCCTTGAATTTTTAGGATTCTTAGGCAGTGGTGGACCCACATTGTGGTGATATGGGGTGAACGCCCCAGGTGGGAACTTCAAACCTTCATGGATTTGAATGGGCCCCTATGTTAGTTTGTTGTTTATTGGCTAATTCATGGGTTGGACAACTCTAGGGGTCCATTGAGTTGTATTCTTTATTTAGAAAATGACCATAAAGATAGAAGACAAAAAGGACAAGGTGGCAGAGTCTTACGAAAATTAGAAACCTCTTTCTAATTGTGTCCAAACTACTTGTTTTAATCCTAATCGAGTTAGGCAACTTTAAGCACGACCTATGGGCTGTTTAAAGGACTCAAGGGCTATTCTACAGTTACACATCACATCTCAAAGTTCTGAGTTAGAGATTTAATTGAAAGAATCCTTCTCTAAAGATTCATTAAGAAGTTGTTCTGACATATTATTTAGAGAGTCAGTCTCTTCTGCATCATTTGTAGAAAAACATCTTCTTCCGTAGAAGATTTAAAGAGTCAAGCGTAGGATTGAGTCTGTTGCAATTAGCAGTGTGAAGTTGAAGCGTGAAGCGACACAAGGTAACTTCAGTCATTAGGTAAGGGATATCTGGGGAGGAAATCTGAGTTTCTTATAATTGCGAGATTCATAGTGTTTGATTATTGATCCAGTTTGGATCCGTGGTTTTTTACCTAGTTAGGATTTTCCATGCTAAATCTTATGTCCTTGTGGTGTGTGCATGTGATTTAATTTCCACTGCATTATTGTTTATATTTTGCACACTATTGGGTTGATTTATTGAGTAGACCAATATAGAGATTGTGAACCCTAAACTTTCACCCTAGACTATGCCCCACATGTGGCTAATATAGTCGCCCCACATCTTTCCAAAGATTGCCCCACATGTATTTAATATACTCCCTCTTCTTCAACCTCTTGTTTCTATTTCGAATCCTTTTGTGTCGCACCTATTGAGGTCCTTGTTGCCAGTCCCTACAATCGCAGGCTGCTGCATCTTCATTTGCCAAACCTCCTTTCATGGTTAGTGAAAGTCCAAGACCGAATCCTAGAGGGGAGGGGGGGGGGGGGGGGGGGGGGGGGTGAATAGGATGAGCTCTAAAAACCTAGGCCAATTTGAATTCTCTTAACTTTTAAGTCAATTAAGGTTTGATGAAGATTAATTATCTTGTGATAGATATGAATCTCTAAGATAAGCATCCACAAGGAATCATCAATTACAAACTTCATACAACCAAAAGTAAATCATTCAAGCAAAGAGAGTAAAAGATCAATCACCATGACAAGCTCATTTATAGTGGTTCGGCCAACTTGCCTACATCCACTCCCGATACACTTATCGGTATTCACTAACTTCAATTAAGGTTTAGGATCACCTCAAACCTTACAATCAACACTATGTTTTTCAAGGCTTAGCATAAACCTTTACAACATATGCTTTTCAAGGCTAAGCATGAACCTTTACAACAAAGAACTTTTCTCTTAAGAAATATGCCTAAGAATGCATGGATAAAGAGAACAATGAGGTGCAATAGAGTGCCTCTAAATAGGCTAATTAGAAAGTGAAAACTTAAGTTCTAGAAACATGCATGTGAATGACAAAGTTTATGTAAAATGCATTTTCTAGAAATTACTCTTTCTCTTTTTGAAGAGATACAATTTTAAAAGATTCAAAGATGATAAATATAAGTTTGAGAAAGAGTGATTTGTCTAACACATGAATTTAACAAGGTAAACTAACTTGATTTCAAAGAAAACAAATTCAAGTCTAACATGTTTATATTGAACCAAGAAAACAACTTCATGTGAAATAATGACAACATGTTGTATTCATAGCATATGAGATTTCTAAGATATTAGGCATGTTATGAAAGACAACATTCTAAAAGAAAAGCAACTTATTAATCATGTTTAGAAAGAGATCAAAGATTTGAAACAAAACATGATTTCAAAAAGACTAGGATTAAAGAAAGCACACCCATTTGAAGATCAAAGGTTGGTTTAATGGAATGGCTTCATAATCCCCTTAGAAATGCTCTTGAGAAGTTGCTTAGCCTTGGCTTCAAAGGTCTCTCAAATCTCAGCAACTTTCCCCAACCAAAAAGCCACTTTTTATAAAGATAAAGTTGCCAACGGCTAGTCCTCGGTCGACCTAGAAAGGGGTCTCGGTCGACCGAGAAAGCACAACGGTCATATTTCTGACCGTTGGCATGTTACAGTTCAGGTTCTGTCCACTCGTCCGACAGTGTTCTCGGTCGACCGAGAAGCAGGTCTCGGTCGACCGACGACACTGCCAGAAACAGCCCAGATTTTTGACAATTGAGAGAAACTTGTAACTTTTGAGGGCACCTTCCAAGGGACTTTTAAACACATCTACCAAGCATTAAATCATGACTGAAAGAAGATGAAAACTTAGATTTTAAAGCCATGAAAACTCCAAAGCACAATAATGAATTTAAAGTTAGAAACTTTGGAAAGCTTGGAAGGATTTTTGAAATCAAAAACTCCAAGAACTGAAGAGTCAACCTGAATATGAAAACCATGCATTACAATTGATAAAAACAAAGATTTAAGAAGTTGAAATATGCATGATGATCCTAAGAATAAAACCATGTATGAATGAGATGACAAGCTTATGAAAGTAAATGCATCCTATCAAATTGCAACAAAACAAAAACTCTAACAGTTAGTCCTCTCTCTTGTAACACACACCAAATAACCTTAATAATTGAACCCCATTTCCGTCTCTTCATAATCACTATATACCTAAACCCAAACTCTTAATTTTCAAATCCTAAATCCCCAAATCCTAAATCAAACCCTAAGTCCTAAATCACCAAATCTTAGTGCATCTACAAACCCAAAGATGACCACATCCACTCCCGCTATCATGTCTTCTTACCCCCACTTTGATTTAAACATGGAACTTTACTCCCATTATTCAAAGGTTGGAAGCTTAAAGAAAGTGAAAATGGAACGAACGGGTATTCTGAAAATGTTATTGTATTCAATTTTTTCTTACACACCTGCTCACCATGAGTTTGTAGCAATCTTCGTTGGCATCGATTTTGACATATAAATTTGAGTGAAAGGATAATGTAAGTTCGAGTATCTAAAATCAAGTTGAGTGAGAGAATAACATAAGTTTGAGTAACTAAAATCAAGGTTAGAATAAATCTTTATCCATCTAATACTTTTTTGATACTTCTGATTAGCATTCTAAGCTCTCCATTGCTTAATCTCCAATAACTGGCATGCATCTAATTGAGTTCTACATGAGCTGGACATTTTCTGAAGAAAAATTTATAGGTGCTATTACTACATATAACTAAATCCTTTATTTAAAAAATATAATCCATGTTGCACAGTAGCTAAAAGTCCACTGTTCAGTTTAGGTAATGAAATCTTTTCATTTTAAACCAATGTAGAAAGAAGGGGCATCCAAAATATTTTTCATAAAGCACCTTCTGGATTGTCTATGTGAGTGAGCTCTTTAGATGCTAGAGCTTTAGGTTTTTTCTTGCAAAAGGAAAGTAGATATCAATAAAACTATAGAAATCAAGCTTTAACTACTTATTTCTTCTTCATGAAAACTGTGAAGAATTGACTATGCAATTGAACGAAGATGAGTGGATGAATGATTATTTACTTGTGTGTGTATGTGTGTGTGTGTATAGAAATACATATTTAATAGCATTGAAAATGAGACAATCACGACGCTTTCAAAACATGAAGAACCATCTAGGGCAATTGTAAAAACTTTATTTTAGAGTCAATATAACTTTTGGTGACAGGAATGCATGTATGCTAATTGATACAATTAAATATTTTGTATCAATTTAAATGTGGTACATTTGTTTCTTTCGCTATTATTAATGTGCAAAAAAAGTCAAGAAAAAGTCCAGCAAAAGTTTAACCCCACCCCAATGAAAATCATGGGTCCGCCACTGTTCTTAGGTATTCATTTCTTGCAAACAAACGGGCCCTAAAGAGTTTAGGAGAAATTATTTGATGGTCTATCACGGGTCTTCAACTTTAGTCTTTCATTTTTTTAGCCCCTAAGATTAGTAGATTTTTTTATGTGATGCCTTTCCACAGGAGGGTCTAAAAGTGAATGGTGAAAGGTGATGGCCATTCAAATAACCTACCCTTTGATAGAAAACAATTACCCACCCATCGCCCTATTAAATTGATTTTTAAGAAGGCGATGTCGCATCTCCATTTCCACCTTTGTAACACTACTTTGATAGAACTCTTTTTACAATGAATTCTTAGGAAATCAATTCCAAGTAAGCAAACACGCAATCTCATTTTTTTTCTTTTTCTTTTTTAAGTAGGTTCACAACTTTGGTTAATGCTATTAAGAGCAGAATTTCTGGGATTTAGAAAATATAGTTTATAGATTCATTCTTTACTTGCTGGGTTCTTAGAATGCTTAGGATCATTGCTACTTTGCCAACGTCCCACTTGTATAGCTGGTACTAATTTCTTGGATTTGTAAGCAAAACCTTTACGTTAAAAAGGGACTGAAAGTGAAAGATTAAAGTTGAGAGATCCCATCGAGGCTATTAGATGATCCAACCTTCAATAAGTAACGTTACCCAATTATCATCCTTGTAATTGGAAAAGTGATCATCCTATGTAGATCTCTACTTTTACATTCTTCATTCCTAACGGACACTCCTTTTGTAAAATCTCCTTTACTAGTATTTCCTACAAATTCACAAGAAAGGGCCTTCTATTAAGAGACTAAACTCCCTAGGGGCCTGTTTGTCTATTACTCAATACAATTATAAAAAGGATCCTCATGGTCCTCTACTGTACCCTAGTTGGTTAGGGACATGGGTCTATGAGTTTTGAGTTTGTGAGCTTGAGTCCCCAGATTTATAAAAAAAAATGAAAAAATTAAAATAAAAGAAAGGAAGAGGAAGAAGGATAGGGAAGGCCAAGAACTTGTAGGGAGCCCCCCCCCCCCCCCCCCCCCCCCCCCCCCCCCTCCCCCCGTAATAAATACCCCTTGCTAAAATGATTCCATCTGTACCCTCGTTATTTAATTCCTACAAAATTGATACCTCCATTTAGATCTCCACCCTTGACAATTCTCTCTCCACCCCCGAGGCCCCCCTTAAGTAGATCCCTTTCCTACAAGTTCTGAAAATTCAATCTAATGAGGCAAAAGACCCCAAGACAAAGGATGATGGGTGGAGATCCACAAACACTACACCAAAAATCGGAAATTGGAACGGAAAAGCGTTCCTAATCCTCCCGTTCCTAATCCGTTAAACCGTTCCAATTTCCGTTCCAATTTTGATTAGGAACGGTTGGTACCAAATTGGAACGGAAATTGGAACGGTTTAACGAATTAGGAACGGGAGGATTAGGAACGCTTTTCCGTTCCAATTTTCGATTTTTGGTGTAGTGAAAGGATTACCAAAGTATCCTCCCTTTGGTTAGAAATGATTGCCCACCTTCCATCCTATGAAAGTAAGTCATAGAATAGACATCCACTTCCACCTTGACTCTTTGCTGCTCCTAAGTATCGCTTCCATATTATTCTATATCCTGAGAATTCCTAGGATTTTTAAGCAATGTCTTCCTATCAAATGATTTATAAGGACCTTTTGTTTAACTCGTCATTGAATTCTTAGGATATTTAAGCAATGCCTATCTATCGAAGGTGTCACGTCCCCCAAAATACGAATTGGGGAGAAACGTGAGAAATAAATTAAATTCAAATTTTCCTGTGTTTAATACAACACAAGCTTCCAAAAAGTGGACCCACAAAAAATTTCTACCTGTGGTGAGTCAAAAATATATTTCATTAAATGCAACGGAAACTTATTCAATTGGTATTCAATGATCATAAATAAGATCCAACACGAAAATCAAATAAACATTAAATGTTAAAGTTGCAGAAAGAATAAAACAATTACTAAAGAAATGTTTATCATTAAAGGAAGTTCATCTAAATAATTGCTAAGATGACGTTCACTCTCATGCAGGCTCAAACGGTTCCGAAACCGTCTCCGGCATCCCACTCGGGCTCATCAGTTGGCTCAAACGTTTAAAACGCTTGATCCTCCTCCGTCTCCTGGGTAAAGTAGGGCTCGGTACCTATGCACCAAATATTACAACGTAAACAGCAAGTACATAATCATAATTCGAAATTTAACACAACAACGAGAAGAATATAAACGAGAGTGATCATATAACAGTAATGACAGTAATAATGACAAGAAATGACGTATAGCCTAATCCAAATAAAACAAAAGGAGCAATATAATTCACACGAAGACAAGTGTCCCTGTTTTGGGTGGTCAGCCCTAAATAAATCGGGAGAGCCCGTCCATAACGTCGGTGGTCATAAACCGATCGAATGAAAAACAAATCAGGATAACCTGTTCACATTCAAAGCGGATTATAAGTGATCCGGTCACATCGGTGATCAACCGTCCATATATCGAGCTGCAGTCGTCCATAAATGACCCACATAAACATAAATATATAAGCATAATAAACTTGAATAATAAAGCTCCGACACAAGAGTCCTAAGTCAAAGTAAAGTGCTGGCCATTCCACATCCCATATCATAATCAAATCATCGTTACAAAATTTGCCAAGCCACTTTATAGTCCATAACACACAATAGGGTATGCATCTAAAGGAGTACATATCCTAAACCAACATAGATATGCATGCGAAGGTTAATACATAAATACAAATCGATCCTAAGGTCAAACATAAGGTCTCGTACCCCACAACCATAGAAATCTCTAATAAATATAAGATCAACGCATCCCTTTTCCATCAATGGTGCATAGACCCACTTAAGGGTTTTCCAATAGAAATGAGTTGAACTCAAATTCATTAGGATTTCCCCGAGGTCATACAAAGTACTAAACCCCATGTTTGTAATATACCGTATGCCCGTACGGTATTTACTTAGTCCAATGATCCAATTAATAGAATTCGAAAAATATAATTTTAACACATTAAAACCAAAAATACCATTTAAAATCAATTTGTAAATAATACCCTTAATGTATAATTTTAGAAAACCTAAGGACCCCATCTATAATATTTTTCAAATTCAACTCTTATAAAATAGGCTCAAGAGCCTAAGTGGGTTTATAACCTAATCAGGCCCCAATCTCAAATTCCATAAAGCTAGGCTCCATGTAGGGCCCAATCTCAAATTCCATAAGGCTAAGCTCCATGTACTGTCATGGACACATGGCTCCCTCACTCTAAATTATGCCCAAGTCAACAATCCCCTTACTTTATCCCCATACCTGTGATGTCATCAAGTCATCATCTTTCCCCTTTATTCCTTTCATCTCCACTACATGTACACAGGTCCAACCAACACAGAACTCAGTTCTGTGAAAGAAGTTCAACGTGAGCACAACTGGGCACTCAGATTGTAGGTTCCACTGATCACTAACCCATCATCCCCTCACAGGCATATGTCGCCCAGGTCTACATGGAAAAAGGATCGGCCCGGATCAATGATCAAACCACCTAGTGGGTCCCACCACTGCCTAATGTCCAAACTAATTCTTTTTCCCTCAACCATGCATCCCCTGATCAACCTAAAGGATAGTGGGCCCGGGATGTCCATTGCTTATGGGACCAGCCCCCTTAAGGTCGCCCGTGGGTCCTCCTTCGGATCCACGGTTCAGATCTAACATCCGGGGCCCACCTGGGTCCCACAATCAAACATACAGAGAGTCCCTAAATTACATGCGTTCCCTGTTACAATTCCACTCCCTGCATTATGTAATTCCGCCTGCCCATTAAGGTCACTTGAAATAATGGTCTCACATCCCCAAACACAATTCTAAGAAGATGAAAAGGGTTTTTGAAATCCAACAACAGAAGATGGAAAAAGGGGTTTTGAAAATCCAAACAACAGTGCGGTGGCCAATAGTTGCAACAGTAACGTCAATGTAAGCAACTCAATTGGGTCATCCCAAATCTCCGGTATCATTGCAGAACAAAATCGAATTACAAAATTATTATAAGAACATGCATTCAAGGGTTTCTACATGCATCTACACTGGAATCAACAAGAACATTAAATTCACAAATTATATTTAGGTATTTGCCTTTTTACCGGGGTTGAAGAAAAAGCAATAGATCCTAACCAAAACCCAAACCGAGATTCCCACAGCGCTCAATCACAATCCTAACACCGATCTGATATAAGAGATGAGAAAGAAATACCCATATGATTAGATCTATGATATTCCTACCCAAAACCTAGCATCGGAAAGAAAAAGGGGATAACCCAAGAATACAGATATACTTCTAATGATTTGAGGAAAGGGTTACCTGATATGAGAAAGTTGAGCCAAGAATGCTGGTATCCTCTGATCTTGATTCTGATGGCTGGATCATAAAGCTGGAATGACTTGGGAAGTTGAAAGAGGAAGAAGACGAAGAGGTTACGGGAGGAGTTGCAGAGAGATAAGTTGTGAATATTAAAATTAGGGATTAGGTTAAGAAGATATCCTCTAGGCTTAAGTCATTGGGTCAAAACCACGGGTCAGGTCATCTACCCACTAACCCAACTCACTAACTCACGCATCTAATCTAACGTGTGACCCGCTTAAATAACTAAAATACATTAAATTAATATAATACTAATATTTTAATAATAAATATAATTAGTGGCGGGGCCGGATCTTACAAAAAGGGGTTAAAAGTGAAGGATTAGAGGTGAAGATCAAAAGGCGCCTCCAATCTGCTATTTAACAGAAATTGGTTACCCACCCATCACTTTGGTAAATTAAGTCTTATGAAATTGGTAAGTCCCATAAAGATCTCTTCCTTAGACCCTTCATGCCTCTCATCTGTAAGACTATTCCAATAAATAAATAAGATCCTTTACTATGAACTCAATACGAAGGAATTCAATACGAAGTATGCATATAGGCCCTTAATCTCGATTTCATTTGTTTGTTTCACCTCCTTCTAAGGGTAAAGGGATACTAACTCATGAAAATGGTACTCCTATGGCATTCAGGTTTTGCATCTGCTTAAGCGTTTGTTACCATCCGAGACACCTTTAGCAGATGTATTTCTAGGGGAGCTCAATGTGGATCACGGGGTAGACCTTGATATGAAAGTCATAGCTCTTCATTCCGAAGAGATGGTTCAACCTCAAACAGAGAAAGAGATATGCACTGACTCCAGGAAGATGACTGTTAAGTTATTTCAAAGCAAATCAAACAACAAGGTCTTGTATGCAGAATGTGGGGAAGAATTTGCAGACCTATTGTTTAGTCTCCTTGCCTATCCTCTTGGTTCCATAGTTAAATGCTTGGGTGGACGTACTAGCATGGGATGTTTAGATAACTTATACAAGAGTGTTGAAGATTTGAACTTTAAGGATTGCATGAAATCTGAGGAATGCAAAGCCATGCTACTTGACCCGAAGCTAGCACCCTATTTTGGGACTAAGAACCAACTACTACAGATTGAAGAACAAGTTCCATGTAAGCCCATCATTCTTCATCCCCTGATTTCTATGATGCCTAGATATGAATATATATATATATATATATATATATATATATAGGTATGAACAAGTTTATGGGGATATGACTCTACACATGGAAATTTAGGGCATGGATACAGATATGACCGCCCTAAGTCTTTCCTTCGATCACTTTTGAATTGATGAAATTATCATTGTTTACATTCCTTTCTAACAATTTTTATGATTGAGAAGTAAGAAAATTAAATGAGTCTATATGAGATAATGGGCATGTTAAGTGGGATATTCTAATCTAGTTCCCTAGATGTAGTATTGGGTATCAATATGAGTGTTGTATTAGTCCGAAATAGGTACAGTGGGCTTATACAAGTATCTGGGTATCATAGGCCTTACTTGATATATAACTCTAGTGTTTTTATTACAGATCCTATGGTGTTTTCTCTTCGGATCAGCAGAAAATTATCCACCATGAACCAAAAGTTTCCTGATACAGTGACGGAGCTTGGAGGATCATTTGTGGCTGGACCAGCAATGTTCATGGTAACTGACGAGTTGGTTGTGCAACCTCTTTCACCCATCTTGGGCATCTCTCTTCTCGGCAATTTCCACATCCCAGTCAGTGACATAGAGGAGCAGATTGTGTGCATGGGGGAAAAAGAGGTAAAGTGAAAATATCCTGTACATATTGAATTAATTCTGTATATGCAACCAAGCAAAATCAAGGCTAAATATCAGTGACTAAGTGATTTTCATAGGCTGCGCCAGCCCAGATGTATGCCCGTCCAATTGATGGTATAAAAACTCATCCTAGGTAGCCCCGAGTTGGCTGGTTCGACATGGCTCATTGAATTTCAGAGTTGGACAAGTTGAATGAGTAACTGAGTACTTTCCCATACTCACCTCAGTTACTTGGCTCAATGGTTTCTGAGACAAGCTGGATTTCTGAGTTTCAAGTATGGTCCGACTTCTATTTGTTCAGCTAGTGGCCTGCATGCAGACCCAAATTCAGACCAAAGGTCTATTAGTTTGGTATGGCTTGCCCTTCCCTTTCAGAAGCAGTCTTAGTTAAATATGTTTTGTTGGGTTAGCCCAGGCCTGGTCAGTTAGCTATTAATCGAGAAAATAGGCTTTTGCCCATGAATTAAAATAATGTCCATTATGTGATGGCCCCACCCAATTGATTACAGGTTTCTGTTGTCAATGTTGCCATTGATTGGTCATTACAGTTTCTAATTTCTACTCAAGCACGTTTAAAACCCTGTTCTCACTCCCATTATATTGGTCTCTAAGCATTTTTTTTATATCCTTAAAAGCACTCTTGAAAACTGTAGTATGGAAGGTTTACATCAAATGTGAAGCTTTTAGGCCACTGCGATACTTCTGTCATATACAAAAATGTAAATTGTTCAACCGTTGTATTGTTACCTAATGCATATTTTGGCTTCGTTACAGAAGCCAAAACAGAGTTTTTAAGCCATGCTTCTGCTTACCCACTGAGTTAAAATCACTGCTCACATTCTGCCCAATGTGAGCTGGGCGCAGGCTGGTCTGCCCAATGAACTGCCCATGTATTGTCAACATCAACTTTAATTCCTTCAGAACTTTAAGATCGTTCATAGTCACAAGGATGTAGGTTTTGAACAAGTCAAAACTACCTACAGTTGGAATGTTGATTTTTTTGTCATCCCAACTCCTCGCCGCCGTCAATTTGTTCTTGTCTCGATGTTCTCTCCTACATGCATGGGACAATGGCTTCTTCTCTTTGCAAAAATATGAGAGATATTAGAGGCATCAATGACCTTGTATGACATAATTTATACATCAATGAGTTGAAGTCCTCCCTATTGTAGGAAATTTATGTCGTTCAATTCTTGAGTTGTATTAGCAAATTTATTTAGTTGGGTATTGTTAGAATCCAGTTATTACTTTGGGCCAGAATCATGTGGAGCCTATATGTGGACTCGTGAGACTACCCATAGTAAGATAAATGTGTATTACAACACACACACATGTTTATGGAATGTATGAAAAGCATGTTTTGGTTGTTACAACCTGACAATATATAGAATTGCAGTTGTGATCTCAGGAAAGAAACTTGGCTATCCATCTTGACTAATTGACTTTTGTTTTGAGTTCAGGCCATGTCTTTGTTGAGAGCTTCTTTGATTTCCAACTCGGTCTTGAGCGATGTCTTCTACCCTAAGAAGCCAAGGCAGATGAAAACAAAACCTAAGAGGAGAATTTTAACCCTTGGATAAATTGTTTTTTCTTGATTTATGTATGTATCGTTGGGGACTTGGGGTCACAAATACATTCTTCTTCTTGGGTTTTTTTTGTTTATGTACAGGTCTAAGGTTCTCATTGATTGGTCCCAATAAAAGTTCCTATAAGCAGATATGTGGCCATTCTTTCTTCTTTGTTCAAACATTATTTTTGGCACTCCGATGTCTCCAGTCTTTTTGGACATTCCAGCTTCTACCATGCCAGTCATAAATTAAATTTATTTAGGTTCAGAATGTAGAATCCTCGATCTTTTGAAATTAAAAAAAAAAAAAAAAAGATTACTCATTACACCTTGTCTGATTCCATAATTAACCCCTTCTTTTTCTTTTTAGAAAATTTTACCACTTATGTTAGACACATATTAATATAATTCTGATAATAGCAAACCTTTGGTCAGCTTCATGCTGTCTGTCAGATTCTTAGCATGTAAAAAGAGGATTAGCATTTGATAGGCAGTCTACTGTAAAAACTAGTCAAATTAAATTTCAGCTTTACTTTGAATGAAGTTGCACTTGCAAAAATAATCATTCATGAATCAGTCATTTTGGTTCTAGTCCTTTGTCAGGGATTAGATTTCTTGATCCTTGGTTTTTCAGACATGAAGAAGTTCCTGCAAATTTTCAATGTTACCAAGTTACAAGCTTCTGGTTTGCAGCTTTATGAAGATTGTTAATACGGAGCACAACCACCAATCCAAAGTGGTGGGAAAACGGATCTCTTCTTTAATGTTATTGTAATGAAGAAAATGGGTATCTTTAATATTCCAGTCTCCCATTATTTTTACACCATTGAGCATGTGCTGGGCTTGTCTGGGCCGAAGTAGCCCGGGCCCGGCTTATTTAGTCATTGGGCCTTTTGCAAATAGGTCCAAGGCCACCGCATTTGTCTTGGATATCTTACCTTTGGCTAAATGGGATCCATTATAAAGCGACCACTTACCCAACCCATCCTTTATATCCATATACATAGGACCCATCACACAAATCGGTCCATCCTTTTATAGAACCAACTATTCACATATTTCACCTATGGATCTCATAGGTGGAACGATTAGCTGGATCTAACGGGTATTGTGTGGGTCTACTATCATTTAAGACAACCCGCTATCATTATACTATGTACATGATCCCATAATGATTATGTTATTTAAGTGAGTCTGCGTCAATATTTGATTTGATTATAAGTCAAAAGACATTTTGCTAAATTAAGAGTTATTTTCTCATGCAAATAGATTGTGTACATAGTCTGTAAGTTAACATTTAATGAAATATACTTACAAAGATAAAACTTTTTAAACAATGGGGGATTTTCAAAAGGGTATAAAACTTTCGGCTCATTTCCATAAAAAGTACGTGAGAATTTGAATATTTCAGAAGAGTAAAGTTTTCCACAATTCTTTCAATCAAGTCCTCTTCATATTTTTTTTTAAAAATAACAAATATACCCTCATGTCATTTTTCAAAATTTTCCTTTGATAAATCACTTAACATAAATGATCAAGTCCAATCCAAATGACCTAGTGGGGCGCACTTCAACTAACTTTATTTATTAATGGTTAAAAAGGGGATTCAGAATGACTAAAACACTAGCTTTATTTAATAGTTATGATCATCAAAATCAAAATGAGTTTTAGAAACGAAAGAGGTTAAGAAAAGACAAACATTTCACAAGGAAGGAGTATTTTTTTTTAATAAAAAAATCTTGAAATATTCAAATCTTTATGTACTTAAAAAAAATGAGCCAAAAGTTTGAAAAATAATTTACAAATATTCTTACTCATAGTTTTGAAGCTTTATACATGGCCTAGAGCCTACCATCATCAGCCATCCGAGATCCTTCAAAATTCTGTTGATAAGTGCCTTTGCCCTGGTCCCGTGCATATGGATACCTGCTACCTTTTCAATATCTATGTTCGTCCCAAGTGCAAGGCCGTGATTGTAGTAATAACCGGTGAAACCGGATAGATCCACAGGGAGTAGTTAATCGCGTAAACCTGTCCTATTAGAAAACTAGTACTAACCTAGTAAAGTCTATAAAAATAAATCTCTACGAAACTGAAATTAAAACTTAATTACAAATCCAAATTAAAAAATTTCAATCCCAAATAAAAGAATCCTAATCTAAAAAAAAAAAACCTGTAAAAAACATAAAAGACATCAAACCACCAATTGCATAAAAGTAAATAAATCATGCATTAAAACAAAAATCCATTAATAATATCATTAAAAAATAAGGATAAAGTGAATTCTAAATATTTATGTGAAATCACAACGTTATATTGGCAAGATTAATAAAAGACTACCAAAACACCGCACCAAGTGCGTACTGTCACTACCCACAAACACATGATGCCGATCCAAGGCGGGACACCTTGACCTCACTAATTGAGTCTTTGGAATTAAAATAAACCAATAAACTAGTAATTTCCCAACAGTAATCAAAACTAAAAAAATATATATATCTTTCCTTACCCTAGATTGAGCACATGAAGAAAATCGGACTTGCGCATAATCCCATCTTCAAGTCTTCAATCCTTCACCAAGGGAGAGATAGATGGCTGGTTGATGATGGAGCGATGGCAGCAACGGCGGCGGCGTGGCGGCGTAAAAATCCAAGTGGTGGTGTGCCTTAGGGAATGCCTTGGGTGAAATATTGATGGAAGGATGAGAGATGGAGAAAAAATTAATGGAAAAGGATGGGAAAGAAGTTGCTGATCGTCCAAGAGGGACGGGGGGTGATGGAGTTGACGTCCTTTTTTCCCTTTTGGCCTTTTTTTTTCATCAAATCATTCATCTCATTAAACAAATATTAGAATCAATAATGATACAGTCCCATATAAATGTCCAATATGCATATACAAATAAACTAAAAAGAATAAAACACCCCCACAAGTCTGCAACCAACCCCAACGCGTCCATCAATCTTGGAATTTATTCCAAACGAAGATGGGTCCCATGGTGCATTTGATTCATCAATTCTCTTCCGCGGGCCCCAAAATTTGAAATTCCCTATAAAAAAATAAAAACAAATGTCAAAGAATAATTTATTCATATAGGGAAAGAATAATGCAAGATGCGGGCCCAATTCACACTAAATAGATGCATAAAATGTCACCATTTTATCAAATCTTCAATTAAATCAATGGTGCAAATAAAATTCATCATTTTATTTGTGAGTAAAAAGTTATGAGAAATTTATGACTTCCAATGCCAAAAATAGAGAAATTCATGATTTTATGTGAAAATGAAAATTTTGGATGAATTTTGACTCGAATTCAAACTTTGATGCCCATAAACATAAAATCATGATTTTTTTTTTACTAAAATGGTCCATGATTTGATGATTAAGTCCTTAATTAATTCTAAAATGATGAGGAAATTATGCATTTTTAACGACTTATCACACCTCTCCCCCCCCCCCCCCCCCACCCCCCCCAAACCAGAATTTTTAGTCCCGAGTAAAATATGCGAACTATTGTTGGTCCTCTAGCCTAATCTAATATAATCTAAATGCAAAGAAAAAATGGAAAACACCACTTTCGCTGGTAGCGTATGCAGCAAGCCCTTAAACCCCTAGGCTACCCCTAGTGGACGAGTTGTGCCTCGCGAGGGGGTTTGCAATGAATATGCCCACAAAATTCATTTATATAAAAATAAAATAAAATAAATCAACAAAAACTTTTTCAAAAGCCGATTGAGTCAAATCGGATGCCTTAAATCCTCGAATAATCAAGATTTAAGACTTTTCAAAATCTGGTTCACGTTTTTCTTTTCAAATCTTTTCAAAAATTATACCAAAACTTTGGGTGCTTTGTGCAAGTGTATACATCAAATAAAATTTTTTAAATGTCTAAGATAATGCCATATATGAAAACATAATTCTCCCTCAGGATTTCCAACTTTCCTAGATTCGAGGTAAATACAAGTCTCCTCTCAAGGCTACTATGACGGCTTTCGCACTACTGTTTTTTCAAAGGCCGCGAGACGCACCCATTTTTTTTTTTTTTTGAACGCACACATGTGACTGTGCAATGCCTAGGTCCCTTAAGCTTTCTAATTAACCCATGTAATGAGCGTTAAGCCAATGACTCCCAAAACAGATGTCTTTAGGGCACTAGGTATATATAAATACCCCTACGAGCTTACTAGCTCGGGTTAAAAAGGCTATGAATCCAAACTAGTCACGCAACTAAACACTTTTTTTTTGTTTTTTTTTTAAATTTTTATAAACACCTATTTGTGCATCCCTTGTCACCTTTTTGTTTGTTTAAACGGTCCCCAACAATAGACAACCTTTTTCAATTCGCCCGAATTAATTCACTGGTTTTGGTTGGCCTAACCTTACCGATGAACCAGGAGAACTCATATGACCAAATTTCAGAAAGTCGTCGCTTTTTTTCTTTCTTAAAAGAATTCTGAAAATAACACTTAAATCTTTTTATCCAAGACTTTTGAAATGATGTACACGTGTTACAGTGAAAATCAAAGTTCGGTATTCTTTTTATCTTTCAAAAAATTGTGAACCTTCATTTTACTTCCTTCCAAAATTTTGAAATTCCAAATTTCTAGACATCTTCGAATCGTCAAGTTCTTTTGAAAACCTCCTCTTTTTTTTGTTTTCTATTATTATTATTATTTTTAGAAAACTTAGGCAGAAACCTGTCTAAAATTGGACAAGTGTGGTTGTTCCCACCCCCAACCTAAACTAGACAGCGTCCTCGATGTCATACATGAAATGTAAAATGGAATGTAACATGAGGTGAAAATGTAAAGGGAGGAAGGGGTAGAAAGCACCTGGAATAATGAAGCTTTTACGTAGAAACTTGTCCAACGTGAGACAAAGAACACAAAAAGAAAAGGTAGGAAAAAAGAAAAAATTATATAGATGTATATATATATATATATATACATAATGTACAAAGGTGTAGGCCACTGTCAGATCTAGTGCCCATCAATCTGATAGACATGATCGATCAAAGGAATTTCATTTTCATCTGGAGGAAAAGTCTCCAAGAATGGTTTTAAACGTTGTCCATTAACTTTAAAACAGGTACCATTTGATGGATCAATGAGGGTTACTGCCCCATATGGAAATACTTCTTGAACAATGTAGGGGCCTATCCAACGAGATCTTAACTTTCCAAGGAAAAGATGAAGTCGAGAATTGTACAATAGGACTTTTTGAGACGGATGGAATGACTTCCTTAATATCCGTTTATCATGAAAGGCCTTAGTCCTATCTTTGTAAATTCTTGAGTTCATATAAGCCTCGTTTCTGAATTCTTCTAATTCATTTAAATCAAGGGCTCTTTTCTCCTCAGCTTTGTCTAGGTCAAGGTTCAGTTGTTTTATGGCCCAATAAGCTTTATGTTCCAGCTCCACCAGAAGGTTGCAAGCTTTCCCATATATAATTAAGCCGGTATGGAGACATCCGAATTGGGGTCTTATACGCAATTCTATAAGCCCACAAATCATCATTTAGCCGCATTGACCAATCCTTACGATTTGGTTTTACCGTGGTCTCCAAAATTCTTTTGATTTCCCTATTTGAGACCTCTACCTGCCCACTTGTTTGAGAGTGATAGGGGGTAGCCACTTTATGTGTAACACTGTAATTTTTAAACAAACTCTCAATGATGCGGTTACAAAAGTGAGTGCCCCCATCACTAATGACAGCACGTGGAGTTCCAAAACGGGAAAAGATATTGTCCAAGATAAACTTTCTGACCGTTTTAGCATCATTATTCCTACATGGGATTGCTTCAATCCATTTGGACACATAATCAACTGCAACAAGGATATAATGAAAACCAAAGCTCGGGGGAAATGGTCCCATAAAGTCTATACCCAGAAATTGAAAAACTTGACGACCAAAATTGGGTTTAAAGGCATCATATTCCTTTTGGAAATTGAACCTAACTTTTGGCATTGCTCACATGCCTTACAGAAATCATGTGCATCTTTAAATAATGTGGGCTAGTAAAATCCAGATTGCAAGATTTTGTGAACGGTCTTCTTAGCAGAAAAATGGCCACCACAAGCATGAGAGTGGCAAAATGATATTACATTGTTTATTTCTTGGTCAGGAATGCATCTCCTAATGATTTGGTCTGGGCAGTATTTACAAAGGTATGGTTCATCCCTGAAAAACTGTTTGACCTCAGTGAAAAACTTGTTTTTATCCTGATGCATCCATTCTTTTGGGATTTCACCCGAAGCTAGATAATTAGCAATATCAGCATACCATGGAGAATGGGAAAATGTGGCAAACAATTGCTCATTAGGGAAAGTGTCCCGGATTGGCAAGGTTTCTAAAGTGTTGGAAAGGACAAGCCTAGAAAGATGATCAGCCACCACATTTTCTACTCCTTTCTTATCATTAATTTCGATATTGAACTCTTGGAGTAGAAGGATCCATCTGATCAATCTGGGCTTGGCATCTTTCTTAGAAAGAAGGTACTTCAACGCAAAATAGTTAGTAAAGATCACAATTTTGGATCCAATTAAGTAGGAACGGAATTTATCCAGTGCATAGACCATAGCCAATAGTTCTTTTTTTGTTGTAGAATAATTAATCTGTGCACTGTTTAAAGTCCTGCTAGCATAGTAAATCACATACGAATTTTTGTCCCTACGTTGCCCAAGAACTGCCCCAACCGCATAATTGCTAGCATCGCACATGATTTCAAAGGGCAAGCTCCAATCTGGAGGTTGCATAATTGGAGCAGTCGTCAACATGTCCTTAAGCTTGGTAAAAGCCGCTTGACATGCCTCTGTCAAGTCAAATTCTGTTTCCTTTAGCAGAAGGTTACATAATGGTCTATAAATGACAATGAAATCTTTTATGAACCTTCTGTAGAATCCGGCATGCCCTAAGAAAGATCTTACATCTCTTACGGTTTTTGGGGTGGACAAATTGGAAATTAAATCTATTTTGGCTTTGTCCACTTCCAATCCTCTAGATGATACAATGTGGCCAAGAACAATCCCTTGTCGTACCATAAAATGACATCTTTTCCAATTCAATACTAAATTCTTTTCTTCACACCTAGAGAGAACCTTAGTTAAGTTGCTCAAACAATCTTGGAATGAATCTTCAAATACTGAAAAATCGTCTATGAAGACTTCGAGAAAACGTTCCACCATATCACTAAAAATACTCAGCATGCACCTTTGAAAGGTTGCAGGAGCATTGCGCACAGCCCAAAGGGCATCCGTCGATAAGCAAAGGTACCAAAGGGGCATGTGAAAGTTGTTTTCTCTTGATCTTCCGGGGCGATCTCTATTTGATTGTATCTAGAATATCCATCTAAGAAACAATAATACTTGTGGCCAGCTACCCGTTCTAAAACTTGGTCCAAGAAGGGTAGGGGGAAATGATCCTTTCGTGTGACATCATTTAATTTTCTGTAGTCGATACAAACTCGCCAACCTATGGGTACACTGGTTGGGACGAGCTCATCATTAGCATTACGGACTATAGTGACGCCTGCCTTTTTAGGTACAACTTGAGTATGGCTGACCTATTGGCTATCTGAAATTAGATAGATGATACCCATATCTAGAAGTTTCAAAACTTCAGCCCTAACCACTTTCTGCATGGTGGGGTTTAACTGGCGTTGCATCTGACGGAGGGTTTTGCATTCTCCTCCAAATATGATGTGTACACATGAGAGGATTAATTCCCTTAATGTCAGTCACGGTCCAAGCAATTGTACCTTTGTGCGGTTTGAGCACTTCTAAGAGTTGGACTTCTTGGTCCTTGTCAAGGTGTGCAAAAATGACTACAGAAAATGTTTCATTTTCTCCAAGGTATGCATATTTCAGGTGAGAGGGCAAGGGTTTCAACTCAGGTTTGGGCGGCCTCACCTGAGATGGAAGGGACGGAGTACCAGTTGGTACCAGCTCTTCAAAAGAGGGTTTGCCTACAGTGTTGACCAGTTCAATAGTGTTATCCTATTTTTCTTCGCAGAGGGTCAGGTCCTCAATTGACTTAATAGAATCGGAGATCGATTTTTCAAAAGTTTCTGCTGCAAGAACATTGATCAAATCTACTTCTTCAAGGTCAATGTTATCATCTCGTGGTTGTTTGCAAAGGTCAAAAATATTTAGCTCTAAAGTCATGTTACCAAAAGATAGCAACATTTTTTCATTCCGGCAATTGATCAATGCATTGGATGTGGCTAAAAATGGTCTCCCCAAAATTACCGGAATCTGAGTGTGAGGATCTGCCACAGGATGAGTGTCTAGCAAAATAAAGTCTACTGGGAGGTAGACCTTGTCAACCTGCACAAGCACATCCACTATTATCCCTCTCGGTCTTTTAATTGATCGATCTGCTAGCTGCAGAGTAACTTGGGTGGGTTTGAGTTCGCCCAGTCCCAATTTTACATAGACCGAGTAAGGTAGTAAGTTGACACTTGCCCCAAGATCAAGCAATGCTTGTTCAATTTGATAATTTCCAATAATGTACGAAATTGTGGGGCATCCTGGATCTTTGAATTTAGGGGGAGTGTCGTGCTTTAGAATTGCACTAGCTTGCTCAGTGAGAAACGCTTTCTTTTGTACATGTATCTTACGCTTCAACATGCACAATTCCTTAAGAAACTTTGCGTAAGATGGGACTTGTTTGATTGCGTCTAACAACGGGATGTTACTTTTGACCACTTTAAGTGCATCCAAGATTTCCTGGTTCTGTATAGATGGCTTGGGAGGAGCTAATCGGTTGGGAAAAGGTGGTAAGGGCTTGAATCCCGGAGGAACTGAGCTTTTCTCCTTGATAGGATGGGCTTCATTTTCTTTCCCTTCCTGATTTGAGGATGCAGGTTGTTTATCTTTTTCCAGATTAGGCTTTTCAATCTCTTTACCACTACGTAGAGTAATAACAGCTTGAACCTGCTCCTTTGAATTTGACGGACCACCTTGATGAACTTCATATTGCCCTTTTGGATTGGGCTGTGGTTAAGCTGGAAAAGCCCCCTTATTTTGTGCTTCAATCAATTTGCAGAGGTTCTGCATGGTGTTCTATAAATTCTCAAAATTCCTATCATGTTTCTTATTGATGGACTCTTGATTCACCATAAACTTAGCCACAAGTTCATCCCAAGGCATCGTTTGAGTTGTAGGGGGTACCATTTGCTGTGTGTTTTGAGCATATGTACTAGAAGGACCCCCAAATTGATTTGACATTTGGTTGAAATTGGGCGGAGTAGCATTTGGGCCATTCCTCCAACTAAAGTTGGGGTGATTCCTCCAATTAGGGTTGTACGTGTTACCTAAAGAATTGTTAAACTGCCGGTTGTATGTATTAGTGGCATTTACTTGTTCGTTAAACACTTCTTGGAAAGCAGGGAGTGCTGGACACTCTGAAGAAATGTGTTTATCACTAGCGCGGATGCCACAAAGTATAGCAGGTTCCTTATTCTTCACAAATTTCAACGACTCAACTTCTCTTGTAAGATAGGAAATTTTTGCTTGAAGATCATCATTTTCTTTCAATACATAAAACCCCCCTCCTTTGGCCTGATTCGATTGCTTTACGGGGTTTATACCTTCAGATGTGTCCAATTTTGTGCACTATCTGCCAAAAACCGAAGGTAGATTCATGCTTGATTTGGGTTCTTTGCCATGAACTCTCTATTGCACATCATCTCCACGAATTGACGTGTTTCTAGACTAAGTCCATCATAGAAGTGACCAATTGTATTGTGCAATTCAAATCTGTAGTGGGGACATGCAAGGAGTAGTTCATTAAAGCGTTCCCAACACCTATAGTAAGACTCCTTGTCTTTTTGTTTAAAATTCATAATATTTCTCCGTAAGGTGTTGGTCTTATGTAATGGGAAAAATTCCTTTAAAAATTCCCGGACCATGTCGGACCATAGAGCAATTGAATTGGGTTGTAGGGAGTGAAGCTATGCCTTAACCTTATCTTTAAGGGAAGATGGAAATAAACGAAATTTGATAAGGTGTTCCCTCACATTATTAAAGTGTTGTGTTGCACACACTTCTTTAAACTCATTTATGTGAAAATATGCACTTTCTGATTCAAGTCCATGAAATCTGGGGAGAAGTTGAATTACTCCCAGTTTGATATCAAATTGACCCGCACCTACGGGTATAACCATGCATGACGGTGTGGCTTGTCCTATAGGATGAAGGTAATCACGTAGACTCCTAAGTGGTTGATTCACCTCCCCATTATTATTGGGTCCATTCCCATTACCGTTCTCATTCCTAATTTCATCATTATCACTATGCTCATCAGCCATATTGAAAATCCTAAAAGAACCAGGAGATCTAGATTCGTAGAATTTAATCAAGTTCTTGACAGGTGATTCCTTCCTTTCTAACCGATTTGAGTATCCCTTTGCCAAGAAGATGGGGGTCTTTCTTTCTATTTTGGAATTTTGAAATTTTTTTTTTTAGAAACCTAAAAGGAAAAACTTCCTAAGGATCGCTTTTAGATTTAAAAGAAAATTCCCAAATTCTTGCAAAGTCTAATTAATCTTAGAAAGTTTGATATCTCTAAGGAAAGTTTCCAAACTCAAGTATATGAAACTGGCCCGACCAGGTAAGCCCCCAGATCAGTGGTGGGGTCACGATGCGTTGCAAGGGTCCCGCTTAAAACCCACCTTCTAGAACAAGAGACTTGTCTCCCTAATCTAATGGGACAAGACTTGCTTAGACATCGAATCAATCAAAAAAGGCAGTTTGTTTGGCTTTCCAAATAAATAACTAACCTTCTTAAAAAAAATTCCAGCAAGTTTTTAAGAGTCCTTTCAAATTTAAAAACAACTAAAATAACTGAATTTCCAATAAAAGTTTTGAAATTTTCAGATTTTGGCAAGTTTGGTGGCCAAGAAGCCCAATTTGCGCGATCTAAGAGTTGTCTTTGTAAGGGAAAAGTCCAAATTTTTTTTGGAAACTTTAAAAACCTAAAAATATGAAAAATAACTGATTTTAACAGACCTTAATTAATCCTAACTAGCAACTAAAAAAATCGACCAAAACTAGTCCAAATTAGAACAAGTAAACTAGGCAATTTTCTGAAATTGATGTGATTTTTGAAAAATCAGAAAAAAACAATTTTCCAGATCTGAAATAATTCCAATTTTATCAAAAATAAGAGATTAAAAATCCACTTTTTAATGCAATAGGGCTGGTCCAAACATTCCATGCATGCTTCCCTTAGATCTAGAATGATTGCGGAATAGGAAAGGCACATCCACAAAGCAATTAAAAAGATAAGTTGGAAAAATTACCTTAAGCGAAGAAAAAATCCCCGGCAACGATGCCAAAAACTTGTTCGTCAGCTCTAAGTGCTAGGCCGCGATTGTAGTAATAACCGGTGAAACAAGGTCGATCCACAGGGAGTAGTTAATCGCGTAAACCTGCCATATTGGAAAACTAGTACTAACCTAATAAAGTCTATAAAAACAAATCTCTACGAAACTGAAATTAAAATTTAATTACAAATCCAAATTAAAAAATTACAATCCCAAATAAAAAAAATCCTAATATAAGAATCCTAATCTAAAAATAAAAAAAAACTGCAAAAAACATAAAAGACATCAAACCACCAATTGCATAAAAGTAAATAAATCATGCATTAAAATAAAAATCCATTAATAATATCATTAAAAATATAAGGATAAAAAGAATTCTAAATATTTATGGGAAATCACAATGTTATATTGACAAGATTAATAAAAGACTACAAAAACACCGCACCAAGTGCGTACTGTCACTACTCACAAACACACGATGCCGATCCAAGGTGGGACACCTTGACCTCACTAATTGAGTCTTTTGAATTAAAAAAAACCAATAAACTAGTAATTTCCCAACAGTAATCAAAACTAAAAAATAAATAAAATCTTTCCTTACCCTAGATCGAACACATGAAGAAAATAGGACTTGCGCATAATCTCATCTTCAAGTCTTCAATCCTTCACCAAGGGAGAGATAGATGGCTGGTTGATGATGGAGCGATGGCAGTAACGTTGGGAGCGTGGCGGCGTAGAAATCCAAGTGGTGGTGTGCCCTAGGGAAGGCCTTGGATGAAATATTGATGGAAGGATGAGAGATGGAGAAAAAGTAATGGAAAATGATGGGAAAGAAGTTGCTGGTCGTCCAAGAGGGATGGGGGGAGATGGAGTTGGCCCTTTTTTTTTCCTTTTTGGCTTTTTTTTTTCATCAAATCATTCATCTCATTAAACAAATATTAGAATCAATAATGATACAGTCCCATATAAATGTCCAATATACATATACAAATAAACTAAACAGAATAAAACACCCCCACAAGTCTGCAACCGACCCCAAAGCGTCCATCAATCTTGGAATTTATGACAAACGTAGATGGGTCCCATGGTGCATTTGATTAATCAATTCTCTTCCGCAGACCCCAAATTTTGAAATTCCCTAAAAAAAATAAAAACAATTTTCAAAGAATAATTTATTCATATAGGGAAAGAATTATGCAAGATGCGGGCCCAATTCACACTAAATAGATGCGTAAAATGTCACCATTTTATCAAATCTTCAATTAAATCAATGGTGCAAATAAAATTCATCATTTTATTTGTGAATAAAAAGTTATGAGAAATTTATGACTTCCAATGCCAAAAATAGAGAAATTCATTATTTTATGTGAAAATGTGATTTTTGGATGAATTTTGACTCGAATTCAAACTTTGATGCCCATAAACATAAAATCATGATTTTTTTACTAAAATGGTCCTTGATTTTATGATTAAGTCCTTAATTAATTCTAAAATGATGAGAAAATTTTGCATTTTTAAGGACTTATCAATCTACTGGCAATATTGGATAGCAAAGACCTCACAACGTCACCTGGAACTGTTCTGTTCTTCTGTAGTGTACTTGAGTATTAAGGATACCAAAGACCTCTTTGGCTCTTTCCCTATAATTGTCTTACTGGATACTAGATCCTTTTCGTTGTCTGAGAGCAGAAGAAAAGAAGCAGAAAACCATTAAATTCCCAGCGGGCAATTCAACAGAATTCCATGCAACATTGTATTGGTATTGGACACCAAAGACCGCTTTCCTTTTCGTTGTCAGAGAGCAAAATAAAAGCAGAAACCATTCAAAACTTCAACAGAATTCCATGGCAGCCAAACAGATGAGCTTGACTCTCCTTGTGGACAAGGAAAGAAACAGGGTCATCTATGCCGAATCCGGCAAGCAGGACTTTGTAGAAATCATTTTCAGCTTCTTGACATTGCCCCTAGGAACTGTCATCAAGCTCTCCGGCAAGCAGTCCAAGATGGGTTCCTTGACCATGTTATATAAGAGCCTGGAGGATCTTGATTTGGAGTTCCTAAATACCAAAGCATGCAAAGACATGCTGCTCCATCCCAAAAGCTCTGCAGAAGAACTATACAAGTTTCTACCTCTAATCGTTAATATAGGAGCCACCTATCGTACCAAGTACTACATCTGTTCTCTGGAATGTTGTGTTGGAATTCACCGCTTGGTCAGTACTGTTAAAGACGCTCCATGTCTTTGTGGGAAAAAGATGGGTTGGAGGGTACGTGGAGAAGGGGGACCTTAATGCGATGGTGGGGATGGTGTGTTTATTGAGGGGAAGATGAGGTTAATGATAAGAGATGATTGGAAGATATCTGTTGTTTCTTCTTGGAAGAGTTTTGCGCTGCTGAAGAAATTTGGCGTCAGTGATACGTCTGTGCTTGAGGAGATGAATGTGACTGTTGGTGAAGAGGAGGTATCAGGTATGTAGTTGTTCATGCCCTTTCTCAAACATATCCACTTGCTTGTTTCAGGCAAACCATGTGGATGGAAGAAAATCTTGAATAATGTAAGAGGGAAGGGTAATGGTGAGAGATGAGAACAGGTGCGATGCCTTTCAATCCGAGGGTCTAAAAATGAATGTTGAAAGGTGAACATCAGTGATGCCCATTCAGATAACCTTTCCTTTGATAGGAAATGATTACCCACCCACTCACCATCCTGCTAAATTAAATTTCAGAAATGTGTGCTCGCATCTACATGTTCACTTTCAAAAAGTAGGCTGGAGTTAGGGTGTTCATGGCAGGGTTGGCCAGGTTGAGGCATATCCAGGCCCGGCCCTAATTTCACAACACAGGCCCCTGTCCAGCCTAATTTCACAACACAAATCATAAATTTTACGCGTGAGCCCGCCCATTTAGTCAATTGGGTGTCCTGTTCTTGCTTTTTATGACATGTGTGGGCTTTCTAACAATAGTTTGGACAAACAACCACTAAATAACCAACAATCCTTATTTTGGGCTGGGCCAGGCCAGGCTTTGGCCTCACTTAACTGCACCATGGCCCAAATATTGAGTTGGCATCTGGCCCAGATTAATATTCAAGCTCAGCCCAAATAGGGATGGCCCCAGATTGGGCTCAGGCTTTCCCCGCCCATGAGCACCCTAGCTAGAGTAGAATTAGATTTAATTGACGTATAGCTGGATCTTTACAAAAAAAAAAAAGGATTTTACGGGAAAAGTTCCGAAATTTAGACATTCATTCAAAAGGGTCCCCAAATATTGTGTTGTACTAACAACGTTCGTGAGGCCTTACGTCAGAGCTTCTCGAAATGTCTAGCATTGCTCGTGCCCGACGAGGGAGACTCTAGCGTTGCTCGTCAGAGCATCTCCCAATGCCTTCGTCGTCATCTCCTCCTCCTCTTTCTCCATTTCCTCCACACCATCTATTAGTGGGATTCATTCTTCTGAGAGTGCACCCCAGAAGCTAGTTTCAGCCCACTGGCCGGAAACAACTCAGGCGCATTGATTCCTCTGCTCTTAGAATAAGGACCCATTGAACCTGGAATTAATATATACTAAAAAGGTTCATGATATCACTGTAACTCCCACCACCGAAACAAGAGAACCTGGAACTAAGTGTTACATTACATCCCGAGTTAATTAAGATTAACTCTAATTAATCAAGATTTAACATGGTTTAAGCGTGATTAATCAACTTGATAGTGATTAACAATTAAAATGGGTCAAATTAGTCTTGACTAAAGGAATTAAGCATAATGACTGAATGTAGAAGAGATTGGCTTAATTGAGTTGAAATTACACTCAAAGTGAGGATAGGAAGGAGTTTTTCGTAAATATGAATTTGTACGTATTTTGTCAAATGAGGTGAAATTGGATACCATCGTGTGTATCTCGATGAGTACAACAAATTTCATATTACACACATTTTCATTTGCCTTAATATGAGTCAAATGAATCATGAATTGACTCAACGTGGAAATATGCATAAGACTTAGGGTTCATATGCAAATTACATGGGTTATGTGTCAAGAACCCAAGTTGCATGTTATTAGGTGATTCACCTCAATGGTGATTCATTTCAACACTTACAACAAGAGAGAAAGAGAGAGATGGATAGCTGCTCTTCTTCATTCTTCTTCTTGTGTGATCAGCTTTGAGGATTTCAAGTGGTTTTCAAGAGTTTTCATCATCTTCTTCATTATTCTTCAAGTGGGTTGTTCTAAGAAGTTGGTGATTTTGAATCAAAGAAAGGTTGAAACAAGTGGTGTTTGTGTTCAATCACAGCAAAAGGCAAGTATAGACACTTGTTTATGATTATGATTATATGTTATTTGTGTGAGAGTTTATGTAAGTTTGATGATTGTTAGAAATAGATGTGGGTTGATTTATTTAGAGGGAATCATGAGGTAATTGAATGATGTTTATAATGGTTGCATGTTGGAATCGAAGTGCTCTTTTGTGTTTATTTAGTGTTTGAAGAAGGGAACAGGAGGTTCCAAGGAAGTCTAATAGGTCATGGAGTGAGAGTGAGAAATAGAATTCTGAAACATAATACTGTAGCAGAGCTGGTGCAGCTCAGTCGATCGGCCACACAGGGGTGAGCTCTCTGGAACCGGGCCTTCTGAAAATTTAGTGAATCTTTTACAGATTCTGACTTTTTAAGTATAATTTAAGCTATATGATAGATGGTCAATAAATATTGGATTTATGCTTAGTTCCATAAAGTGTTATCTTTGGATATAAATCCAAAGTGAGCTATAAGTGATTCAAAGGTTAACTAAAGTTAATCATCCGTCACTGCTAACTTAACTAAGTCATAATGTATTCAGAACTTGTACGACTTTAACAGTAATTCAGCATGTAATTCTGAGTTTAAAGGATAAAGCCAGACTGTTTAGGTCCTTTATCTGTGGATTCAGGGACTTTCAATGTACACACTACATCTATTGTAATGCTCATCTAGACTAACACGTACATTGAACACCTAAGATGACACTTGAATGGATGCTATTAGTCACTTATTTAATTGTTTATTGAATTGTCTCCATTAAATGAAATGAAATGAATTCTTTTGAGGCCTGGGTCATGAATGGTGCGCCCTTCCGCCTTGTGCCAAAGAGGACAATGATACCCAATGTGAAATGAATTGAATTAATTAGTGAGTCTGGCACTGCATGGTGATTTCTATAAGCCCATTGAGTTGATTCTGCTGTAGCAGATTATTTGGGAGTGTTCCGGAGCTCCGTGGTGATATCAGTAGTCCTTGGCCCGGACTCTGATAATTCCCACAATAAATGAATCCTTCCGTATGGAAGAAAGAATTCTCTCCTTTGAGGGAGATGGAATTTGAATTGAACTTGAAATGCTATTGTAGTTTGCCAAATAAAAAGACTCTCAGTGATTATAAGTTTACCCATAAATGAACTGCAATGAAGTCAATGTGTCATTAGCATGTTTAATCATGAACTTGTTTATACATTGCTGAATTGTAAAATTCATAGTGTTATTGATGGCATTACAGGCACAGCTGCCCTTGCCGGTCCTTCCGAGACCATAGCACCACCGGAGATGTCCGGTACGGTTCCTCCAGGAGGACTAGTAGAATGGAAATAAAGCAAGAGTAGTTGAGGATATTGAAATGAACGTTGAGTTGTGATGTGTTGAAACGTTTCACAATTTTGATCCTTGCATTGTATTTAAATATGCAAGTGATGGATTTTGTATATAGTGTAAAGAAATTTTGGTGTGATACCAGCAATGTATATTTGTGAATATTTCCGCATAATGTATATTGTTATCCCTTGTGAATTTTAATGCGTTGAGATTCACGGGAGTAAGTATGCAGCACGACTCGGGATTAACTCGGATTAGTTCTAATCTCGTGCTCGGGTCGTGTCACTAAGAGAAGCTATGTGGTAGGATCCTAGCGTCAGTGTGCATAAGCACACCCCCTTTGGACATTGAATTTGGAAGGTTCCAGCCAATATCAATTGGTTTTCCTATCCCTGATCTTGAAGATCCAGGACCTAAGTTCCTAAGGACTACGCCATTTGATGTGCTCGTGCTGCTCTGAATGTATGCTCCACTACAAGAAATTTAGGCTGTTGTGACGAAATTTTTTTTTGTCTTAAAAGAACACCCAAAGAGGACGAAATATAAATTTTATCGTTTGTTTTCATTTTTTTCAAAAGTATAGGAGACGAAAAAAAAAATTCGTCTCCAAAAATATGGCACCAACTTGTTTTGTGTTGGCGCCAATTTTTTTAGCTCATTAGAGACGAAAATTGTTGTCACAAAATATAATTTTTTTTGCGACGAACGTAATTCGTCACCAATAAGGATAAGTTATGGAAGACGAACATATTTCGTCACCAAAATAAGGCGCTAATTTCATTTGCTTTGGCGCGGATTATTTTAGCTCATTGGAGACGAACATTTTTGTCACAAAATATAATTTGTTTTTGTGACGAACTTAATTCGTCACTAATAAGGATAAGTTATGGAAGACGAAAATATTTCGTCACCAAAATAAGGTGCCAATTTTATTTCCGAGCGCGAATTATTTTAGCTCATTGGAGACGAAAATTTTTGTCACAAAATATAATTTGTTTTTACGACGAACGTAATTCGTCACTAATAAGGATAAGTTATGGAAGACGAAAATATTCCGACCAACAAAATAAGGCGCCAATTTCATTCGCACTTGAGCCTATTCCTCTCTTACAAGTATTGCTTTGGAAAAGCCTTTAAAATGACTAAAATGCCCCCCCCCCCCCGGCCCTAACGTCCATCCCCCCCCCCCCCCCTAATCCAATGCCCCTTTTCTAAAACCCATTTCCCCCTTTGTCCCTCCATCTATCCCGGTTTCTAATTTCCAAAACCATTTTCCCCCTTTTCCAAAACCCTTTTCCAGAAGAGGAGAGAAGAACCCTTAATTTTCCTCATTTTCCAAAACCCTTTTCCAACATCTCCCACCCATCGTCTCAGGCAGCAGCCCCATGGCCCATTGGCCCCCATCAATCATCATCACCCTCCATCAACATACGCAATGCAGACCCATCCCTGATCAGTGATCCCTCTCATCTCTACTTCTCTTAGTCTCCCTCGCCTATAACTCCCAGATGCAGCCACCATCACCAGTCATCGTCATCTGTGCCCATCATCCTCCATCCAGGAGTCCGCCACCGCCAGGTACACCTACCTCTCTCAGTCTCTGCTACTGTGAGAACTTGGTCCGGGCGGTACCCTTAACCACGGGGCGTAGCGTGTCAACCACGGGCTTCAAACGGTGAGTGTCCATGAGCCCGCATCAGAAATATCCAAGTCATGACCTTGGGCTTATAAGTCAAACCCCATATTAACTTAGCATGAGGCTTTTTAAAACCGTGCGTCCCCGGAAATCGTAAGAACTCCGAAGTTAAGCATGCTCGGGTGGGAACAGTACTAGGATGGGTGACCTCTCAGGAAGTCCTCGCGCGTGCACGTGGGCCAAAGCGGACAATTTCATGCTGAGTTGGGCGGGGCTGTGACAGCTGGTATTAGAGCCGAGGACGACTCTATTTCTAGTGGGGGAGAATGTGAGATATTGGTCCGGGCAGTACCCTTAACCACGGGGCATAGCTTGTCAACCACGGGCTTCAAACGGCGAGTCTCCTTTAGCCCGCATCGGAAATATCCAAGTCCTCACCATGGGCTTATAAGTTAAACCCCGTATTAACTTAGTATGAGGCTTTTTAAAACCGTGTGGCCCCGGAAATCGTAAGAACTCCGAATTTAAGCGTGCTCGGGCGAGAGCAGTACTAGGATGGGTGACCTCCTGGGAAGTCCTCGCGCGTGCACGTGGGCCAAAGCGGACAATTTCATGCTGAGTTAGGCGAGGCTATGACAGTTGGTATCAGAGCCGAGGACGGCTCCATTTCTAGTGGGGGAGAATGTGAGATCTTGGTCCGGGCGGTACCCTTAACCACGGGGCGTAGCGTGTCAACCACGGGCTTCAAACGATGAGTCTCCATTTGCCCGCATCGGAAATATCCAAGTCTTGACCATGGGCTTATAAGTCAAATCTCGTATTAACTTAACATAAGGACTTCTAAAATCGTGTGGCTCTGGAAATTGTAAGAACTCTGAAATTAAGCGTGCTCGGGCGGGAACAGTACTAGGATGGGTGACCTCTTATATTTATGACAAAATATTTTTGTCTCTAATTTCTTCCTTTAATGACAAAATATTTTGTCACTAATTACTTACAAGTATGTTTCCAACAGAGTGTATTGGAGACGAAAAAAATATTACTTACAAGTATGTTTTCAACAGAGTGTATTGGAGACAAAAAAAATCGTCACAAATTTATCTTTTTCAATGACGAATTTTTTTTCGTCTCCAATACCTTTTAGCGACAAGGCTTTGGCAACGAAACGGGTGAAGAAATTTCTTCGTCTCAATTAGTTTCAGTGACAAAATATGTACATTTTGGGACAAATTTGTGTCGTCCTTAAACCCCAAATTTCTTGTAGTGCTTGCTGAAACCCAGGTTTTGTGAGCTTTGGTGATCCCAAAGCCCAGGGCAAAATGAGTCAGCGATGGAAACAGATGAACTGTCTGATGGATTGGTGAAAGAACTGTCTGTAGGAACCAAGCTCGCAGATGGGTTGGTGAGATTGGCACCACTGAATCACCAATCAGATGATATTTTGTTATTAGATGTGTGGAAGTTTAAAGGATCATCACTTGCACTCTCCTCCCAGTAAATCCCTCTAGACTGTCTGTTTGGATTCACAACTATGTGTGCAATGATTAATAGTGATGAACCTAAAATGTCTATTAAAGATCGAGTAGGGGAGATGGAGAAATTGGAGAAGGAGAGGAAGAAGAAGACATTAGGAGATGCTTTGACGAGCGATACTACGTCATCCATGGTGACGCTATCGTCGCTCACAAAAAAGTATAAATTTTTTTTAAAAAAATAGCTAGAGAACCTTTTTTGTACTACACAATATTTGGGGACCCTTTTCGAGGAATGTCCAAATTTTGAGATCTTTTCCATAAAATCTGATGCAGCAAGCAGTGGTGGATGATTTCCGGATGCCGATCTTCCACTAGACCTGTTGATTATTCTCAAGAATAATACCAGGAACAATGGGTTCTACTGTTTTGTTGATTCCAATGAATTCCAAGACAATAGGGAAAGAGAAGAATTCTCTAAAATAAACTTTCAATATCATTAAGCCAATCTCCATTTCTGGATTACAATCAAATATATAGGAAGTTGTTTCTAAATCTCACAAATCACGAGATTTATTACATATAATAAATAGCAAGAAAAACCTACCTAATCATAGAAACTGCTAATAATGAATTTGACTTATTCAAAAATATGGAGAGGTTGCTAGAAATAGTGAAAAATGCCTTTTTCAAGGCCTAAACGATGGAATTTGGCCTAAAAATGAGGAGTCCATTGGATTTTGAAGATTTTGCCGTTTCCGTTCCAGAATGGGGCTCCGTTCGCGATTCTGACTCCAAAACCTAAATTTGGGCCTAGTATCATTTGGGCCCTGCACGGTGGGCCTTACTTCGATCCACTGCATCCATGTATTCCTCTGCTTTGGTCTGGACTACATCAAAATCCTCTAAAAAAAATAACATATAGCTGGATGTGGTAGTCTGACGAGAGTTGTAGTTTGATTTTGGTCCTAAAAGTTGTAAGGGCCTGTCTGCGTTCTTCATGCTGCTGTCCTCTCTCCTCTCTCTTCCCTTGTCCTTGGTTTGGAATGATACTGTGCCAGTCCTTTGCTCCCACACTTTCCTTTCTTCCTGCTTTTTGTAGCTGGTGTTGTGCCCTGCTGCTCTCCAGCTGCTTTACTGTGTTGGGGAGCCAGCTAGTATTTGTTCTCGGTTGCCTTGCCAATGCTTTGGGTTTTCTTGTTTTCCCTCGGGCTCTCATTAATGCCCAGTTTGTTACCTTGCAGTTGCAGTGGCTTTTCTTTTTTGTTTTCCCCTTTCTGCAGGGCTCTTTGTAGGCTGCTGTCCCAGTTTTTGGTCTTTTCTCCTGCTGGTCTATTGCTGCAGGTTCTAATATGCTTTGGCATAGCTTGTTGCAAAACTCACCTTAAATTATATAAAAAACTTACTATATATATATATATATATATATATATATATATTAAAGCAAAGGGGGAGGTGTGTTGTGAGGGGCGCCACCTCATCCCTAAAAAGTCTCTCCGGGCGGCTGTGAGGAGTGTCACATCATCCCTAAAAGGTCTCTCTTTTTAAAGAGGGCTACTCTTTCTCTCATAAAACCTCTCTCATAAGAGATTTTTATGAACGTTTGAATTTGAGTCTTATTTCTTGTCATTGTCTAAATTATAAGCAAATCTTTACAGTCAGTTTGTTTTATTTTCCTTAGATCTTCAATCATTAATGTGTCTTATATTAAATATGTTTTGTGGGCCATACCGATGATTGAAATTCAAATTGTTGCTCCTTTACTCTCATTTCAGTTTTTTTCCCTAAATGGATGGATCCAGTGGTGGGCACTTGTTCGTATTAAATATATTTCAAGATTGGACTCCAGTATTGGATGAAATCCCAATAGCCTTCTCTTAACCCCTTTTTTCTAAGAGTGCGCCCCACTGATGGAGGTAGGCAAGCCTATTGGCCGTTGTCTGGTTTCTTAATGTATGCAAATCAATTAGCGGGCCCCGCACATTTAACTTATTTCTGCAGTGGGACCCACTCATGGATTATGCATAGATATTAGTTTTCTAGGTCAATATGGATTATGAATTATTCTCTCTCTTAACACCATCTATCTCTCATTCTCTCAAGATTGTCATCTTTTTATTTTAAGATTTTTGTAGGCTGGGCCATCCCAGATGTATGCTTGTCCAACTGATGGTATAAAAACTCATCCTAAGTAGCCCCGAGTTGGCTGGGTCAACTTGGCTCATTAGATTTCAGAGTTGGACAAGTTGAATGAGTAACTGAATACTTTCCCAGACTCACCTCAGTTACTAGGCTCATTGGTTTCTGAGAGGCTGAATTTCTGAGTTTCAAGTAAGGTCCGATCTCTGTTTGTTCTGCTGGTGGCCTATATGCAGACCCAAATCCAGACAAAAGGTCTATTAGTTTGGTACCGCTTGCCCTTCCCTTTCAGAAATATTTAGTCTTAGTTAAATATGTTTTGTTGGGTTAGCCTAGGTCTGGCATGCACATTTAGCTATTAATTGAGAAAATAGGCTTTGGCCATGGTTTAAAATAGTGGCCATTATGTGATAGATTTACCCATTGCTTACAGGTTTCTGTTGTCAATGTTGCCATTTATTGGTCATTACAGTTTCTAATTTCTACTCAAGCACGTTTAAAACCCTGTTCTCACTCCCATTATATTGGTTTCTAAGCAATTTTTATATTCTTAAAAACACTATAAAAAACTGTAGTATGGAAGGTTTATATCAAATGTGAAGCTTTTAGGCCACTGTGATGCTTCTGTAATATATGGAAAATTTTGATTGTTCAACTGTGGTAACATTACTACCTAATGCATATTTCAGCCTTCGTTATACAGGCCAAAACAAAGTTTTAAAGCCATGCTTCTGGTTACCCACTTATTTAAAATCACTGCTTACATTTTACCCAATGTGAGCTGCCCTCAGGCTGGTCTGCCCAATGAACATCCCATGTATTGTCAAACATCAAAGCTTTAATTCCATCAGAACTTTAAGATCATTCACAGTCATGAGGATGTTGGTTTTGACGTACATCTCAAAAATTACATGCAGTTGAAATGTTGGGTTTTTTCTCATCCCAACTCTTAGCTGTCAATTTGTTCTTCTCATGACCTTCTCTCCTACATGCATAGGACAATGGCTTCCTCTCTTTGCAAAAATATGAGATGTCGACGACATCCTACTCCTTGGAAAAGACGTAGGAATGTTGTCAACAGTGAAAGTTTGGTTGGCCAAGACTTTTGATATGAATGACTTGGGAGAAGCTAGCTATATACATCCTAGGAATCAAACTCCATCGAGACCGGAAAAATAGGATGATTGGCTTATCCCAAGCCGCATACATAGATAAGGTACTAGTACGGTTTGCTATGCAGGACTCCAAGAAAGGTATTACACCTCTCAGGAATGGAGTGTACCTTTCTAGGGATCAGTGCCTTAAAACACCCGAGGAAAAGGATCAGATGAGGTCGATATTATACGCTTTGGCTATTGGTAGCCTCATGTATGCTATGCTATGTACTAGACCGGATATCTATCATGCAGTGGGCCTAGTCAGCAGATATCAGTCTAACCCAAGACCTGAACATTGGACTGTTGTAAAATGTATTCTCAAATACTTAGAAGGACTAGAGATTACATGTTGATTTATGGCAGTGATGAACTGATTCTAGTCGGTTACACAGATTCTGACTTCATATCAGATAAGGATTCCAGGAAATCCACGTCTAGTTATGTATTTATGCTTGGTGGAAAAGCTATCAACTGGAGGAGTATTAAACAGGAATGTGCCGCTGATTCCACCTCGGAGGCTAAATATGTAGCGGCTTGTGAAGCAGCTGATTGGACCCCAAGTATAGGGTGCAATCTGGTGAGTCCAAGTCGATCCACGGGGAGCAATGCTTTTTAAGAAACTTTCCAACTTAGAAACTAAATCTAACCTAATAAAGAAACTAATCAAATTACAAGAAAATTCCTAAAAACTGAAAATTAAAAATTACAACTTTTCAAATAAAAGAAAACCTAAACTAAGTAAAGAAACCTAGTTTATTTAACCCTATTCTAACTATAACCTGCAAAAGTAACAAACTCATCAAAACAACCAATTTAATATAAAATAAATCAAAACAAAATTTCCTAAATTAGATCCTAATTACCAAAATCATTTTTTACGCAAATATGAATGATCTATAATTCCCTATTGCAATTTTATGTAAGTTTTTAAAAATTTGATGCATGCTATAAAAAATTCTAAGTATGGAAACTCTTGCACAGACCCAATTTTGCTGGACTGTACAACTAGTCTAAGATGATATAAACCTAAATATAATGGCTGAAATCAATACCCTAATGATGCATGAACACAAAAAAAAAAAAAAAAAAAAATGAAAAAAGGACTTAAAACGAAAAAGATATGATTTCCTAAAGATGCCTACTTGAACCAATTATGCTGCTAAAATCTGAACGCAGGCTTACCAACTACCCCTGTTTGAGCCTCTGGTTGACACGGTTCCCAAGGTTATTTTTGAATGAAATTCTGGAGTTTCAAAGTCCAATTATTATACTTTAAATCTGTTATTTTTCGGACCAAAACATTCACATTTAACTGGTTTTTAAATTACACACTTTTGTAACCCAGTTGGTTCAATTCTGCTGAAACTGTGCAGGATTTTTCACTATTCACATACCAGGTCCGAATTTAGTCTTTCTAATCAGTTGATAATCTTCTGATTTCAGCAACAAAAACTTGTTCTAATGCAATTTCTAAATATGATGCATGCAAACAAAAGAAAAAAAAAAAAGCCTTTCCAACCATAGATTATGCAAGTAACAAAAATAGTAAGTTTCTACTAAACATAGAAAGATGTAAATTGGGTTTCTAAATCAAGAATTTGCAAGTAAAAAAAATAATCAGAATATTAACTAAAAAATAAAAAAAATGGGTGGAAAAATAAAAAGCGGAAAAGATGTACCAAAGATCTAGAAACTAGACGATCATACAAGTATTGACAATGCGATGATAATGTCCTCTCTTCTCATAGTAGGAAAAATTTATGCAAGTGATTACTTGTTGTCTCTCGACTTTTAATCCTTTTATTTTATTTTCAAATCCCTAGATCTAATCATGTGAAATATTGTCTCCAATCAAAACACATAAAAGAACTAGAAATAGAAAATTAAACCACTTACATAAAGAATATGCAGAATCAATCCAAGTAGTGTCTTTATTCCTTGATCTTGAAGTACAAAAAATTAAGATTCTTCTCTCTTCATCATTCTCTCAACATGATATCTCAATCTATGTCTAAAGAATTAGAATGGAGAAGAAGAAGAAGGGACTTAGAGAGAAAGGGTGGATGGGAGTGGAGAGGGAGAGAAAACCTCCAAGATTTTTCAACTACAAGGCATGGACCTCCAGCCCCTTTGTTGGCTCCTTTTTATAATTTTTGATGCTCCTTGTTGCTAAGAATTCCCCTCCTTCATAGGGCTTTTGTTTCCTCTTTTGCCTTGATTCTTTTCTTCATCTCCAAGCTACTCTTCCCTCTATGGAAAGACTTTAAAATTTGAGGGATCTCCTTGCCTTATTAGGTTTCTTAATGCACACACCTTCCTTGTATAATTCCAAGAATATCTCTAAAAACTACATGATGATGTAGAGGGAAGAAACTTTCCAAATATTGAGATTTCTTACAATTCTCGTCTAAAACTGTAGCAAACAACTTCCCGAGGTCATATCTCCCTCAGTATAGCTCTGATTTACACAATCTTGGGCTCCATGGATATTTACTCAAAAAGAGCTTTCCAACGGTGGCTAAATTGCGCTAATCCGACACTCGGTTTGAGAATTATGGCCATTTTAAGTTGCTGCCCCTGAAAAATCTGGGAATAATTTTGCACAAATGGAAGCTTCTATCTTGGCATGCAATGGGGTGCATGGGACCCATGTTGGACGTCCAAGGCATGCTTGAACTCTTTCCTTTCTTGCTTATTAGACTTTCCTTTGACCTCTCTTCTCAAATTTCTTCATTGTAAGTCCCATGTTGATTTCTCCTACAAGTTGAAAGAAATAAATTTAACATAAATTACGTGTAAGAAAATAAACATGAATCATGCATTGGACCCTACATGCCTAATGATGCACCCGAATGACAAACTTTCGAAAAATAGCATATGGTGCCAAAAATAGTAGGTATATTGTGATGAAGCTAAGCAAACTAACTTTGGGGTGATAAATGATATGAAAAACCTTAATTTCACAAAAGTCATGCAATTCAATGAATTTTGACCTATTTGGACCATGTTTCCAAAAAAAACCCCAAATGCATGAAATCATGAAATTGAGTGTAATCTATGCAATTACTTAATTAAGTCCACAAATGCTTATTAGACACAAAAGTTGTTATCTCTCTCTTCATGTTGTTCCACCAAAATCTATTCTTCAAATTGTGGTACATCTTCGTGCTACCCGGATGCATAGAATATCTCGTGCTGTGAGCTTCATTCATTATTTCACTCTTCAAATCATCCACATTTGGCACACACAACCGGTCACAAAAGTACAATATCCCATTCACCATCTTGAAATATGGACGTTCTGTAATATGTTCCACTATCTTTGCCAAGTATGGGTCTTGCAACTGATTTTCCTTGATCTTCTGGATGAAGGTAGGTTCTGCAACTGTCATGTTTGCTAACATCGCACCCAATCTCAGGGTTTGCACCTCTACACCCAACTCTTCAAACTGCTGTAAGACACCCATTCCTTTCAAACTGGCCATAACCACTGATTTTCTGCTCAATGCATCAGCTACAACATTCACTTTGCCTGGATGATATTTGATTGGAAAGTCATAATCTTTGATGTACTCCATCCACCTTCTCTGCCTCATATTCAAATCATTCTGCGAGAACAAATATTGTAAACTTCTGTGGTCTGAATGGACTTCAAATTTCTCTCCGTAGAGGTAGTGTCTCCACATCTTCAATGCGAAAACAACTGCTGTCAACTCCAAGTCGTAAGTCGCATAATTCTTCTCATGGTCCTTCAGCTGTCTCGAGCCATAAGCAATCACCTTGCCATCTTGCATCAATACACAACCCAGTCCCACATTCGAAGCATCTGTATAAACAATAAATCCGCCGTTGCTCGAGGGTAACGTAAGGATTGGGGCGGTGGTTAACCTTCCTTTCAACTCTTGAAAACTTGTTTCACACTGATCGGTCCACACAAATGGGACATTCTTCCGGGTCGATTTTGTCAACGGAGCTGCAATGGATGAAAAACCTTGGACAAATCTTCTGTAATAGCCTGCTAACCCCAAAAAGCTTCTAATTTCTGTCACACTGTTGGGCCTCACCCAATTAACAACAGCCTTTATTTTAGTTGGATCAACTGCTAAACCTTCTCTGGAGATGATGTGGCCTAGAAAAGCAACTTGCTCTAACCAGAATTCGCACTTACTGAGTTTTGCATATAGCTGGTTGTCCCTCAAGAGCTACAACGCTGTCCTCAAATGTTCTTCATGCTCCTTCTTACTCTTGGAATACACAAGGACATCATCAATAAATACTACTGTAGAGTGATCCAAATAGGGTGCGAAGACCTTGTTCATCAGAGCCATAAAGACTGCGGGTGCATTTGTCAAACTAAAGGGCATCACTAAGAACTCATAGTGCCCATATCTTGTCCTAAAGGTTGTCTTCTGAACATCTGAGTCTAACTCTCAACTGATGGTACCCTGACCTCAAGTCTATCTTGGAAAAATAGGTTGTTCCTTGCAATTGGTCAAACAATTCGTCTATCCTTGGCAATGAATACTTGTTCTTCACGGTCACATGGTTCAACTTCCTGTAGTCAATGCACATTCTCAAACTCCCATCCTTCTTTTTCACAAACAACACCGGTGCTCCCCACGGTGAAACACTTGGCCTAATAAAACCTTTGCTCAACAATTCCTGCAATTGGAGCTTTAGCTCACGCATTTCTGCTGGAGCCATCCTGTATGGTGCAATCGAGATCGGAGTTGTCCCTGGAAGGAGCTCAATTGTGAACTCAACTTCTCTGATTGGTGGTAAACCCGGGATTTCTTCTGGAAAAACATCCGGAAATTCACACACAATGGGGATATCCTCCACCCCTTGGGACTGTTTATCCTCCGTGATAAACACAATAAATGCCTGACATCCACTCTGCACTAATCTGCTCGCCTTCAATACTGAAATAAACCCTGCCTGAGTTTTTCTCCTATTCCCCTGAAATATCAATTCTGCCTGTGGCCCTTGGAATCTGAATGTGATGGTCTTACTAAAACAATCCATGGTGGCATGATATGCTTCTAACCAATCCATGCCTAAAATGACATCAAAATCATGCATGTCCAAGACTATGAGGTTGGCCGGTAAGTTAACATCTCCTAACAACACTGTACAACTAGGGTAATGGTTTCTACACACAACTTGCTTCCCTACTGGAGTGGTCACTACTAAAATGTAATCCAAATCACTACATGGTGCATCAATCAACTTAGCAAAACTAGGAGATGAAAATGAATGTGTGGATCCAGGGTCAAATAAAATCTAGGCTTCTACCCCCACAAACAAGAAGTTTACCTTCTACCACGTCTCCTGCAGCTTCAGTATCTGCACGGCTGAGATAATGTAAACGTCCATGCATCTGTAGTCTATTTGGTACTTGGCTCTGCCTTCCTTGGCCATGCCTATTCTGTTGTGGAGGACGAGCATTCTGATTCTGTGCCAGTGGCCTAGCCTACTGCTGTTGCTGAGGTGGTCTAATCTGATTCTGAACTGGTGCTTGATTCTGAGGAGCTACTTGTCTTTACTGCTGGTTTCTGTTCCCTTGATTCTGAAGTAGTGGGCAATCCTTGATTGCATGGTTCATAGCCCCACACTTGAAACAGGCACCCATGGCCTTACGACATTTATGTGTTTCATGATTCTTGCCACAATGTCCACACCCTTGTCTCACTCGACCTTGTTCTTGCCTTGGCTTCTTGCTCTGTTGTTGCCTCTGATTCTGCTGCTGATAGTGTTGTTTCCTGTCCTGAACAATCATGTTGTTAATATCTTCAAATGTGTAAGCCCGCTTGACTGCCTCATCATATGTAGCTGGAGGTACTACTCCTATGACATCTCTCATGATGATCGGGTTCAACCCTTCCAAAAACTTCGTTATCTTTTTCATTTCAGTGTCAATCAACTCGGTAGCATATCTAGCCAATCTTTCAAACTTGGTGACATAATCTAGCACCGTCATGCTGCCTTGTTTGAGCTGCCGAAACTCAATAGCTTTCTGCCTCTTGACATGAGAGGGAATGTATTTATCTTGAAACTGTGTCTTGAATGCTGCCCAAGCCTCTTCGTCAACCATCACTGCATAAGGATCCTTGACTGTTTGCCACCACCTATCTGCAAGCCCATAGAATAATGAAGCTGTGAGATTAACCTTCTGTATTCCCGTGCACATGAAGACATCGAAGATCTTCTCGGTATTGACTAGCCAGTCATCTGCCACTAACATGTCCTCATTGCCCGAAAATTCCTTCGGTGCTCTCTTCCTAAATTTCTCAAATAGTTCATTAGGGTCAGGATCCCTATTTTGAATAACAATCTGCGGACCCACGGGTGGTGCTACATTCCTGTTCTGGAGTACTTCCAAGAGTTGCCTCTGAACTTGTGCCATTTCATCATCCTTCTTTGCTAGCTGTTCTTGAAATCTGGCTTGGTTTTCATTAGATTGCCTTTGTTGCGCTATCATTGCTTGCATAAGTTCCTGAAACTGTGTGGCTGTCGATGTCTCAGATGCATCTGACTCATTCTGATTACTGCCTGAAGCATGATGATTTGGAGCTTTTCTTGGAGGCATAGTGCTGTAAAACAAAGAGTTAGAACACAATAATCATGGTATAAGGGTTTTTAAGGTCCTATACCAACGAATCTATCGAACTCACGAATCCTCGCCACGTTCCTAAGACCTTTCTAGTTCCTTTTAAGTGCCTGAAACATGTCCGGCTCTGATACCAGTCTTGTCGCGACCCCGGAACGGATCCCCGGGCCCGCGATGTTAATATTTGCATTACTCTGTTTATTAGAGATGTACTTTCCCACAGGTTCCCGCGGTGAGGATTCCCAAAGACACGCGGAATTTGACTCACATGATCAAGTATGCGGAAGCGTGTAGTAAAACACAACAAGATGAGCACCAATAAAATATTTAAGTGCCATGACATATAGTAACAAGAAATAGTATCAAAGAAAGAGCTAACGTGGCATTCCCAACTTAGTTCAAGTTATAAGACTAACACGAAAGTGAGTTAATTTTTTGTTACAACCCATAAGAGGCCAACAGAGGCCAATACACTTCTAAAAAATAACAAAAGAAACCCCATGACAAAAAGGTGACGAGACTCAAGAAACCCGCCCAACGTCTAAATGACATCGTCGGGCTGCCACTCTCTCACAGGAGTTGGCTCACAAGCCTCCTCCTGACGCTCCTCCTCAAGGGTAACGTCTCCTGCACCTAGGCACCGACAAACAAGGGTCAAACACAACGGTTTGGCAGGTAATCAATTTAGGTGCAAGCATGAACCAATAACGTTTAAGAAACATATAAGAAATTCCTTGATTTGAAATACTATAATGACTGAGATACATTTGCAGAAATATTTAACTGAGTTAAGATACTAAAACAAACTAGCATGAGTACATAATATATCATGAATAGTCATCATCCACAAAGAGCCCATCCTTTCTCTATCATTTATATAATGAAAAGAGCAAGCACGCACGACAAGCACGTATACATAATATAAGCACGACACGATTTCCCACAAAGACGGGAATTCCGGCCGCTGAACCGGACACGCACGATGTGTAATAAATACACGACTAGTTTGCAGACAGTCCACATGTTTAAGGGCCCCCAGACAGTGGATCAAACTGAAAGGGCAGTCCAAGCTCAGTGGTGTTTACTTAATTCATGAATGCACAAAACAGCAAAACACTATCAAAACTTGTCGAGATAAAAAGGGGGAAGTCACTTATCAAAACACGAAGAGCACGACAAACAAAAAGGCATAATGAATATGCATAACACGCTTAGGAAGTGATCCCCTTTTTCTTGAAACAAAACTTCAAAACAATCTTATACTTGAAATCCAAAACTAGTACACGAGGGTACTTATCGTACCAAAACGGAATTCAAACACGAAATCTGACAAGCATGTGTTAAGGCTGCTAATTGACCTTTCTGTAATTGGGACCCCACAGGTCAGAATATACAAGAATTGGTGTCCCCGAAGTTAGGTTGCATTTCAAAGTTCCATTTACACAATGTCAAGTCAAAACCCTTAACATAGTCTAGTTTTTCAACCTTCGAGAAAATACAGAAAAAGAAATAATTCTTCTCCTGAATCTGGCAGGTTCGCTCGAGCGAACTTTATAAGGTGATGACACTTCGCTCGAGCGAGACAGTTCGTTCGAGCGGATAATAAGTGCGCTCGAACGGACAGCTCTCTATCTTGCTCCAGATTATACAGAGGGCAGTTCGCTCGAGCGGATCATAGGGTCGCTCGAGCGGACAGCTCTCTGTTTGCGCTCGGACCAAACAGAGGCTTGGTCGCTCTAGCGGACCCAAGGGTCGCTCGAGCGGACCAGCTTCTGCCTGAGTTCGCAGAGTGCAGAAACTGCCTTTCTCTTGCACATCTTCCACTACATTTTTCTCCTCCTTCTCATCCATCAATCACATACAATCCCTTGAGCCTTCATGCTCACCAAGGGTTCATTTATCACCATTTCACACATCCAAATCCAATAAAACATAAGCATGAATCTTGTAAACAAATTTAATGCACAATTCTTAAAAACACCATGGAATCAAACTACACATGCACATTGAACCTATAAAGATTACTTGCCTTGCCCAATGCTAACAATCCTTCTCATGCACTTCACTCAAGCTATTCCAATGCTACAAGGAAACCCAAGAAAACCACACAAACTCACTCAAAATGGAAACAAAGAACCCATTTTAACAAAAAGGGTTTTCCAAATGAAAAACAAGATCTTAAGGAACCAAAATAATTCTATGAAAAATATGGGTTGAAGCTCTTACCTAGAAATGGTCAAACAAGAGAAAGAGAAGAAAAGGGAGCTTTTGCCCAACTTGGAAACTCAAGAAACTTGCATCAATGGAGATCTTAGGATGAGAGGAAGAAGATGGTAGCCTTGGAATCTTCTTTGGAGTCTTCTAGCTAGATCATGCAAGGAGAGGAAGATGGAAGGAAAAAAGAGGGATTTCAGCCCTAGGTCAAGAAATTGCAGAGATTTGGTAAAGTGAATGAAAGAGAGGGAGATGGGGCTTAAGTGATGCTAATGGGCCCCAATTAGCTTGAACTTTGAAATGACGAAAACATGATCTTGAGGGCCTCAAATGACTTCGACGAAGAAGGATAAAACGATCCTAAAAAAATCTAGTTTTCAAAAATTATATTTTTGACATAGTTTTGAGATCTCAAAAATTGTGTCCAGATTTGTGCATAAAAGACAATTTTACCCCCATTGGGCCAAAACATGGGTTTTTGGGCTTCAAACGTGAATGTGCTTAAGACGAAAGTTGTGACACATAGAAAAATCATTCAATTGAAATCAAAATCACAACCACACGGAGACCGATACGATCCTCCCAAGCTTACACGTGCACTCAGGCCTTCCTGAGTGTGTCTGACTAATACTAAACGTTCTCAAAATTCCCAAAGCTATGACCAAGACTAAAACTAATTACTTCTAACCCAACAACAACTAATCCCACTTAGGACTAAACACGTACTAATCACACACTAATCGAGTTGGTCTGGGTCGGGGTCTAACAACCCGGATTGCACATGAGATGTGAGGTCATTGTGTCCCAGTTAGAGCCAGCTTTCTATGGAATCCCTAGTGGTCCCCACGCTAGCTCAGGATATTAGAAAGATACTAATCATACTTGAACTCTAAAAGGAAGGAATTAAAAAGTTACTATTTCTATTTGAATTGACTTCTAATAGTAGTAATAGTAAGTTACTAATTGTTGTGGAAGTGAGACTTCTATAATAATTAGAAAGGAGAAAGTTGAAAGTTCTGGGATCCGAACCCTAGAGGGGGGGTGAATAGGGTGGGCTTCAAATTAGTGACCAATTATGACCAATTTTAACTTCTTTAAAATAAACTAGTCACAAGTGGTGATTACGTAAATAAATGCGGAAGCTTACAAAAACAATCACCACAAAGCATGCACCATCACACAAGGATTATAGTGGTTTGGCCTCAATGCCTACATCCACTACCGGCTTGTGATCCAACACCCCACCGGATTTCCACTATTTATGCTTTTCAATAGGCTAAGTGTTGACACCAAAAATGTCACTTTGCCTCTTCACACCAAAAGCTACATGGAGCCACATCCTACCAAAAATAGGCAGGCGCCACTTCAAGCATCAGATCTTGTCAGAATCAAACAAAAACTGTAAGGTCATTCAAAACAACCAAAAGAGAGGTACACATGAAGTTTCAGGCCATTCCGACATTATTTGGCCTAACTTCACTTCTCCAACAACTAAGCAGCAGCTCCCGGCGGCGGACCACCCCGGGACCATGGCACCTAATTCGGAGCTTGCGGATCATCTCAAAATGACTCCAATAGGCCCCTCGTCGAATTTCAGGTCAATCGGACATCGTTTGACCAGAAGTCAAAGCTCGGCATCTCTCTCGCAGGAGAAACAAAGGCAAGCGTTTGCATGACTCCAAACGGCTTCAAAACTCAAACGAAAGCCTATGGTTGGTCTTAACTACTGATGAGGGAGTCACACGTCGAATTTTAGGTCAATCGGACATCGTTTGACCGAAAGTCAAAGTTCGGCATTTCCCTCGCGGTGACATCAAAGGCAAGCGTTTGCATGACCCCAAATGGCTTCAAAACTCAAACGAAAGCCTATGGTTGGTCTTAACTACTGATGAAGGAGTCACACGTCGAATTTCAGGTCAATCGGACATCGTTTGACCGAAAGTCAAAGTTCGGCATTTCCCTCGCAGTGAAATCAAAGGCAAGCATTTGCATGACCCCAAACGGCTTCAAAACTCAAAAGAAAGCCCATGGTTGGTCTTATTTAATGCTCAAGAAGCTTCACCTCAGATTTCAGGTCATTCCGACATCGTTTGACCCTGTTTCAGCTTCTGGCGGAAAATCAGCAGTTCTGCGCTCGGCTTTTCCCGGAAAATCGGAAACTTTGCAAACCAATTTGCAAGGATTCTCATCATGTTTTTCAGAGGGAAATCAAGCCAAAAATGTGGAGAAATGTCATAGAAAACAAACAAAAAAAATGGAAGCGAAAAACGGCCAGAAATGGGCCCCGGGAAGCAATTTTCCCCCCAGGGTCGCAGAGCCCCGCGACCCTGGGCCAGGCCTGCGACCCTGGGGCCGGCGACCCTGGGAGGTCCGGGGCGCCGATTTCGCCCCGGGACCCCCCGTTTCGTCCGTTTTCGCGAGACGAGTTGTTCTGTCCCTGTGATTTTTCCAGATTCAGACTTTTGAGGCTCCAAATTCGCCGATATTCCCCAAGATCACAGGAATCCTTCCAAGAACTTCAAAAACTTCGTTGATCGCTAGCTGAACAACCAAAAAGTGCACTTTCTGCCCGCCCGATCGCGAAATCGACTGGACAGATGCTGCCGGCCCGCTGGTATCAACCAATGTCTGAAACTACATGATCATCTGATGTTGATTTACATAAGGATCCATCGATGATCATCGCAAAGGGAATTCCAAGAGACGCAACATGGCCCGCGACTCTTCAGCTACCAAGGTGGCCACTTAGTGCAATCAATTGGCCCGTTTATGGCAAGTTAATGCGGTCATTAACCCATTATCTTGAACGGCCCAATCAGAAGCCTCCGTTCAGGAGTTACAAGTCCAAGCAATCATGGCATTCAAGCCATGAAACTCCTAACATAATGGAGATTAAAGGCGATTAAATGCCTATGACTCTCCTCCGGCCAATGAAATCCAAGGGTCAGGAGTTACAAAACAAAAAGCAATTAAACTTGTAACTCCTCCCTTAATGAGCTTTATTACCATAAAGGCTCATAAATCACTCCTAAAGGCTACCAAAAGGCCTATAAATAGGAGTCCTCTCCAAGCATTCCAGAGGGGGACACACACAGAAGGATCCGGAAAAATCGCCAGAAAATCATTCAAAAATCCTTGGAGAAATCTCTACAACCCTGCTCCTTCAAGAAAACTCTGCTGCAACAAGTTCAACAAGGTGATTGAAGCCCCTTGGGGGGCCACCCCCCCAAAGACCACCTCTCCTTCTATCCAACATGGCTAGATGCGGCTTTTCAGCCCGTCTACTCAGTTTTTTACCGGATATAGGACCTTATCTTGGTCCTTATCCTCTAAAAATCTGAGGTTGGAGCCAAGCCAAGAATTCAAGCACTATGTTCTCATCTGAAGGACGATGGCGGAGCCCATACATGACTCGCGACCATCGATCTGAACGAGCCCTCCCACAATCGCATGAGAAGTTAGATTCCTTTTTCTTACTTTTCTGTTGTAAATTGTATTTTTTCTAAAGAGACAAAAAAAATCACATCTCTTGTCTTTCATTATTGATAAGATTTGTAAATCGCCTTTCATGGCAAAATCGCCTCCAACGGCACCAAACCGCCTTCTACGGCACAAAAACGCCTTTCACGGCATTCAAACAAAACTGTCTCTTTTATTAAAATATGTATGCAATGGAAAACTAGAAAAAAGTTTCATTTCCCTTTTTACTTGTGAAGGTGAATCTCCGGATCACCATTTCTAAATTCCAAGTATTAAAGAGAAATTGGCATACCCGTACAAAAAAAAACTGATGCCCGCTTTTCCTTTTTCCCTCCACCATACCCCGTCAGCCCCGGGGCGGAGGCAGCTTTGGAAAAAGACAAAAGCCGGGACCATCAAGCTGGCACAACCGGTGGGACTCGTTCATTTGATGAACATGTGCTTAGATTCCTTTTGGCTCCTTTTTAGTTGGTGGCCTATGTTGGATCTTGCATCTAAAAAAAAAAAACATGAGATGGGATTCTTGGAAATTTCTTCTTTTGAGTTTATTTCCAGTCTTTCTTGTTTCTAAAAAAAAAAATTCTCAAAAAAATCAAAAACAAAATCTGATTTACAAAAAATTTTCAGATTTTCCTCTTTTGGGTTTAAGTTGAGATACTTTGGTTTCTTCCTTTTCGGACTTCGGGATCGCAGAAATGTTGAACCCATTTTCGGAATGGAACACCATTCGCTCTCTTCTATGAATCCATAAAAAAAAATCAAAAACAAAATCTGATTTAAAAAAAAAATTTCAGATTTTTCTCTTTTGGGTTTAAGTTGAGAAATTTTGGTTTTTTCCTTTTCGGACTTCGGGATCGCAGAAATGTTGAACCCATTTTCGGAATGGAACACCATTCGCTCTCTTCTATGAATCCATAAAAAAAAATCAAAAACAAAATCTGATTTAAAAAAAAAATTCAGATTTTTCTCTTTTGGGTTTAAGTTGAGAAACTTTGGTTTTTTCCTTTTCGGACTTCGGGATCGCAGAAATGTTGAACCCATTTTCGGAATGGAACACCATTCGCTCTCTTCTATGAATCCATAAAAAAAAATCAAAAACAAAATCTGATTAAAATTTTTTTTTTCAGATTTTCCTCTTTTGGGTTTAAGTTGAGAAACTTTGGTTTCTTCCTTTTCGGACTTCGGGATCGCAGAAATGTTGAACCCATTTTCGGAATGGAACACCATTCGCTCTCTTCTATGAATCCATAAAAAAAAAATCTTTCAAAAAAAAAAAAGCCACTAAGGTTGCACCAATTGCGTTCTTTGACCAAAGTGGATCTAAGAAAAGCCTTGTCCAGAGTGTGGAGACAGCTAGACTGTTCTAGGCAAGGGTCCTCCAAACGGGTTCATTAAGTAATCCTACCCTTACCTGGGGGCTGATCTATCAACTGAGGTTTCATAAGATCGAATTGGAGATCTATGTGAACTCTTAAAAAAAAAAAAAAAAAAATCTTCAAAAAAAAAAAGAAAAAAAAACTTCTGTCATTTTTGGATTCATATTTGAGAAATCCTGGTTCCTTCCTTTTCGGACTTCGAGATCGCAGAAATGTTGAACTCATTTTCGGATTGGAATACCATTTGCTCTCTTCTATAAAGTCCAATCTTGACACTTTCAAAAAAAAAAAACTTCCGTCACTTTTGGATTCATATTTGAGAAATCCTGGTTCCTTCCTTTTCGGACTTTCGAGCTCGCAGAAATGTTGAGCTCATTTTCGGATTGGAATACCATTTGCTCTCTCCTATGAATCCAATCTTGACCTTTCAAAAATCCCATCTCGTGTCCTTTCCAAGGATGCGATTTGCAACATTTGTGCCTAGCAGTGCTAGTACGCCCTTTCGGGTCTACTGTATTCGCAACCGACACATTTGTATCTCAACCTTATATCTTTTTACCTTGAGTGAGCTTTGCTTCTCGGTAATTTGAATTAAGGTTCACAATTGCTTCTAGCAGTCACTGGGACGCTCATTCTAAGCTGACCCTACCTGCGTTCAGAACAATTGTGCCCTCTATGGCTTTTCTGCCTTCCTCATATTGCTTGGGCTGGGCCATGTCCCCTCGGGCGACTTGAAAAGGCGAAACCATAGTATTTTCCATTTATGATCACCATATTCTTGTGATTACTAATGGATATGGTCTTGTTTCAGAAGTTTTCCAAAAAAACTAACAATGGCAGCTTCATTAACCATCACCTTTGATGAGAACAAGTACCAGCTCATGCTCCAAGACAAACAAACCAAGCGCACTTACAAGCGCCCTGCCAGCTGCCGAAGCGTCATTTCCCTCGGCAACTCAGAAGACACCGGGTCAAACTCTACTCTCCGGACCATTGTCTTCGGGTCATTGGGACCATTCCCACTACCCGCAGAAGAAACCGCACCTGCCAAGAAGCAGAGAACCGCCCCTCAACGTATCACTACAATGATACCAAGGGCGATCTTCAAGAAACCCGAGGCCCGTAGTTCTCCTACAAAGCCTCAACCAGCAAGAAACCAGGTCTGCTCAAAGACTTGGTCTCCAAGGCCTTCACCCAAACAGCGAAGGTCACAAACATCAGCAAAGCCAGCATACCTGGCCCCTCTCAAGGAGAACCGGTTCTACCCTCTTGCTTACATGAAAGAGGAGAAGCCTACCCTCCGCCAAACAAAACCAACTCAGCACGAGCCGGCTTGCTCATACAAGCCCAAAATCAAATCGTGCATCGTAAGGCCTCCGCAAGAACCTGTCAAGGCCTTCACACCTGCGAGTCGACCCTTCCTCTCAACGGGAGCCGAACTCGCAAAATTCAAAGCTTCGTTGCGACAGGCAAAGGACCGCGTCCAGATCCTGTCCCTGCCCGTCTTCAAAGAAGACAAGCTTGGCTGCTGCGCACCAGGGACTACTTCCTTCATTGCTAGGGCACAGCCAGAGCTAACCAAAGCTCAAATCGCTCGTCGTATGCGTCGCCGAACGGCATATCGACAAAAGAGACTAGAAAAGCAAAGAACCCAGGATTATGCACTTCAAGTCTCCCAAAAATGGGTCGAAAAAGAAAGACCCGACCAACTTGTTGCTGTTCATATGGTTGGAAAAACCAGAAAACGCCAGAAGTCAGCAACTAAAATCCATGTCAGACGACCGGTGACTCGCAGCGTCTCCCGGACACGAAGACATAAAGAAAACTCTCCCGGTTCTTCAAGCCAAGGACATCGGAGTGACCACTCTTCGAGCTCTTCATCTAAAAGAATGAGCTCCAGCTCAGTCACCAAGACTGTATCCTCTTTCGACTCTCGAAGAATGAACGTCTTGGTCACAAATACTGAACAACCTCCGCCGCATGATGACGTAACCGCACGCATCCAGCAGCTGGAGCAAGGGCAGCAGAGGATAGAGACTCTAATAGAGAACCTAATTCTCAATCTTCAGCGTCCACAAAATAATGAAGCTCCTCCGAGCCATCAAGGCGACGAGGAAAATGCGGAAAACAGTGAATCACGCGCCCTTACCAAGAAGGACGTTGACGATATCCTCGCCAAAGCAAAAGAAGAGGATACACTAAAAGAGCATGGGATCAAGCCACCATATCCCTTGTGGATGGACTCGGTCCCGTTCCCTACAAAATTCAAGCAACCTACTCTCCAAACATATACGGGGAAGGGTTCGGCCAGACAGCACGTCATCCATTTCAAGATCCTGACGGGAGCTATTGCAGATCAAGATGCCCTCAAAATCCGCCTCTTTGCAAGTACCCTAAAAGGTACGGCCTTTGATTGGTACTCCACTCTGCCGGAGGACTCCATTCAAAATTGGGCCATGATGGAGACACGCTTCCTAACCCACTTCAAAGGTGATGATCATCCTGTTACTATGGCTCAGCTCTGCAGCCTAAAACAGGGAGAGAATGAGTCAACATATGACTTCATTCACAAGTGGAAGGCAATGGCATACAAATGCTCCGATGTACTGCCATAAGCATCACTGGTCGACATCTGCCGAAACAACATGAGAGCAAGAATCCTCTCCATGATCATCGGCAACAAATCAAAGAACCTGGGAGAACTCCTGGAAGCATCTATGGAAGCTGAAACGGTGAACAAAAACCTCAACAGTCAGAAATTATTAAAGAAAGAGCCGACTACCATTGCAACCTCAAAACCAAAGAAAAAGGAGGTTCTCAATGTGCAAACCAAGTCAGCTCCTCAGCAGCCAAAGAAAGATGAAAACAAAGCTACAGGTAAAAAGCCTGAACTCTCTGATGCCTTCAGAGAACGGGTAGAAAAGAAATACCCGTTTGATGAAGATGTTGAAGAAATCTTTGGGGCACTCCTAGCAAACGGCAAACTTACATTGCCTGACCCCAAAAGACCAGGAGATGTTGGCAAAACCAACGATCCTCGGTACTGCCCATACCATCAGATGGTCTCGCATCCTCTCAATCAATGTTTTGTTGTGAGAGAGAAGATAAATGAGATGTGGAAAAACGGAGTCATTACCTTCGACAAGAACTATGGGTCTGCCTCCGTCAACATGGTGTCGTGTGGACAAAAACAAAAATCACCAAAAGAGAAGATCACTACTTCCTTCAAGGTGATAAAGATGACCCAAACGTCCCAAGAGTTGGTTCCATATCCAACATCAGACGGACAGCCCATATGGGTACACCCCGATCTCCTAGAAGATGAAAATTGGGAGGTCGTCAAAACAAAGCCAACCGCTCAACAGCGAAGGCAAGCCAGGAGACAACTCCGCAAGCTCAAACAGCAGGAGAAAGCTCCGAAAAAGCAAGAAGTCGCTGAAAAGGCAGAAACCTCCTCTACCGCTTCACTGGGGGCAACAGAAGAGTCCTCTCCTAAGGCTTCAAAGGCGGCAAGAAAATTCACTCTTGGTGATTTCATGCCACCACATCTCAAAGATGAAACTACGCAGGGGGCATCATACTCTTGCAACTCAGTGGTCGGATTCTCCATGGATGGATATGAGTCCAGTGACACCGCCAGTGACATCGATGAGTGGGAAGAATCCCTCGAAACAGGAGAATATCTCTCCGACGAGGAATGGATCCCTGAATCTCATCTTATGCCAGTAATCTGGTATAACCCATTACAGCCGCAAGGATCCTGGTCTGATGATGAAGAAGACCAAGAGGCTGTCCAAGAAAATACTCCAGTAGAACCCAACCATGTTGAACCACAAGGAGCAGACGAAGAAGAAGATTTGGCTCCCGTGCCTGATCTCGATGAATACGCAAGGATCTTGCAGCACCTTGCTATAGAGCAAGAACAAGGTCGCATCAATCAGCTTCGTCACAACCCAGCACCGGAAGTTCCTGAAAATATACAGGAATCTCCTCCGGTAACCCCGGAAAACGAAGAAAGCTGTTGGATCGACGATCCTCTTACATCTGAGGACGAATCTGATTCCCAACAGTTCATCTTGGAGGCATCTTCCGTCAAAGTTACTTGCAATGCAATAACTCAGGATGATAATTCCTCACCTTCTCAGGCTTCGTCTCCTGGAACAGTGACATCGGAACTCAAACCTCTTCCGACCGATCACCTTGAAGAAATTCCAGCCGGTGAAATCTTCTTCAGAGAAAATCCGGTCAATTGGTCCCAAATGCCCGATCTCATCGGTGATGTCTGGACCAACAAAATATTCGATAAAGAAGGAAAGTTGCTGGATGCTGTTCAGGACTTGCTCCCGGAAAATGCTCCATGCAACACAATTACTGAAGATGGTAATGCTGACACAGAGACATCTTCAGCAAATGAGAAGGAACAACCCCTCGATCTCGAGGGTGATCTTCTAAACAAAGACCCTTCTCCAGAAGCTCTTGAAGTTGGTAGAGGTACCCGTTCTGGCCGGGATTACCACAAAAACTACAACCAACCTTCTGCTTCTTATGTAAATCCTTCCGGAAAACAAGCTGTAAACACCCCTAGTGGCAAGAATAATGAAAATGCAGGCCCCAAGGAGACTTTCAAGTACGACTTGATTCAGCACTTCAAACACATACCTGCACGTCTGCACATCCTAGACTTATTACGAATGTCACCACAGACTCATGATAGTCTCATTTCAGAACTACAAATGCTGGATGCGGATGTCGACAAACATGCCCCACAAGTCCTACAAATTGAAATGGACTATAGGGTCGAAAAATCAAAAACTCCCTCAAAAGGAGAAAAGAAGAAAACTGAGGGATCCTGCATCGAATGCCTCTCGGTTCAAAAAGCAGCAAGTGCAACCATCGCCTTCACCAAGGAAGACCTCCTGCTAGGCGAGACAAAGCACAACCGACCCCTGTACTTCACCGGGTACATCAAAGAGGTGCCAGTACGCAAAATCCAGATCGATCCAGGTTCTGCACTCAACCTCATCTCCACTTCGGCACTCGAAGAACTGGGCATTCCGCCTAGCAAGCTGAGCCACACGTCTGTGTCCATCTTTGGATATGATGGCAGCGCTCAAAGGCCGATCGGCAAAATCAGGTTCAAGTTGCAAATCGGTGATCTTATCTCCGAGGTCACTGTCTATGCGATAAAGACCCCTTCATGCTACAGCATCCTTCTCGAACGTCCCTGGATACACGAGAATGGTGTTGTCCCTTCGACTTTACATCAGTGCATCAAGTTCGTTGGCAATGACGGCTTGATACATCGAGTGTTTGCAGACAAAAAGCCCTTCAAAGGCAAAGAAGTCTATTTCGCAGATGCTCAGATGTACAAAGATGAAAAAGAAGAAAGGGAGGAAGAAACAGCATCCTTTGCCGAAAATCTCCAGAAAAACAAAGGCAAGGCTCCTCAGCAATCACCGGAAGAAAATAAACCCTCTATCAAAACCGAAGAGAATAATCAATCTCCCTTCATGGTCTCCCTCAAGTCTTCAAAGCCTCTGGTGATCACCACCAAAGCAAAGAAGACAAAACAGAGGGCTGGGGGCAAGTTTGCTGTCTCCTTCGTGTCTATCTTGCAAGACACGGATTCGGACTCAGAGCCAGAAGACGATACTTCGTCAAGCCAAGCTGATGATCAACAAGTTCAGCCCGCTCTCACTCCGATGGAGACAACCGTTGACATAGAAGATCCAGCATCTGCTTCCTTCGTTGTTCCAGCAACATCAGCAGAAGAAAAGCCAATCTTCTTCCATAAATCAGAAGTTTCTTCATCAAATTCTTCGCTTGAACCTTTCCAAAATGAAGGTATGCCTCAACTATCCCTGTATAGTCCAATGGCGCAAGCTATCATGAAGAAAATGGGCTACGATGCTCAGAACACAATCGGTTTAGGAGATGGTCGTGGTATTATCACGCCATTGGAACCAACCCTGACCAAAAGTCAACTGGAAGGTTGGAAACCCCACCGCCACATAGAAAAGTCTTCACATGGGCTGGGGTATGATCCTGACGCTCCCTTGAGACAGTTGACACAAAGGCTGCAAAGTCATCTTGCCGACCAAGCCTCAACATCTCATATTAATGAAGACATCGATCTCCCTGGATATCTCTTTGAAGAGTTGGTCGTCAAGGATCCAGGAAGTTCATCCAATTGGTACGATTCCTCTGATGATGAAGAGGAATTGTCCGATGATACAGACACACGGTTCTCTGACCCAGAAGAACCACTGTCTCCAAAGGAAGTGTCCTACTTCGACCTAGTTTCAACAGGTGATTGGGACCATCTCATAGCAAATCTTGAGAAAAGTACCAATCAAGAAGACCCATGGACAAAAGCAGAGCCGTGGTCTGTAGATACCTTTGGAGCTCCAGAAGGCTTTGTTGGGTTGGAAGCCTCCGAAAATATTGTGAAGGAACCACCTTCAAATCTTCCAACAGAAGATTTTGTTCAAAAGATAGACTTGGGAAAACCTGATAACCCACGTCCTGTATTCATAAGCAAGAATATAAAGGACGATGAGTTACCCGAGTATATCGCGTTTCTTCATGAGTTCGTTGATTGTTTTGCATGGTCTTACGCTGAGATGCCTGGCTTAGACCCCAAAATAGCAGTCCATAAACTCAATCTTCAAAAAGATATCAAGCCTGTCAAACAAGGCCAAAGAAGGTTCCGTCCTGACGTGATGGACAAAATTGAACAAGAAGTTCAAAAACTCAAAAGCGTTGGCTTCATCCGTGAGGAACAGCATCCTGAATGGTTGGCCAACATCGTCCCCTTGACAAAGAAAAATGGGCAAATCAGGGTCTGCATTGATTACAGAGACCTGAACAATGCATGCCCAAAAGATGAATTCCCGCTCCCTATACCGGAGGTGATGATCGACAATACCTGTGGGTTCGAGCGAATGACATTCATGGATGGCTTCTCTGGCTACAATCAGATAAAGATGCATCCTGAAGATGGAAAACACACAGCATTTCGGACCCCGTTTGGCGTGTATTGCTACACTGTCATGCCATTCGGTCTGAAGAATGCCGGCGCTACATATCAGAGGGTTATGATGAAGATATTCCAAGATATGCAGCACAAGACGGTCGAATGTTATGTCGATGATCTCGCCGTCAAAAGCAAAAGAAAAGAAGAACATCTCAAAGATCTTCGAGAAGTCTTCCTCCGACTTCGCAAACACAAACTGCGAATGAATCCCCTCAAATGCTTCTTCGGTGTTTCATCGGGTAAGTTTCTCGGATTCATAGTACGGAAAGCTGGCATAGAGCTTGACCCCACCAAAGTCAAGGCTATCCTAGAAATGCCATCTCCAAGAACCCTAAGACAATTAAAAGGGCTCCAAGGAAGATTGGCATACATTCGGCGGTTCATCTCCAACCTATCAGGAAAGTGCCGTCCATTCTCTCGGTTAATGAAGAAAGGTGTCGATTTTGTCTGGGATGCTGAATGTGAAGCCGCGTTCCAGGACATCAAGTCATACCTGACAAAACCTCCAGTGTTGGCTGCCCCCACAACTGGAAAACCATTCCTCTTGTACACAAGAGCCCTTGACTGTTCTTTAGGCGCTCTACTCGCACAAAAGAATGACCAGGGAAAAGAAGCTGCTCTATATTACCTTAGCCGCATGTTGGTAGGTGCAGAGCATCGCTACTCTCCAGTCGAAAAAGAATGCTTGGCAGTGATGTTCGCCGTACAAAAACTGCGTCACTATCTGCTATCCAACACAGTGTACCTGATTTCGAGGATCAACCTCCTAAAGGTCCTTGTCACAAAAGCAGGTTCTCTCAATGCCCGACTGGCAAAATGGTCCATCCTCCTGTCACAATTTGACATTAGGTATGTACCACAAAAAGCAATCAAAGGCCAAGCTCTAGCAGACTTCCTCGCGGAGCATCCATTGCCTAAAGATTCTCCACTCAGGGATGACCTCCCAGATGAATCGGTCTACAGTGTGGAGACTTCCTTATCAAACGCTTCCTGGCACATGTACTTCGATGGCGCAACCAGGACAAATGAAAAGGGAAATCAAATATCGGGAATTGGCATTCTCTTTGTTAGTCCCGACAAATACATGATTCCACACGCATTCTCGCTACTGGAACCATGTTCAAACAATGCAGCTGAGTACCAAGCCCTGATCATAGGATTGGAACTCGCCCTTGAATCCGGCATCACTACGCTGGAAGCTTTTGGAGACTCTCAACTGATCGTCAACCAGATAAATCAGAAATTTGAAGTCAGGAAGCCCGATCTGTTGCCTTACTACAACAAAGCACAATCGCTTCGACAAAAGTTCGACATCTGTCATATCACCCACATCCTCAGAGGTGGAAACATTCGTGCAGATGCCCTGGCTGGACTTGCTGCGTCTATGGCAATCCAAGAAGGGGAAAACATGCAAATTACAGTGTGTCAAAAAAGGATTCTCCCTCCTCTCAACACACATCAAGCAGTTGCTGAATGCCACCAAGTGGTTGGAAGTCGGATCTCCGTCCTTAAACCTCTGATCGGCGACTGGAGGGATCCGTTCATTGATTACATAATGTTCGGAATCCTACCTGAAGACCCAAAAGAACGGGTAAGCATCCAAAGACGAGCCCCAAACTTTCATTTGGATATTCCTTCAAAAATGCTGTATAGAAAATCCTACAATGGAGTACTTCTACGCTGCTTGTCACAACAAGAGGCTGAGGGAACACTCAAAGAAGTACATGCTGGTCTTTGTGGAGCCCATCAGGCTGGGCCTAAGCTCTACGATCAGATAAAAAGGTTAGGTTATTATTGGCCTACCATGGTGGCTGATGCAATGCAATTTGCTAAGCGCTGCCAACAATGCCAAGTTCATGGAGATTATGTCCACATGCCTCCGGAATGGCTACATCCTACAGCAATCTCATGGCCTTTTGAAGCCTGGGGTATGGACATCATAGGTCCTATCTCCCCTCCATCGAGCAAAGGTCATCGCTTCATCTTCGCCGCTACGGATTATTTCTCCAAGTGGTCAGAAGCATTCGCGCTTAGTGAAATGAAGACGTCATCAGTCCTTCACTTCTTGCGCACCAACATCATTTGTCGCTTCGGCATACCTAAAAGATTCGTCCATGATAACGGACCACAGTTCCGCGATCACCGATTCTACAGGTTCTGCGACAAATACAAAATCCAAAGTTGTCCTTCAACTCCGTACAATCCGGCAGCGAATGGACTAGCAGAGGCCTTCAACAAGACGCTCTGCAAAATCCTCAAGAAAATGGTCTCTAGTCACAAAAGAGAATGGGGCGACAAACTGCCTGAAGCTTTGTGGGCCTATCGAACCACCGTTCGAGGACCAACCCATAGCACACCATTCTCCTTGGTCTATGGATGCGAAGCTGTTGTCCCTTTGGAGGTTCAAATTCCTTCCTTAAGGGTATCTCTACAAAATGACATAACGCAAGAAAGCAATGTCAAATTGAGACTCCAAGAGCTGGATAACCTCGATGAGAGACGGCTCGAAGCTCTACAAAGCATTGAACTCTACCAAGCACGCATGGCAGGATCTTTTGACAAGAAGGTCAGGCAACGCGCCTACAAAAAGGGAGACTTGGTTCTTACAGTAAAAAGACCAGTGGTTTTTGCCAACAAATCCAAAGGCAAATTTGAACCGAAATGGGAGGGACCTTTCGTCATCGACAAAGTCTTCTCCAACGGCGCATACGCTCTTCTAAACATGGAGGGTGACAGATGTATGCTGCCCATCAATGGGAAGTTCTTGAAGGCTTCTTCCATCGGGTCAGAGCGACGCCTGCACGGCCAAAGCCTATTCCTAGGTATCTGCTCGTCAAACCCACTCCTTTTGGAATTTTCATCCTCTTGTTGAAATTTCTAAAAAAAAAAAACCCCTCAAAACAATGTTTCTTTCATCGTTTCATTGTTCAAAAAAAAAAAGCAAATCCAAAAATCCAAGTTTAGGAGCTTCTTCCCAAACTTGACCAAAATTTTCGATCCTTGAAACCAAAATTCATGGTTTGAAACAAAATCAGGACCTAGGGATTTCAGCCCTAGTCCACCTCGACTTTTACCACCAAAATGGTTTTGAGTCAAAATTTACGACCCTCGTGTCTTTAAACAAAAAAATGGTTTTTCAAAAACCGCAAGGAAGCGACGTTCAGTCGATACTTGCAAAACCCAAAACCGGAAGGATGCGAACCCCATTCGATACTTCCAAAACCCCAAAATTTCAAAAATCGTAGAGACGCAACATTCCAGTTGATATCCACAACCCAAATTTTAAAACAAACAAAAAAAAAACAAAACAAAACAAAGGTTCGAAAAAACCTCAAAATTCAAAAATCGTGGGGAAGCGACATTCCATCGATACCCACAAAACAAAATTTTTGAAAACAAAAGCAGGGAAGCGACGCTTAGTCGATACTTGCACCCAAATCCGCGAGGAGGCGACATTCCATCGATACTCGCAACCGAATGAGCAAGGAAGCGACATTCCATCGATACTTGCAATACCATTCAGCAGGGAGGCGACTTTTAGTCGATACTTGCATTTTTGAAAACCAAAAAACCTGGCTTTCACGCCAAAAAACCCGGCTTCCATGCCAAAAATCCGGCTTTCACGCCAAAAAATCAAAAATCCGGCTTTCATGCCAAAAATCAAAATTCGGCTTCCATGCCAACAAAACAAAACTCGGTTTTCAAAAAAAAAAAATCTGGCTTTCATGCCAAAAACAAAAAATCTGGCTTTCATGCCAAAAAATCTGGCTTTCATGCCAAAAACAAAAAATCTGGCTTCCATGCAAAAAAAAAAAGGAAATTTCGGCTTTCATGCCAAAAACAAAATCTGGTTCTTACACCAAAAACAAAACCGGCTCTCATGCCACAAACCAAATCTTGGCTTTCATGCCATCTCAAAATTTTGGCTCTCATGCCATAAACCCAAATTTGGCTTTCATGCCACCTCAAAATTCGGCTTTCATGCCATCATAAAAAAAAAAAACCTGGCTTTTACGCCAACCAAAACAAAAACCCGGCTTTCATGCCAACAAAACAAACTGGTTTTCAAAACAAACCGGCTATAGATGCCATCCAAATCCGGCTATAGATGCCACCCAAAATTTGGCTTTCATGCCGTGAACAAAATCTGGCTCCCATGCCAAAACATGTCTCAAAAACTGGCTCCCATGCCAAAACAATCATTTGTCAAAAGATTTCTCACAAAATGACAAACTTTTGATCACATCCCATTTAGCAATCACTTTAATCACAATATTTGAGTGAGCGTAGGGAAAACAAAAAAAAAAGTACCAAAAAATACATGTGGTACCAAAAAAAAAGAAGAAAAGAGTTTGTTAAAAAATCAAGAGCTCAGTCTAGCGTGGTCTTCAACCAAAGATCTAGCTCCTCAAGCAGACTCTTGGCCTTAGCTTCTAAAGCTTCCAGGCCGCGCTTCTTCAAGATCTTGCCATAAAACATGGCAGAACGCCGCGACCCATCTTCGGCACGAGGAAGCTCTTCCCAGAGAATTTGCCACTGCTCATACTCCTGAGTCTTCCTCCGGAGATGGCTGTCAGCTTCCTCAACCTGGCGAATCAAAGCACTCTCCCTGTCACGAGCCTCTGTTATGGCGGACCACATACTGGACCTTCTTCCAGGCCTGCTGTACAGCCGCATTGGAAGATCTGGCAGATCGACGAGGTGCATCGGTAACGGGCTTCTTACCCTTGTTCGTTCTGGAGGAACTACCTGCAAAGATTGAAAAAAAAAATCAATCAACAGAATGACAGAATTTTGCTAAAAAAAAATCCTCGCGAAATTTTGGCATGACTCCGGGGCAATTCCGAAGAAAAGGGAATCACCCCGAAAAGAAAGGAAGCCTGAAGATGAGCTCAACATCGCTGCAAGCTCATGATCAATGAAGGATTCTCAAAGAAGACTCGAACTCAAACATTGTTGCGAGATCAAGACAGTCTTCTCAAATTTCCGCAAGAATCGGAAAAGAGCTCAACATTGCTGCGAGCTTCAAATCCCAAAACTTGCAAAAAGCTCCTCGAAACCCCCGCAAGACTAAAGAAAGAGCTCAACATTGCTGCGAGCTTCAAATCTCAAGACTTGCAAAAGATTTCCAGGTGTGCATCATCATCATGCTCCCAATTCAATTTACCAAAAATCATGCATAAAAGAAAATCATCATGCACTAGATGCTAGGAAAACCTTGACAAAATTTGACCAATTCCAACCCAACTTGGTCAAAATCAAACTTTGTCTAAGTCAAAATTCATGTTGACTTAACATAGAAACTCTAGCCTTCTATCTTGATGCATCAAAAAAAAAAATACATAAACATCTTGAAATGCATGAAACCTCATTATCATGATGATACAAAAAGGGGAGAAAGGAAAGTTCTTTTTTTTTTTTTTAAAAAAAAAGAAAAAAAAAAGAAAAAAATTATGGGCTGGCCCACAGGCCGAAGCCCACAGGCCGTGGCCCATGGGCCACATGGCCGTACGGCCCAAAGCTGTACGGACATGTCCGTACAGCAGCAAAAAAAAAGAGAGAAAAGAAAAAAAAAAGGAAGAAGAAAGAAAAAAAAGGAAAAGAAAAGGGCGTGTAAAAAAAAAAAAAAGAACACGTGCAAAAGAAAAAAAAAAGAGAAGAAAAAAATGATGAAACTTTCTTTACATGGAATTTCTTGTAAAAAGAAATAAAAAACTTACTTGAAGCCATGGATGGAGAAGAAAGAAGAACTTGAAGACTCTTGAAGAAGGAGGATTCTTGATCTTAGTGTAACTCTTGAAGACTTTTGCAAAAAGAAAGCAATAGGAGCAAGAGATCCCACCTCAATTGCTTTTATAGAAGAGAGCAAACCAAAAGAGGAAACAAGAGAAAAGCAAGGAGGAAAGGGCTAAAAATTAGCAACCTTCCCAAAAGAAAAGGAAACTTGGGATATTCTCTCCCAAAACAAAGATTCTTTGAGAAATTCTCTCCAAAAAGAAAGGGAATGAGAGATATTCTCTCCCAAAGAAAGATATTTTGAGAGAATCTCTCCCAAAATCAAGGAAACTTGAGAAAATCTCTCAAAGTAAGGATATTTTTAGATATTCTCCACCCAAAGCAGATATCTTTAGATATTCTTTACAAAGTGACACCATATGAGATCTAAGCCATCCTTCAAAGCTTAAGGTCCCATGGGTTAGCCCATATGAGCCAGGTTTGACCACCTAGGCACTAAAAGTGGCTTTTAGTCAAAATTTCTCTTACCAAGAGCATACAAAAATGGTCCCATGCCTCTTTTGAGTTGATTGGACCATACCATACAAAAATCCAAGCTTCATGAGTTTCCAAAAATCCAAACCATCCCACCTCATGAACCAAATTAAGCCAAAATCTTGAAATTGACATTCCACAAAAGCCCAAACCACTCCAATGGACCCAAAATTGTCCCAAAGAGTGAACCAAAAAACCAAACCATGGTCCCCTAACTCGCCACGTACAGCCTGTTAGGTCACAAGACCAAAACCAAAAATCAAAACCCGACCCCCTAACTTGCCACATACAGCTTGTTAGGTCACAAGGTCAAAATCAAAACCAAAAACCTGACCCCCTAACCTGCCACATACAGCTTGTTAGGTCACAAGGTCAAAATCAAAACCAAAAAACCAAATCCAAATCCAAATGTCATTCTCAAAATCTTGCCTTAAGATGGTACGTGATCCCTCTCACTACCATAAAATCCCCTGGAAGCTCAAAAGGCTACTCCATAAAAATAAAAAAAAAATAAAAAATAAAAAAAATGCTCAAAGACTCTTGGTCAAGTCAGAAGCTCTTCTTCAAGATTCTCTTCGAGGCACATCGACTACAAAAGCTATATCGTCGCTGTACCTCGAGGGGGCATTTGTTGACACCAAAAATGTCACTTTGCCTCTTCACACCAAAAGCTACATGGAGCCACATCCTACCAAAAATAAGCAGGCGCCACTTCAAGCATCAGATCTTGTCAGAATCAAACAAAAACTGTAAGGTCATTCAAAACAACCAAAAGAGAGGTACACATGAAGTTTCAGGCCATTCCGACATTATTTGGCCTAGCTTCACTTCTCCAACAGCTAAGCAGCAGCTCCCGGCGGCGGACCACCCCGGGACCATGGCACCTAATTCGGAGCTTGCGGATCATCTCAAAATGACTCCAATAGGCCCCTCGTCGAATTTCAGGTCAATCGGACATCGTTTGACCAGAAGTCAAAGCTCGGCATCTCTCTCGCAGGAGAAACAAAGGCAAGCATTTGCATGACTCCAAACGGCTTCAAAACTCAAACGAAAGCCTATGGTTGGTCTTAACTACTGATGAGGGAGTCACACGTCGAATTTTAGGTCAATCGGACATCGTTTGACCGAAAGTCAAAGTTCGGCATTTCCCTCGCGGTGACATCAAAGGCAAGCGTTTGCATGAACCCAAATGGCTTCAAAACTCAAACGAAAGCCTATGGTTGGTCTTAACTACTGATGAGGGAGTCACACGTCGAATTTCAGGTCAATCGGACATCGTTTGACCGAAAGTCAAAGTTCGGCATTTCCCTCGCAGTGAAATCAAAGGCAAGCATTTGCATGACCCCAAACGGCTTCAAAACTCAAAAGAAAGCCCATGGTTGGTCTTATTTAATGCTCAAGAAGCTTCACCTCAAATTTCAGGTCATTCCGACATCGTTTGACCCTGTTTCAGCTTCTGGCGGAAAATCAGCAGTTCTGCGCTCGGCTTTTCCCTGAAAATCGGAAACTTTGCAAACCAATTTGCAAGGATTCTCATCATGTTTTTCAGAGGGAAATCAAGCCAAAAATGTGGAGAAATGTCATAGAAAACAAACAAAAAAAACGGAAGCGAAAAACGGCCAGAAATGGGCCCCGGGAAGCAATTTTCCCCCCAGGGTCGCAGAGCCCCGCGACCCTGGGCCAGGCCTGCGACCCTGGGCCATGGTCGCCGGCGACCATGGGGCCGGCGACCCTGGGAGGTCCGGGGCGCCGATTTCGCCCCGGGACCCCCCGTTTCGTCCGTTTTCGCGAGACGAGTTGTTCTGTCCCTGTGATTTTTCCAGATTCAGACTTTTGAGGCTCCAAATTCGCCGATATTCCCCAAGATCACAGGAATCCTTCCAAGAACTTCAAAAACTTCGTTGATCGCCAGCTGAACAACCAAAAAGTGCACTTTCTGCCCGCCCGATCGCGAAATCGACTGGACAGATGCTGCCGGCCCGCTGGTATCAACCAATGTCTGAAACTACATGATCATCTGATGTTGATTTACATAAGGATCCATCGATGATCATCGCAAAGGGAATTCCAAGAGACGCAACATGGCCCGCGACTCTTCAGCTACCAAGGTGGCCACTTAGTGCAATCAATTGGCCCGTTTATGGCAAGTTAATGCGGTCATTAACCCATTATCTTGAACGGCCCAATCAGAAGCCTCCGTTCAGGAGTTACAAGTCCAAGCAATCATGGCATTCAAGCCATGAAACTCCTAACATAATGGAGATTAAAGGCGATTAAATGCCCATGACTCTCCTCCGGCCAATGAAATCCAAGGGTCAGGAGTTACAAAACAAAAAGCAATTAAACTTGTAACTCCTCCCTTAATGAGCTTTATTACCATAAAGGCTCATAAATCACTCCTAAAGGCTACCAAAAGGCCTATAAATAGGAGTCCTCTCCAAGCATTCCAGAGGGGGACACACACAGAAGGATCCGGAAAAATCGCCAGAAAATCATTCAAAAATCCTTGGAGAAATCTCTACAACCCTGCTCCTTCAAGAAAACTCTGCTGCAACAAGTTCAACAAGGTGATTGAAGCCCCTTGGGGGGCCACCCCCCCAAAGACCACCTCTACTTCTATCCAACATGGCTAGATGCGGCTTTTCAGCCCGTCTACTCAGTTTTTTACCGGATATAGGACCTTATCTTGGTCCTTATCCTCTAAAAAACTGAGGTTGGAGCCAAGCCAAGAAATCAAGCACTATGTTCTCATCTGAAGGACGATGGCGGAGCCCATACATGACTCGCGACCATCGATCTGAACGAGCCCTCCCACAATCGCATGAGAAGTTAGATTCCTTTTTCTTACTTTTCTGTTGTAAATTGTATTTTTTCTAAAGAGACAAAAAAAATCACATCTCTTGTCTTTCATTATTGATAAGATTTGTAAATCGCCTTTCATGGCAAAATCGCCTCCAACGGCACCAAACCGCCTTCTACGGCACAAAAACGCCTTTCACGGCATTCAAACAAAACTGTCTCTTTTATTAAAATATGTATGCAATGGAAAACTAGAAAAAAGTTTCATTTCCCTTTTTACTTGTGAAGGTGAATCTCCGGATCACCATTTCTAAATTCCAAGTATTAAAGAGAAATTGGCATACCCGTACAAAAAAAAACTGATGCCCGCTTTTCCTTTTTCCCTCCACCATACCCCGTCAGCCCCGGGGCGGAGGCAGCTTTGGAAAAAGACAAAAGCCGGGACCATCACTAAGCAATAACCTTTATAATATGCTTTTCAAGGCTAAGCAATAACCTCTACATTATGCTTTTCTTAGGCTAAGCAATAACCTCTTCAATCAAAGGTTGGTTATCTCTCTAAGTAGTGTCTAAAATACACTTGATGGAGATACAATTTATAGCTCATTACAATGCCTCTTAATTAGGCGGATATGAAAGTGAAAATCTAATTCACACACACATTATAAATGCAAAGATGAATGCACAATGTGTATGTATGATGTCCTCAATCAATTTTGAAAATGAAAGCTCGTAAATGTATGCCAAAGGCTTTTGAAAGTTTTAGCTCATAAAAACATTTATGATTAAGGTAGAATGCTAATCACATGTTAAAAATAACTTGTAAAAGATATATATATATGTATTCTAAACAAGTTGTGAAATTCTAAGAACAAAACATGTGATGCATAGGGATGTCAATCAAATTAACAATGTAGCTCAATATGTGTATACTATAAGCATAAAACATAAAAATAGATTTCATTGATGTTAGGGGACAAATCATATGTAATTATAAATTCAACTTGAAAATGATATACCTATCAATGCTAAACAAGTTGTGAAACTTTAAAATAAAAGTACATATGATTTGTGAAGTTGTTGAATCCAAAACATAAGATAAATTTGAAAGTGAGTTTCTTATGATGAAAAAAAACAACCAAAGATTCAACCAAGTATAGGAATCATGTTACATATAATTTCAAAGATGTTTTCATTAACATGATTTACTTAGATATACCAATTTAAGTACTACTTGGATTGAATCAAGGTGATGCATCCAAAACAATAAATCAATTCAAAACATATACATGTTAAGGACACAACAAAACATAGTTAATCATGCTAGAAAAGATTTACCAATAATAAAGCAAAGCATGACAACATATGGTTAAGGAAAGTAAAGCTTACTTAGTGATTTAACTCAATGGAACCAAGCTTTAGCTTTCCAGATGACCCCTTTGATTGACCTCAAAACATCTCAAGGAGGGCCTCTTGTGTTAGGAATTTTGTATATTGCAATTTGATGGATGCATTTTCATTTTAGCATCATTTGAATTTACACACATGCATTGTTTTAGAATATCTTGAAATCTTGATTTTCACATGCATTGGTTTTTAGACTTGTAGAAATCTTGATTTATGCATGTTTTGATTTTAGATATTGGATGCATTTAAATGCGAAAAGAGTTTTATCAAATCAAGCAAGCCATTGGATTTAAAGTTTCGAATCATTTTAGGCTTTTTGTGTTTCATGTTTTTAAACATCTTAGTTTGATTTAAAACATGTTTCCAAACTTGATTTAATGGCCCAAAAATCCCCTCCAAGAAAAACCTTCAAATATGCATTTTTGGGAAATTTTGTTCCCAGGGGGTCGACCTGCTGGGGACCCGGTCGACCGGCCACACTACAGGTCGATCGGGTAAAGTGTCGTTGGCCCTTTTTAAAATGGTCATTTTTTTTTACTGTTGTGAAGGGCAGGTCGACCGGGGGTATGGCAGGTCGACCGGGCACTCGCAGAAACTCAACTTTTGAGTATAAAACCAAGTTCATTCATTTTCAAAAGTTTGAGATTTTGAAGACTCTTTTGAGGTGCTTTGAGACAAAGAAAAGGGGATGGACTAAGAGAGATCAAGGGATCATAAGTGAAGCTAAAGCTTGGATCAATGAAGTTAAATCACTAAGTAAGCTTTATTTTTTATTAATCATATGTTATATGCTTTGTTTAAATTATTGGTAAATTAATTTTAGCATTATAACTATGATGTGGTGAATTCATTCTTCTTCTTATCTTTGATCTATGTTGGATTGGATTCTTCACCCTTGATTTCAAACCAAGTAGTTTTAAAATCTTTCTTAATTATGCTTAGACAAAATCTTTGTTTTTCTTTTATAACATGAGTCTTTTACTTGGTTGAATCTTCATTTGTTGTTTTCATTTATTTGAACTTTAGTCAAATTAATTTGGTTTTGAAAACAACATTGCACATGCATCACATGTTCTAAGTTAGTCATTTTCATACAACTTGTGAGTCTTTGATTTTCATATCATTAACAAGTTGATTTTCATACATGTGATTTGCATTAAACTTCAATCAATTATTTTATGTGCCTTAAACTTTGAAATGCTTTAAGCATATATTAATTGAGCCTTCTTTTTAAACTTGATTGAAGTTATCACACACACACATCATGAACATACACATTTGCATTCATATAGTGTTTGTGTGAGTTTGTTTTTCACTTTCATATTAGCCTATTTAAGAAGCAATTCCATTGAGCTTAAATTGTATCTCTTAGAGTGTTCTTTTGTGAAGACACCTTCTTTGAGAAATCCTTCATTTGTAAAGGTTATTTTGCTTAGCCTAAGAAAAGCATTGTGTAAAGGTTATTGCTTAGCCTAAGAAAAGCATCTTGTAAAGGTTATTGCTTAGCCTAGAAAAGCACATTGAGAGGTTGTTGTTTAGCCTAGAAAAACAACATTGTAAAGGTTATTGCTTAGCCTATTGAAAAGCATAAATAGTGGAAATCCGGTGGGGTGTTGGATCACAAGCCGGTAGTGGATGTAGGCATTGAGGCCGAACCACTATAAATCCTTGTGTGATGGTGCTTGCTTTGTGGTGATTGTTTTTATAAGCTTCCGCATTTATTTGCTTAATCACCACTTGTGACTAGTTTAAATTAAAGAAATTAAAATTGGTTAAAATTGGTCATAATTGAAACTCACCCTATTCACCCCCCCCCCCCTCTAGGGTTCGGATACCCGGACTTACACCTTGATCCTCAAAACTTTTCAAAGGAATGAACCACTATTTATACCCAAAAAATGGGTTTCTGCGAGTGCTCGGCCGACCTGGTACAGAACCCGGTCGACCTGGCTTCAAACAGTCAGAAAAATGACCTTTGGAAGAGCCAACGGCTCTTTGCCCCGGTCGACCCCATGTGTGCTCAATAGACCGGGTCCATGGGCTCAGTCGACCAAGCACACTGCAGGTCGACCCGGGCCCAGGGACCAAATTCCCCAAAAATGCATTTTCCAAAGAATTTCTTTGAAGGAAATTTTTGGGCCACTGAATCAAGCTTGGAATCATGTTTTAAATCAAACTAAGAGATTTAAAAACATGAAACATAAAAAGCCTAAAAAGATTTGAAAGATTTAAAACTCATAGGCTTGCTTGATTTCTAAAACTTCTTTTCAAATAAAAATGCATCCAAGTTAAAAATCAAAACATGCATAAATCAATATTTCTAACAATGCATGTGTAAATCAAGATTTCAAGTTTTTCTAAAACAATACATGTATGAAAATTCAAATGATGCTAGAATGATAATGCATTCATCAAATTGCAACACAAAATTCCTAACAATCTCCCCCTTTGCAATTTGATGGCAACTTACTTAACACCGAATTTTACACACTAAGTCTTCAGCTCCCCCTCAGCTGGACACGTCTTGATATCTCTTGGATGCTCCTTCTCTTAGCTTCGGCTCTGGGTCCTTTTCTTCATTCTTCTTGATGCTTGGAGTTTGATCATTCTTCAAGCTTTCTTTTCATCTTTCTCTCTATAGCCAAGCATCTTCTTTCGCTCTCAAGCTTTGTTTCTTCTTTTAACTCTCCCCCTTTGACCATGCATTCTCTCTCCCTTTAGCAAGATATGCATTCTCTCCCCCTGTAGAAGATCATACAATATCTCCCCTTAGAAAGCTTGGACATTCCTTCCCCTTTAGATAACTTGAATGTTCTCTCCCCCTTTGACATTAAATTGCAAAGGTACCTACACACATGAAACAAGGAAAATACCTTTTAGAAGCACCTGTTAACAAAAGAAATCGACAATAAAATACATAATAGGTTATCATGTGTGGTTACCAAGCTATAAGGGTTCAAAGCCAATCCAAGGGTCAATTTGATTAAAACTAATACTTCTTATGAAGGTTTACACTCCCCCTCAATCCATTCTCTCCTTTTGTCAAACTTTTGACAAAGATATAACTATTTGGTTCAAGAAGAAGATGGTTTAACCAATTGAGGGTCAACTTCAAGGAAAGGATTAGACACGTTTAACTATAGAGCACAATATGATCAAATTACCAAAAGGGAGCAAGGTCAAGGAGAAAAGCGATCATGGATACCAATTGGAAAAACAAAGAATACCAATTGAGATTCAATGATAAGACTATAAAATCAATCACTCTAAAAAGGAGTTATAAAGAATATAACTATTAAGATAAATCCAAATTAGAGCTATCCATGATGAAATGGGGTTTTCTAAACATAACATCAATCAATTTAACTATGAAAAACATATGCTATGAAAGTTTTTGAAATCATTTCATTCAATCATTAAATATGACTATCAAGTACAAGATGAGTGAAATGAAATTCAAACATGAAGCCAACCTCAACTAATAACCAATCAAGATTATGAATACATAAATATGGTGATCATGAGATATACCTATATGAGCAAGAGAGGTGGCAATCATGAAAATTATGATGCTAATGAAATGTGACATGGAACAAAAATATATGACTACGAAGTTCAATCCAATGTACATAAGGTCTATCACATTCTCAAGATAAGACATCAATTGGATATGAAATCAATCGAAAATTATATTATATGAAACCAATTGAATATGACAACATGATAATAGCAAGGATGTGACAAACACAAAATTCCATCAAGCATCATAAAAGGATATTCATCACTTATAATGATATAACTAATGAGCATAGTGATAAACAAGATAAATTGCAATGCAAAAGGATATAACTTGGTAATGCATGCAATTTTCAATGTGTCAAAATCATATGAATTCAACATCTAAGATATCCATCAAACATATAGATATACGAGGAATGGATTTCAAAGAGTTTCATATGATCAAGATCACCACTATGAAGTTGAAACATATATAAGGATGACATCACTTAGAGAATATACATGAATCAACATCATAACCATCCAAAAAGAAATGACTAGAAGGCATAAAGGACTGATTTGAGTTCTAGTATGGTTTCTACAAATATAACTAATATCACAACCATACATGGAACGATTTGACATTTGCATAGAGAGGATCAATCAACACTCAAGATCTAACCCATACCATATCATCAATAAAGAATATAACTATGCATGCACAAGAAGGTATGGAGTTAGAAGGATATCATGGATCGCATATAGATGAAAAATGGATCTCATAAATGGGTATACCTATTAAGAACAATGGTTTAATTCCAATTCATCTAAAATGATCCATTAACCTATCATGCAACATTTCCACTCTAACAAATGTACTAAGCTTACAATGCAATAGGAAATGGATATGAGGATTATACCAAATGAGCTTAGCACACTAAATCACATATGTACTTATTAGGCTCAAATGATAATAAAACAAAAGATTTTACTATAAAGCACATAAACAATCATCAATTTGCATTAATGAAAATATATACCAAGTTAGGCACAAACATGCAAATCAATGAAACCATATCCAACCACGCAACATAAGACATCAAAATCAATTTGCATAAAAAGAATGTAACTAAATGAGCAAAGATGCAAATTGTTTGTAAAAATTATTTCCTTCCAAATGATATAATCATAATTAAGCACAAGGAAAAAAATTCAAGGAAAATGCTTCTAAAAATATAACCAATAAAGCTTAGAACATTTTCCAAAGTTTTTCAAATCACTTCAATATTTAAAATTCCAACAAAGAATCACTTATAAAATTATGAACAAGCGATTTTGAAAAACATAAAGTGTACTACTATAAAATTTTAATTTGTATTCTAAATATGACAATAGACACTCATACAAATTGAACACATATTTTCCATACCAAGAGATATAACTTGAAAAATCAATGGAAAACTTAAATTGCTTCAAATCAATTGATTTACAAAAAAGATCTAAGTATGACATTCATCAAATGATTTTCCAACATCAATTGATCATGAAAAATCTAGCTATGAAAGCTTTTGTAATCACAATCAATTGATCATCAATAGATATGCACTACAAGAGATATAACTATATGAACAAAATGCAAATCCATCATGAAAATATTGCAATCAAAGGATTTTGAAAACCATGAGATATAACTTAAAAGTTCATGAAGACAAAATCAAATGATCACAAAGAAACATTGCATTTTAAGAGATGTGACTATAAAGAAACAAAATGCAAATGTAACAAGACCAACAAAAAGATTTAACTATAAAGGATAGGTTGGTCTAGAGAGGTTCAAGACCTTAAGGTTAGTCTAAATGTGTACCTTTGAAGATTCAACTAAGGTCTTGATAAGGTTGTCCTTGAGAGTTCACTTAGAGGACTCACCAACTCTTAGAGATATAACTCGAAAAATTCTTAGAGTGGTGAAAAGATACTACGGGGAAATTTCATTTTCGATCATAGTGGAAATTATTACAAATATACGCAAAAAAACACAACACTAGGGTTCTAATCTAGAAATGATCAACTCCGGGTTGTTAAGTCCTAAAATGGAGTAACCTATCTCTGATACCAATTGAAAGTCTTGGGATCCGAACCCTAGAGGGGGGGTGAATAGGATGAGCTTCAAATTAGTGACCAATTATGATCAATTTTAACTTCTTTAAAATAAACTAGTCACAAGTGGTGATTAAGTAAATAAATGCGGAAGCTTACAAAACAATCACCACAAAGCATGCACCATCACACAAGGATTTATAGTGGTTCGGCCTCAATGCCTACATCCACTACCGGCTTGTGATCCAACACCCCACCGGATTTCCACTATTTATGCTTTTCAATAGGCTAAGCAATAACCTTTACGATATGCTTTTCAAGGCTAAGCAATAACCTCTACATTATGCTTTTCTTAGGCTAAGCAATAACCTCTTCAACCAAAGGTTGGTTATCTCTCTAAGTAGTGTCTAAAATACACTTGATGGAGATACAATTTATAGCTCATTACAATACCTCTTAATTAGGCGGATATGAAAGTGAAAATCTAATTCACACACACACACTATGAATGCAAAGATGAATGCACAATGTGTATGTATGATGTCCTCAATCAATTTTGAAAATGAAAGCTCATAAATGTATGCCAAAGGCTTTTGAAAGTTTTAGCTCATAAAAACATTTATGATTGAGGAAAGAATGCTAATCACATGTTAAAAATAACTTGTAAAAGATTTACATATGTATTCTAAACAAGTTGGAAAATTCTAAGAACAAAACATGTGATGCATAGGGATGTCAATCAAATTAACAATGTAGCTCAATATGTGTATGCTATAAGCATAAAACATAAAAATATATTTGATTGATGTTATGGGACAAATCATATGTAATTATAAATTCAACTTAAAAATGATATACCTATCAATGCTAAACAAGTTGTGAAACTTTAAAACAAAAGTACATATGATTTGTGAAGTTGTTGAATCCAAAACATAAGATAGATTTAAAAGTGAGTTTCTTATGATGAAAAACAACAACCAAAGATTCAACCAAGTATAGGAATCATGTTACATACAATTTCAAAGATGTTTTCATTAACATGATTTACTTAGATATACCAATTTAAGTACTACTTGGATTGAATCAAGGTGATGCATCCAAAACAATAAATCAATTCAAAACATATACATGTTAAGGACACAACAAAACATAGTTTATCATGATAGAAAATATTTACCAATAATAAAGCAGAGCATGACAACATATGGTTAAGGAAAGTAAAGCTTACTTAGTGATTTAACTCAATGGAACCAAATTTTAGCTTTCCAAATGACCATTTTCATCCCTTAGCTCATTCCCTTTTGATTGGCCCCAAAACATCTCAAGGAGGGCCTCTTATTCCTCAAAATTTTTCAAAGGAATGAACCACTATTTATACCCAAAAAATGGGTTTCTACGAGTGCCCGGTCGACCTAGTACAGAGCCCAGTCGACCTGGCTTCAAACGGTAAGAAAAATGACCATTGGAAGAGCCAACGGCTCTTTGCCCCGGTCGACCCCATGTGTGCTCGGTTGACCGGGTCCATGGGCTCGATCGACCGAGCACACTGCGGGTCGACCCGGGCCTAGGGACCAAATTCCCCAAAAATGCATTTTCCAAAGAATTTCTTTGAGGGGAATTTTTGGGCCACTGAATCAAGCTTGGAATCATGTTTAAATCAAACTAAGAGGTTTAAAAACATGAAACATAAAAAGCCTAAAAAGATTTGAAAGATTTAAAACTCATAGGCTTGCTTGATTTCTAAAACTTCTTTTCAAATAAAAATGCATCCAAGTTAAAAATCAAAACATACATAAATCAATATTTCTAACAATGCATGTGTAAATCAGGATTTCAAGTTATTCTAAAACAACGCATGTGTGAAAATTCAAATGATGCTAGAATGATAATGCATCAATCAAATTGTAATACACCAAATTCCTAACAAAAGTTGCTAATTGTCACTACAAGAATTTGCACTTTTGCCGGCACTAAATAAGCAACGGTAAAGCTCCATAAAACGCTGCCAAAAATCATTTCCGGCGATTTTTTTTGCGCCGGCAAAGGTATGCCAGTAATACCATTTGCCGGCGAAAAACAAATATCGCTGGGAAAGATAGAACATTGCCAGCGTTAAAATTTGCCGGAAAAAGGGTATATAACGCCACGAAAAGAGGTATATTTTCCAAAAAATAAATTAAAAATACTTTTGTCGGCGTTTTTTTGCGCCAGCAAAACTTTTATATTTTAAAAAAATTATTTTTTCAATTTTTTTGCAGGCGTTTTTTGCGCCGGCAAAACATTTACATTTAAAAAATTTATTTTTTTGATTTTTTTTGCGGGCGTTTTTTAGCACCGGCAAAACAATTACATTTAAAAACAAAAATTATTTTTTCAATTTTTTTGCCGGCAGCAAAACATTTGCATTTTACACAAATTATTTTTTCGTAACTTCCTACCAGTGTTTCTACTCACTGGGAATACATTTAATTTTTTTTTAATTAATTATTTTGAAGACATTTTGCCTGCATCTCGCATTGGCGGCAATCAATATTTGTATTTCTTATTCGACCCACAACCTCAAGGTTGTAATATTATTCATGTAAGCATTTTCTTGTTAGGCCACCAAAGTTTAGTTCAAATTGCGAGGAATTATGAGGTTCCCGACGAAAATGGTGTGCCGCCAAAAATAATACAAAAATTATTTTAGGAAAAAACATTTCCCGGCGCAATTATAACGCCGGCAAAAGTCTAAACCACACGGCGGGAGAAGGCGGGAGAAAATTACCGAGATGGCTGGAGAAATTTACGGAAAAAATATAATAATTGTCGGTGATAAAAAATTTTCGCCGGTAAAACATTAATCTTTACCCGCAACAACAGAAAGATTAGAATATTTGTCGGCGAAAATTTATCGCCGGGAAAACTTAATCTTTTACCGGCGAAAAATACTTTTTTGCCGCTAAAAGTTATACTTTTCCCGGCGTTTATTGATTGCGCCGGGAAAAAAAGCCGGCAAAAGTGCAAATTGTTGTAGTGTGTTTTGGAAGTAGGATTTCTAGTTAATTAGTAAGAAGAGGAGTTGCAAAAAGCTATAAAAGAAGACAAAAGGGGGTTGGATGTCCCACCTTGGAATTCACACCCAGCCCCTCTTTTGTGCAATAGTTGCACACCTCTCTCTTTCTCTTCTAGTTCCTTGGAGTTTCTAGTTGGGTTTTCTTTTGAAGTTTCCACCAATCTTCTTGAAAAAAGAGTTCTGATACGGGTCATTGCGTGGAAGGCTAAGAGGTCTTGAAGATCCTAAGTTTGCTTAAAAGAAAGAGTTTCTTCATCAAGCATGTCTTCTTCTCCATTAGAGCACTGCCGGGCTCCAAAGGTCTAATCTACTTCTCTATTTGTTGTGGATTGATTTTGGATGCATGGTGTTGCTGATTTCTATCTTCTAGATAGAATTTATTGATGTGCTTGATTGATGAGATGGTGTTGCTGATTTCTATCTTCTAGATAGAATTTATCGTTTATGGCCTTATGGGTACTTATCCCTCAGTCAAGTGGGTCAAAAGTTTTGAAAACTTATCCACGAGGCCCACCTACTTCCAACACTGAGTTCATGCCATGTCTTTATTGAGAGCTTCTTTGATTTCCAACCCAGTCTTCAGCGATGTCTTCTACCCTAAGAAGCCAAGGCAGATGGAAACAAAACCTAAGAGGAGGATGTTTTCAGCGCGTGATTTTATCCAAAGCTAAGGTCTAACCCCTTATAGGATTTTAAAATACAGTTTCCTTGCTCAGTCTCCAAAGAAAAATGTACTTAAATATTTATCTTGTATTGACTTGTCCATCTTATTATGATTGGGGGAGTTCTATGGATTCTGACAGATGGAGTTTGATGAAGTGCCTTTTGAGTGTGTATATTTTTATGTTGCATTGGATACTAATAACAATAGGGTTCCTTATTATAAGACCAACAAAAAAATTTTGTAGGGCACGCCTAGATGTCTTTCGGATATAGAAGGACCAATGGCGTATAGAGTTGAAAACGGAATGGATGCGAGTCAGAACCATCTCGGACCCAGGCCCGTTTATAAATAACCGTTCCGGGTCCCCTTTTTTACTTGGAACCTATTTTTTCAAAAAACCTCTACCGCATCCATTCCAAGAAAGTGAGTCAAGAGCTACCAATCCCCTATGAGATCTTCATTCATTTCCAGACCTGGTTTCGAGAGGAAAACCTGGATTCAGTTCCTAAACTAGGTCCACCTAGACAACTAGAATCCAGTTTCAAAACTTGTTATAATTTCTCTTCATTTTTTAATATATTTTTTTAAAATAAGTATATCATTCAACTTATAACATACATCAAGTCTACAACCTCCAATATTATACATTAAAATGTCAAAGAAAAAGTTAATTTTGAGATACAGCTTGCAATATCAAATACTCATACGTAATTATCAATGTGACAAGCGTTAGAGAAAAATAAATTCAAGCTTTTGAATTTAAGCATATAAGGATAAAGAGATGGGCAAATGTGTCATTTCACACTTAAAACTTTTGATTGTTGGTTGGCTGTTGATTTTGGGGACACGAAAGGTATTAAAATGAAAAAGTAGGGGCCTATATGCAAATACTCAAACCATAGGGGACTATTTAGAAATCCTACAAACCTTAGCGGGGTATATGCAGAAGGCTCAAAAAAAAAAAAGATTACTCATTACACCTTGTCTAATTCCATAATTAACCACTTCTTTCTTTTATATATAGAAAAACTGATCGCCACTTCTGTTAGAAACATATTAATATAATTCTGATAATAGCACACCTTTTGTCAGCTTCTTACTATCTTTCAGATTCTTAGCATGTAAAAAGAGGATTAGCATTTGATAGGCAATCTACTGTAAAAACTAGTCAAATTAAATTTCAGCTTTACTTTGAATAAAGTTTCACTTCAAAACACAATCATTCGTGAATCAGAGTCATTTTGGTTCTAGTCCTTTGTCGGGGATTAGATTTCTTGATCCTTTGTTTTCAGACATGAAGAAGTTCCTACAGATTTTCATTGTTACAACTTACAAGCCTCTGATTTGTTGCGTAATGAAGATTGTTAATACGGAGCACAACCACCAAGCCAAAGTGGTGGGAAAACGGATCTCTTCTTTAATGTTATTGTAATGAAGAAAATAGATATATTTAATATTCCAGTCTCCCATTATTTTTACACCATTCAGCATGTGTTGGGCCTGTCTGGACCGAAGTAGACCGGCCCCTGCTTATTTAGTCATTGGGCCTTTTGTAAATAGGCCCAAGGCCACCGCATTTGTCTTGGACATCTTACCTTTGGTTAAATGGGATCCATTATAAGCAACCACTTACCCAACCCATCCTTTCTATCCATATACATAGGACCCGTCACACAAACCGGTCCATCCTTTTATAGAACCCACTATTCACATATTTCACCAATGGGTCTCATAGGTGGAATGATTAGCTGGATCTAATGGGTATTATGTGGGTTTACTATCATTTACGACAACCCACTATCATTACACTGTTTACATGATCCCATAATGATTATGTTATTTAAGTAAGTCTGCATTAATATTTTACCCCTCATTAGTCCGAATTTTATCGGCATCTCATAAGCATATCATTTGCCTTACACAGAGATTTTATCATTCTATCACATTAACAGATTATCGGATTATCATGTATAAATCTGATTATTTGTAGCACATTTTATGTAATTTATTTTGTGTAGTTGGACCCCGCGACTATCCCAACATTTCGGCTAGTGTCCTAAGCCATCAAGAAGAGATTTCAATAAAGAAATTACATAAAGAAATCTTAGGAAGTATTGAAGAATTCCAAAATAAGAGGAGAAGACTTTATGGATAAAAGAAGTCAATTTCTAACACAAAGGATTGGTTGGTGTATTGGTTAGAGCTTGGTTGGTATGGAATATGTTATGGGTTCAAATCTTAACAATTGCATATTATTTTTTTTTCCATCCAACTCACCTCTCCACAAATCCATGTTACATGTGACAGGATATGAGCCAATCAAAAGCTTCCACCAATCAAAGCTTGCCATGACACAAATCCATGTGAAAGGATATGAGCCAATCAAAAGCCTCCAACATGAAGGACCACATAAAGCAAAAGGGAACATATGCACCCAATCAAATTGAAGCTATCCATGTGAAAGCAAAAGAGCCAAGGAAAAGCCTCCAAATCAAATTCAAGCAATGCATGTAAAAGCAAATGAGCCAATCAAAAGTCTTCAAGTTGCAATCAATCAAATGGAAGCAAATCCTTGTGAAATGAAATGAGCCAATCAAATGTCTTCAATGTTCCTATAAATTGGAATGCATTTGTAGAGGGGAGGAGGAGAAGTCTTTCTGAAATTTTATTTTTACTTTTAGATTGTAATTAAGAGCTTTTTTATAACTAATAGAGAGAGAGAGCATGTAATTGAAGATCATTAATGAAGATTTGGAGCTCTTTCTTGATGTTTAGTGGCTAAGACTCTTGGATTAGGCTCTCCTTTTGAAGCTAAGTAATGTGATTAGTTTAATTACATGCATGTTTTAGTTCAAATTACCTACTTTTGCCTTCATTGATTAATAGATCTTAGATCTAATTGTATTAATCTCTCTTATTTTTCATGCTTTATCTCTACACTTGATGCTTGGATAATCTCAATTGATGCTTTGTAGTTGGATTAAGTTCTCTCACATAGCATGCTCTAGAGCCTTTATCTTTGATATTTTGTAGCTTGATTTTGATGATTTATTGTTAGGGTGGCTAAATGATGATTTAGGATCTTGGCCTTTTATTTTCTTTACCTTGATCTTCATTGTTATAGCATCCAATCCAATTAGGAAAGAGATTGTTAATTGGATTGTAGATTTGAGAGTTGAATTAGAACATGCATTGGTTGAATTAATTACATACTTAGTGGATTTTGGATTGCCTAATCTCTTATTTTTACTGTTGTTGATTTAAATCTTTGTTTGACTTGTTATTTTCACTTTTAGATTGTTAACGTTAGATCCACATTTCACACAACTTGTTTTAAAATCCTACACATTTCACACCATATCTTCACATTAAATCTTCCATTTCCACCACCACTCATCCACTAGTTTAGTGTAATTTATTAGATCTTATTAATTTCATATTTTAAATTGTTAGTTAGAGTAGTTTAGTTGCTATTTTAGTTTTGTTTCACATTCAATTAGTTTAATTTCACACATAGTTTAGTAGTTTCAATTGTTCACTTCAATTGTTTACATTAGCTATATCTTAGTTCAATTTTACTTTAGTTGGATTCATTGCTTTTTCCTTCCTCTCTCTGTAGGATCGATAATCCGGACTCTTTAGTCCTTTACTACTTGACGACACCGTAGTCTTGCGGTTAAGCGTTACACATCTATGTGTTGATCACCTGGATGTACTGGCATGGGATGTTTAGATAACTTATACAAGAGCGTTCAAGATTGCATGAAATGTGAGGAATGCAAAGCCATTCTACTCAACCCAAAACTAGCACCTTATTTTGGGACCAAGAATCAACTCCTACAGATTGAAGAGCAAGTCCCATGTAAGGCCAACTTTGCCTCAATTGCTATAACTGTGGTATTTTAATTCCTCACCCTCGTACATGCTCTTATGGGAGGAGGAGCGTACAATTATCCACTGTGAACCAAAAGTTTCCCGATGCACTGATAGAGCTTAAAGGAGCATTTATAGCTGGGCCAGCAATGTTCATGGTAACTGACAAGTTGGTTGTGAAACCACTTTCACCCATCTCAGGCATCTCTCTTCTTGCCAATTTCAACATCCCTGCTAGTGACATAGAGGAGCATACTGTGGATCGGGGAAAAGGAGGTAAAGGGTTAAACCCCATACATACTGACTTAGTTTTTTCTTTTTCTTTTTCTTTTTCTTTTTTGCAACAAAGCCAGATCAAGGCTAAATAGCGGTGACTAGGGAATATTCATGGGTTGGGATTGCCTAGATAAATGCTCATCTAACTGATGGTACATAAACTTGTCCTGACTTGCCCATGGTCAGCTGGGTCAACCTGGCTCATTAGGTCTCAGAGATTGGCAAGTTGAATGAGTAACTAAGTACTTTCCCAGACGCACCTCAGTTGCTCATTGATTTCTGCTTCATGTATCTTTTCTGAGTTTTAAAGTATGGTCTAACCTCTGTTTGTTTAGTTTGTGGGCCTATATACAAACCCAAATCCAGACAAAAGGCTTATTAGTTTGGTGTGGCTTACCCTCCCCTTTCATAAATAATTGGTTTATCTATGTTAAATATGTTGCATAGGATTGGCACAAGCCTTGAAAATGTAGCAATTGATCAAGTAAATAGGGTTGTGCCCATGGTTTAAAACAATGCCATTATCTAATTAATTTCAATGTTGCATACAGACTTCTCTAGTCAATGTAACATTAATGGCTCATAACAAACTAACAGTTTCTAATTTCTACTCAAAACACCATTAAAACGTTGTTTTCACTCCTATTATAATGGGTTTTAAGCATTTTTGTATGCTTAAACACTCTAAATAACCTAGCTCTCGTAGATTTTCATCAAATGTGACGCTTTTATGGAGGCCAAAACAGAGTTTTTAATTCATGCTGCTGCCTACCCCATCGTTTTAAAATCACTGCTCACATTCTGCCCAATGTCAGCTGGTCTGGCCGATGAAAGTCCATACATTGTCAATCATTAACTTTCATTCGGTGGTAACTTTAAGATCGTTTAGCGTCAAAAAGATCTTTGCTAATACAACTTTTAATTTCAATTACATGTCATTCAATTCTCAAGTATCCATCAGCTTTGAGATGCATTAGCAAAGATCTAAGTTGTTAAAATCCAGTTCTTACTTAGAAACAAGTGCCTGATTCATGTGGGGGCCATATTTGGTCTTGTGGGATTACTACCAGTAAGATGAATGTGTATTGTAACTCGTATTCTTTTGGAATTTATAACAAAGATGATTGGTTGTTACAACCTGACAATCATATATGAAATTTCAGTGATTATCTTGGAAAAGAAAATTTGCTATCTAAACCTATCCACTTCTGCTTTGAACTCAGATCATGTCTTTGTTGAAAGCCTCTTTGATTTCCAGCTCGATTTTCAGCAGTGTCTTCTACTCCCAAGAAGTCAAAGTGGATGGAAACAAGATATAGGAGGATAAATTGGTCTAATGCCTAGGTCTCAGTGTCTGACTATGCAAATACACAACATGTGATGTTTGTAGTATTCTTCTTGGTAACTTCTGAGATGGATTTGATGCTATATTCTAGGGCAAAAAGCAGTATCCTACCTGTACTTTCATCTTTTTGTAGAGTACCCTCTGTACTTTGGTATTTTAGACTAAACCTACATGTAGTTCTAGTTAACATGCAAATACAATCGGCTGTGATGGAAGATAGTCAATGGCGAATTTACCCCTCCATATATAAGATGTCTCTTCGCTTGCGTCTAGGGTTCATCTTCGTTGGCGATTTTGGGCGAAACCGCCCCTCCCTCCCTGTAATCGTCATATCACTCAAGAACAACAGATTCTGGCACTAAAAACCATCAGTGCTTTCAGAGGTATGATCTCATACCCTTAATCATGTATACTTTGATGCATGTGGTGGTTCTAAACCTTGCCGAGGATTTGGGGTTTAGGATTTTAAACAAACATCCTAATTTCATAGCTCTACGTTCATGTATTTTAAAGTTGTTTGAGGGTTTTTTTGACGTCCATGATTTTTGTGAAGTTTGAATTAGAAAAGTAACCTTTTTCTTTGTCTCATATAGTGAATGGGGATGAGTTTTTTTGTAATTTTCAAAAGCCTTGAAAACTGTAGGACCTTTCGTTGTTAGCAAAGAGATGTTTATTGAAAATGGTCCCCTCTTGGGCCATCTGTTTCTTTTGTTTTATTTTTTTTTTGTTTGAATGTTGGTGGAATTGAATCCCCACCTGTCTGCACTGTGTCGGCTACTTTTGTAGGATATCCATGGTGGCAGTCAACAAGGAGGGGACCACGGTCACACCTGTCTGCACTGTTATTTTATGTACTTGTCACACGAATTTTTCTTTGTTATTGTACATGAATTAGCCTCAAATAATTGTCGTTTACATGCAGATGTTTTTTGATGAAGTTACAATTCGATTCCACCATGGTGGTTATTTTACAGACCCACCAAATAGTGTATACATCGGGGGTGTGGTAGATGAAATCAGGGGTTTCGATATTGATCAAGCATCATTTTTTGAGTTCAGGGATTATGTGATAGAATTAGGGTACTTAGGGAATGTGTTTTAAGGTGCCGGGATTGGATTTTTATGGTGGTCTGAGGTGAATTGAATCAGATAAGGATGTAGTTGATCTATTAGAATATTATAAGGACTGTCAGGTGTTGACTATTTATGTAGAGAGGGGACATGAACCTTTGATGGTAGTGTCACCTAAGGGGAAGATCTTGATACAAGATATTCACACCAAATGTCCCTTGAAGCAGTTACTTGCAGTAAGAATTGCATCAGCTAGTAGGAAACTTCACTATGAGGACTATGCTGCTGATGTTGAGGATAAAACTTTTGTTGATGAAGGAAGTGATGATGACCAAAATTAGACACATGGCGATCATGATGACTCTAATATTCATTAGCATCCTGATGTTGAGGATGATCAAAGCCAGCAACATCAGTTAGATGATGACAGTGAGGTTGAAAGTGAAGAGAAGAGATTAGATCCTGACGAGCCTCTTGAGTAACATGAGGATGTTGAGAAGCCTGAAGATGAGAATATCTTCAGAGGATCTTCTGAGAATGTGGAAGAAGTGTAGAAAGAAAAACATGTACCAGTTGATGAGAATTGGGTTATAGATGATGAGGATGGGGATGATCTTCACTCTTTGTGCAGCTCATCCGATGAGAACAACAGGGCTAAATGGCCTGAGTTTAATGAGCTGACTAATATGGAGAATCCTCAACTGAAGTTGGGTATGATATTTTCAAGTCCACAAGTTTTCAAAGCTGCACTTGTTGAATGGACTGTAAGGGGGGGCTATGACATTAAATATTTAAAAAATGAGAACAAGAGAAGCACTGTTGCTTGTAAATTTGATTATGGATTTAGGATTCATGCATCACCCATGCAGGGTGAGAAGACATTTCAAATTAAGACATTCAAGCCCAAACATGCATGTGGTATGAGGTTTGATAATCACTTGATAACTTCCGGCTATATAGCTACTAAACACCAGCAGAGGATCAGTGACAATCCGAAATGGTCAATTCCTGCAATGCAAAAAGAGCTGAGAAGAGAACTGAGGGTGGATTTGTCGAAGGATAAGTTGTATAGAGCCAATGGAAGGCAGATAACATCTCTGGAGATATTAGAGTCCAGTATACTAGATTGAGGGACTATTGTGTCACTGTCCAGAAGTACAATCCCAACACAAGAATATTTGTAGTGACACAAAGACCTTACAGAATTCCAAATTTTCAGAGATTGTAAGTCTGTTATGAGGCACAAAATGTAGGGTTCCTAAGTGGATGTAGACCCATAATTGGTCTAGACGGGTGCTTCCTCAAAGGTAGTTATGGTGGATAAGTGCTGGCTGTAATAGGTAGAGATGGGAATGAGAATATGTTCCCAATTGCAATGGCTATTGTAGAGGCTGAGAATTTGCACTCATGAACTTAGTTTTTGAAATCATTAATTGATGACATTGGAAATGGGGGTGATGCAGCATCATGTGGATCACCCAGATAATTTGATAGTCATATGCAGAGGGCCAAAGAGATGGACCAAGTTGCATATAATTGGCTGATAGCTGTTAATCCAAACAGGTGGGCCAGATCTCATTTTTCTATAAGGGCCAAATGTGGTGCATTAACAAATAACCTTTGTGAGTCTTTCAACAGTTACATACTTGAAGCTAGGGAGAAACCAATAGTTGGTTTGCTTGAGTGTGTGAAGCAAAAGCTGATGAACAGAACTCAAGTGAAGTTGAAAGGAATGACCAAATATGATGGGACGGTTTGTCCTAGGATATTGGAGAAGTTGGAAAATGACAAGAATGACAGCAGACACTATTTTCCCAACTAGTTAGGCAGAGGTGAATTTGAGGTGGACTATTTTGCCAAAACTTTTGTTGGTAACATTGAGAGTAGAACCTATTTATGCAAAATATGGGATTTGATTGAGATACCTTGTAAGCATGCCATAGCATGTATTTACATGAATCAAGAAAAGCCTGAAGATTATATTTGAGAGCATATAATAGTATGATCCATGTTGTTCTGGCATGCATGATTGAGTACAAAGTGGAATGGAACTAGTTACTCCTCCACTGCATAGAATACCTACAGGTAGGTCAAAGAAGTTAGGGATAAGGGAAGCAGATGAGTTACCTAGTTTGAGTAGAGTTTCTAGAAGGAATAGAATAATGACTTATGCTAGATGCTTAAAAGCAGGCCATAATGCCAAGTCTTGCAATGGACTAGTGCATCCAAATTCAAGACTCTTTGGTTCCGTATTACAGCCCATGCCAACTTCTTAGCTAACTTTGCAGCCCATGCTAGCTTCCCAGCCAGCATCACAGCCCATGCCAACTTCTCTTCCATCTTCTCAGCCGATGCCAGCACACAGGGTACAATGTTCTACCCATGTTTTATACTTTTAACTAGATTATATGCATTTACTCACTAAGGTCTTGAAATTTTGATTGATCAGGAGAGAGTCAGACAAGCTTCTACACAGCCCATGCCAGCTACACATCCATTTTCATCAACAAGTAATATCAGTGGTAAAGGGAAGTTACAAGCAATGAGGTCTACATCAACACCCAGACGTAGAGAGAGGATTGGAGTAGGAAAAGGTAGCTCAACGGCTTGATGTTATGTTGACTCTTTTTTTAAAAACTTTTTATGGATGATGTTGTAAATTTGATTATGGAGCAACAAAGATGACTTTTTGTGTGATGATGGTGTTTTCAAAAAAATTGATCCAGTTTGTTTTCTTCTTTTTGGATAGTTTGTTTTCTTCTATTTGTATTGACTGTTTGATGATGATGACTGTTTGGAGCATCATAGATGACCCTTTTTTATTCTTTGGATGATGATGCTTTTCTTATTACAGGTTAATTAAAGTTCTGAGCAAAATAAAGAGTGAACCAAACCATGCATTGACAAGAAAACATCACCAACCCATTTTCATAATGTTATATTTCAACTGATACATATGATCATGGTAATTCCAACCCATCTACAAGGAACCAAGCCATCAGTAGGTAACACATGAACAACAAAAACACAATTCCAACCTAAGTCCACAGCAACACACGTAGGTAACATATTTCCCATTGACGAGCTGTCTTCAGTTCCCTCTCCAACATATCAATCTGATCCAACAGCTTCCGTACTTGATCGATTTCTACATCAACCCATTCAAAAAATCCACACGCTAGCTAGATTTGAAAAAAACTGAAAAAAAAACCATTAATACTAGCTTCGGTACTCTAGACATCAAGAAGAAGAATCAAATGGTTGAAAGCATAACTCCATATAGTGCATAGCCAAGAAACCTCCTCCCCATGTTTCGCTGTGTTCGGGAAGTTCTTAAAGCAGCCCTATGCCCGCAATTACAGTAACGAATTTCACCGTCAAATTGAGATCTCTGACCATGAGAACAATGGGTACAGAAGTTTTGAGAGTTTTGAGACGAAGGCATTTGATATTGATGGAAACAAATGACTGAGAGTTGCTCCTATACCTTACCATTTTTATAGGCTACGTTCAGGGGCAAAAAGTGTCTTTTGGGGCCACTAATTTCCCGCCAGTATGCACCAAACACCATTTATACGACGTACGCCGTTAATACTAACAGAATCCGTTCATTTTTCATGTTAACTAGAACTATAAGTAGGTTTAGTCCAAAATACCAAAGTACAAGGGGTACTCTACAAAAAGACAAAAGTCCAGGAAGGTATACTGCTTTTTTCCCAACATTATATTTAAAGGCAAGTGTACATCTATGATGCCTTGAATATGGGCATGATGGTTGAGTGTTTACATTTACATTTGTATTAGCCTTAATACTCCCCCTCAATCCTCAACCCAATTTAAAAAAAAAAAAAAAAAAAAAAAACACCCTTGAGATATGGCCCGAGGCAAGGGCTTGGTAAAGAGATCAGCGAGCTATTCTTTGTATGACACAAAGCAAGTAATGAGGGCACCCTTCTCACGAGCATAATGGTAATCCACTTCTATGTGTTTGATACGGACATGAAATACCATATTGATTTTCATGTACAAAACACTCATGTTGTCATGAGAAAAAGAAGGGGGCTTAGATAAATGAGTACAGAGATCTCGTAGAAGAAAGGGGAGCCAAATAATCTTAGCAACGGTGGAAGCCATGTCGCAATATTCTGCCTCGGTGCTGAATCTAGCAACAGTTGGTCGAGTTTTTAGCACTCCATGAAATGCAAGTGTTACCAAGAAAAACTGTCACGTCCCCAAAATACAACCAGAGAAAAACGTGAAAAATAAGAATAAATATTCGTTTTCCTGTGTTTAATGAAACATAAGTTCCCAAATATCGACCCACAAAATTTTGAAACATGATGAGTCATAATAAATTTTTTGCGGAAACATTAAATCAATTGGTATCAATATCCAAAACCAAACCAACACATAACCAACTAAATATTTAAGGTTTAAGTTACCAAAATAACCTAAACAAAACAACTAAATAAAATTAGGTTCATTATGAATAATTTGCTACTAAAATAATCTATATAATGCAAATTATTCCTATGTGGATTCAGAATGCACAGTAGCCATCTTTGACACCCCACTCGGGTTCAACAACTGGCTCAAATGCTTGAAACGTTTGACCGTCATCCGTCTCCTCGGCAAGGTAGGGGTTAGTACCTATGCACCAATAAACAAAGTAAACAGCAAGTTCGAAAGCATAATTTATAAATAAAATACAAGATCAACAAGAGTAATGACAGGTAATGATCATAAGAGAATGACAATGTGACAATGATGAAAATAACGTATAACCTAAATCAAATATACACAATAGAGCAATACAATAATCACATAGAAGCAATGCCACAGCTTTGGGTGGTCAGCCCTAACTATCTCAATCACGTCAGCGGTCATAAACTGATCAATAATCCGGAATGCTGGTCAAACAATCAATTCGGATATTACAGTGTCCGCACACATCGGTGATCAGTCGTTCGATTACAACTGCAGTAGTTCAATTATGACCCAATCAATGTACATATATATACATATCATAATAGAATAGACCTAGTGGTTTGTAATGCTCTGACACAAAAACCTAGGTTAAAGTGAGGGCTGGCTGCACAACAATCCACAATCTGAAAATATTTCTACCTTAACGCAGGCAGAGGTCCCAATAACTAAATCTCAATCGCATATCAATCAGTTAATCAAACCACAAAGAGAGAAGGATAAGTGATTTTTACGTGAAAAACCCTGCTCAAGAAAAAACCACGGGCCTTATCGTCTAGGCCAACAGACAACCGAGCACTATATGAAAAACGAAGATTACAAGAACACTTACAACCCTTTCCTAGTTGTTGACTCAACCTAAGGACTGCTTCAGATCTTGTTGACAACTCGTCATAAATCTTCACTGTGCTTGAGCAGAACCGCCTTCAAGAAAGGAGGATGGAATCATACCCAAAACTTGACCTTTAGCACAGCAAGACTATAAGCCTTAGGGGAACTTGATGGATCTCTTAAACTCTCTTTTCAGGGATATCTTCTTGATTAATGTTGTTCAAAAGAAGAGAGAGATAAAGCCTTTTTATAAGTCTGAATTCATGTCTCAAAGGCTTAAGAGATAGAAAGTTGCCTTGAAAAATATAGAAAGTGAAGTTTGGCCAAAACAAGAATGCCCAGGTTCGCTTGAGCGGATATGGGAGTTCGCTCAAGCAAACTACTCACTGGACATTCAACGTAAGACTTCCTTGGGTCAAGCGGACATACGGGGCGGTCAAGCGATCAATATTCTGTGAGGGGTTCGCTCGAGCGATCATGGGAGTTTGCTCGAGCGAACTGCACTCTGTCTTCAGATTATCATTCCATAAACACGATGGCTCGAGCGGACATATGAATGGGTTGAGGGAAAGGGTTAGCTCGAGCGAATGGAGGTTCGCTCGAGCGACATATGTCAATCTTCAAAATCCGGAATTATTTCTAATTAGAACAAATATGAGCAGTCCTTTCCTAAACAAGAATACAAGATTAAGAAACCCCTGTTTTGTCCAATAGCATATGAATTAGCCAACTAAAAACTTTACACAATCGCGAAAACTGATAAATCATTCGAATAAACCTCTACAACATCTCAATTGATTGCCAAGCCACATCACGGTCCATATCCAATCAATGTAATGTATGAAACTAACAAACAAACATCAATCTCAATCATGTATGCAAACCCGAAGGCCAAGCAATAACCACAAGCCAATCCTAAGGTCAAACATAAGGTCTCGTACCCAACAACCACAGGAATCTCTAAATGAATAAAAGATCAATGCATCCCTTCTCAATCAATAGTGCATAGACCCAATTAAGGGCTTTCCAATAGATATAGGTTAAGCTCCAATCCACTAGGATTTCCCAGAGGTCATACCAGGGACTAAATCCCATGTTAATAAGATCCCGAGTGCCCATACGATATTTACTCGGTCCAATGATCCAAATATTAAGGTATAAACATATAATTTTAACCCATTAAAACCAAAGATACCATTTAAAATTTAATTTGCAAATAACAGCCTTATTGTATAATTTTAGAAAACCTAAGGATTCCATCTATAATATTTTCCAAATTGAATTCTTTATAAAATAAGCCAAAGGGTATAATTTAGTTTTATAAAACAACCAGGGTCTTTTTCCTAATTTCTAGAAACTCAAGGGGCATGGTGATAATACTCCAGAATACTACTAAGGTCACATGGGATGACATCATTAGTCATCACCATTTTCTCTCCTATATTCCCATACACATAAGGTCCTGTACTAATGTCACATTGGATGACATCATCAGTCATCTCCATTCTCTTCTTTATTCCAAGTATATAACAGATCAAGGCCATACACAGAACTCATCCAGAACCTAAGTGTCTCTTGCCTATAGCAACCGGATGGGTTGGATAGCCCACCTAGGCCCCATGGTAAAAACACGAGTATAACCCCTAATCGACTGGTTCTAGACATTGTTGTTCTTCTCTATTTTCAATGGGTTCGAGTTGAGTCCCAACACCAGCCAATCTATTTACACTAATACACCATTTACAAGATCTTAGATGTAGAAAAGGGTTTTCGAAGCTTAAACGCATGTGCTATGGGCAATAGTAGTTTAAAACACGGCATCGGTAACATTAATATGAGAAAAATGACGAAATCATCCCCAATCCCCGATCTCTATCATAAAAACAATTAACATCATAAAAAGGGCATCAAAGGGTTTCTATATGCATTCACACGCCAATCAACAAAGAACACAAATATTAAATCTATAAATTATGATTAGGTACTTTCCTTAGGTTCACAGTTGAAGGAGAGAGACTAGAATTCCTATTGTCAAAGCCCAAAGTGATATCCCAGCAAAGAGGGTTTCACAAGGAAGAAGATGGTCGTCTTTGATCAGGATCCGTCAGCTGGATTCTAAGTTGCTAGGTTGTAAAAGCTAAAGGAAGTAGGAAGAGAGAGAGAGAGAGAGAGAGAGAGAGAGAGAGAGAGAGAATTGTGTGGGAGATGAAAAGGGTACGATGGTGTTATATATAGAATGAGAATAAGAGTTGTAATCTAACTTAAATTCTAAAAAGAATAGAATTTGGGTTCCAAATAGATAAGAGTTTGGGTTTGAGAAGAACTATACCCAGCAAACTGGGCTCGGGTTAACTATGGGTCAAGTCACCTATCTAATAAGCTTAACTCACCAAACCTAAGCCTAACGTAGTCTCTACTTAAACTAATCATGTATTTTACTAAAATACAATCAATTATATAATAATAATAATAATAAAATAAATAATTTATATATATTAAATAATCAAAACGTCACAAAAAGTGTAAAACCCATCTTCGAATGCCATGCTAGTTGATAGCCTACCCAATCAGTGTTTGAATAGGCATGGAGATGCAATACTCCAGTGGCTAGAATTTTCGCTCCATGGGTAATAGTACCAACAAAGTGAATAACTTCGCATAGAATCATAAAAATTAAATGACACATTGCCGGTTTCTCCATAAATTGACACACAATTGATGCTAAATGAGATATCAGGCTATCTAAGAGCAAGATATTGAAGTCCTCCCACTATGCTTTTGTAGTGAGTTAGGTCTGAAAAGGCAAAAGTATCAGCCGGCATAGGTTTCTTTGAATCCAATATTGGAGTGGAAATTGGTTTGCAACCTAACATGTTGGCACATGTAAAAGATCTGGAGCATACTTAGATTGTGATCAATGTTAGCCATTTGGAAGGTGAGTCACCTCTATTCCTAAGAAGTAGTGGATGAAAAAAGTCCTTTATAGCAAATTTAGAACCAAGCGGTTGGATAAACCAATTTAGAAAGGTGTAATTGTCCCAGTAACAATCATGTCATTGACATACAGTAGTAGAACAATGATCCCATGTGTGGCAAAATATGAACATGGATGAGTCCGTGGTACTGCAGTAAAAGCCAAGTGTCAATAAATAGTTATCGAAACTATCGAGCCATGCTTGTGGTGCTTGACGAAGCTCATAGAATGCATCGCTTAGGCGACATACATGAGTGAGCTGACATAGATCAACAAAGCCCAATGGTTGTTCCATAAAAACAAGTTCATGAAAAATATCCTTGGAGGAAGGCATTTTTTACATCAAGTTGTTCAATATCCCAGCGATTCATGGTGGCTATTGTTAGCACGAGGCATATGCTCCTCAGTTTTACAACAAGGGAGAATGTTTCAGAAAATTTGAATGCTTCAACTTGAGTGCATCCCTTAGCTACAAAGTGGGCTTTGTGATGGTCAAGGTGGTTGCCATCCACCTTGAGTGTTGTCCTATATACCCATTTGTTGCCCACAATGTTCATATTTTTATGTCGAGGCACAACGTCCCACGTTCTATTTTGTTCCAAAACATCAATTTCTTCTGGCATGGCTTGAGCCCAACTAAGATGGTGAAGAGCAATTTTTATAGCTTTTGGTTTAGTGGGAACATGGGTAAAGGATAGATAGATAGTGGCGGACCCAAGATTTTCGTTCGGGTGGGGCGGACAATGGTCAATTGAAAAGGCCATTCATTCTTTTGTTAGATTTTTTTCACATTAACAATTGAAAAAGAAAAAAAATATTGCATTTAAATAGATTAGTTGTTGATCTTTTCTATTATATTTTTCTATATCTGATTTAAAGATAAAGTCAATTGCATTAGAATCATTGTTAACTACCAATAATCTCTATTTATAGCATAGGTTTAAGACATGATTTTCAAAAAGTTTTTTTTTTTTTTTTGTAAGGAAACCAAACTACTACTAACACCAAACTCATAAACAAGCATTTTCAATTCTTCAATAAATTAATGCATCAATTAGTAACCACACTAACAGTTTCTAATTTCTAATTAAACACCATTAAAACCCTATTTTCACTCCCATTATATTAGTTTCTAAGCATTTTTTAATGCTTAAAACACTCTAAAAAAATCTAGTACTGTAGATTTTCGTCAAATGTGAGGCTCATACGCCATTGTGATACATCTGCAGTTAACAAAAATGTTGATTGTTCAACAATTATGATGCTACCTAATGCATATATCAGCCTTTTTCACAGAGGGGAAAATAGAGGTTTTTACACATGCTCCTGCCTACTCACAGTTTTAAAGGATTGTGCTCATGTTCTGCCCAATGTGAGTTGTGCTCAGGCTGGTATGGCTGATGAAGAGCCCATATATTGTCAACCATCAATTTTCATTCTATGAGAGCTTAAGATTAGTTATTGTCCCAAGGATGTTGGTTCTTAACATCTCTAAACTACCTGTGGTTTTGGATCTTGTGTTCTTAGAATCTCGGAAAAAATAAAGAACAATATTAGAACTATAAAATACCCAAATGGCTAAATCCATTGATTGAAGACGTTTCATCTCTAACCTGAAGTTTTTATCAGCACAACCTTAGGTTTCATTTTTTTTTTCTCTTCATCTTCTCTCCCATATTGCATAGGACAATGGCTTCTTCTCTTCACAAAACCATGAGAGATGTAAGAGGGAGAAATGACCTTGTTGACTTTATTTGCAATACATTGAAAATACTAAAGCTTGCCTTAACACAGGCAGAGGTCCCAATAATACGATCTCAGATAAATATCTATTAAACGTGATTAAACTAGTGATTAATCCTAATCCAGATTAAACAATCGAACCAAAAGAGAGAGAAGGACACAAGGATTTATATGTGGAAAACCCAACTCGGGAAAAAACCACAGGCCTTATCGTCTAGGCCAACAGACAACCAAGCACTATGAATTAAAAGTTACAGGAAAACTCACAACCCTTTCCCAGTTGAAACTCAACCTAAGGACTGTTTTGATCTTGTCGACTGCTCACCGTGCACCTTCACCGTGCTTGAACCAACCACCTTGAATGCCTCTTCAAGATGAATCCACTTCTTAAAAGTAGTAGAAAAACCTCCAAAGACTTGAACTTCAGCGCAGCAACTTGACATTGTGGAGAAGAAAACAATCTCTCAATAGATCTCTAGATTTTTGGATGGGAGAGTTGTATTCTAGAGTTGAGAGAGGAAGGCAATATATAGGCTTTAATTCGTGCCTCCATACTTGTAGGGCAAGTAGGACTCAAAAAAGTAAATTGAACCAAATTAGAAGGCAGTATCCTATTCAAACCGGACTTTCTGCACACTGACCGCTCTAGCAAATTAAACGTGCGCTCGAGCGAATGACTTACTGTCTTCGTCCGCTCGAGCAAAAGAAACGATGGCTTGAGCGACATGCATTTTGTCTGTCGTTCGCTCGAGCGACCAATCCATGGGTCTAGGGACATGCATTCTATGTTGCATGAAATCTAAGACCCTGTCATGCTTCTGTTGCATGAAACCATAGGCCCATCATCCATTCTATAGTCTTTGACTTATGTAACTCTTTTCACTTCAAAAAGTAACCATCATGTAATTATGTCAAAAGTCATAAAGAGATGAGGTACTTTCACGTGTGGCATGGGGCAACTTGTGATGGCAACATGACGTCATCATACATCCTAAGAAAACTTCATCCACGTGATGGCAAGAAGCTCTGCTTATGGTAGTCCACATTACTAACTTTCTTATGCTAGTCCGCATGAGTTCACAATTAGATGCTCCATACAAATCCTGTAACCATCTTCCTTGAGCAGTCCTACTAAAATTACAATTGTAAATAAAACCCAGGTTTTGTCCAATACCCAATGAATTTGCCAACACTAATTATAATAGAATTATAATCCTAGCAATCTCCCCCTTTGGCAATTCATGGACAAAACACCTAAATACAAGAAAAATTCTACCCAGAATAAATAAAATAAATTTCAAGAAACATTTCTCCAATCCAACCCTGCAATTCCTGTTCACGAAAGTTTGACAAAAGATCAAGTGTGAAATCTTGAAAATTAAAATTAATTCTGACAATAAACTTAGCAAAACACGAAAACACAAATCAGCACGTGAAATCACATGAGCTATCTCAGCTTCTCCGCCTTTTTGTTCATAACTTACAAAGCTTATTCTCCCCCTAAATCAGATAATCTATATCCTCAATAAAAATGCACAAATACAAAACTCAATCAGGCCAACAATCGAAAACTATCAATGATCAAACACTATAATTTGCAAGTCATGAGGCAACACAATTTTGGGGAATTTATCATGTATGTAAATTGTGAGTAAGATAATCTCAAATGAAAAATACAAAGAAATCGCAGATCAACCACAAATCAACAATCATCAGATGGATAGCGAATTGCACACCCTTCAAAAACAATCGATCCGATCAGTAATGAGGTGCGAAGCTCCCCCATAATGTCACACACCGTGTTTTTTTTTTAGATTTTCTTATGAACTTCTCGGCATAAAATAATGCACAAGCTCAAGTGCTCATTTTTTTCAAAAATTTCTGAACCCTATAGGATACAGTTCCATCGCGTCGGTCTATAGAAATATTCTCTACGCACTTTGGGTCACATAGACGATATAGACATTAAGAAGAGAGCATAGGGAAGTGGAAAAATCAAAATCGATGCTCTGAATAGGTACAAAACCACTAAGACCGTGAATCCTGTCAATCCTAGTTTCTCATTGACCCTAAGTGAGTTTCCAAGTGAATCATCTTGTACTTGTGGACATGATCAAAATCCTTAAACTGTGAAAAAAAAAAGTTCGAAAATCTAACAAATCAAAGTGTATCACATGCCAGATAATCTCAAAATTAGCTCATAAAAGTATGCATGTGCAATCCAAAACGAAGTTGGAGGATTAGGTTCGTAGGCAAATGCCTAGGGGCTTGTGATGAGGGGGATCAACCTCAGCATTCTCAGTTGATTTAGACAGTGCAGTGTAGACCACATTAATGCTCAGGTTAGTCTTACGAATCCAAACAGCCTTAGTCTTGACCTATTTAGGAGAAGAAGGTTTCATCCTCGTCTGATTTCTGATATGATGTCTTCTTTTATTGCAGCGTGGTCTAATGTGCCCTTTAATTCCACAAAAATGACATGTGGGGGTGAATTTAGGCTTATGCACATTCTTAGCATTCACAAATTTCAAGGGTGGAGCCTTATGAATTAAGGGTGTCACGGAATACACAGTAGGCCCTCGAACAAATACAGATTTACCTTTATCGTTTGATGACGAAGCTCCATGAGTATAGCCAATTCCAGATTTAGACTTGTCAGTCTTTTGGCTTCCAAGGATCTCATCAAGTTTCTTAGACCCAGTATTCATCCTCTTGATTGATGTTGTATTAGAATCCAACTCAATGAGAGTCATCTTCAACTTTCCTCTTAAATCTTCCTTTTCAACATTACAGTCACTCAGCTCTTTGTTTAAATTGTTCATCTCAGATTTTTCTTTCAGCTCTTATTGTTTTAATAATTCACTCTCCTTACGTATGGAATCTTGTAGCAATTTCTTGTATGCAGTTTCCCGGTCATTATCATCATCAGAAAGATTATCAGAATCTGAATTGTCATGGGACTTGGACTCCCTGTTAGATGAACCCTGCATAGAAGAGACATTAGACAAAGCCATGAAAGCAACACACTTTCCTGACTCACTCGAACGTGAATCAGGTTCAGATACTTCCACATCCGAATCATCATCCCAGACAACATTTAATGCCTTGCCTTTGTTCTTTTCCCTTCGATTGGCACACTTAGAAGCTGTGTGTCCATAACCTTGACATTCAAAATATTTGATTTGCTTATTTGTACCCTTTGATCGATTCTGTTCAGTTTTTTGTACAAATTTTCCTTTAAAAGAGCCCTTAGAATTTGATGTATCTTTCTTGTTAAGGGCCTTCCTATTCTTCCAGATCTTCTTGAGTTTTCTTCTGACATCGTCTGTATCACTGCCAGGATCACTAACTTTAGGATCCTCGACTGAATTTGAGGACATTAGTGCAATGTCCTTGTCCTTTTTCTGCGGGCAGTGATTTGCCTCAAAAGTCTGTAAATTGCCAACTAGTTCTTCAACAGATATTGAGTTCGGATCCTGGGGCTCCTCAATGGCAACGACTTTTGGACGAAACCTTTCAGGGAGAGACCTCAAAATCTTTTTAACAACCTTAGATTGAGGAACCGGCTCTCCCAAACTATGGCATGAATTGACAATTTTGGACAATTTTGTGTTAAAATCATCAAGAGTTTAAGATTCTTTCATGCGAATCGTTTCAAAAGCAGTTGTCAGATTCTGGAGTTTTGTTTGTTTAACCATTTATGTTCCTTCATGAACAGTTTGAAGCGAATCTCATGCAGCCTTTGCAGTTGAACAAGCAGGAATCCTATGAAACTCAGTGGGAGTAACACCATTGTAAATAGCATGAATGGCCTTATTATTGCAATTTGATTTGGCCTTTTCATCAACGGTCCATTGTGCTTTGGGTTTCGGTCTTGTTTGTCCATCAACGACCATTGTGGGTTCTGTATATCCATCAACCACAATATCCCATACCTGGTCATCGATGGCCTTTAGGAAAGCTATCGTTCTCGCTTTCCAATATATATAAATAGATCCATCCAGAAGGGAGGGCTTGTTGGTAGAGGTTCCTTCTCTATTGAAGCACATTAGAGATCAGTAATAAAAATCACACAATAAGTTAGTACAACCTGCTCTGATACCAATTAAAAATACTAAAGCTTGCCTTTAACACAGGCAGAGGTCCCAATAATATGATCTCAGATGAATATCAATTAAACGTAATTAAACTAGTGATTAATCCTAATCCAGATTAAACAATCAAACCACAAGAGAGAGAAGGACACAAGGATTTATGTTAGGTTCTTGTTTGTTGCAATTTTGATGGATGCACTTTCACCTTCTCTGTCAAAATGATCACACACTCATGCTTTTAGTTTTTGACTTTGGAATCTTGGATTCTACTTGCATTTGCACATGTTTTTGAAATGAATTTGATTCATGCATGTTTTAGAATCCAAATACTTTTGAAAACCTAATTCTTTGTGCATTAATTTTGGAAAATCAAATTAAGTTTTTAGGTTTGTGATTTGCATACATTCATCATTTTTAGAATTTTTTTAGTATGTATAATACACACTGGCCTTGAGTTCCAAAGTGCAACTTTAGATTTTTTGAAAATTCTCAGGAACTCTTCCCATGCCAGTTTGGTCGGTCGACCAACCCCTGTGCCCGGTCAACCGGCCCAACTGGCCTGCTAGAAAACAGGCAGTGTACCCGGTCGACCGAGCCAGGCCCAGGTCGACCGGGCAACTAGCCGTTGGGCCATTATGACCGTTGGGCCAGGTCGACCGAGCCAGGCCCAGTTCGACCGGACCAACTAGCCATTGGACTTTTTTTTGCTTTAAAGTCCTTTCTTTCCCCTCTTTTGAGAGGCTTGTTGGATGAACTTGTGGAACCATTTTGGAGCCTAAGAAAGGAGAAGAAGTTGTAAAGGCTAGAGGGCTATTGGAAATCAAATGGTTGAGTTTTTAAAATGTATGTCTTACTTGTTATTTTGATTTCCATTCCAAATGAAATCCATGCATGTTCAAATCTTTATATTTTCATTTATGCATGATTTCTAGCTTTTAAAGAGATGTTTTGCAAACACATTATCACCTTTGGAATATTAGAATGGTTTGCAAACATCCTTGTCTAAATCACATGTGTTATTAATAGTTAAATCTTCTTACAACTTGTTTAGTTCCTTAATTCAAGTTGTTTGAATCTTTCATGTGATTAGCATTTATCTTCAATCATCATTTTGTGAGCTTACATTTTAAAATGCATCAAGCATTCTCTTAAGAGCTTCATTTTAGTAATTGATTGAAGTAAAACACTCATACACTTTGTGCACACACTTTAGCTTAATTTAGTGTATGGTTGTACTTTGAATTCCACTTTCATATCAGCCTATTTAAGAGGCAATTCAATTGTGCTTAAATTGTATCTCTTAGAGTGTTTTTGAAGAGACACCTTCTTAGAGAAATTCTTCATTTGTAAAGGTTATTGCTTAGCCTTAGAAAAGCACATTGTAAAGGTTATTGCTTAGCCTTGAAAAGCATCTTGTAAAGGTTGTTGTTGAGCCTAGAAAAACAACATTGCAAAGGTTATTGCTTAGCCTTGTAAAAAGCATAATTAGTGGAAATCCGGTGGGGTGATTGGATTACAAGCCGGTAGTGGACGTAGGCATTGAGGCCGAACCACTATAAATCTCTGTGCAGTGGTGTTTGCTTGTGGTGATTGTTTTATTTGCTTCCGCATCTTGTCTGGTAAATCATCATATGTGACTAATTTATCTTAAAGATTTAAAATTGGTCTAAATAGGTCATATTTGTAGCACACCCTATTCACCCCCCCCCCCCCTCTAGGGTTAGGATCCCAGGACTTTCAATTTATACGTGAAAAAACCACGGGCCTTATCGTCTAGGCCAACAGACAACCAAGCACTATGAATTAAAAGTTACAGGAAAACTCACAACCCTTTCCTAGTTGCAACTCAACCTAAGGACTGTTTTGATCTTGCCGACTGCTCGCCGTGCACCTTCACCGCGCTTGAACCAACCACCTTGAATGCCTCTTCAAGATGAATCCACTTCATAAAAGTAGCAAAAAAACCTCCAAAGACTTGAACTTCAGCGCAGCAACTTGACGCTTTGGAGAAGAAAAAAATCTCTCAATAGATCTCTAGATTTTTGGATGGGAGAGTTGTATCCTAGAGTTGAGAGAGGAAGGCAATATATAGGCTTTAATTCGTGCCTCCATACTTGTAGGGCAAGTAGGACTCAAAAAAGTAATTTGAACCAAATTAGAAGGCAGTATCCTATTCAAACCGGACTTTCTGCACACTGACCGCTCGAGCAAATTAAACGTGCGCTCGAGCGAATGATTTACTGTCTTCGTCCGCTCGAGCAAAAGAAACGATGGCTTGAGCGACATGCATTTTGTCTATCGTTCGCTCGAGCGACCAATCCATGGGTCTAGTGACATGCATTCTATGTTGCATGAAATCTAAGACCCTGTCATGCTTCTGTTGCATGAAACCATAGGCCCATCATCCATTCTATAGTCTTTGACTTATGTAACTCTTTTCACTTCAAAAATTAACCATCATGTAATTATGTCAAAAGTCATAAAGAGATGAGGTACTTTTGTTGGGATTGGTGTATGCCCTAAAGCCCACTGACTGCACTCAAATCTCTGTAACTGGATATTTATTGGTTATTTAATGGAATGACATCTTTCTCTTTATACTTGTGTATATGTATGGTTGTGTAAGGCCCATTGTTTTCTAGTAAATGACTCAGGTGTGTAGTGGCTACACACAGTAAGGTCTGAGTCATGGACACTTGAAACAATAAACATGTTCATAACTGAGAGATGGAGTTGGGCACTTCATCTTGGTATAAGTTATAATGAGATACTCTCCTGTATTCAGGGTGACTTACCTTAGTCGCGGAGGTCTTTCCGGATTTATCTCATTAGTGCATGTGTCATGCATTGAACAGGACCACTTGAAGGTGTGATCTCTAAAATAGTACTATCACAGAGAGAGATCAACTCACCTCTTGCTACTGAGTGACCAGTGCTCTTAATCTTGAGCATTTGTGGATGAACTGACGAAGTCAAGTTCTTGTGCTTTAATTCACTATGGGTGAGATCCTGTTCATGGGTCAACAGCTCTGTGTTTTGGGTGCTTGGGCTTGATTAGTTGGGACGTGCAAATGCAATATGGAATCTATGCCATTGTGTAATGGAATGATCGTCCCCTTAGAATTATCCGATTAATCATCAGAATCTAAGATCTTAGTATATGGATGTTCCATATGGATATTGAACTTGTGGGTCGCTCCCTGGATCAAGAGAATGATATCCGGATGATGATTAAGTCAAGGGTATGAAGTTCTAAGGTTGAGATGTAATCAAGAAGGTAGATAGTACATCGGTTAACCTACTTGATTATGGATGTTACATAGAGGGGCATTATGGTCATTGTACTTGGTAGGTCAAAGACAATCGTCTATTTATGATGAGCTTTATTTACAATTTAATATTTGTCCCTGGAGTGCAACCATAACTCTCTAGTGGAATGAGTTAGGGTTAAAATGATCTTAATGTTGCTATGGGGTTAGCATGGACATTTTGGTCATTTTGGGAGCCAAGGGCAAATATGTCTTTTGGTCCCTCTTCTAGCCACTTTCCTATATTGGCATGGTTTCCTAATTTAATTAGATGATATGTGGTTGAATTATTTTGTGGAAGAATAATTTTGAGTTTAAATTCTAATAGGCTCTTGATGGCATACATGAATTTAACTCTAGCTAAATTATTGACTAGTGGGTCATGGTGTGTTTAGCTATCTTGTGGGTCAGTCATAAGTGGAGCCCTTTGTGTGAGGTTTCCAAGTTTGATTAGGTATCTTTACTTGGAAGGAAAGACTCCTCTTTGGGTAAGAATTCCATTGATTAAAGGTTACTAATTTTAGTGTCTTTAATTAGTAAGTATTGCACAACTAAAGGGGAAGGTTGCTATTCTTTTTAGGGATTGACATTCCTATTGGAATTAGGATTCCCAAAGAGGAATCTAATCATTATAAGCATATGGGAGTCTCCTTTGGGCGTGCAACACACACAAGAAGAGATCAAGGGGCTGGAATTCTACCCTAGGGCTTGGAACTAGTAAGAACTCCATTGGCCGCCCAAGACAAGAAGCAAACACACACACACGCCCAGCCCATTGCTGCCCTCTTCTTCTTCATAGGAGAGGAGATCAGGTCTTTGGGTTGTTTCCACAAAGAGAAGTTCAGAAAACCCTTCTTAGGATTCCATAGTTTGATCCCACCATCAATACCAATCAGATTGGGAAGTGGAATAGAAGAGAAGACCAAAGGAGAAGCTACTGCAGAAAATTCCTGCAACTAGCATTGCTTACTGCTGGCTGATATCAGACCTTTGGAGCATTCTTTTCAAAGACTTGAGACCTTCAAATCAGCAAGGTATTAGTCCTCTAACATCTCCTTACTTTATACACATGTTGATCATGGTTTCATGGAGTTTTTTATGCATGATTCATGGCTGGAAAATCAGATTAGTTTCAAGTTTTTAAAACAAGATCAGCCATGGACGTCTACTTGTATCTGATTTCAGATCTTTAATGCATTTTCTTTCAGTGGTATCAGAGCCACTCCATGATTAATCATGATCCCATGTTGTGTGGTTTTCATTCCTAGATTAATTAAGGGCATGGTGGCGCCCTTTAGGTTGTTGTTTACTGCATTAGTAGTGTGGAGAAATTTTTCTAGGCTGCTGGAAACAATTTCAGATTGTTGTTTACTGCATTAGTAGTGTGCAGAAATTTTTTCTAGGCTGCTGGAACAATTTCAGATTGCTGTTTACTGCATTAGTAGTGTGCAGAAATTTTTCTAGGCTGCTGGAAACAATTTCAGATTGCTGTTTACTGCATTAGTAGTGTGCAGAAATTTTTATAGGCTGCTGGAACAATTTCAGATTGCTGATTACTACATGAAAGTGTGCAGGAATTTTTTCCGAGGTGCTGGAATAATTTCAGATCACTATATAGTGCTGTACATAGCACTTTGAATGCACTAACCTCTTTGTTTGCAGCCATATTATTGCATCCTTGATGGTTCGCATGTATGTGTGTGGATTTGGATGTTTTTAATTAGTTGGAAAGTGTACGATTGCGCGGTTAGCAATCATAGGAAGTTGTAATTATTTCCTTGTTTATATTTCAACTAGTCTTGATGTAAGCTTTCTTGAAAAGCATAGGGATCTCCAATGTATTTTTTGGTTTTTGCTTTTCATGGGTTTGCTTGTATAAATTATTTTATTGTAACAAGCAAGGAGAAGAAAGCTTCAAAGATTGCAAGGTTGCAAGTAGAGGAGGATTCTATGGTGGTGGAGGCAACGAAGGTGTCCTAGTGCGAAAAGGACTCTTAACCAAGTATCCTAGTTGGATTAGGATTCCTAGTTGGATAAGGATTCCTAGTTGGATAAGGATTTGAAGTCCGAAGAGCAGGGAGCCATCAAGGATTTCATTCTTTAATTTGCTTTTATATATGGAATGCATGGTTGAATGCTTTATATAATTGCTACGTTTATCACCTAGTAACATGGCCACCACTAAGTTCTTAAAATTGGCATCTTTCTATATTGGATTGTTTTTGTTTGGCAAATTGTTTTAAACGGATCTTAGACCAGCACCTTCTATTTGTCTAAGGTTTAAAATTGGATAGGGTTTAGTTTATCTTGGTACCCTAAGTTTCCAAGAGAGGCCAAACTAAAATCTAATATGTTGCTACCCTAGTGGGCCCATAACCCTCAGGTCCCAAGACCTTTAAACCCTAGTGTGAAATAATCAAGTGGGAGAGGGGTTTGGGAAAACCCCACGGCCTTCCATTTTAGGTTCATGCTGTCTCATTAGAGTGTTAGTGGGAGCGGCCATCCCTTCGATGGAGTTCTTTACTAAAGATCGCTTCGATGGGTTAGTGGGTGAACTAATGTGAATATTCGTAATGAGGTGTTAGTGGGAGCGGCCATCCTTTCGGTGGAGTTCTTTACTAAAGATCACTTCTATAGAATGTCAATGAAGCGTTGGTGGGAGCGGCCATCCCTTCGTTGGAGCTCTTTACTAAGGTTCACTTCAAGGGTTGATTGGAGTCACTTCCCTTCGGAGGACTTAAGTCATAGACATTCTGGGAACGTTCATAAAAGATGGTAATATACTTGACATAAGACGGTAATGACCTCTCCCTAGGAGTTAGAGTTGTTTGTCATATGAGGCCAAACCAATCAGTGATTGGACTATCACTGGATATGCGTATCCAGACAGTGATGATCCAAATAAGCAGACCTTAACTCAACGTGACTGTAGGCTCGGCCATCCCTTCGATGGAGGGTCTATGAGGAGGTTGAGACACTGATACATTATTATTAGGGTTAAATAATGTAAAAAGTCTTGTGCATGTTTTTCCTTTTATTACAAGCACAATATACATGTTACATATATACTACCTGTCTAATTATAACCTGTTATATATATCCAGAGAGATGGGGAAAGATTCCTTTAGCCCGTTGATGAGTATTCTGCGTGAGAACAAATTGACTGGCCCAAATTACGTAGACTGGAAAAGAAACCTTAACATAGTACTCACCGCTGAGGAGTACAAGTATGTTTTGTCGGAACCCTGTCCTACCATTGATGATTATTCTACAGATGACCAGCTAGAGGCTGAAAGGAAATGGAAAAAGGCGAATAGCATGGCCAAATGCTACATGCTTGCTTCCATGTCCAACGTGTTGCAAACGCAGCATGAGCAAATGGACACAGCTTCAGATATCATGTTGTCCTTGTTTGAGATGTTCGCAGACAGAAGCAGGCCAGCTAGGCAAGCTGCTTTAAGGACAATCATGAATTCTAGGATGGCTGAGGGAACACCTGTCAGAGAGCACATGCTCAAAATGATGGATTGTTTCAATGAAGTTGAGATCCTAGGGGCTGAGATTGATGCAGGGAGTCAGACTGATATGATTCTCGAAACTCTGCCGGGGTCTTTCAACCAGTTCAAGCTCAACTTCAACATGAGCAAGATGGACATGACTCTCTCTGAGTTAATGAAAGAACTCCAGGCGGCAGAGGCCATCATGAAGCCTAAAGACCAACTTCACTTTTCCCAGTTTTCCTCTAAACTCAACTCGAAAGGGAAAAAGTTCAAGAAGAAGCAGGGTAAGGGAAAAGGACAGAAAAAGGGCAATGCTGGGAAGAAGGACAAAGGCACAGGTGAAAAGCCCAAAGGGAAATGCTTTAAGTGCGGCCTCAAAGGTCACTGGAAGAAAGATTGTCCCAAGCTCCTAGGTAGGCTCAGATAAGAAAGGTATATCTCTTTCCTACTACATTGAAACCTGTCATGTGGTTGATTCTACTGATTCCTGGATAGTAGACTCTGGAGCCACTAATCATATCTGCAATTCATTGCAGGGGTTTCAGATAATGAAAAAGCTTGAGAAAGGGGAGTTTGACCTTAGAGTTGGAAATGGAGCAAAGATATGGGTTGTTGCAGTGGGAGCAGTTACCTTACATTTTCCGCATGATAGGATATTAGTTTTAAACAATGTTATTTATGTTCCGGACATAAGGAAGAATTTAATTTCAGTTTCCAAACTCATTGAATTTAATTATTCAGTTTCTTTCCATTCTGGTGTTGATATCAGTAGAGATGGAAATATTATATGTTCCGGTAGAATGCATGATAACTTATTTTTTATATATCCTATTGCTCCCTCACTGCATAATGTACAACTAGAAAGCTCATCTTCCCTTAAGAGGAAGGTATCTTCGACCAATGACACTTATCTTTGGCACTTACGTTTGGGTCATATTAACCTAAAACGGATTCAGAGGTTGGTAGAGGATGGGCTTCTGAGCTCATTAGATCTCGAACCTTTTCCTCAGTGTGAATCTTGTCTCATGGGAAAGATGACCAAAAGGTCATTCTCTGGAAAGGGACTGAGGTCAAAGGAGTTGTTAGAATTGGTTCACACTGATGTGTGTGGTCCTATGAACAAACGAGCTAGAGGAGGTTATGAGTATTTCATCACCTTCACTGATGATTACTCTAGGTATGGATATGTGTACCTAATGCGACGCAAGTCTGAAGCGTTTGATAAGTTCAAACAATTCAAGGCTGAGGCGGAGCTACAACTAAGGAAACATATCAAAGCTCTTCGATCTGATCAAGGTGGCGAATACCTCCTAGGTGAGTTCAAGGAGTACCTCACACAACATGGGATTGTGTCTCAGTTGTCTGCACCGGGTACACCCCAGCAAAATGGTGTAGCAGAGAGAAGAAACCGGACCCTTCTTGATATGGTAAGGTCCATGATGAGTCATGCAACCCTACCCATATCTTTTTGGGGATATGCCCTAGAAGCAGCAGCATACATTTTGAATCTGGTACCTTCTAAATCAGTACCTAGGACACCTCAAGAAATGTGGACAGGACGAAAACCCAGTTTAAAACATATCCACATTTGGGGTTGTCCAGCTTATGTACTGAATGATAAAGCTACCAAGCTAGAACCCAGATCGGAAATGTGCTACTTCATTGGGTATCCTAAGGGAACGAGAGGAGGCATCTTTTATCATCCAAAGGAGCAAAAGGTGCTTATCAGCACTCATGCTAGATACTTGGAGGATGATTGGATGATGCACCAAGAGCTTGGTTGTAAAGAAACACTTGAGGAGATTCTTTCAGAAACTCCTACAACATCTGTGCCAGATCCTGAGATTGTAGAAAATCAAGACATTCCTTTTAACACTCCGGAGCCTCGTCGTAGTGGGAGAATTTCTAGACCACCAGATAGATACCTGGGAGTGTCTTTCATGACAGACTCCGAGGATCTGGTTGAGGATCCTACTAGTTACGATGAAGCAGTAACGGACATAGATGCTGACATGTGGCAGCAAGCGATGAAATCTGAATTGGATTCTCTGTATTCCAATCAAGTCTGGGAACTTGTAGATGCACCTGAAGGGATCAAACCCATAGGGTGCAAGTGGATCTACAAGAGAAAGAGAGGAGTGGATGGGAAGGTTGAAACCTTCAAAGCAAGACTGGTGGCGAAAGGATATACTCAGAAAAAGGGTATCGATTATGAGGAAACCTTTTCGCCAGTAGCCATGCTCAAGTCCATAAGGATTCTCTTAGCCATCGCATGTCATTATGACTACGAGATATGGCAAATGGATGTCAAGACAGCTTTTCTAAATGGAAGTCTTGACGAATGCATCTATATGATGCAACCAGAGGGATTCATTGCTGGTGGCCAAGAGAACATGGTCTGTAAACTTAAGAAGTCCATTTATGGACTTAAGCAAGCATCTAGGGCATGGAACATCAAGTTTAATCAGGCAGTCAAATAAGCTTTGATCAAAACATTGATGAACCATGTGTTTATAAGAAAGGGAGTGGAAACGCAGTTGCATTTTTAGTCCTATATGTGGATGACATATTACTCATTGGAAATAATGTTGGCATCTTGTCATCTACAAAGGTTTGGTTATCATCTCAATTTCAGATGAAGGATTTGGGTGAGGCGAGCTATGTCTTAGGGATCAAGCTTTTGCGAGATCGCAAGAACAAGATGTTAGCCTTATCCCAATCTTCGTATATTGAGAAGATATTGGTCAAGTATAACATGCATGACTCCAAGAAGGGCTTGCTACCTTCTAGACATGGAGTACCACTATCTCGGAATCAATGTCCGAAGACACCAGAGGAGATAGAAAGCATGAGGAGAGTACCATATGCATCAGCTGTTGGAAGCCTCATGTATGCAATGTTGTGTACGAGACCAGATATCTGCTTTGCCGTTGGAATGGTTAGTAGATATCAATCAAACCCTGGACCTATGCACTGGACAGCTGTTAAGCATATATTCAAGTATCTTCGGAGAACGAAAGATTATATGCTAGTCTACCGAGCAGATGATCTAATGCCACTGGCGTATACAGACTCTGATTTCCAGTCGGATGTGGATGGCAGAAAGTCTACCTCGGGATACGTCTTTACTCTATCAGGAGGGGCTATATCATGGAGAAGTGTCAAGCAAGATTGTACTGCTGATTCTACCATGGAAGCAGAGTATGTGGCGGCATCGGAAGCTGCGAAGGAAGCAGTATGGCTCAGAAAATTCCTATTGGAATTGGGAGTAGTTCCTGCAGTGCAAAAACCGATTGTCATGTACTGCGATAATACTGGTGCAGTAGCTAACTGCAAAGAGCCCAGGAATCACAAAAAAGGCAAGCATATTCAGAGAAAGTACCACTTGATCCGGGAATTCGTACAGGATGGAGAAATAGTGGTAGAGCAGATTGCCTCAGCAAATAACTTAGCTGACCCATTTACTAAGACTCTTACTGAGAAAGTCTTTACTTCACATGTTGAGTCTATGGGAGTTAGGTTAGGTCGTAGTGATCTTTAGTGCAAGTGGGAGATTGTTGGGATTGGTGTATGCCCTAAAGCCCACTGACTGCACTCAAATCTCTGTAACTGGATATTTATTGGTTATTTAATGGAATGACATCTTTCTCTTTATACTTGTGTATATGTATGGTTGTGTAAGGCCCATTGTTTTCTAGTAAATGACTCAGGTGTGTAGTGGCTACACACAGTAAGGTCTGAGTCATGGACACTTGAAACAATAAACATGTTCATAACTGAGAGATGGAGTTGGGCACTTCATCTTGGTTTAAGTTATAATGAGATACTCTCCTGTATTCAGGGTGACTTACCTTAGTCGCGGAGGTCTTTCCGGATTTATCTCATTAGTGCATGTGTCATGCATTGAACAGGACCACTTGAAGGTGTGATCTCTAAAATAGTACTATCACAGAGAGAGATCAACTCACCTCTTGCTACTGAGTGACCAGTGCTCTTAATCTTGAGCATTTGTGGATGAACTGACGAAGTCAAGTTCTTGTGCTTTAATTCACTATGGGTGAGATCCTGTTCATGGGTCAACAGCTCTGTGTTTTGGGTGCTTGGGCTTGATTAGTTGGGACGTGCAAATGCAATATGGAATCTATGCCATTGTGTAATGGAATGATCGTCCCCTTAGAATTATCCGATTAATCATCAGAATCTAAGATCTTAGTATATGGATGTTCCATATGGATATTGAACTTGTGGGTCGCTCCCTGGATCAAGAGAATGATATCCGGATGATGATTAAGTCAAGGGTATGAAGTTCTAAGGTTGAGATGTAATCAAGAAGGTAGATAGTACATCGGTTAACCTACTTGATTATGGATGTTACATAGAGGGGCATTATGGTCATTGTACTTGGTAGGTCAAAGACAATCGTCTATTTATGATGAGCTTTATTTACAATTTAATATTTGTCCCTGGAGTGCAACCATAACTCTCTAGTGGAATGAGTTAGGGTTAAAATGATCTTAATGTTGCTATGGGGTTAGCATGGACATTTTGGTCATTTTGGGAGCCAAGGGCAAATATGTCTTTTGGTCCCTCTTCTAGCCACTTTCCTATATTGGCATGGTTTCCTAATTTAATTAGATGATATGTGGTTGAATTATTTTGTGGAAGAATAATTTTGAGTTTAAATTCTAATAGGCTCTTGATGGCATACATGAATTTAACTCTAGCTAAATTATTGACTAGTGGGTCATGGTGTGTTTAGCTATCTTGTGGGTCAGTCATAAGTGGAGCCCTTTGTGTGAGGTTTCCAAGTTTGATTAGGTATCTTTACTTGGAAGGAAAGACTCCTCTTTGGGTAAGAATTCCATTGATTAAAGGTTACTAATTTTAGTGTCTTTAATTAGTAAGTATTGCACAACTAAAGGGGAAGGTTGCTATTCTTTTTAGGGATTGACATTCCTATTGGAATTAGGATTCCCAAAGAGGAATCTAATCATTATAAGCATATGGGAGTCTCCTTTGGGCGTGCAACACACACAAGAAGAGATCAAGGGGCTGGAATTCTACCCTAGGGCTTGGAACTAGTAAGAACTCCATTGGCCGCCCAAGACAAGAAGCAAACACACACACACGCCCAGCCCATTGCTGCCCTCTTCTTCTTCATAGGAGAGGAGATCAGGTCTTTGGGTTGTTTCCACAAAGAGAAGTTCAGAAAACCCTTCTTAGGATTCCATAGTTTGATCCCACCATCAATACCAATCAGATTGGGAAGTGGAATAGAAGAGAAGACCAAAGGAGAAGCTACTGCAGAAAATTCCTGCAACTAGCATTGCTTACTGCTGGCTGATATCAGACCTTTGGAGCATTCTTTTCAAAGACTTGAGACCTTCAAATCAGCAAGGTATTAGTCCTCTAACATCTCCTTACTTTATACACATGTTGATCATGGTTTCATGGAGTTTTTTATGCATGATTCATGGCTGGAAAATCAGATTAGTTTCAAGTTTTTAAAACAAGATCAGCCATGGACGTCTACTTGTATCTGATTTCAGATCTTTAATGCATTTTCTTTCACACGTGTGGCATGGGGCAACTTCTGATGGCAACATGACGTCATCATACATCCTAAGAAAACTTCATCCACGTGATGGCAAGAAGCTCTACTTATAGTAGTCCACATTACTAACTTTCTTATGCTAGTCCGCATGAGTTCAGAATTAGAAAGCTCCATACAAATCCTGTAACCATCTTCCTTGAGCAGTCCTACTAAAATTACAATTGTAAATAAAACTCAGGTTTTGTCCAATACCCAATGAATTTGCCAACATTAATTATAATAGAATTATAATCCTAACATACGTCAATGAGTAGACTATAGAAGTCCTTCCTGTTGCAAGAAAATTACAAGTCATTCAATTCTTGAGTTGTATTTGGCAAAGATCTTTGGTTAGGTAGTGTTGGAATTTAGAATTCAGCTATGCTCTAAGAAACAAGGCTGCCTATATCATCTGGGGCCCATGTGGGGGGACTACCTATAGTAAGATTAATGTGTATTACAAGCTTACAACACATTTGTATTCTTATGGAAAGAGTAACAAAGATGATTGACTACTACAACCTAACAATCATATATAAATTACAATAGTGAGCTCTAAATCTCTAAAAAGAAAATTTGTTATCCATGCAGATCTTTTTTTTTTTTTTTTTTTTTTTTCATTCAGGCCATGTCTTTGTTGAAAGCTTCTTTGATTTCCAACTCAGTTTTGGGCAGTGTCTTCTTCTCTAAGAAGCCAAAGCAAATGGAAACAAAACCTACAATAAAGGATTTTTTCAGCGCAGCATTTTATCTGAAGCTGAGTTCTGACCACTTACAAGATTTTGGAACGCAGTTTCCTTGCTATATCTCCATAGAAAAATATACTTAAATATCTTGTATTGACTTGTCCATCTTATTATGCTTGGGAAACATCATGGTGTTGTGAACAATACTAGAGATGCAAAAATAACTGTTATGCTGCAGAATTATACTTTATATTAAAGAGTAGTTATATAATAATTGTTATGTTGCAGAAATAACTGCTATTAATTAGTTGAAGTCAGTTAGAAAGTTTGGATTCTATTTAAAATTTGAAAGCAAGGTTGGTTATAATAGTTGTTGGCTGTCGTTAGTTAAAGAAGAAAATTAGGGAGAAGAGACTATATGTGAGGAAATTGACAGGAGGAAGAGGCAGTGACCTTTTCTATTTATCGTTTCTCTTTTGCATTTGAAGGATGTTACCCTCGAAGAGGACTTTTCTAATGTAATTGTCCTAGTCAATAAAATTTTGTCGTCGTTTTTTCCTGGTTCTTAACAACAGTGAGTTCGAATCCACTCACTGTTTCCTTTTTATCAAAAGCCTTGCTACTAGGATTTCCATAATTATTCCTTCCCTCATCTTCCAAAACCAAGACGCCTTTATTAAGGGAAGATCAATTCACCAACATTCAGCTATGACCCATGAGCTATTAGAAAAGGTCAATACAAAAAAAAAATTATTGATAGCTTCATTTGCCTGCAACCGGATATCACAAAGGCTTTTGATAATCTTCAATGGACATTCCTTTTAAAAGCTCTAGAATTCTTTAAGTTCTCCAAAGAATGGATTAACATGATCAAGAAATTAATCACAACTTCTAGGAGTTTGTTCTCTTAAATAGTCCTTGTGGCTTTTGTTGGAAAGATAATGGATCTATCTAGAATTACAAAATCAACAACATTGATCTATTGCAATTAACAATTAATATTACAAATTGATAAATCTAAACTAAGTGTGCCTGATGCCATGAAGGAGTGAATTTGTGGTCCGGATTCTAAATTTGATCAAGTGGTTAATACTTCCTACCCACATAAACTTCCACCTCTATTCCTCTCCATACCAGCAATGGAAACATTTGTTTTGCTTAAAGGGCTAAAGGCAGGGACCGCAGGCAACCCTTTTAAAGTGATAGATGATATCCTGTCCATTGAGGATATCAATACCCATAACAGTACCTTGAAATTAGTGAGAGAGGGTTATCCTCAATTAACCAAAAATATAAATACAGAATTGTCAAAACTAAACCAACCAAAGATAAGGATAAACCATTTCAAAATAAATATACGTGGTTGTTAGGACCACATATGGTTAATTCTAACATTCTCCCACTTGGTCCAAATAGCATCGCTAGTTATATTTATATATATAATCAAAATATATAGTTTAGAAACTCATATCTTTGGTTCAACTTAAAAAAAAAAAAAAAAAATTTGATGAGTGCACTCTAATTTTGTAAAAACATACCCATATTTCAATTTTGGTCAAGCTTTATTCTTATCAAATGAAATACCTATATACGGACAATGATGCTCACTACAAACGTAGGACGTAATCATGTCACAGTATAGACAAATTCATTTTCAAAGACCTTTATACGCAGTTTCACAGATATACTATATTGGTGACTTTAAATTTATCCAATAGTCCACTTTACTTTAAATCCTACTTACATTTGAATGTGCTCAATTAAGTAGGAAAGAAAAAAAAACAAAAAAGAAAAGAAACAATTATTATAAATGTCCACATAAACTTTAAGCATTAATAGAAAGAGCTGACCAAACCCATGCGGCTTACATGATCTTTATGCATATTTGGTGCCAATGCCTTGGTCAATAGATCTGTAGTCATCAATCTTGTTTTGATGTTTTGCATGGACACTTAATCTTTCTTTACCTTCTCCCTTACAAAAAGAGATACTTGATCTCTATGTGTTTGGAACTGCATGAGTTTTTATTGTTCTTGGCGAAGTGAATTGCGGATGTATTATCACAATAGATCTTTAGTGGTGTTGCAATGTTGTCTACCACTTGAAGTCCCTCAATGAAATTCATTAGCCATAATGCTTGTGATGTGTCCATAGTTCAAATGGGGTCTTTTGAGCTGCTGCTTGGTACCCAGTTTAGAATATATGATGTTGTTTTTAGAGCCTCCCCCCCACCCCCTCCCATTTTGTTGTTGAGTACCAGGAGTAGTGTATTGGGGTCTAATACCCCCTCTTTCGAGAATCTTAGCAAATGGTCCAGGCACTCCATTATGTTCGTCATACCGGCCATAATACACTCCTCCCTCGGTCGAACCTGACCACTGTAATGGATTTTCCCAATTGTTTTCCCACTTCTATTTTATAAATTTCAAAAATATCAGTAGCTTCATTTTTCTCTTTCAATAGATAAACATATCCATATCTCCTATAATCATCAATGAATGTTATAAAATATTTATACCTATTGATGGAAGGACATGGTGATTTTTCACAAATATCGGTGCGGATAATTTCAAGCAATTCATTACTTGTGGTAGCATCCTTCTTTTTAGTTTTTGTGAACTTGCCTTTTATACAATCCACACATGTACCAAAATCTGAGAAATCTAGGGGTTTAAGAATGTCTTCTCTAATTAATCATTCCATCCCCCCTTCGAATATATTGTCCAAGCACTTACTAGTGCCGTAGAATTTTCATTGATCAAATCAGGCTTTATGCCAATGACATTGTTCCCATGTGAAGAGAGTAAAGATTGAGAAAAAACGGGATCCAAATTCAGTTTTTTATAATCCATCAATTAAAGAACCAGAACCAAAAGCCTTTGAAACCCTATACAAATAAAGACTATTATTACCAAACTTGAAAGAATAACCCATAATGTCTAATCCTGAAATTGAAATAAGATTTCTTGACATCCTATGAACAAAAAGAGTATTTTCCAAATCTAAAAGAGTGTCGAGTCTCCAAAACTAGTCTCATGGTCCCAACTGCATGAAACTTTAGCTCCAAGCCATTTTCCAGCACCAATTTTCTTTCTCCTTCACTTAGTTTCCTGTGCGACGTCATTCCTTGCATAGATTTACAAATGTGGACGGTCACACCAGAGTCCAACCACCAATTATTAATTGGCATATCAACTAAATTGGATTCATAACAAACAAAACAATAATTATTACCTTTCTTTTCTAACAACTTCTTATATTTATGGCAATCCTTCTTAAGATGTCAAAGTTTCTTACAAAAAAACACCCGTCCTTTGTTCCTGGTTTCATATCCTTTTCATGCATAGTGCCTGACTATTGAGGTTTTTACATATTTCTGCCTTATTGCCCCCCGGGAACACTTTTCTTCTTATCCACATTTTTTTTTTGAATAGGAAGGTGTGCTCTTTCAATCTTGCACCTCTTTTTTCTATTCTCTTCTTTATCACGCATAGCCACTAATTCATCTGGAATCCATTCTTCTTTCTTGGTGTTATAACTGACTTCAAAAGTCTCAATTGATTCTGGGAGAAAATTCATCACAGTATGGACCTAAAGAGTGTCTGTGATGTTTATCTTCATTTCATTTAACTTATTTGCTATGTGCCTCATCCTGGTGATGTGCTCTCTTTGAGTTCAACTCGGTTAGTAATGAGTTAACCACGGCTTTAGGAGAGGCTTTAAATTGTTCCTCCAAAAACTTCAAATAGTACTTTGTCTTATCAGTGGATGAGATTGTTCCACATAGATCATGAGGAATGGAATCCTTGATTATCATCAAGGATAACCAATTAGCCTTTTCCCATTCTTATAACGCTCAACCACATTTTCAAAACTAGTATGATCTGTTGGTTTAGGAGGCTCGTCACCATGAATGGCTATGGCTATTGTTGGAAGTAGGTGGGCCTCGTGGATAGATTTTCAAAACTTTTGACCTACTTGACTCAGGGATCAACTATCCATAAGGCTACAAAACCCAATCCAGGATGCAATCCCTCATTCTCATCAATCATGTACAGTAATATAACCTATCTAGAAGATAGAAATCAGCAACTACATCCAACAAAATAGTCTACAACAAGTAGAGAAGTAGATTATACTTTTGGAGCCCGGTAGTGCTCTAATCGAGGAGAAGACAATCAACTAGAACAAGAACTCTTCTTGAAGCAAATAGAGATCTCCAAGACCTTATTGTCTTCCACGCTATGACCCTCTATCAGATCTCTTTTCTCAAGAAGATGGGTGGGATCTCCAAGAGAAAACCCTACAAGAAACTCCAAGGAACTAGAAGAGAACTAGAAGAGAGAGAGAGAGAGAGAGAGAGAGAGAGAGAGAGAGTAATGTGCAACTCTTGCACAATATGGCCTGGGCGTGAATCACAATAATGGAATTTTGCATGGACGTCCAAGGGTGTTTATTCCTTTATTTATAGCCCTCATGACTCCTCTTTTAACTCTCTTACTAATTTGTATTAGATGTCACACTTCCACACAAATTAGTAGCTTACTATTATCACTATTAGAAGTTCCATTTCAAATAGAAATAGTAACTTTCTAATTCCTTCCTTTTAGAGCTCAAGTAAGATTAGTAACTTTCTAATATCTTGGGCTAGCGTGGGGACCACTAGGGATTCCTTAGAAAGTTGGCTCCAACTGAGACGCGCGAGCTCACATCTCATGTGCAATCTGGGCCCACAGTTAATTGCAAATAACACCACTATATAAATGCAATTGCACTTCAGTCTTAGGAATAAATTACAATGAAGACCCTAAACTTCCCAATTACCACAAGTAGGCCCCTCTATCATTATCCATGGATCAATTGGAATAAATCTGTCTCATCCAATCTTAGATCAACATCTTATTATCCTTGAACCCCAATTAATCACAGTGATCATCAATATCATCCAATTGACTCTAAATCGAGATGGGTGCGCACTTAATAATGATAAATCCATTAATTGGCACAATGGGATAATATAGATAGATTCCATCTTGATCATTGTATGTTCCCACAGTATTACTACCACGTACCCAAGACACCGAGGTGTTGACTTACAATTGGCCTCACTCATTGGTGACTTAAAGCAAATGAATAGATAGAAACTTGAGTTCATCAATGTCTCAGGATTGAGAGCCTATTGCTAGGGAATTATGAGAGCAGTCCTTAAATCGAGACAGTATTTCATAAGGTGTTTCTCATTGTCCTTCAATCATTCAATGTACCAGCACTATGATCCAAAATCTTACATTCTAATGATCGAGGCAAATCACACTATCTCATAGTGATCAAAGTGCTGCAACCTTATCATATGAGATGCCCAGTCTCATCAGTGGTTGTGAAGATATTTTTAAGTATAAGATTTCTGACACATGTCTCCCCTATGTGGATTTCATCCATATACATCTATCACATCTAATATACTAATGGGACCCAGTTCATCTCATGAACCATTATGTCATATGTATTGGTCATGTGCATTAACTAATAAACACCATTCATCTCATGAAAGGAAAGCATAATTTTATTGATAAATAAAGAAATTAATCAATTTATTACATCAACTGATGGATTGAGACCACACAATCTAACAGCTATGTCCATGAACCAAAGAGTAATCATGACTTTATCATTCAACTATGCAAAGGTGCCAGCAATGAGTGGTGGAATCAAAGACAGTTGGGTGACAACTGAAGTAGGGTTCCAAACTGTAAAAGGAAATTAGGCTCACATTAATGATCTTTATGGTATGACTTTACTTTATGCACATTTTACTGTAATCCGGTGTTATCCAAGTGATAGCTTTTATGGACTGAACTCCAATGAGCAATCCCAACGTAACATCACAATCCCTCCTTTGGGTGAGATTGCAACTTACTAATCAATTCGCTCATTGGTGATAAAATTCACCGTAGGGTTGTCTTTACGTCACAGAATCAAACAATTGGACCACTTTGGTGGCTACCAAACCTTTGGATCCTTGGATTTAAGCAAAGATTAATAAATGGCTATCTAAAACTTTAATGGTCACAATTTATGGGAATAAGATATTAAACCAATAAAGGAGGTGATCTGGGAAGGTTAAAATAAGTTGTGTCCATACACTTTATGTGTATGTGTTATGGGCTTTAAGAGATAAGTAGGCCATCTGGTCTTACAACTAAAGCCTAACCCAAAACTAAATGGGAACCATGGATGGTGAAATCCTAAAGACACAATAATCAATCTGGATAGACTCCACTAAGGGACAGTGGTTGTGTACCTGTCGACCAGCGTGCGCAGCCATTGTTTTTTTTTATTCACTTGTACCTATCAGTTTACAAGCAAGTTGGCTTGGCTATTGCATAGGATTCATGGTTAATAACTATAAGACAAGCATAACCCATTTAGGATTCATAAACAGCCCCTAGTTAGCTCTCAGGCAACCAAATCAGTCCACATAGATGGCTCTATTTAGATATAATTTCCACAAACATGTGGCGTGCAACTTGAATCTACATGGGCCTGCTCAAGTACACAAGTACTACACTTATGGTGAATTTAGACGATGGATTGCAGGCTCAACTAATAGGGCAACTCAATCTGATCTGGCCATCATAACAAAATTCAACAAAGTACTCATCAGATGAGCCATCAAAAAGAAGATAACACATCAGCAGCCTTTTTTTATTGTAGATAATTCGTAATGACTCTGGTTATGATTGTGAATTGTCCATTGATTTTGCAAGCAGCACGATGACCACATTAGGGCTCAGCATCTGGACATTGTGATTGTTTGTCACCAGATTCTCTCATATGAGAGAATCACGACCATTCAATTGATATCCAGTAATTTTGACCCATCTTATGAGTAAAACAAGAGAAATCCAAAGGCTTGACTGCTATGATGGATTGGGATTCTTGGATTTCATGTTAGAATGAGTGTCTCATGTCCATCCCAGAAAACATACCCAACCCTCTTACACGCATACAATGCAGTTATGCATTTTCATGACCCTTGAAAAAACCTTAAGATTGAATCCTATTTTGTATGAGTTGGGAGCATATCCCATGGGTCTTATTTCTATTTTCTGCTCAAAGATCTCTTTCTCTACAACTCAGCATTGAATCATGAGTGACATATGGGTAGTGTTGTCCTCTCTTTCATTAAGAAGAGGAGATCTTTAAGAGAAGAATAGAAATGGGTCTGTCTGTGAAATTTTTCTATAAAAAGAAAAGAAAAGAGTGATATGGGTGTGTGTTGAGTTTCATTTTCGAAGTGAAGTGTGGGCCATCACATGGATCCGCACACGATCAAGAAATGATCTAACAATATATATATATATATATATATATATGATCATAGGATTGAATCTTCAATATATATGTTCTACAAAGCATTAAAACGCACAAGACACCAAGTACTCTACAAACAGAAATCGAAAGATCTCCATCTAATAAAGATCAAATCTGTGGGTTGTCACTTTGCAATTCTAGGTCTAAGAATCAGAAGGTTCTAATACAAAATCTTGGAAAGACAATGGATCTATCTAGAATTACAAAATCAACAATATTAATCTATTGCAATTAACAATTAATATTACAAATTGATAAATCTAAACTAAGCATACCTGATGCTGTGAAGGAGCGCATTTGTGGTATGGATTCTGAATTTGATCAGGTGCATAATACTTCATACCCATAGTACCTTCCTCCTCTATTCCTCTCTGTACCGGCGATGGAAGCCTTCTTTTTGTGTAAGGGACTAGAGAAGGGGACCGCAGGCAACCGTTTTAAAGCGCCAAATGATATCCTTTCCATCAAGGATATCCATAACCATAACGGTACCTTGAAACTGGTGATAGAGGGTTATCCTCAAATAACAAAAAATACAAATACGGGATCTATTAAAAGTGAGCCAAACAAAGATAAGGATAAACCATTTCAAAATACATAAACGTGGTTGTTGGGACCACATATGGTTGATTCTAATAGTTTTTTTCCTTTCACGTGTGGTCTACGTCAGGGGGACCCCCTGTCTCCTTACCTCTTCATCATAGCAGAGGAAATTTTGATCCTGAATGCACAAGATCTTCAAGCACAAAAATTGATTACGCGTGTCTTCCTTGTTCCAAACACCCCATGCCTTCCTTTGTATGCTCATGATCTCATGCTCTTTCTTAGAGCCTCTTCCAAAAGAATCCTTTCTATCAAACACCTTTTAGCCAAGTATGAGTCAACTGCGGGCCGAGTTTTTAACCTCTCTTAAAGCCACATATTCATTGGTAAATGCAATCATCGAAAAAGAGATCCATCTTAGCCATGATTGATATCCCAATTACCAATCCTCCCACTACTTATTTAGGCGCCCCTCTCTTCTTCGGAAGCCTAAGATTCTCCCATTTTACAAAATTGATGGATGCTGCCATTAGAAACAAGCTTTTAGGTTGGAAAGCCAAAGCCCTATCTTTTGCAGGGAGATTGATTCTTGTTAGGCATGTTTTGGCAAGTATGCCTCTCCACATATCGCTTTCCACTCCCTTCCCTAAAAAAAGTGTGCTTACAAATAGAGAGGATTCTAAGGAATTTCTTATGGTCATTCGGTCATTTGAAAACAAAACATAACATGCTGCGTTGGGATCTCATCTGCCTCCCAACACCAGAAGGTGGGCTGAATATTCGTACAGTGAGCGAAGTTAATAAATGCTTGTATGTTGAATCTTTGGTGGACTGGAATGACCTCTTCTTCCTATGGGCCACTTGGTTCAAAGCAAGATATTTTAAGAATGGCTCCATTTGGAATAAAAAAAAGACCAGTTGCAGGTTAATGTATTTGGAAGAGGATTAGATCTTTAGCCACCTTTCTTTGCCATGAAAGCATATGGTCGATGGGTTATGGAAGGACTAACAACCTTTGGCACAACAATTGGTTGGAACAAAATAAAGTGGCACTTATGTTCCCGCAGTTCACCTTTCCCACAGATGATTCTCTATCATTGTTGATTGTAGATGGGCGATGGGTGATCCCAAATCATCTCCCCCAAACCATCAAACAGTACTTGCAGTCTGCCACTAACATTATCCTCCCTGCTTCTCTTTAGGCTGATTTTGTTTCTTGGGCTGGTAGCACTGACGGGAATCTCTCTCTCCAAACAACCTAGAACTTGGTTAGATCTAGAGCAGCCATTGTTCCTTAGAGTTCCTTGGTTTGGAACAAGATTGTCAATCTACGAATATCTTATTTTTTCGGCGACCGTTTCACAAAAGAACTCCAACGCAAAATTGTGTTAGATCAATTGGTGTTTAGCTTGTGTCTAGATGTGCTCTTCGTTATAGTAATGAAGAGTCTGTGATGCATCTGTTCCTCTCATGCTCTAAACCTTTGGTGCTAGATTCAATCTTTCATTACGGCAACTCTTCCTTATCAACTTTTGGTGTTGGATTCTATTCTTCTGGGGCAACTCTACCTTATCATTCTTCCCCATTTCAATTATGGGCTCTCATGTCTGTAGGCAGAAACAAGTCAGAGAGACAGTGGGCTCTCTTGTTTTCTTTCACTAAATCAACATGATACGGTATTGCAGAAATGAGATAATTCTTAACAAAAAATCAATGACTCAATCCTGGGCAATAATAAGACGCTTGTCGAACACCCTTTAGACTCTATTTGGAACTTGCCTATAGATGTTCAGAGGCCGTCTAATGATGCTCTTCTTCAGTTTTTTGGGATACATCTTTCCAGTTACCTTTTGACAATCTAATTGTTGGTTATATTGGCTCTTCTTGTTTTTTTTTTTTTTTTTGGGAGACATCTCTCCAATTACCTTTTGAAAGTTTTTATTATTATATTGACTCTTCATATCATGTAAGACTCATGTAATATCTTCCATGTGGACTCCCTGCCCATGATTTTTTTTAATTTAAAAAAAATCATGCTTCTACCCGCCCACTGGCTTAAAATCACTTCACATTCTGCCCCACGTGAGCTGGATTCGAGCTGGTGTGGCTGATGACGCCCCCCCCCCCCCCCCCCCCCCCCCCCCCCTATTTTGTCAACCATCAATTTTCATTCCATGAGTACTTTTTTTTTTTTTTTGGTAACCCATCGAAGGGGCTGGGACCCTGAGACTCGTGACACAACTCACAGATGTGAGGTGATGGGAACTCACACATGAGAGGAAAGATAGACACAACGCACACATGTGATGTGATGGAAACTCACACATGCTAGGAGATATAAACACAACTCACACATGTAAGGTGATGAGAACTCATGCATTCCATGAGAACTTTAAATCATTTATAGTCACAAGAATGTTGGTTTTAAACATGTCAAAACTACCTGCGGTTGGAATGTTGGATCCTGTGTCCTTAGAATCTCATAAAGAATGAACAATTGACATATAAAACATTTGAATGGCTGACTTCGTTGATTGAAGATGTTTCATCAACCCAACTGTTGGGCGCCGATTTGCTCTTCTCTTGATGTTATCTCATTATGCATAGGACAAATGATTCTTCTCTTCTCAAAACCATGAGAGATATAAGAGGGATCATAACCTTGTATAACTTTATTTCTGATGCATGACGAGGAAAAGTCCTTACTGTAGCCTGTAAGAAAATTATATGCCATTCAATTCTTGAGCTCTATTAGCAAAGATCCTTAGTTGGATAGAGTTAGAATCCAGTTAGTACTTGAAAAAAAGGGTCAGAATCATGTCAGGCCCATATGCGGTCATGTGGGACTTGCCAAAGTAATATGAATTTGTATAACAACACGAGTGTTCCCATAGTAATATGAATTTTTTTTTTTTGATAATTGGGTAAATGTATTAGAAAGGAGAAAGAAGAATACAAGAGAAAACAAAGCAAAGAAAGCGACCTCCAAATAGGGAGGAGAAAGAAGCAAACTGGAGACAGAACAACAAAGCAAAAACCAACTTAGATCCGGGCTACTAAAGGAGACCAGGATTAATCAGCTGGGATTTTCAAAAAACGGAGAATGGAGAGGAGCTGCTGACTGCATTTTGGGACCGATTTCTTCCTCAGAGAGGAGCTTAAGTCTTCCTGCAAGTGGCCAATTATCTGGACGATGGAAGCTTGATGGTTGTCGAAAATTGCTGAGTTCCTAGCCTTCCAGAGAGAGTGTAGAACCGAGAGGAAGGAAGACGCCATAAACTTCTTACCTGCCATTTCATTTCCTCCTGAGAGAGAGGTCCATATCGAAGATGGGGACCAAGGGAAAGGAGGCTGGACGTTAGCTGCCCTGAGAAGCCATTTCCAGAGTAATTTAGCTGTTGAACAAGAGAAGAAAAGATGATAAGCTGAGTCAATTCCGTTGAAGCAGAGGCTGCATCTAGAGGCTAGGGAGAACCCAAGGTGTTGAAGATGAGATTCAGTGGGGGTCCTGTTAAGCATCAAACGCCATCCAAAACAGCTAACTCTTGGGAGAGAGATACCATTCCAGATCAGAGGAGGCCAATTGAGGGGATGACTTCTAGTTCTGACTGCATTCCAAGCACTGAGCTGAGTGATCTGACCATTGGTGGAGTCTTTCCAGAGGAGGGAGTCCCGAGCTAATGGACTAGGAGAGAGCAGGGAAGTTGCAGAGGATAGCAGTTCTTGTACCTCTGTTGGCAAGTTGGTAGGGGTGTGCCAGCTGCCAGAGTAGAAAAGGGAAGCTAGCTTCTGGTTCTGGGGGAAATGCTGACTGGGCCAGGCTTCTGCTAGAGGCTTGTCTCCACTCCAGGAGTCATGCCAGAGGTTGATGTCTTCTCCATTGCCAAAAGACCAGACACTGCCTTGATGGAGGAGATGAGCCAGGCGACGAATCCGTTTCCAAATACAGGAGCCATAGATTGAGTTGGTTGGGTCCCAGATGTTAGTATTTTTGAAATAACGGGTCTTAAACCAAGTAGACCAGATAGAGTTCATGGTGGAAGCTTGCCAGCCTAGCTTGAGCAGGGAAGCGCTGTTGACTTCTGAAATTCGCCTGATTCCTAGACCTCCTTCTTGCTTGGGAAGGGAGACTTGGGACCATTTTACATAGCTGAATTTGGAGGAGGAAGCATTGCCGGACCATAAAAAAATTCCTCATCAGCCTCTCTATGTCCTTACAGAGAGAGATTGGGAGAGGGAGAATTGAAGCATTGTGCATAGGGATGCTAGAAAGGACGTGCTTGATGAGGATGAGCCTACCTGCAAAAGAGAGAAATCTTGCCTTCCAGGCTGTGAGCCTAGAGTTTATAGAATCCAGCAGGGGGAGGAAGTGGACTCGCTTGGGGGAACCAAAAACTATAGGGAAACCCAGGTATTTGAGCTGGGTCTGAGATTCTTGGATACCAAGGATGGATCTGATTCTCTCCTTTCTCCTATTACCACACTTGCCAAAGAAAAGCTGGCTCTTTTGGAGGTTTATGTGCTGGCCAGAGGAGTCTTGGTATATCTCCAGGAGGTCTTGGAGAGCAAGGACTGCACTTGTAGCACCTTTCATCAGGATTATTATATCATCAGCGTAGAGCAAGTGACAAGGGGTATTTGGGATTGAGGACAGTGGAGAGATTGTGCCGTGGGAACGCAGGTTGTGAAGATGGAGGCTTAGGATCTCTTCGGCAATGATAAACAGGTAAGGGGAAAGGGGGTCTCCTTGTCTTAGGCCATTAGAAGAGCTGAAAAAACCATGGGGAGAACTGTTGATCAAAACTGAACATTTGGAGGTACAAACGCATTCCATAATGAGTGAAATCCAAGTTTCTGAGAAGTTAAAGAATCTAAGGGTGGAAAAGAGGAAGGGCCAACTAAGTTTGTCGAAGGCTTTGGAGATGTCAAGCTTGAGGCAGAGGGAACCTTTTCTTAGCTTAGACTTGAGCTTTTGGAAGAGCTCAAAGGTAATGGCAGCATGATGGTGGATGGATCTGCCTTTAATGAAGGCAGCCTGGTTTGAGGAGATAAGAGAGGGGAGGATTGAGGAAAGCCTAGAGGAGAGAATTTTTGATATAATTTTATAAGAGAAATTCAACAAGCTAATAGGCCTAAATTCAGCAAAGGTGGAGGGGGAGTTGGATTTGGGAATGAGAGAGAGGAAGTAGGCGTTGGAGGCCCTAAGCAGCTTATTGGATTGAAAGAAATTCTTTACAGCTGAAGTAACTGTTTGTCCAATGATACCCCATGTGGAAGTGAAAAATACCCCATTGAAGCCGTCAGGACCAGGGGAGCTGCTCTTCTTAAGGGAGAAAACAGCTTCTTTAATTTCAGAGTTGGAAGGAATTGAAACCAGCATTGTATTTTCAAAGTCTGAGACTTTTGGGCTCTCAAATTGGAAGAGGATAGGGTGGGGCTGGGCAACTTGCGAATTGAAAAGATTAGAAAAGAAGAGGACAGCTTGGTCTTGGATGATAAGGGGGTCTGCTGTTAGGTGGTCATTGACTGAAATTTGGTGAATTTTGTTGAAAGATCCTCTGGCTTTGGCTGATTGATGAAAGAATTTGGTATTCAAATCTCCCTCTTTGAGCCAAGAGATCCTAGATCTTTGCTTCCAGTGGATCTCCTGGGCTTTTAGAATTTCGTGGAGCTTTAGCTTAGCTTCCTGGAGCTCTAGTCTTGAGGACTCAGAGGGAGAGGAGTCTAGGATGTGTTGACACCTGAGGATGGAGGATTCAGCTTCAAGGATATTTTGATGGACTTGACCAAAAGTGTTCTTACTCCAGAATTTAAGAGCTAGCTTAAGGTTCTGGAGCTTATGGGCGAGAATATACTGAGGATTCCCCACTACTGGAGTGCTCCAACTTGACTCAACCACTTCAAGGAAGCTGGGGTGAAGAAGCCACTTGTTTTCAAATCTGAAAGGGGCTTTAGGGACGACAGCCTGATTTGAGTGACTAAGGAGGATGGGGCTATGATCAGAGGAGAGCCTAGGGAGATGGAGAACTGTAGGGTCAGAGCTGGAGTCAAGCCAGTGGGAGTTTACTAGCACTCTGTCTAGTTTGGCTGCCACGTAAGAGAGACCTTGTCTGTTGTTGGACCAGGTAAAGTTGCTACCTAAGGAGGGAATTTCTGAGAGACCAGCTTGCAGGACAGCTGATTGGAAGCTTTTGAGGGAAGAAGGGGAGGCCTGGCGAAGACTGAGCTTCTCATGGTGGGCAAGGGTGGCATTAAAATCTCCTAAGACGCACCAGGGAATGGAGATTGAAGAAGAATCTATAAGCTCTTTCCAAAGGTCTTTCCTGATAGAGGGATTGGTGGATCCGTAAACCCCAGTGATGAGGTAGGAGAGACCTGAGATTTGGTTAAGGAGGAACATGGAGAGGTGCTGGGAGGAGGCTTTGGATATTGAAGCCAAAAATGGATGAGAGGACTTGGATAGACACCAGAGATTGGGGGGGAGATGGAAGAGGAGTTAGAGTGAAAAGAATCAAAGCCAAAATTGGTTAGGCCAAGAGAATGCATGGAGGAGAAAGAAGTCATTGGTTCTGAAATAAAAATCAGGTCTGGGTGATGGTTGCGGACTAAATTAACCAAGGCTCTAATGGTTGGGGAATTGGCAATTCCCCTACAATTCCAATATAGGACTTTTAACATGGATGGGAGTGAGGGGAGGAGGGGCGCTTGTTCTTAGTCCTCCTAGTAATTGGGCCAGTACCAGATGTGGTAGGGAAGTGTCTCCCTTTTCCTGGGGGAGGGGGCCTAGAGGAGGGGGGAATCTCTGAATTCTTATTTGACTTGGTGCCAGCTGGGAGCTTAGGAAGGATAGGAGAAGTAAGAGGAGAGGAAACCAGGGGGGAAGAGACAGGGACAGCCTGGATAGGAGGGGCTGAGTTTGGAGCAGTGGAGGGGGCAGAGACCGAGGAAGGAGCAGGGGAGGAGGCAATGGCATTGGTAGGGGCAGGGGAGGTAGGAGCAGAGGAGGGAATGATGGAAGAGTCAGGGGCAGAGAGGGGAGCAGTGGCAGGGGAAAGAGTGCTGGTGGGTTCAAACCCAGGAGGGGGAGAGGAGGAAGATTTCTCAAAGTAAGCCTGGAGGTTTCTTCCATAGATTTGAGGGTTAGAGACAGGGTCTAAGAATGAGTAGTTCTCCAAAATATCAAAAGGGTTGGAGGTGTCAATTGTAGGGGAAGTGGTTTTCTCCATGATGACCGAGACTACATCATAAGGCAAATCATTGATTGAGGGAGTGCCCTGGGAAATCTCAGACTGAGCAGGAGTAGAGGTTCTAATCTTAGAGAGGAAAGGTTTGAGAGAAACCTGCGAGATGGCAGAGGCAGGAAGGGGAGGGGAGGCCAGAGTTGGTGGAGAGGAGGCCAGAGTTGCTGGAGAGGATATAGCTAAAGGGGGAGGGGGGGAGGGACCTCCTCAAGTGGACGGTTGACTGAGGGAGAGATGGGATTAAGAAGGGGTTGGGGCAAGGATTGTGAGGAGGTAGAATGGCCTGTTAAGGTCTTGGAGGTAATGGCTGGGAGACCCTGTGAAAGGGAGACTGGGCTGGTTAAGCCAGGACTGGTAATGCCCGGGGAAAGAGAGGAGGGGTGAAAGACTTGTGGACAGGTTTCAGGGCTGTGTCCAGATTGAAAACATAGAGGACAGGGATAATGCTCATAAGAGACCGAAATTTCCAGTTCTCCTTCACCCTGCAGCCCTACTAGGATGGATTGAGGTTTGGGTTTGGAGAGGTCTATATTAACGAGGACTCTGGCGAAGGTTAAAATCCTTTGGGAGGAGGTTATATCATCCAACTTGATAGGTTGGCCAATGGAGTAAGCTAGAGAGAAGATTATGTGTTGGCTCCAGCAGTGGTAGGGGAGCCCTGAGAACCTAACCCAGACTGGGGCATAAGAAGGCCAGACAGATTCATCCTGACCTGGGGACCAAGGGAGGAAGAAGATTTTCCTCTTGTTAATGAGCATGGGGGATTGACCTAGGATGAGAGTTTTGTCTGAAGGAGAGTTGAACCTGAAAATGAAATTACCTTTAATGGTGAGGGACACCAGGCAAGGTCTAGAGAGAGGCCATAATCTGGCTTTTGCTTCAACCCATTCCAGAGAGGGGCGTTTGCCTGCAAATTTCCCAATCACAGCACAGGAAAAAGATTCTTTGCTAGAAGATATCATCGAAAGGGGGATCGATGGACAGGGATGGTATGCCATTTTTCCAGGTGGACTGAGGATAGGTGGAAAGGTTGGGAGGATGCGGAGCAGAGAATAAGTTGGCGAAGGAGAGAGGGGGAGCTGGTTGAGAAGGGAGTTGATTGAGGGGAGGGGGAGGTTGAAGAATGGAGGTTGAGCTGGGCAAGGGCGGGAAAGCTGAGAGATTCTGGTTCTGGTTTGAAAACTGATTGAGGAAAGGGGGGAAGACCAGAGATGGAAAGGCGAGAGAGGTAGAGATTTGAATGTCTGGAGGCCGGGCCTGGCTGGTCAGTTGGATCTGACCTGGATGGTGGGCCTGGCCTGGAGGGAGGGACAGACCTGGGGGCTGACTAAGAAGAGGGGGAAGAGAGCCAAGATTGTTGCCTGCTACAGGAGTTGGGAGCGGGAGGGCGGGAACTATGGGGATTTGAAAATTTGAAGCTGGGAGCTGGGAGGGACAAAAAGGCTGGGTGGGTGGAGGGGGGGAAAAAAACTGGGGGGGCTGGAGGTCTGGGTGGCTGGGGGAGGAGGAGAGGGAAGGAAGAGGGGGCTAGGGCTGAGGGACTGGGGGACTGTTGGAGGAGGTGGGGGCGGAGGTGGGGGGAGGAAGAGGGGGCTTGGGCTTGCATCTCTTTCATGTGAGTAATATGAATTTGTTGAACACCACATATGCATACATGGCATACTTCTGGAATGCATGACAAAGATGATTGGCTGTTACAATCTGACAATCATCTAATAATTACAGTAGTGATCTTGGAAAAGGAAATTTGCCCTCCATACTGATCAATTTTAATTTATTTTGAATTCAGGCCATGTCTGTGTTGAAAGCTGTTTTGATTCCCAGCTCGGTTTGAACAATGTCTTCTAAATCTACCCTAAGAAGCCAAAGAAGATGGAAACAAAATATAGGAGGATGAATTTTTCATCTCGGAATTTGTCGAAGGCTTAGGTCTGACCACTTCCAGGATTTTGAAATACGGTTTCTTGCCCAAATCTCCAAAAGAAAATATACTTGAATATCTTGGCTTGTCCTTATTATGCTTGTGAAGAACTACAATTTATATATATGAAAGCGGCTGTCTCCACTTACCAATTTCAGATTTGATTTTGACTATCTTCAAGTTTGACCTTCTTAATAGCATCCATTGAAGTTTTTTACCTCTTAATATCAGTCATTGATTGATTTTCAATCCATCCGTTTCCAAATTTTAAAATCGATTATTCTGCATGCTCCTTTTCTCCTCTTCGTTACATTTCCAAGCTCACTTTTCATCTTCTACCAAGACTCTGGAGAAGTGCTGAGAGGACGATGACGACCACCAATTCAAAAGCCCAGATCCTCCCTGCAAGAAATGCCGAGAATCTCCTTTTTGTCCAAGATTTTATCAAGGTAGAAGAAAAATGAGACAGAGTAAGATTGGTTCTCAGTTCCAAGGCCTCTCTACATTCTCTCTCTGTGAATAACGTTTACATTTATTCTCACAGCATTAAGTTCACTCAATTCTCATTCCATTTAAGGCCGAGTAAACTATGCTTCAATACTCTTATCTCTCTCTCTTTCAACTAACGTTTTCCATGAAAAATAGATTTCGACCTTTCTGTTCCATATCTCTCCAATTGATCCCTCAGGTCTGTTCATTTCGCTCAATTTTCTTTGTTCAAATTCTTTTTGCTCTTTTTTTTTTTTTTTTATGTAGCATGTGTTTCTTAGTATGTCATGTATTTGCTAAAGTGGGTTCAGAGAAATTCCAATTGATGATTTTTGGTTTCAGTGCTAATGGTTTTTAATTTTTCTTTTTAAAAGTTAATAATAATATATTGTGATGTTATGTTGAAATGCCATCTTTTAATTGCATCAAGAATTTCCCCAGGCTAATTATTATCAATGATGAAGGCAATATCAGCGTCCTGGAAATGAAATGGGATCGATCCCAAAAATCAAGATTGATCGGTATAAATTACGTCAATATTTTCCTTTCAAGAAAATCTTATATCCTTTTTTGCTTTTTATGTCATTAATAGGTGTCAAACTCTTGATTTTTTATACATTTTGATTTCCTAATGTGCTTCATACATCTAATTTTTTAAGATGTAAATTATTTCTTTACTGCCCGGGCTAAGCACGGGCCTCCTTTGCTAGTTTGTTATGAATGAAGTTTAATGATGTGCCTTTAAAAGTGCGTATATACTTTTTTGTGGTATTGGATACCAAATGGGGTTGGTACGTTTTATGTCAATTTTTCATAGATTGGACCCAATGGAAGTTTGTATCAGCATATTTGATGGGCATGTTGCCACTCTTTCTCCAGTGTTCCAACATTTTTTCACACTGACATCTCTAGCCTGTGGACATTCCAGCTGCTACCAAGACATGGGCTTTTTCCACAACATGACAAGCAAATTATATTAGGTTAAAGCCCACCTAGTGAGGAACCGGGATCCTGCTTAGGCTGAGGTGAGGGATATCCAGGCCAAGCCCACCTTTAAAAACACTAGCCTGCATTGAGCCCAAGCCCGAAACGGGCCTTAAAAGCTAGGCACGAGCTTGGATGTGTTACACGCATGTGGCCCGCGCCCACCTTTTTTAGATAATTGGGTCAGACCAAGTCGAACTTTTAGTGATCACTCTTTTGGGCTTCCTAATCACTTGTTATCGAAAATGAATCACAAACTACATATATTGCTTATTTGGACAGGCTTTGGGCCTAATACTTAATTCAACCCAACATACATATCAACGGGCCCAGCCGGAGTACTCATACAATATATATATATATATATATATATATAATATGAAGCGAAGTGGATTTGATTTCCAATTTCGATTTCAATTTTAGATTTGATTTTGACTGGCTTATAATTTTTTACCTCCTTCTAATGCCAGGCCCTACCAACTAATGGGCCATTAATCCTACTAAGTAATGGCCCATTTAATATCCAAATTCAGCCCAGAACGTTAGCCCATTTAATATCCAAATCAGTTCCAATTGATTTTGACTCATCCAATTTACCAAATTAATTGAGTTTGACCCGAGCAAACGGGTCGGATCGGGGTAAATTAGGTCGGGTCAGAGATAAAGCACACTTTTTTTTACCCAACCTGACCGTGTATTTTTAATAAGATGGTGAAACTGCCATTACACCATAAAGTATCTTTTTGTTAATAGTTATAAACAAAATTAATTAATGAGAAAAGGAGCCGGTCCCACTTTGGAATATTGATCGTAAGTTGGAATTTATCTATGAGGTATTTATAAAAATAACTATATTTTTAGAATATTGACCCCTATAAATACTGTTCTTATTATTTTCATACTTATGCATTGTACTTTAAACATAGATTATCAAACTTTTGAAATAACTATTTTATATGATTTCATATATAGTCATTAATTTTTTAGGACAATCATTTTACAGTAAAACTAAATTCAAATGAATATATAATATATGGAATTGATCAACAAAAATAATAAGTTTGATAATTAATAAGAAAATGACAATATTATTGAAAAAAAAACTCGCGACAACAGCATGAAGCTAAAGAGGAGGCAAGAAACTTTCCATGTAACTGATGTACTATCATGCACGCTTGCCCAGGGAGAAAGGTTGGAGTCTGATTTTTTCCTTTTTTGTGTACGTGGTTTTAACTTTTATAAATCATGATGTAAATGGAGTGAAACACTACAATAGACCCCATTTATTAAAAATCACAATTATTGAGGCAAACATCCTTACTATTTATGGGATACCTCAAATTCTCACCGCAAATTTATTCTCTGATAAAAAAATATATACAAAATACTGGAGTTTCCCAAATAAAGTTTTTTTTCTTTGATTTGGAATCTCCATCATGCCTTTTGTCTATTAAGAAACTCTCAATATCATACTATTTCTATCAAAGCAATAGCATTTGAGTGTTAATGGGTCACAGTGTCTATATAGTGCCACTAATCTAAGGAATTTCAAGTATTTTTTTTTATTCTGATTATATGATTTTTTTTCTTTTTTTTTTAGAATGTAAAATGCCGATTTCTAGGTTGTCTGGTTTATTTAATCTTTAGTCTTTTTTATTTAATCCACTCTCGATTCTGGGATGTCTTCTTTCTTTTCTATATATTGATTTTGATTGTACACTTCTTCTTTTTTTAAGAATGTGGAACTAATGGTAAAAGGAATCTCCAATAATATTGGTCAATCTAAATAAAGAATTAAGCTCATTCTTATTATTATCATAAAATTCAACTTTCTCCAATATAATTATATTTCTCTATGTCAACAAGAGAACTTTCATTTTTTTCCATTCATTTACTTTTAAGTTCATTGTGATTTCTTAGAGCAACTTCAATTATTTTTTTGTTTATTTGTGTCTCTTTTTAGTACCGTCTCATGTCTCATTTGCATGCATAGTTTAGATTAGTGTTCAACTCATTTTAAAATGTGAACATCTTCAGACAATTAGTGCAATTACTAAACATTTCAATTTGAGAAATAAACCTTTTTTAATTCATTTACTTTTGATCGAGTTCATCATATTTTGTTTGAGCAATTTTAGTTATGTCATTTTAATATGATTGATACAAAATAATCATCATTTTAAAATTTCTATAGATTTGCAATATTTTTATGGTTTGTATTTGTATGGTTTTCATAGATAGTGAGTTTCTTTTGTTTCCCCTTTTTTGTTTCAACTTTTGGGTATTGGGTTCTCCTTGGTTTTTTTTTTTCTTTTAAATCACTTTTTATCATGGGATTTTCTGTGAATTCTCATTTTTCTGTTTTATTATTAAAGATTTTTTAATGCTTATCACTATGAGTTAATTATTTATTTTACTTCCATTGGGTTCTTTAAGTTCTCTTTGTGAAATCTTTTTATAGATTTTTCTTATTTCTTTTGTGTCATCATATTTCCATTTTTTGAGTATTAGATTATCATAAGTTAGTTTGGTTCTTCTAAATTTCTTTTATCAATGTATTGTCTATGAATCTTTATTTATATATATTTTTATAGCCTTTTTAATAAAATTTATTTTATTTGATTTTGTATTTCTTTTATTATAATTTCTCACTTGGGATGAGTTTTAGTTTTTTTTATTATTGTTTTTCATGAATTTTTGGATTCTTTTGTCTTTGCCCTTCTATGCTCCATTTTTTAAGTTTTTTTTTTCTCACGGGTGTTTGATTCTTTTAAATTGTTTATGTTATTGAGTTGATTATGGATTTTCATTTCTATGTTTTATTTGTATGTGTCTTTCAAATTTCATTAGATTTTATTCATAGTTTATATTGTTTGTTTGTTTTGATTTATTTTTTTTAGTTTTTTTTATCATTAATCTTCAATTTTCGTGGGCTTGTGTTTTTTTTATTTTAATTATATGCTATTCGGTATAGAATTCTTATGGACTTCTTCTCTTTTTCCTCTCTCTTAAACTAAAACCTTTTGTATTTAATTTTAAAGAAACTGATCATAAATTTCTTTTATAAATTTTAACATTATAATTATATTGACACGGGCGTGTTTTTCTAATTGACTGTGAACTAATACGAAGTACAATTTATTTTGAAATCAAAATCCTCGATGTAGGTGCTTCTACATACGGACTCTTTGAGTGTACATGACGGCCCGTGAATAGTTCACTCAAGAATACCATGCAATTTTACCTCACCAAATCGGGACACCTGATTTTGTGTGAGCACCGACTATGTATCACCCCGTCCAACATGGTAAGATTTAGAAAACGAAAAGTCTACCCGTCCCGAATAAGAGCCTGACTGGCAGCCCGGGCTCCCATTCGCTGGGATCCGTGATGGGAGCCCCGAGTCTGGATCAAGGTGGGTAGCACCGCTGATTTATTGGTCCCAATGAAGAGTCCAGCTACACACTCCGACTGAGCCCGGAGGACCCTTGGATCTCAGGGGAGGCTGGGATCCAACGGACCCCAAAGGGCCCGGGATCCCAATCGGGGCACCCCAGTCAGGGTGTCTAGTAGACTTTTTCCCCAGTGAATTACACGAACAGAATCTATTCCATTGGCTCTTTATTAATAAATGCTTTGGATGCCAAAGACCAGCGCTTGTACTTCTCTTTGCCAAAGACACTTTCCCCATTTCGATGCCGGAGAGCAAACGGGAGCAGCAGAAAACCATGGCAGCCAAACAGATGAGCTTGACTCTCCTTGTGGACGAGAAAAGGAAGAGGGTCATCTATGCAGAATCCGGCAAGGACTTTGTAGAAACCCTCCTCAGCTTCTTGACATTGCCCCTAGGAACTGTCATCAAGCTCTCCGGCAAGCAATCCAAGATGGGTTCCTTCACCATGTTATATCAGAGCTTGGAGGATTTTGATTTGGAGCTCCTAAGTACTGAATCATGCAAAGACATGCTGCTCAATCCCAAAAGCTCTGCAGTAGAACTATACAAGAATCTACATCCAATGTTTGATTTAGGAGCCACTAAACCTACCCAGTACTATGTCTGTAGCTCTTGGAAACATGGCTTTGAAGAGCATACGGGCAGTACTGTTGAGAACGTTCGGTGTCATTGCGGGAAAACTTTGAATTGCAGGATATATGAAGAGAAGGGGGCTGTTGATGATGTTGGGGGAGATGGGGTGTTTCTAAAGGGAAATATGAGGTTTATGATAAGGGATGATCTGCAGGTGTCTGTTGTTTCTTCTTCTACGTGCTTCGCTCTGCTGAGGGAACTTGGCATCAGTGATGCATCTGTGCTTGTGGAGAGAAAAGTGATTGTTGGTGAAGAGGAGGTATGTGGTTGAATTGAATCTAAGTTTGGGTAATTTGGATCTCATTTTCCTTTCCAGGAATATTGTCTTGAATTCATGTTGGGGGGAATTTGGAATGTGGCTGACTTTTCATTCCTGAAGTCCTTGTTTCATTTATGCTGAAATTCCTGCAGGAGATTTTCACACATCATGAAGCCCTTAATAAATTCTTGGTTTCATGGCTACTAAATTTATGATGGGAATTACACTTGTATAAACATCTCTTGTATACAAATTCAAATGTGCAGATACTATAGCATATCAGATGTAAAAATAAATAGCTACTAGAGTACATCAATGGATAAACACTATACTATTAGATGGGTCTCACTTTATCTGAAAATGCTACACTCAAACGTGGGTGTCACCTTTAGGAATCAAGAAAAACATTGTGGCACCTAAAATTCCTACATAAGGAATTGTCAAAAAGAATAATATGTAATTATAAATTCATAAATTCCAAGATATGAAATCTACTCTCATCCAAATGTGGAGATGCAATAATGTGATGGTTGTCCCCGTGGCATTTTCAAATTCCATGTTTCTCTGCTAGAACCCTTAATTCCAACCACATGAAAAGTCACTTTTAATCCTTTGGAATTCCCGAATTCCAACCCCCTTAAGCATTTCTGAAAGCTCCAGCCAAGAGGATGATTCGGGATTCCACAAAAGGGACAGCTTCTGGAGAATTTATGAATTCTCCAAGCATGAGTCTTTTGAATTCTTTGAAAGAAACAGGACCTTGTGGATTCTAAGCAATGACTTTCTATCAAATTAGTTAAAGGACCTTTTGTATAGGTGGCATTGAATTCTTATGATATTTAAGCAATGTCTTTCTGTTAAAGGGGGATAAAAGTGAAGTATTAAAGGTGAAAATTTACAAGGGGCGCCAATCTTCCCTTTAGGAAATGGCTGCCCTTACCCACCACCACCCAAGTGAAATATTAGGAAAATGATGTCCCATCTAGATCTCCCCCCCACCCCCTTCATTCCTCTCCTCGACACGTGTTTGAACAAAACTGACTTTACTATAAGTTTTGAGGAATTGAATAGGAAGTAGGCGAATAGGCCCTTAGTCGAAAGTTCATTTGTTTGTTTCCCCTTCTTGTAAGGGATACTAACCCAAGAAAAATGTACTGCTCCTGTTGCATTCAGGTTTTGCATCTGCTTAAGTGTTTGTTACTATCCAAGACACCTTTAACAGATGTATTTCTGGGGGAGCTCAACACTATTGATGTGGTAGACCTTGATCTGAATGTCACATGTCATGATTTCAAAGATAATCAATCTCAATCAGAGAAAGAGATGGGCGGTGACTCCAAGAAGATGAATGTAAAGTTAATTATGAGCAAATCAAACCACAGGGTCTTGTATGCGGACGGTGGGGAAGAATTCATAGCTCTTCTCTTTGGCTTCCTTTCATTTCATCTTGGTTATGTTGCTAAATGCTTTGGTGGATGTACTGGCATGGGATATTTCGATAACTTAGTCGGTGCTCAATCTCAAACAGACAAAGAGATGGGCGGTGACTCCAAGAAGATGAATGTAAAGTTAGTTCTGAGCAAATCGAACAACAGGGTCTTGTATGCAGAAGGTGGGGAAGAGTTCACAGATCTTCTCTTTAGCTTCCTTGCCTTTCCTCTTGGTTCCATAGTTAAATGCTTGGGTGGATGTACTGACACGGGATGTTTAGATAACTTATACAAGAGCGCCGAAGATTTGAGCTGTAAGGACTGCATGATATCTGGGGGATGCAAAGACATGCTACTCGACCCAAAGCTACCACCGTATTTTGGGACCAAGAATCAGCTACTAAAGATCAAAGAACAAGTTCCACGTAATCCCAAGTTTGTTTTCTGCGCCACTTGCCATGGCTCTGCTGCTTTTATTACAAGCTCTAGGATGTGCTGTCATTCGAGTAGGAGGGACGTAGAATTATCCACCACCAACCCAAAGTTTCCTGGTGCGGTGACGGAGCTTGGAGGCGCATTTGTGGCTGGACAAGCAATGTTCATGGTAACTGACGAGTTGGCTGTGAAACCTCTTTCAACCATGACGGGCATCTCTCTTCTTAGCAAATTCAACATCCCCATCAGTGACATAGAGGAGCAGATTGTGTGCATTGGGGAAAAGGAGGTAAAGGAAAATAACTATATACATAAATGAATTTTGTATCTGCAACAAAGCCAAATCAAGGCTATATATTAGTGAATAGGGGCTATTCATTGGTTGGGCTAGCCCAAATGAATGCTTGTCCGACGGATGGTATAAAAACTAGTCCTGACTTGCCCAGAGTTGGCTGTCATCTTGGCTTATGAGGTCATAGACCAGACAATTGAATGAGAAATCAAGTGTGGGTACATCTCTTCACCAGATTCAGCACAGTTACTCGGTTCAGTGACCTTCCGAGTTAAGTTGATTTTCTGAGTGCTTAAGTGTGCTCCAACCTTGGTTCAGTTAGTGGGCCTAATTATGCAGATCCAAATTGGGACCAAAGGTTTATAGTTTGGCTCTGCTTACCTGGCCCCTTTAGAAATATTAGGCCTGTTTGTGAAATATGTTGCATTAGGTTTGCCCGTGCGGCACATTTAGCTATTAATCCAGCAAAAAAGCTTGTACCCTTGGTTTAAAGTAATGACTATCATGTAATTATTTTGCCTGCTGCGTACAGGTTTCTCTAGTCAATGTTACTATTGATTGGTCCATAACAGTTTCTAATTTCTACTAAAACACCATTAAAACCCTGTTTTCTCCCCATTATATTGGTTTCTAAGAACTTTTGTATGCTTAAAAAAACTCTGAAAAAACTTTAGCATGGAAGAGTTACTTCAAATGTGAGGCCCAGTGTGATACTTCTATAGTACGAATGTTGATTGTTCAACTGTTGGAACATTACGTAATGCATGTTTCGGCCTTTGTTAAAGTGGCCAAAACAGAGTTTAAGCCATGCTTCTGCCTACCCACTGGCTTAAATTCACTTCTCACATTCTGCCCAATGTTAGCTGGGCTCAGGCTGGTATGGTCGATGAACAGCCCTGTGTTGTCAACCATCAACTTTCATTTCATGAGAACTTTAAGGTCATTTGTTGTCACAAGGACATGTTTGTTTTGAACATGCCAAAACTACCTGCAGTTGGAATGTTGGTTTTATCATCCCTACTCTCAGGCATCAATTTATTCTTCTCTTGGTCTTCTCTACATCATCATGCATAGGACAATGGCTTTTTCTCTTTACAAAAACATGAGAGATAAAATGAGTAGAAGTCCTTCCTATTGTTGGAACCTTAATGTCATTCAATTCTTGAGTTAGAATCCAGTTATTACTAAAAATGAGGGCCAGATCATGTGGAGCCCATATGGGGTTCATGTGGGACTTACCCATAGTAAGATGAATGCATATTACAACACATGTATTCTTATGAAATGTATGAAAAAGATGATTGGCTGTTACAAACTAACAATCATATATGAATTATAGTGATATCAGAAAAGAAAATTTGCTATCCATACTGATCAACATTTGTTTTGAATCCAGGCCATGTCTTTGTTGAAGGCCTCTTTGGTTTCCAACTCGGTTTTGAGCAATGTCTTCTACCATAAGAAGCAAAAGCAGATGGGAACAAAATCTAAGTGGAGGATTTTTTCAGCGCAGGATATTATCTAAAGCTGAGGCCTGATCACTTGCAGTATTTTGAAATAAATTTTCCTTGCTCAATCTCCAAAGAAAATTTACTTAATTATCTTTGCTTGGCTTGTTCTTATTATGCTTTGGTAAACTATAGATTTCTATAAATGGAGTTTAATGAAGTGCCTTGGAACTTACAAGTGTGTATAATTTTTTTGTGGTATTGGATGCTGAACTCATTAAGGTTCCTTACTTTAAAACCAGCAACATTTGTGTGTGTGAGAGAGAGGTTGCTTACTATATCTTGAAGCCAAATGGGGTTGGTTTATGTGGTCATTCTTTCTCCGGGGTTCGAAAATTTTTTCACACTAATATCTCCAATCTTTTTGGACATTCCAGCTGCTATCAAGACACTGACTTTTTCCATCACATGGCAAGCAAATTTATGTTAGGTTGATAATGAAGAATCGAGTATCTTGTGAAATTGCCAAAAAAAAAAACAAGTACTCATTATGCCTTTTCAGATTTTGCACTTTGTTGATCACATCTGTTAGAAACGTATTAATAGACTTTTCAAGAGTGTTCATGGGCTGGTAGGGGCCAGGGCATATTCAGGCCAAGCTTACCTTTAGAAATGCAGGCCTACATCCGGCCGAAGCCCAAAGTGGCCTTAAGAGCTTTGCCTGAGCCCAGCCCTTAAATATATATATATATATATATATATATATAAATGGAAACTTAAATCCAGTTTTACCAATGCGTCCCCCCTTAAATAAAATCCATGAAAGTCCTTATATGTTATGTAATTATGGCCCCTTCATCGTTTGTCCATCCATTAACTGCAAAAAAGTATTGGCAAAATTGTAGTAACTGAAAGAAAGAAACATAAAAAAAAAAAAAGTAAGGATGGGAGAGAGAAAGGAAGAAATCTTGAAATAAGGAGAAGGAGATGGATAGTGAAATTGAGTAACGAAATTATTGTAATCGGGTTAGCTTACTTTAAGGAAAAAAGGGGGAGAGAATAAAAGGAGAGCAAAGGAAGATAAGAGAAGATGGAAGAAAGTATGAACGACATAAGTAGAGAGAAAGGGAGAGGCTATGGATTTGCTTGCTGGGCATGGATGTCATGGATTAGAGTTTAATAAATCTTCTACTATCTGATGATGCCAAAAAGTGATTTCGGACACCACCGGTTGAGTGATGAATGATTAATGTAGAAATTAAAGAAGAGAGAGAGGATTTTTAGTGGTTCGGTCAATGTGACCTACGTCCACTCCAGAAGGGCGTCCACTCCAGAAGGGCAGAGGTTGCCGATGATTTTACTTCTCTAATGTGTAGAGATTACAGGTTTGAAGAATACAAGAAGAGTGCAGTTGATAGATGAAATCTTACTTGCCCCTCAGTGCTGGTGGGGCTCTTTGATTTATAGTCTTCCCCTAACTGATGGGGACGACTATTCAGCAACGGGCGCTCCATTCTGGTGGAGTCTTCGAACTGCCCTCGACAGACGAGGCAGGTAGGATCATCTCCGCAGGACTTGGTAAAAGCAGGTTAAAGGAACGACGTGGCCGCTCTGACTTTGTCACTTCGTGGATCTGGACCCGGCCTTTAATGTGTGGATTTGGACCTAGGCTTATCACAGACTTGGGTCCCTTCGGCCTGACCCACCATCATGAACTGAATCACTTGGGCCTGACCCATCATTTGCCCCCCAATGCCTCGCACCAAAGGAAACTTTGAAAGTGAGGCATTTTGAATATCCAGGCTTTCTTCATTCTGAGCATTTGTAGCCTTCCCAGACATTGCCCGTCGCTGCCCTTCTTTTCCAGGTTTCATAGGAGAGTTCTTTGGGCTTAGGGCTCTTTTTCCCTTTGAAAACCCTAGGCTATAAATAGGGGGTGCTTTTCCCCACTCTCCTTTGAAATTATCTTTCTTTTCTTTGAGGTTGTTCATTCTCCTCTTGTTCAAAAGAGAAAGAAAGCGATGGAGTCTCCGGATCGACAAGAAGCAGAAGAGGGCGCCGGCGTGGCGGTGTGCGACGAAAGGGGGGGCGCCACCATGGGCACCCCTGCTGCTGCGACGGGCTGCACTGCCGCCACGGGCGCGGCGGATGGACGGCGCGCTGCCCAGGGCGCCCCTGGCGCTGGCGCTGCTACGCGCGCCCAGCCTGCTGCAGGTGGAGGACGGGGCGCCGCCCATGGCGCCCCTGGCGCTGGCGCTGCTGCGCGCGCCCAGCCTGCTGCTGGTGGAGGACAGAGCTAGGGCGCCCCCTTGGGCGCGGGCATTGCAACAGGCTTGCTCCTCACCTGCTTGCTCCTCGTAATAGTACTCACCTGAGGAGTCTGCACACCAAGGAATAGAGTCAACGACATGTTGAGCAATAGATAAGCAAGATATAATTAAATATAACATGCATCAAATATAAGAGTAATGACAAGTACAAGATCGTAGGAATACAAGGAACAATACTAGGCATGTAGCATGAATAAATAACCATCCGAATCATAAATAGAAATCCTAGCAATACTAACAATCACCACTACCAATGTAATGCAATGCACAAGAGGGAGACTCCGTGGATGTCCAAGCCACCTCATGGGGTACCAATAACAATCCAATCCGGACTACTGATACCAAAGTCCGGCTCCAGGGGGATCCCAACTCCCGGTCCTGCGAATAGTAGCACGGTCCCAGCCCGCTCCCAACTATTCAACGCCATGGATGCCGTTCAAAGCCGACTGCCCACCCCGATGTCCGAGTAACCGGCCCATCAATAAACCCCAAACTGCAGCTGGCCATGATATGCAAATAATAATAATAATGTGGTGTTGACACGAGAATAGACCAAGACAAGCAAGTCTGGCTAGCTCAATTTACAAGACATGATCGTAGGGATTATCTCATTCAAATCAATACAAGACAAAACCAATCACATGGTAATCCCTTCAGTCTAGCCAGTCATGTTCATCAATTACATAACACGGGGTACTAAGGTATACTCTAAGTCCGGTCCAAGTCCTAATTCTACAAGGGATTATGTTTCGTAATTAGTTAAGTGTTTTATGCCAAGAGAGAGTGTACAAGGAATTATAACAATGGATACGATTAAATAAGTCAAAGAGGAATTACGATACAAACCTAGGCAAGTGGTGTCATCCATGTATCCTACATGTTCTAACGGAGTACGTGTGGAATTGGATCAACGACGCTTCTAAGGAAATCTCGTGGTGTACAATCATGTTAAGCATCCATTAATTCAGTTTCATACACATTCGGTTACCCCATGTTTAATACACGAATACCTAGACACCTAATCGAAGCACACCAAGCCACGTGCTACGATTTATTCCCCATTAATGGTCAACTGATAGTATGTTCTTGGTTTCTAACATCTAAGGTTCAAACCTAAGTTATTGGTCTCATTTCTAATAAAAATATAGGCTGGGTCAATAATCTGATTTTTTACATCACTTCCCGACCTCCGATCGTGATGAAACTAGAACCATTGGATTCTATATCTCAAGGGCTTTCCAACAGTATATAATATGTAGAAATCCGACGTACGGATTAAAAGTTATAAGTATTTCAAGTATTTTTCCAAAGTTGTTAAAATTTACGAAAATGCCCTCCGATCGATCGGACAAGAGGTCCGATCGATCGGACTGATATTCGTCTCAGTTAACTAAAACCAAATTGCACGCCCGATCGATCGACACTGTAGCCTAAGCCCGAAAATGGGTTTTTCGCTTCTTTTTCCTGCAGAAAACGAGCTTCCATGCTCCCCAATCATTACAATCATCATTCTCATCCATTCTATCAAATTAAAAACCTCCAAAGCTACCATTTAACAATTAATCCAATCCAAACCACAAATCTAACCTAACATGTCAATCCCAATGCAATACCAACAATAAGCTTGGAATTTGGGTAATCTAACAAGGATATCATTGCAATCAAAAGAAAACAATACACACATGATTAAATAGAAAATGCATATCTACTTGCCTCAACCAAGAAGATGATTAGAAATTGGAAAAGCTTAAGGAGAAGCTTTCTACCACGAAAACCACAATCTACCCCGCTTAAAAGTAATCTAAAACACCGAGAAGAAGAAAGAAAGGAAAAAGATCATGATCCAACCTATTCTAAACAAAATAGAAAACGAATGGAAAAGTTGATGATGGGAAAAGGCTCACCAACTAATATCAATGGAGAAAGGAGATCGAAAGGAAGAAGATGTGCGGTTCGGATCACGGAGGTGATCTCTCCCGGAGGGAGATCTGGGCTTAAGAAGAGAAGGGGAAGAAGATGGGCTGCTGTAACTCTCGTTGCAAAAGTGAGAATGAGATTAGGGCTAATCCCTGTTTAAGAAGAAGATGGAGGAAAAGACCGAATTGCCCTTAAAGTGGGTCCGTTGAAAGAATAGACCATTTGAAGGGTTTCTGATCGTCGGATCGCGACGAGCCAGAAGACAAAAATGATCAGCGCGACGAGACATTTCCAACGAATCCAAAATCACAGTGATAGGGATTTTTTCTGAAAAACACTCAATTTTCCCTGATTTGTAAACTACCCCCTGCTAGGATCAAACGAACTCAAAATCGAACGAAACTTCGCAGACACTATTCTAACACTAAAAGAAACTCACTCAAAGCCTAATCCCACTTAAATATCTAACAATACAATTAATTATAATAATAATAAAAAATGGGTCAACGGGCCTGCTATTGGGCCCAATTGACCCAGTAAGGTCGCGGACCTTACAACAGTCATTAGTGTCGTGGCCATGGTCGCGATGGAAGTGACAGTACTTGGTCGGGTTCCGGCAGTTTGGAGGAGACTTCATCTTCCCAGGCCATTTTATGGTAGGGTCATCTTATATCTGGAACAAGATGTGCTCAACAGTGGCATTGAGAGGAGTGAACACTTGTCTGTCTCTCTGCGGGGCAGGACCCAGTCGGTCCCTGACAGGTACCCTATCAGTTCTGCTTCGCTTGTTGCTTGTTTCCTTCTTTTCGTCTTTGTCCCGCTCCTTCCCCTTGCCCTCTGGTCTGGAGGACTCTCCTCGCCTGGCCCTTGTGATATATGTTTTCAGCATTCATGTACTTCTGGGTTTTTGCCAGCAGTTCCGGAAAACTCTTTGGCGGGCACTTCATCACTGAAAAGATGAAGCTTGACGAGCGAAGGCCTCCCAGGAAGGCTGTCATGGAGACCTTGTCGTCAGGCTCTTCAACCTGAAGTACCTCCTCGTTAAAACAAGTGAGGTAGCTTCTGAGGCTCTCGTGTTTATCCTGCATTTCTTTGATCTTTTCCTCCCAGCGATTGCCGGGTTCCCTGGACGGACCAAGGAAATAACTCTCATCTTCTATGCTGTGATTTTCACTTCCCCCCTCCTCGAAATGAGGATCCTCATCGTTAGAAGCAAGGGGAGGATGTGGAAGTCCACCGCGATTCGCCCCTCCTAGAGGTCCTCCCGATGGGGCTCCACCCAGGGGTGGAGGCGCCTCATGATGAGCGTGGCCTTGAGGGTCGACCAGGAGTACTCCGTGTGGGGCGACATGGAGAGCTCCAACAGAGGCACTCTGGGCGCCATGGGGATGGGCGCCCAGGTGTGGTCCTCGGCCCTCGGCGCCATGGGGATGGGCGCCCAGGTGAGGATGAGGATGGGCGGCTCCTCGGCCCCGGGCACCATAAGGATGGGCGCCCAGGTGAGGTGCTCCTCTGCGTGGAGCAGTCAGATGCTCTGGGCGCGGTACTTCCTACGATGGTACTGTATCAAATTGTGCTCCTCCTTGCCCTGCGAGCATGAGTTGCAGTATCTACTGGTTTTGGGTCACCAGTTGCTGCATAGTTTCCAGCATTTGATGAGGAGAGGGAGCAGGAGTATTCGGTGCAGGATTAGTCGGTATAGGATTACCCTCGCCCTCCCGTGAGGGGTTGTCATCTTGTCGTCTCGTTGATCTTGTGGTGATCACCATAATTTCGAAAAATGAGATTTCTTCGATATTCCCACAAATGGCGCCGAACTGATGATGCCAAAAAGTGATTTCGGACACCATCGGTCGAGTGATGAATGATTAATGTAGAAATTAAAGAAGAGAGAGAGAATTTATAGTAGTTCGGTCAATGTTACCTATGTCCACTCCAGAAGGGCAGAGGTTGCCGATGATTTTACTTCTCCAATGTGTAGAGATTACAGGTTTGAAGAATACAAGAAGAGTGCAATTGATAGATAAAATCTTACTTGCCCCCCAGTGCTGGTGGGGCTCTTTGATTTATAGTCTTCCCCTAACAGATGGGGACGACTCTTCAGCAACGGGTGCTCCATTCTGGCGGAGTCTTCGAACTGCCCTCGACAGACGAGGCAGGTAGGATCTTCTCCGCAGGACTTGGTAAAAGCGGGTTAAAGGAACGACGTGGCTGCTCTGACTTCATCACTTCGTGGATCTGGACCCGGCCTTTAATGTGTGGATTTGGACATGGGCTTATCACATACTCGAGTCCCTTCGGCTTGACCCACCATCATGAACTGAATCACTTGGGCCTGACCCATCACTATCTTCTCCCCCATCCAACTCTTTTAGCAAGTATGAATCCATAATGACAAAATTCATTTTAACATTTATTAAATATATTTACAAGTCATCAATATTATAATGATCTCTCCATCATTACGCCTCTTTCAGCATTGTGGGCTATGTTTGAGATCTAAACCATTTAAAATTATTGTCCATTTGAATTTTATCATCAAATATAATTTCATTTCAATTAGTGTTAGTTGTCCAACTATTGATACAAGGAAATGCTATTGGCTTCTCTCTGTCAAATGTGTTTTGGACATGATTATCTCAAAGTAGGAATTTGTCCTATTACACAAATTTCTAAGGTGAAGGTTACTAGTAGAAAAGTGTTTTTGAATGGCTTAGATTCTAAATTTGCCTCCTAGTTATTTATATGTATCAGTTGATTTATTGAATTAAGTATTCTAAATTTTTTTATTTAAATATCTCACATTAAACTTCTCTCCTATCCAGATCTGTTAGAGTGGAATTTACTAGAAATTTTTTAGGATTTTTTTTTTAATTGGGGAGGGGGCACATGGTCCCATTTTTAATGGCACAGAGCAAATGGTCCCATTTTTTTTATAGATCCATATCAAATATCACTCAAGCCACCATTAGATTGACTGTAAAAATACATGAATCTTTCATAATCTTTACATCTTTTACATGTGATTAAGCCGTTAGGCTTCAAATCTCAATGGAATGAAGATTTGTGACGATTGATACTAGTGAGCACCCCACTAAGAAACCTATTGAATTTATCATGAATCAAAGCATTCAGACTCTTTGGATTAAGTACATTTGAATTAAATGATAAGAAATTATTAATGTCCATTATATAAATCCTCTATGTGTGCCCAAACTTTTAAGTTTAGATTGCTCCAAAACAATGTCACAAACCGTCTATTGTTAAAGAAAATTCTCAATCATAGTAATCTCACTGAAATAGATACCATCTCATTGAAAGAACATTGATCACAACTTTAAGTAATTTCTTTTATTGTGCATTTTATTTTTAAAATCTTTAATTTTATTTAGTGCTTTTACTATCCCCTCTCTTGGGCGCCCAATTAAAATTTTTTGGTTCCACCCGTGCCTGAACCTGACTGCGTCACACATGTCCGGCCTGAGTCCGCCCATTTAGCCAATCAACGCAGGCAACTTTTCGTCACTCTTTTGGGCTCTCTAATTACTTATTTGGGTAACTGAATCACCAAACTAGATATATTACTTATTTGGCCTATGTCGGGCTTTGGGCATACTATCACTTGATTCAAGCCCAACCCAGACCTTACTTGGAACAAAGGCTCGTATTGCAGTATCCTTTACGTGCTAAGGATGCCAAGGATTAAATTTTCTTTAGTAAAGACACTTTCGACGTTACCCATTTTAAATGTCGGATAGCAGAAGAAGAAAAGAAGCAAAGAAGAACCATTCAATTCCCATTCATTTCAACAGCTGAATTCCATGGCAGCTAAACAGATGAGCATGAGCTTGACTCTCCTTGTGGACAAGGAAAGGAACAAGGTAATCTATGCAGAATCCGGCGAAGACTTTGTAGAAACCCTTCTCAGCTTCCTGACAATGCCCCTAGGAACTGCCATCAAGCTCTCCGGCAAGCAGTCCAACATGGGTTCATTGACCATGTTATATCAGAGCTTGGAGGATCTTGATTTGGAGCTCCTAAACACCAAATCATGCAAAGAGATGCTGCTTCATCCCAAAAGCTCTGCAGAAGAAATGTGCAGGAATCTACCTCTAATGGTTAATATAGGAGCCATCAAACCTACCCAATACTACGCTTGTAAGTATTGGCTATTGGTTGATGAAGAGCACAACTTGGTCAGCACCGTTGAGAACGCTCGATGTCGTTGCGGGGCAACCATGGATTTCAAGATCACTAAAAATAAGTGGCTGGATGTTGGTGCAAATGGGGAAGATGGGGTGTTCATTAAGGGGAAGATGGGGTTTATGATAAGAGATGATTTGCAGTTGTCTGTTCTTTCTTCTACAGCCAGTTTCGCTCTGCTGAGGGAACTTGGCATCAGTGATGCGTCTATGCTTGAGCAGAGAAACGTCAATGTGGGCGAAGAGGAGGTACGTGATTCTCCAACCCAACCCCCCACCCTCAAAGGGATTGTTTATTTGTAAATGGTTTTGAATCAAAGGGTTTTTAAGAAGGTGAGAATGGTTTCAAACAAATAAATGGAGGATTCTCAATGATTCTTTGAATTACTTCAAATGAAGGGTAGATGGTCATACATTTTCTTTTGAAAGGGAAATGAGAAATGAGTGACAATATCGCCGAGTGGCCAGCCATATCACCATGATGGTATTTTCATCAGAAAAGAAGTTTTTTTCTTGACTTATATGTTTAATCAGAGTTTAGGCTTAGTTTTTTCATAAAAATCCTTGAAATTTTAAGATTCTTAGGTATTCATGTCGTGCAAACAACCGGGCCCTAAAGAGTTTAGGAGAAATTATTTGATGGTCCATCGTGGGTCTTCACCTCTAGCCTCCCATGTTTTTTAGCCCCTAAGATTAGTAGAATTTTTTGTGTGATGCCTTTCCACAGGAGGGTCTAAAAGTGAATGGTGGAAGGTGAAGGCCCAAGATGGCCATTAGATCACCTATCCTTTGATAGGAAATGATTACGTACCCATCCATCACCCTATTAAATTGAATTTTAAGAAAGCGATGTCGCATCTCCAAGTCCACCTTTGCAACACTACTTTGATAGACAGGGCCGGCCCTGGGCAAGGGCTGTAAGTGCCCTTGCCCCGGGCCCATTTTTTGAGGGGGCCCAAAATCCCCAAAATCCCTTCTACTTTTTTTTTTTTTTTTTTTTTCAATCATTTGGTGAGCGCAGGGTTCATCCAATGGATTCCATCGTCTTGGGCATCAATAGACCCATCATCAAATCATCTGAGAATGCTTATTGCATCACTTATTTGAGCATCCATCATAGGGGCCCACCAATGGTATTTTATATTTGATGGCTGAAATTCTGGGAGAATCTAGTCTAGTGTTGGGATGATTTAGGGCTTTTTTTTTTTTTACAAATAGATCATCAAGCCTTCAGCCCTACACCCGTTCTTCTCATTTGTTAGTGGGGCCCACCAATGATTTTTAATTCCCCATATATGATGCTTAAATTCTGGTCTGAGTTTTCTTTCTTCTCTTTTTTTTCAAATAGTTATACTTGGGCATCATCAATCCATTGCCAATTTTTCACATCAGTGGGACCCACCAATGATATTATCATATATGATGGCTGAAGAGACCTAACTTTTACTCTTGTCCTGGGCCCTGAAAAATTCAGGACCGGCCTGTTGATAGAACTCTTTTTACTATGAATTATTAGGAAATCATTACCATGTACGCCAACACGCAATCTCATTTTTTTTCCTTTTCTTTTTTAAATAAATTCAAACCTTCGGTTAATGCTATTAAGAGCAGAATTTCTGAGATTTAGAAAATATAGTTTATAGATTCATTCTTACTTGTTGGGTCCTTACAATGCTTAGGGTCATGTGCTACTTTGCCAAGGTCCCACTTGTATAGCTGGTACTATTTTTTTTGGATTTGTAAGCAACAACTGTACGTTAAAACTTAAAAGGGACTGAATGTGAAGGATTAAAGTTGAGAGATCTCATCGAGCTCGGCTAATAGATGATCCAACCTTCAATAAGTAACGTTATCCAATTAACATCCTTCTAATTGGAAAAGTGATCATCCTGTATAGATAAGGCTATCAAAATGTGACACGACATAGACCCGCAATATATTAACGGGTTTGGGTGGGCTTTTAATGGGTTCGGATCGTTAACGGATCAAACCGTTAACACGTTAAGTTAACGGGTAGTGTATGAATTAAACCAGTAACCTGTTAACAACCCGCTTAACCCATTAAAATTGTTTTAGTCCCTAAGTGTAGTTAGGATTAATTTATATTCATAAAGAAGAAATTCAAATTTATTGTTTTATAGTGGGGTTTTAGGTGGGATCCACTCCAGATCCTCACTTAAAGTTTTCGTGTGGCTTATATATTTTTTTCCTTATATATTTTTTATGGATTTTGTTTTAATTTTCGAAATGACTTAATTACTTAACAGGTTAACGGGTTGGGTCGTGTAACCTGTTAAATTAACGGGTCGTGTTCGGGTTGGATTTTTTGACCCGTTAAGTTAATGGGTTGTGTACGGGTTGAAGTGATTTTAATCCAAATTCGTTAACACATAACCCAAATTTGTTAACACGACACAATTAACAGCTCTATATGTAGATCTCTACTTTTACATTCTTCATTCCTTACCAACACTCCTTTTGTAAAATCTCCTTTACTAGGATTTCCTACAAATTCACAAGAAAGGGCCTTCTATTAAGGGACTAAGCTCGCTAGGGTCCTGTTTGTCTCTTACTCAGATCAATGCGATTATATAAAAGATCTTCATGGTCCCTCTACTATACCCTAGTTGGAGGGACATGGGTATGTGAGTTCTGAGTTTGTGACCTTGAGTCCCCAAATTTATAAAAAAAAAAATGAAAAAATTAAAATAAAAAATGGAAGAAGAAGAAGGCTCGCGAAGGCCAAGAACTTGTAGGGACCCTTGCGTAATAAGTACCCTTTGCTAAAATGATTCCATCCGTACCCTCATTATTTAATTCCTACAAAATTGATACCACCATTTAGTTCTCCACCCTTGACAATTCAGTCTCCACCCCGGCCCCAATGCCCCCCTTTAAGTATATCCCTTTCCTACAAGTTCTGAAAATTCAATCTAATAAGGCAAAAGACCACAAGTGAAAGGATGATGGGTGGAGATCCACAAAGGATTATCAAAATATCCACCCTTTGGTTAGAAATGATTGCCCACCTTCCATCCTATGAAAGTAAGTCATAGAATAGACATCCACTTCCACCCTTGTCTCTTTGCTGCTAAGCTCCTATGCATTGCTTCCATATTATTCTATTTCTTGTGAATTCCTAGGATTTCTTAGGATTTCTAAGCAACGCCTTCCTATCAAATGATTTATAAGGACCTTTTATTTAACTCGTCATTGAATTCTTAGGATATTTAAGCAATGCCTATCTATCGAAGGGGTTAAAGTGAAGGATTAAAGGTGAAGATCACAAGGCGCCTCCAATCCACTATTTAACAGGAATTGGTTACCCACCCATTACTCTGGTAAATTAAGTCTTATTAAATTGGTTAGTCCCATAAAGATCTCTACCTTCGACCCTTCATCCCTCTCATCTACAACACTATTCCAATAAATAAATAAATAAGATCCTTTACTATGAACTCAATACGAAGTATGCATATAGGCCCTTAATCTCAATTTCATTTGTTTGTTTCACCTTCTTGTAAGGGATACTAACTCATGAAAATGGTACTCCTATGGCATTCAGGTTTTGCATCTGCTTAAGCGTTTGTTATTATCCAAGACGCCTTTAACAGATGTATTTCTGGGGGAGCTCGATGTGGATCATGAGGTAGACCTTGATCTGAATGTCATAGCTCTTGATTCCGAAGAGATGGTTCAACCTCAAACAGAGAAAGAGATATGTACCGACTCCAGGAAGATGATTGTAAAGTTATTTCAAAGCAAATTAAACAACAAGGTCTTGTATGCAGAAGGTGGGGAAGAATTCGTAGATCTACTGTTTAGCTTCCTTGCCTTTCCTCTTGGTTCCATAGTTAAATGCTTGGGTGGACGTACTAGCATGGGATGTTTAGATAACTTATACAAGAGTGTTGAAGATTTGAACATTGAGGATTGCATGAAATCTGAGGAACGCAAAGCCATGCTGCTTGACCCGAAGCTAGCACCCTATTTTGGGACTGAGAACCAACTACTACAGATTGAAGAACAAGTACCATGTAAGCCCATCATTTTAAATTGCCTAATTCTATGATGTCCATATATGGATATAGGTATGAATGTGGATATGGTGATCGGGATTATGACTCGACACACATGAAAATTTAGGACATGGATACAGATATGACAACCCTAAGTTTTTGCTTTGATCACTTTTGAATTAATAAAATTATCACTGTTTACCTTTTCTTTCATTTTTTATGATTGAGAAGTAAGAAAATTAAATGAGTCTATACGTGATAATTGGCTTGTTAAGTGGGATATGCTAATCTAGTTCCCTAGAAGTATCAATGTAGTATCAGGTATCAATATGAGTGTGGTGTTAGTCTGAAATGGATATGGTGGGCTTATAAGTATCTAGGTATCGTAGGCCTTATTTGCTATGACTCTAGTGTACTTTTTATTATAGGCCCTATGGAGTTGCTTATTGGGGCAAGGAGCATACAAATATCCACCATGAACCAAAAGTTTCCTGATGCGGTGACAGAGCTTGGAGGATCATTTGTGGCTGGACCAGCAATGTTCATGGTAACTGATGAGTTGGTTGTGAAACCTCTTTCACCCATCTTGGGCATCCCTCTTCTTAGCAATTTCAACATCCCAGTCAGTGACATAGAGGAACAGATTGTGTGCATGGGGGAAAAAGAGGTAAAGTGAAAATATCCTGTACATATTGAATTAATTCTGAATCTGCAACCAAGTGAAATCAAGGCTAAATATCAGTGACTAAGTGATTTTCATAGGCTGGGCCAGCCCAGATGTTTGCCTGTCCAACTGAGGGTATAAAAACTCATCCTAAGTAGCCCCAAGTTGGCTGGGTCAAGTTGGCTCATTAGATTTCAGAGTTGGACATGAGTACCCGAATACTTTCCCAGACTCACCTCAGTTACTTGGCTCATTGGTTTCTGAGAGGCCGAATTTCTGGGTTTCAAGTATGGTCCGATCTCTGTTTGTTCAGCTAGTGGCCTACATGCAGACCCAAATTCAGACAAAAGGTCTATTAGTTTGGTATGGCTTGCCCTTCCCTTTCAGAAATATTTAGTCTTAGTTAAATATGTTTTGTTGGGTTAGCCCAGATCTGGCACATTTAGCCATTAATCGAGAAAATAGGCTTTGCCCATGGTTTAAAATAGTGGCCATTATGTGATGGATTCACCCATTGCTTACAGGTTTCAGTTGTCAATGTTGCCATTAATTGGTCATTACAGTTTTTAATTTCTACTCAAGCACGTTTAAAACCCTGTTCTCACTCCCATTATATTCGTTTTGTGGAAGGTTTAGATCAAATGTGAATCAAGCTTTTAGGCCACTGTGATGCTTCTGTAATATACGAAAATGTTGATTGTTCAACTGTTCTAACATTACTACCTAATGCATATTTCAGCCTTCGTTATAGAGGCCAAAACAGAGTTTTTAAGCCATGCTTATGCTTACCCACAGATTTAAAATCACTGCTCACATTTTGCCCAATGTGAGCTGTGCCCAGGCTGGTCTGCCCAATGAACAGCCCATGTATTGTCAAACATCAAAGCTTTAATTCCATCAGAACTTTAAGATCATTCATAGTCACAAGGATGTTGGTTTTAAACGTGTCAAAATTGCATGCAGTTGAAATGCTGGTTTTGTTTGTCATCCTAGCTCTTAACTGTCAATTTGTTCTTCTCATGATCTTCTCTCCTACATGCATAGGACAATGACCTTGTATGACATAATTTAATAATTTATACGTCAATGAGTTGAAAGTCCTCCCTATTGTAGGAAATTTGTGTCATTCAATTCTTGAGTTATATTAGCAAATATATTTAGTTGGGTATTGTTAGAATCCAGTTATTACGTTAGGCCAGAATCATGTGGGGCCTACATGTGACCGTTTGGATACTAAAATAAAGTATCCGGATTTCCTGTTTGGACCAATGGGAAGGTGACACATTGTTGTGTACTTATTTCATACTAAAAAAGACGGAGTTATCTTTTAAAGACAACAATGGTTTTTAAACTCAGTAAGCTCATGTGACCAAAAAGGGGATCCGGAATTTAAGATAAATGTGTATTACAATAAACACACATCTTTGGCTGTCACAACCTGACACGACCTGATATAGAATTACAGTGGTGATCTCAGGAAAGAAAATTTGCTATCCATCTTGACTAATCGACTTTTGTTTTGAGTGCAGGCCATGTCTTTGTTGAGAGCTTCTTTGATTTCCAACTCGGTCTTGAGCGATGTCTTCTACCCTAATAAGAAGCCAGGGCAGATGGAAACAAAACCTAAGAGGAAAATTTTTTCGGTGCATGATTTTATCTAAAGCTAAGGTTTGACCCCTTATAGGATTTTAAAATACAGTTTCCTTGCTCAATCTCAAAAGAAAAATGTACTTAAATATCTTGTATTGACTTGTCCATCTTATTATGCTTGGAGAGATCTATGGATTCTTACAGATGGAATTTGATGAAGTTCCTTTCGAGTGTGTATATTTTTATGTTGCATTGGATACTGACATCAATAGGCCGGGTTCCTTACTATAAAACCAGCAACATTTTCATAAGGCACACCTGGATGTCTTTCGGATATAGAAGGACCAATGGCATATAGGGTCGGAATTGTTCCCGGACCCGGACCCGTTTCTAAATAACCGCTCTGGGCCCGTTTTTTACTCGAAACCTATTTTGTTGGTTCCAGACCTGATTTCGATAGGAAAATCTGGATCTGGTTCCGGAACCGGGTCCACCTAGACGACTAGAATCTAGTTTCAAAATTTGTTATAATTTATCTTCATTTTTTAATATTTTCTTAAAATAAGCATATCATTCAACTTATAATAGTGCATCAAGTCTATTACCTCCAATATTATACATTAAAATATCAAAGAAAAAGTTAATTTTGAGATACAGCTTGCAATATCAAAGACTCATATGTCGAGTCCCGGGTCCACGGGTCAGACCCTATATATATGGACACAGAACCAGACCATTTTTCAATCGAAACATAAATTGGACTCCGGATCCGGACCCGTTTATAAATCGGAACCTAAAATAGGTTTTTACATGTTGGAACTTCCAAGCAATCAAAGAATCGGATACCCATTTGCAACGCTAATGGCGTAGCATTACATGTGGACCAAAGATAGACAAGATGTGGTCCAAATCAGATCATCCTAACCCATGATTTAGGAGCCTATAAGTTTTAACCCTTGGACAAATTGTTTTTTCTTGAATATTTATGTTTGTATCCGGAGAGATAAATTGTTTACCTGGCTTCCCTCTGAGCCTGGAGGGAGTCTAGCCCGAAGGGTTGGGAACACTCTGATAGCACAAAAAAAAAAAAGGTACATGGCCGTTTTTTCTCCAATGTTCAAACATTATTTTTCGCACTCTGATGTCTCCAGCTTTTTTGGACATTCCAGCTTCTACCATGCCAGTCATAAATTAAATTTATTTAGGTTTAGAATGTAGAATCGTCGATCTTTTGAAATTAAAAAAAAATAAAGAAGAAGATTACTCATTACACCTTGCCTGATCCCATAATTAACCCATTCTCTTTTTTTTTAGAAAATTTTACCACTTATGTTAGAAACATATTAATATAATTCTGATAATAGCACACCTTTTGTCAACTTCTTACTATCTGTCAGATTCTTAGCATGTAAAAAGAGGATTAGAATTTGATAGGCAGTCTACTGTAGAAACTAGTCAAATTAAATTTCAGCTTTACTTTGAATAAAGTTGCACTTGCAAACACAATCATTCATGAATCAGAGTCATTTGGGTTCTAGTCCTTTGTCAGGGATTAGATTTCTTGATCCTTGGTTTTCGGACATGAAGAAATTCCTGCAAAATTTCAATGTTACAACTTACAAGCCTCTGATTTGCACCTTTAGGAAGATTAGCCAAAGTGGTGGGATAACGGAACTCTTCTTTAATGTTATTGTAATGACGAAAATGGATATCTTTAATATTCCAGTCTCCCATTATTTTTACACCATTGAGCATGTGCTGGGCCTGTCTGGGCCAAAGTAGCCCGGCCCCGGCTTATTTAGTCATTGGGCCTTTTGCAAATAGGCCCAAGGCCACCGCATTTGTCTTGGACATCTTACCTTTGGTTAAATGGGATCCATTTTAAGCGACCACTTACCCAACCCATCCTTTATATCCATATACATAAGACCGGTCGCACAAATCGGTCCATCCTTTTATAGAACCCACTATTCACATATTTCACCTATGGGTCTCATAGGTGGAATGATTTGCTGGATCTAATGGGTATTATGTGGGTCTACTATCATTTTAGTCAACCCACACCATTACACTATTACATGATCCCATATAATGATTATGTTATTTAAGTGAGTCCGTGTTAGTATTTGATTTGATTATAAGTCAAAGGACATTTTGCTAATTTAAGACTTATTTTCTCATGCAAATAGATTGTGTGTAATCTGAAAGTTAACATTTAATGAAATATACTTACATAGGTAAAACATTTTAAACATTGGGAAATTTACAAAAATGTATAAAACTTTTGGCTCATTCTTAAAAAATGTACATGAAAATTCGAGTATTTCAAAAAAGTATAAAGTTTTTCACAATTCTTTCAATTAATCAAATCATCTTCGTATCTTTTTTTTAAGAAATAATAAATAAACCCTCATTTCAATTTTTCCCTTTGATAAATCATTTAAGAGAAATGATCAAGTTCAACCCAAACAACCTAGTAGAGCCCACTTCAACTAACTTTATGTATGGGTGGTTAAAAAGGGAGATTCCAAACCACTAAAAACGCTAGTATCATTAAATGGTTATGATCATGGAAATCAAAATCATCAGTTTTAGAAATGAAAGAGGTTAAGAAAAGTCAAAACTTTTCATAAGGGAAAGGTAATTTTTTTATTTCTCAAGAAATCTTGAAATATTCAAATCTTCACATACTTTTTTTTTTTTTTAGAATGAACCAAAAGTTTGAAAATTAATTTACAAATATCCTTTTTCATATTTTTGAAGCTTTATACATGGTCAAGCCAACCGTAATCAATTCATCCGATCAAGCTTTATACTCTTCTGTTGTTTACTTTAGTATTAAGGATACCGAAGACCTCTTTGGCTCTTTATCTTTAACTTTTCTTACTAGATCCCTTTCGTTGTCGGAGAGCGGAAGAAAAGAAGCAGAAAACCATTAAATTCCCAGCAGACACTCCAACAGAATTCCATGCAACATTGTATTGGTATTGGATACCAAAGACCGCTTCCCTTTTCATTTTCAGAGAGCAAAAGAAAAGCAGAAACCATTCAAAACTTAACAGAATTCCATGGCAGCCAAACAGATGAGCTTGACTCTCCTTGTGGACAAGGAAAGAAACAGGGTCATCTATGCCGAATCCGGCAAGGACTTTGTAGAAATCCTTTTCAGCTTCTTGACATTGCCCCTAGGAACTGTCATCAAGCTCTCCGGCAAGCAGTCCAAGATGGGTCCCTTGACCATGTTATATAAGAGCCTGGAGGATCTTGATTTGGAGTTCCTAAATACCAAAGCATGCAAAGACATGCTGCTCCATCCCAAAAGCTCTGCAGAAGAACTATACAGGTATCTACCTCTAATCGTTAATATAGGAGCCACCTATCGTACCAAGTACTACATCTGTTCGCTGGGTTGTTGTATGGGAACTCACAGCTTGGTCAGTACTGTTAAAGACGCTCCATGTCCTTGTGGGAAAAAGATGGGTTGGAGGGTACATGAAGAGAAGCGGGACGTTAATGCAGATGGGGTGTTAATTGAGGGGAAGATCATGAGGTTTATGATAAGAGATGATTTGCAAATATCTGTTGCTTCTTCCACAAAGAGTTTTGCGCTGCTGAGGGAACTTGGCATCAGTGATACGTCTGTGCTTGAGAAGAGAAATATGAAAGTTGGTGAAGATGAGGTATGTGGTGGTTTATAAATTTGTTCATGCCTTTTCTCAAACATATATCCACTTGCTTGTTTCAGGCAAACCATGTGAATAGAAGAAAATCTTGAATAATTTCCGGGTAAAGTAATGTAAGAGGGAAGGGTAATTGTTGAGTAAATTTTTGTTTGCTTTCATGATGGAAAGTAGTTTGAAGTGAGAGATGAGAACAGGTGCGATGCCTTTCAATCGGAGGGTCTAAAACTAAATGGTGGAAGGTGAACATCGGTGATGGTCATTAAGATAATCTTTCCTTTGGTAGGAAATGAATAGCCACCCACCATCCTGCTAAATTAAATTTCAGAAATGTGCCGTCGCATCTACATGTTCACCTTCAACCATTTACACCAACCCTGTAATACTACTTTTGATAGAACCCCTTTTTCTATGAAATCTTAGGAAATCAATACCAATTGCGCAAACAGGCAATCTCAAGGTTTTTTACCCTTCCCTTTTTTTTGCTTTTATAGATTCAAAACTTTCGTTAATGGTACAAAGGGCAGAATTTCTCAAATTTTGAAAATATAGTTAATGGATTCATTCTTACTTGTTGGGTTCTTACAAGCTAGGGTTGTTTGTCACGTTGTCTAGGTCCCACTTGTTTAGTTGGTTCTGAGTTACAAGGATTTGTAAGCAATGCCTTTAGGTTAAAGGGGCTGAAAGTGGAAGGTTGAAGTTGAGAGATCCATTAGAGGCCATTAGATGATCTGTCCTTCAATACGTAAAGGTCACCCTGTCATCATTTAGTAATTGGAAAAGTGATAGTCGCATCTAGATCTCTATTTTACCTTCTTCACTTCTCATCGCGTCTGACAATCCTTTTGGCAAATCTCTTTTATTATGAATTCCTAGAAATTCTTCAAAAAGGACCTTCTATCAAGAGACTAAGGGACTGTTTGTCTATTACACAATGCGATTATAGAAAAGAGGCCCATGGCCCCTTGATTGTACTTCAGCTGGATAGGAACATGCTTGTGTGAGTAAGAGTGCATAAGTTGGAGTATCAACTGACAAAGGAAAAAAAAAGTCTCATGAAGGATCAAAGGTACATATAGAAGGGAACCTTAAGTAATCCCCTTTAACAAAATGATTTCATCCTCATCATAATTATTTTAATCCTAGAAAATTGATTCCTCCATCTAGAGCCGTACCCTTGACAATTCACTTTTCACAACTTCAATACCCGTGCTTAAATAAATGCCCTTTCTTGCGAGCTCCTAGATATTTAATTGAATTAGGCAAAGGACCCCAAGAGGAAGGATGATGCGTGGCGATCCACAAGGGATGATCAATATATCCACCCCATGGTTAGAAATATTTTCCACTTTTCACCCTATGAAAGTGAGTCATACAATTGATAGTTCCCTTCCACCATTGACTCTATGCTTTTAAGCCCCTTAGTACCGCTTTCATATTGTCCTCTTTCCTTTTAATTTCGAGGAATTCTTAAGATTTCTAAGCAATGTCTTCATATCAAATGAATGATAAGGACCTTTTTGGTTAGTCAAAATTGAACTGTTAGGATGTTTAAGCAATGAGGGTCTATTTAAGAGGTTAAAAGTGAAAATCCAGAAACCCCCCACCCCCAAAAAAAAAATCCTCAAGGCCCCACCAATCTGTTCTTTAATATGAAATAGTTACTCACCTAACATTCTAGTAAATTAAATCATATGAAATTGATAGTCCCATCTAGATCTCTATGTTAGACCCTCTTCGACACTGCAGAGCCGGCTCTAGCACAAGGCCAATAAAGCTTTGCTTTAGGCCTCAAAAAATAAGGCAAAAAAAAGGCCCCATAATAGCTGGTATCTTTTGAAATTCCAAAAAATCAAACTTGTCAACTACCATCTCTTTTTTTTTCTCCCCAAATTATAAGACTCCATAATAACTCTCTCTTAAGAAGGTCAATTTGTATGGGGTCTTAAAGTGTCATATGTGGCATATTATATTTTCAAATCTACCCCTTATATTACTATTCCTAGGAGTCCAATTGATTTCACACCATTATATTTCTAAAAGTCCATGTGTATCAAATATCAACCATACATTCAGTCGTAAATTTTCTTTACAAGCCTTTCTCATTATTTTTGTGTATCCTATTTCAACAAGAGCTCATTCAGATTTGATCCATGATGTGGTTGTAATAGATCCATAGCTTGAGATTTCATCCATAATAATAGATCTTAAAATTTAAGATAAACAATGGGCCCCCGTCTGAATTTATTCACTTACCCATAGTGCATATGAGCACCGTGCATCTGGAACATCCAATACGTGAGGCACAACTCTGAAGTCCATCTTGGATGTCTTGACTCATGGTGTGTATGCGCACCGTGCGCAAGTGAAAATGCTTTGAGCCCCACCAATCGTAGATTCAAGATTTTTTTTTTTTTTTTTGGTGGGGTGGGGGCGAACCAATTTCCATATGAGTTTTGAGGAATGGATTCAAAGTTTTCATATGGGTTTTGGATGTGGACTTAAGATGGATTAGCAAAACTTGAATATAAAGACTTAATTAATAATTTTGCATAACAAAAAAGCAAGAAAAATAAATTTTAAATAAAATATTTATAATAATATTAAAACATAGAAAATGCCTCATTTAGGATTGTCACTTTAGGCATCGAATTGTCTCGAGCCGGCCCTACTTTAATACTATGAATTCAATAGGAAGTAGGCATATAGGCAATCGGTCTGGATTTCATTTGTTTGTTTCCCTTTATTGAAGGTATACTAACTCAAGAAAAATGTAAATCTATTGAATTCAGGTTTTGCATCTGGTAAAGCGTTTGTTATTATCCAAGACACCTTTAACTGATGCATTTCTAGGGGAGCTCGACACGGATGACGAGGTAGACCTTGATTATCTGAAACTCATAGCTCTTAATTCCGACGAGATGGTTCGATCTCAAGTAGAGAAAGACATAGGAAGTGACTCCAAGAAGATGTTTGTAAAATTATTTCTAAGAAAATCGAACAACAGGGTCTTGTATGCAGAAGGTGGGGAAGAATTGGCAGATATACTATTTAGCTTCCTTGCCTTTCCTCTTGGTTCCATAGTTAAATGCTTAGCTGGATGTAGTGGCGTGGGATGTTTAGATAACTTATACAAGAGCGTTCAAGATTGCATGAAATGTGAGGAATGCAAAGCCATTCTACTCAACCCACAGCTAGCACCCTATTTTGGGACCAAGAATCAACTCCTACAGATCGAAGAGCAAGTCCCATTTAAGGCCAATTTTTTTTTTTGCCTCAGTTGCTATAACTCTGGTATTTTATTTCCTCACCCTCATACGTGCTCTCATGGGAGGAGGAGCGTACAATTATCCACTGTGAACCAAAAGTTTCCCGATGCACTAACAGAGCTTGGAGGAGCATTTATAGCTGGACCAGCAATGTTCATGGTAACTGACGAGTTGGTTGTGAAACCACTTTCACCCATCTCAGGCATCTGTCTTCTTACCAATTTCAACATCCCTGCTAGTGACATAGAGGAGCAGAATGTGTGGATTGGGGAAAAGGAGGTAAATGGTAAAACCCCATAAATACTGACTTAGTTTTTCTTTTCTTTTTCTTTTTCTTTTTTGCAACGAAGCCAGATCAAGGCTAAACAGCAGTGACTAGGGGATTTTCATTGGTTGTGATAGCCCAGATAAATGCTCTCATCTAACTGATGGTATATAAACTTGTCCTGACTTGCCCATAGTCAGCTGGGTTAACCTGGCTCATTTGGTCCCAGAGATTGGCAAGTTGAATGAGTAACTGAGTACTTTCCCAGAGGCACCTCAGTTGCTCATTGATTTCTGCTTCATGTTTCTTTTCTGAGTTTTAAATATGGTCTAACCTCTGTTTGTTTAGTTTGTGGGCCTATATACAAACCCAAATCCAGACCTAAGGCTTCCCTTTCATAAATAATTAGTTTGTCTATGTTAAATATGTTGCACAGGATTGGCCCAAGCCTTGAACATGTAGCTATTGATCAAGTTAATAGGGTTGTGCCCATGGTTTAAAACAATGGCCATTATCTAATTAATTCCAATGTTACATTCAGACTTCTCTAGTCAATGTAACCATTGATGGGTCATAACAAACTAACTGTTTGTAATTTCTACACAAAACACCATTAAAACCCTGTTTTCACTCCCATTATAATGGGTTTTAAGCATTTTTTTATGGTTAAAGCACTCTAAGAAACCTTACTATGGTAGATTTACTTCAAATGTGAGGCTTTTATGGAGGCCAAGACAAAGTTTTTAACTCATCCTTCTGCCTACCCACTGTTTCAAAATCACTACTTATATTCTACCCAATGTGAGCTGGGCGTAGGCTGGTCTGGCCGATGAAAAGCCCGTACATTGTCAACTATCAACTTCCATTCCACGAGAACTTTAAGATCATTTATAATCACAAAGATCTTTGCTAATACAACATATATTTGAGTTCAATTACCTGTCATTCAGTTCTTGAGTATCCATCAACTTTGAGATGTATTAACAAAGATCTAAGTTGTTAAAATCCAGTTATTACTTAGAAACAAGTGCCTGATTCATGCATGTGGAGACCAGATGTGGTCGTGTGGGATTACTACCAGTAAGATGAATAATGATGTATTGCTACTCGTATTCTTATGGAATTTATAATAAAGATGATTGGTTGTTACAACCTGACAGTCATATATGAAATTTCAGTAATTATCTTGAAAAAGAAAGTTTGCTCTCTATACTTATCCACTTCTGTTTTGAACTCAGGCCATGTTTTTGTTGAAAGCTTCTTTGATTTCTAGCTCAGTTTTGAGCAGTGTCGTCTACTCCATGAAGGCAAAGTAGATGGAAACAAGATATAGGAGGATAAATTCGTCTAAAGCCTAGGTCTAAGTGTCTGACTACGCAAATACACAACATGTACTGTTTGTTGTATTCCTCTCGGTAATTGTCTGAGATGGATTTGATGCTATATTCTATTTAAAGGCAAGTGTACAAGAACATCTATGATGCCTTGATTATGGACATGATGGTTGACTGTTTACATTTACATTTGTATACAAAGTATGATTGTTGATATGACAGGTATGATGAAGGAACCATAGAAATTTATGAGTTGGGTTTCTTCTATACAAATCTCATGGATGAGTCACGGTTGACTCATGGATCCTTATCTTGATGATGAGCCTTAATACTCCCCCTAAATCCCCAGTCCAATTTGAAAAAAGGCTCCTGAGAAATGGCCGAGGCAAGGGCTTGGTAAAGAGATCAGCGAGCTATTCTTTGGATGACACAAAGCAAGTAATGAGGGCAGCGAGAATAATGGTAATCCACTTGTATGTGCTTGGTATGGACATGAAATACCAGATTGATTATCATGTGCAAAGCACTCATGTTCTCACAAGATAAAGATGGGGGCTTCAATAAATGAGTACCGAGATCCTGTAAGGAGAGCCAAATAATCTTAGCAACAGTAGAAGCCATGTCACGATATTCTGCTTCGGTGCTGGATCTTGCAACAGTTGGTTGATTTTTAGCACTCCATGAAATGCAAGTGTTACCAAGAAAAAGTACAAAAACTAGTCGTGGAATGCCACGCTAGTTGATAGCCTACCTAATTAGTGTCTGAATAGGCATGTAGATGCAATGCTCCAGTGGCTAGAATTTTCACTCCATGGGTGACAGTACACTTACAAAGTGAAGAATTCGCTTAGAATCCTAAAAATTAAATGACAAATTGCCGGTTTCTCCGCAAATTGACATACAATTGATGCTAAATGCGATGTCAAGCTATCTAAGAGGAAGATATTGAAGTCCTCCCACTATGCTTCAGTAGTGAGTCAGGTCTGAAAAGGCAGGAGTATCAGCCATTCTAGGTTTCTTTGAAGCCAATGGTGTGGAAATTGGTTCGCAACCTAACATATTGGCACATGTAAGAGATCTAGAGCATACTTAGACGGTGATAAATGTAAGCCATTTGGAAGGTGAGACACCTCTTGTGAGGTCCCACCCTTGGTGGGCCCTCTAAGGGCTAATTTATAGTCTAACTAATCTTAATTTGTCTTAATTATTGCTTAATTATGTTAATCTTCGCTAATCTTCACTAATCTCTACTAATTATTGCTAATCTTTGTTAATCTTGATTAATTACTCTTTGTTTGGGCTAATTAGGGGTTGATAGATACTAGTTAGTTTTCCTAAGTTTTTAGTTAGACTAGGTTAGTTTGGGTTAATTTCTAATTAATGGGGTTTTTGTGTTAGACCTAGGCTTTTGGTGTTAATTAGGCTCTCAGTTAGATTAATCAAGTTAATTAAGTGGGTTAGCTAAAGGTGCCCTCACTCTCTAGAAGGTTCCTAACCAAAAGACCAAGTTGACCTTAAACCCTAATCCCAATTCCACTAAACCCTAGGGCCAAACTAGTCATTAACCACCCTCCTATCTATATAAAACATCTCTTAATCCCATTGCAATAAACCCTAAACCCTAAGCAGCCCCCTTCCCAAGAAACTCTCTCTTCCCAAGAAAACTGCCCCAGCCCATTACTGTTCTTCCCCCAGCTCCCATCCCAACTACCTTCCTACGTTGAGCTACTACCTGTGCTGGGAGGAGCCCCTCTTGGAGCAGCAACGAGTGAGCCCCCTTCATCGCTGTAGTTGCTGGAACCTCACCTTGAAGCCTCTGCTACAGCCACTACTACCTTCTCCTTCATTTCTATTCTGCTGGAATCTCTCCAAGGATCACTACTGATTGCTGCAGCTGGAATTTCTACTCGAGGCAGCAACTGTGGTGTTCATCATCTTCTTCATTCATCTTGCTTGAACTGCTGAAATCCATCACAAGAGTTTCTGCTGGATTTCCCCTTCTTCTCCCTACCGTTACTCTGCTGGAATTTTTCCAGGAGCTACTGATATCACCCACCTTTCCTTCTCATTTCATCTTCCAAGTTGCTGTGGTGGTTCTGTGCCAGAAGAAACCCACCTGGGCTGTGCTGCAACCACTTCATCTCAGCTGGAATTCATCTTGAAGCCACTACAGCAGCCACCCCACTTCATCTTCTTTATTTCTCTTGCTGTCACCACTGCTGGAACCACCTACTACTGCTGAAATTCCCCCTGTTGCTGCTGCTGTCATCTCCCTCTTCATCATTTCAGCTGGGTCATCTTCTTCCTCCCCATTTCATCACTTGAGACCCTGTTACCCTGCTGGAATCTATTCCTAAGAGCTGTAACTACTGATATTGGGCTGGAAAACGATTTCTAAGAGCTGCTGCTGCTCAGCTGGTCCATCTTCTTCTTCTTCTTGCTCTGTTCTGCTGGAATTTTGGGTTCTTTCCCTCTTCAAGCTATTTCTCTTTGCAACCCACTTCACAAGAGGCAAGTGCATCATACTAATAACTTAGGGTGTATGATTTATTTCATGATTCAGTGGGTTTTAATTCACAAATATGTTCTGTTTAGTGTTAGTTTACATTTGAGCTTTGTCTTGTGTTTGGATGGATAAAGGTCACTGATGGATGGGGGTTTTCACCCCCCATTTGGAAGATCAGTGGGCCAAAAGGTGTTTAATGGATGGTTTATGAAGTTACTTATTGATTAGAAGTGTTTGGGTGAAGATTGGAAGTGATTGGAGGTGGTTTGGGCGAAAAAGGAGCTGAAACGGAAAAGTTGCAGAAATGCAACTGGGACTGAAATCCCAGTGTTCTCGGTCGACCGAGACCCCCCTCGGTCGACCGGCAACACTGCAGTTTCCGAAAAATCAAGCCTCAGTTATTTTCTGCAGTTTTTCCCTGACACGCCCGGGGACTCGCCCGACAGTGTTCTAGGTCGACCGAGACCCCTCTCAGTCGACCGGGAACACTGAAAAATGGAAAAACAGAGCTCTCAGTTAGCTCTGTTCTGCAGGTTTTGTTTCCTGTTGTCTGGGTCGACTGGGACCTATCCTGGTCGACCGAGACAACTGAATATTTGATGAAAAATTGGCTATCAGCCATTTCCTTGTAGAAAACCAATTTTACTCAGTTTGGTTGACCCGGCTTAGCCCAGGTTGACCCGTTTACATGGTTTTCACTAAGAATGACTGAAAGTTGGTTTTTCACCCGAAACTCAGACTGGTTGCGCCCAAATCAACCTGAAACTTAGAATTTACTTCTAGAAGGTGTTTAAAGCTGGATCATCAATCTTTCTAAGGTTTCAGAGTATGCGGTCAATCACCTAGGCCTGGTTGTTTGACCGGACACGCTGTAAGCCTATAGAAATGAATTGAGTTGTCCAGGAAGCCTGATTTAGATTAGCCAGTGCACTCGGTTGATCTTCCAGGCCAGGAAATCAACCGAGCTCACAACCCGTCAGGTTCACCTGGATAACCCTGATTATCCAGTTTTCAACATTTAGTAGATGTGATCAGTTGTGGGGCCCATTAACCATCCAAATGAACGTTTATCAGTGATCTAAGCCCGAGTCAATGGTGTGGCTCAACCTTGACTCGCGGGGCCCACTGTTTAGTGTTTTGGTTGGTTATCTAAGATGATTCGAACCCTAAAAGTTGTCCACAATGCCTTTAATCAACTAAGCACCAAATACATTATTTTACGGCATTAATGACATCATTTAGAGATCGAATTACCGGAGATAGACCCGAACCTAAAGTGGCCCATTTACCTAGGATTGGACCGTTGCTTTTCCCGTTGATTCTCTGAGTGAAGTTTATACTTCAATGTTATTTTACTCTGTCATTCTTAGATCTTAGAATAGCTGTTTACTATTAATTAAACATAATTGGAAGACTTGAACCTAGGGTATCTAGAGGTGACCCGATGATGTGATTTTGGAGATCATTGACCCGTGTCTGTGTCTAGGCGGGCCCTTATTGGGCCTAAGTGTGGTGATGTGAACCCTTTAGCTTGAAGAGATAGTTTCTATTGGACTGTTAAGTTATATGGATTATAATGGAACTGTTTGTCAGTAGTAGATGGATTGGTTGCCTCGTTTGGACGGTTTTAGACCAGGCCATGTACTGATGGGCCTTGGTATGGATCCAACGAGTGGGCCTGGATCTTGAATGAGATCCAGAGACTGAATTGAGATGTGTGGACCTTATAGAGGTATTGTTAGGACCTTGTTCACGCAAGGCAAAGCCTAGACAGACACAGACCTTAGAGTTATTCTCGAGTCGGCATGAACATTCACTCGGTTGATTTAAGCTCAGCCTGTGGACTGATCATCCCCGGTAGGAGCTAGTTGAGTATGGTGAAGCTATCATGATGAGCTGTGTGGTTAAGACGGCAAGGTGTCATGCCGTGCCGATCTGGAGTGATGAGGTGATGAGTAATGAGATGATGAGTTGATGAGTGATATTCGGGATTAGTTATTCCCTGGTTAGATTCCCCACCGCGACTGTGTTCAGTATGGGAGGGCCGCGGCATAATATCCCGCGGTATTCCAGCTCGTGTGAATGTGCCACTTAGTTATAGTTGTGTAGATGATTTCCTTATACTGATTCCTTATGCTTTACATGCACGATTGCCTAGTTCTCTTTCCTTGTTATTCATTTAACTTATGTACCCGTCTTTAATTCCTTTGATATATATATGCTATGTTAGTAGTATGCTGTATCTTGCCAGATCGTTTAGATCTGACCCATTCTATGGTGCTTAGGCCTTGACCCAGAGATCCATGACGACGCATTAGCCCTCGTGGAGGCACCTGTAGCCGGAGAGTACGCATGGGGCCCGGCCGACACGGACGTCGAGCCGGAGGGCGGAGACGAGTATCCACATGGGTTTTGAGAGACACTATTTGTTTTGGGTTTGAGTGCTTTTTTGTAGTGAGTTGGGGGTAGAACACAATGTATAACTTTTATTAACATCGAACCATTTACAAAGTAGACTGTAGTCTTGCTCTTACTTTATATATACATGATGCCTATTGCTTCCGCTCTATTTAAATGTTATGCTTCCGCAAGTTTTAACCATTGAATGTTATTTGGTTCAAAAAGTTTTAAATTGGACCTCACTGCGGCCTACGATCTTGGAAGTTCTCGGATTTTCCGGGAAGTAGCGCGCCAATTTCGGGTGATCGAACGAGTTTATCGGTATCCGGAATTGGGGCGTTACACCTCTATTCCTAAGAAGTAGTGGATGAACCCCAAGTCCTTAATAGCAAATTCGGTGTCAAGTTGTTGGGTAAATCAATTTAGAAATGTCTAATTGTCCCAGTAACAATCATGTCATCGATATACAGTAGTAGAACAATGATCCCATGTGTGGCAAAATATGAACATGGATGAGTTAGTGGTGCTGCAGTAAAAGCCAAGTCTCAATAAATAGTGGTTGAACCTATCAATCCATGCTTATGATGTTTGACGAAGCCCATAGAGTGCCCTTTTTAGGCGACATTCATCAGTGAGCTGACATGGATCAACAAAGCCTGGTCGTTATTCCATAAAAACAAGCTCATGAAAAATATTCTTGGAGGAAGGCATTTTTTACATCAAGTTATTCAATATCCCTATTGACACCAAAAATGTCACTTTGCCTTTTCATACCATTTAAACATCAAGAAACTACATCAAGCCACATCCTCCCACAAACAGGTAAGGCCACTTCAAGCATCAAATCTTGTCAAAATCAAACAAAAACTGTAAGATTCTTCAAAAATGCCATAAGAAGAGTACACATGAAGTCTTAGACCATTTTGACATCATTTAGCTTAACTTCAATCTTACAGCAGCCGAACATGGCCTCTCGGTGGCGGTGAAGCAGTAGACCCTGATTCACAAAACAGAGCACACAGTTGGCCTCAAAATGCCATTAGAATGTTCTACATCAAATTCCAGGCCATTCCGACACCGTTTGTCCCAATAAGCAAAAGTTGCAGCAAAATCAACTCTCCCGGCAGCAGCGGCATCGAAGACATCAGATGTTCAATCAGAGCCTATAAATGGTCTCAAAATACTTCCAAAAAGCTCTATACCAAGTTTCAGGTCGAACCGACAACGTTTGACCCTACACCAACCCTCAAACAACAAAATCAAGCCCCTCGGCGGCGAGAACCACCAAAGCCATCACTCATCAAATAAAGTTGCATGTGTGATTTCAAAATACTTCCAAGGGACTACATGTCAAGTTTCAGGTCATTTCGACGACATTTGACTAAGCTTTGACTCCCGAAAGCTAAATCAGGCCTCCTAGCGGCGAAGCTCCCCGGGACCTTGATTCCCAAATCAGAGCTAATGGATCATCTTAAAATCACTCAAATAGGCTTCCTATCAAATTTCAGGTCAATCGAGCATCACTTGATCGTACATCAAAGCGTGACATCTTCCTCGTGAAAAAATCAAGTCTAATGGCGACGGGATCATACACAGGTTTAAAACTCAAACAAAAGCCTATGGTTGGTCTTATTTATTGCTCAGGAGACTTCACCTCAAATTTCAAGTCATTCCGACATCGTTTGACCTAGTTTAGGCTTATGACGGCAAATCAACAACTTTGAGCGACAAAGTATTTGGCTTTCTCGGGAAATAAAAAACTTTGTCATCTGATATGCACGGCTTCTCATCAAGTTTCTTGTAGGGAAATCATGCCAAAACATGTGGAAAAATGCAAAGAAAAATGTCAAAGAAGAAAGAAGCAGCAAAAAACCAGGAGATGGCCGAAAAGAGGCGACCAAAAGGGGCAAAAAGCCCCATGGTCGCCAGCCAGCGACCATACCCCATGGTCACCGGCGACCCTAGAAATCCAAGTCGCCGGATTTTCACCGAAAACTCAGCTTTAGGGCGCTTTTCGTGTTCCAAGCTATTTGGCCTCTGTGATTTTCCAAAAATTTGATTTTCGGGACACGAAATCCGTCGATCTTCGTCAACATCAAGGTTCATCCGTCGAAATCATGGGATCGTCATCGGATAAATTGAAATCGCCAACCGGCAGACCAAGAAAACACACTTTCTACCCACAGTAAGACCCCGACCCCAGGGAACCCGATTAGTGTTAATTAAGTCGTGTGTTAGTGCTAAGCTTTATTAGTGATTTTGGCTAAGTTGGGTTTGGAATAGCTTTTGTTTTAGTTTAGGGCAACTTTGAGTGCTTTGATAACTAATGGGGCCCTTTGGGGGTTCCCCTTATGACTTTGCATTTACTTAGGGGATTTTCCGGAATCGTTTTGAATTACGTTCTTATCCCGTTTCATTTATCTTATTGATCCCTACAACTTTCATGTTGATCCCATTTCCATTCGAGACCCCGAAACCCGATTTACTAGCATCGAGGGGCAAAACAGTCCTTTTACATTAAACCTGTACCAAAAACTTGATATCCCTAAAACTCGCGAAACATATACTTTTTGGAATCTAGATATTTCGGCGATCATTTCTTCCTTCTTCGTTGAATTCATTTGAAGTCCCGAAAGACATGATTTCAGCCCAAATAGTTCTTAAGTAGTGGGACCCATCCTCATTGCTTATATAAGGAGAAACTCATCTCCCATCTCCATTTTCCAGCACAAAAGGCAGCCTAGGGTTTCTTGTAACCTTCTTCTTCTTCTTCTTCTTCTTGCTCTCTCCATCTCAATCTCCTACTAATCTTGCACCAACATCAAAATGGAGATCGCCATTCTCTTCCTCATCTTGAAGGCTATCTTTTGATACCATTTATTGAGAAACCTATAAACTTTGAGAATTCCATTGAGCTAGCTATTTCCATTTGAAGGTCATCCAAGTAAGCAATCTTCTCCATTTTCTAGATTTGTGTTCTTCTAGCCCTTGAGAAGCTCCATTTTCATTATTGAAAGTTCTATCATTTTCATTCTTCGTTTGACCCACTTTAGGGTTTGTTTTGGGGGTTTTTGCTTCTAGCTTGGATTTGAGCTTAAGAGGTGATTAGAGGCTTGGTTTTACTAACTTGGACCTAAGGCAAGTGGATGATTAGATGTTTTGAGTTTTAAATGATTTGGTAAAACATTAATGAATTTCTCATGCTTTTATTGATTTGCATTGTTGAAATAAATGCTCATAATACATCTTGCTAGCTTCATTTAATGTCTTGGAAACATGAGTTTATAGCTTTCTTATCTCTAGCCTTGTCGTGGTTGTATAAGCGTTAAATGGACGGAAGAAGAGAAGGACCCAGCCCACTGCAAAACAGAACCTGGGTTCTGTTCCGCAATGTACCCGGTCGACCCCACGTAGGCTCGGTCGACCGGCGAAAAAGGGTAGGCTCGCTGGGAACCTGACCAAAACACTGTGCACCCATTTCAGTTACAACTCCCGGTCGACCGGCCATGGGCTCGGTCGACCGGGCACACAGGGACCAGGTCGACCTGGCTTTCTCAGGTCGACCGGGGCTGCTGTGTACGGGGTCGACCGAGCCTTGACCAGGTCGACCGGGCCAACTGAGAAATCCTTGCTGGAAGGGATTTTTACCCTGTTTTTGGATGGGCTTAGGTGGGACTTTGGCTACCCTTTTTGGACTCATTGGACTATATGTGAGGCTGTCTTGAGCCGACATTCTTCACGGTTGGTTCGGTTGCATCGAAATCCAATCCAATTCAATCTTGAACGGTATGGGACAACGTGATATCCTCTTTATATCAATACGCGAAGTCTATTTCCTTGGGTATCGCGAATCATATCCCTTTCGGTGACTGAGTAGGTTGTACGATGCTTCAGGATTAACATCATACTTAGGATGGACTGTTTATGGTTTTGATTTTTAATCGTACCGTTTAGTACTACCTATAAGCTCATTTAAAGTTTTGAAAATCGGAAAGTGTATAAGATCCCGGAATGTCTTCAAACTCAAGGAGTACCAAGTCGTTATTATAATCGACATACGGGACCCCTATTCACCTTAAATAAATCTTGAAACCAATATTTTACTCGAAATTGTAATAGTTCATTGTATTTCCTCATTTCCGAGATTTACATTACATGACTTGTTTTCCCGAAAACATTGAAGTTACACTAGTAACAGTTACTTGTCCTGAAATGTATTGCACCACATGAAATGGAAATTATTCCTTGAACATCCTTGCCCGCATGTTCATTTACTTGCACTTGATTTACTTGTTCATGTCTCGATTTGTTAATTGACCTATGAGTCGTCATCACTAAGCTTGGATAACCTTGTCGGTTTGATCCACCAACTTGGAGATCCCCCTCCCGCTCCGCCAGCTGCAGTTTGGATCTCGATGCCCGGTTTATTACCGTGGTCCCGTCCCGATACCCGGTTCTCTACCGTGGTCCCGTCCCGTATATTTTTATTGTATATATGTTTTCGCTGAATCCCCTCACCTTGTGTGACTGAGACCAACGTCCCGTTATACTTTTGTCAGTTTGGTGATAGAGGACTTAGTTTTATATGATTGCCATTTTGTTAGTTTCTGATTCCTTGAATACCTTACATGTTTTATCTTGTTTATTTGTTTTCTAGTAAATGATTTATCTCCTTTATGAGAGTTCTTGCTTAAATAGATTTCTATGCTTTTCAAGATATTTCCTTTACTATATGTTGTTGTACCTTTTCACTCTCTTGTCAGACCGTCGTGTCTAATCCATTTTCTTTGATACTCAGGTCCCGTTGCCGGTTACCTTAAGGAGGAGCTGGAGGAGGCGGTAGGTGAACCGCAGCCCCTAGTTGAGTAGCGTGCTGACGATGTCATGTAGATATCGGGTTGCTACGAGAGGCGTGACATTTTGGGAAAACTGTTTCACCATTCTTTTGGGTTATTGTTTTATTTACATTGGCCTTTGTTGGCCTCTATTTTGGGGAATGTAACTAAATGATCTTTTGTTTAAACTTTAACTTACTTTTGGGAAACATGCTAATGATCATTGCTCATTCTGATACAGTATTTCATACTTATGATATTGTCTTCATGACTAGGAATAATTTGAATACTTGATTTGCTACATGCTTCCGCACTCAAAAGAAATATTCATTTATGGTTGTGATATCCTCACCGCGGACACCTATGCGGAATTAAACAAATGTATGGCATTATAATAATGTGGTACATTATTAGTCTCGATCCCGGATTAGTCCTTCGGGCCCGGTCCGGGGTCGTAAAACCCACCGATCGAGAAATCAACAGGATGGATGGTACCAACCCACTGGTAACAATTAATGTCTACATTATTGCACAACTGTCTTTTTGATACAGTGGCAAGTACAGGTCGAATCCCACAGGGAGTACTACTAAGTTAAAATTCAAAATCTGATTTTTTTTATCAATGATAATGATAAGAGAATAAAGAAAAGAAAAATAATAAAGATTGAGAAAATACTAGATCTATAGTCTAGCAATAAAATATGAGAAAATGCAGATCAGAATATCATGAATCCATTAAGTAGTTCCACCATCATTCTATGCAATAGATAAAATAAATTTTTCCCCAAAATTCTTTAAATAAGAAACATATCAATGTTTCTAATTCGAATAATTTGTCTATCAAAGGGCACAATTTTTCATAATTTATTTAAGGCAAAAATCTCCTTCACCTAATGAAATTATGAACTTAACTAAATATCACATATTAATCAAAGATAGATTATTAAAGAATTTCAATCTAAGAATAATCTATTAAGAAAAAATACATAATTAAAGTATTGTTCAAATAAAATTTTGAATAACATAGGTTGTCAATGACAGGAGGCAGATTTATTATTATAACCAATACGTAAGAGACAAAAATATCACATAAATTAACGATGGGAAACACTTAACTTCATCTGATACTCTGATCCAGGGTTCTACTCCTCCGTTGCAAAAGATGTGATTTTCATTAAGAACTTCACGGCAATTACAATTTTCCCTCACACTCTTCTAACCTAGTTCTGGAACAGGGCCCCAGAATAACTAAAAATAACTCTTAAATTCTATTAATTAGGGAAATAAGAGAAAGAGGAGAGAGAATAATTAGGGACGTCAAGGGGGAGTGTGTCTCACGTATTCTACCTTTTGGTTCCTTTTATATCTCCGGTTATCTTACAGATACATTGAATCTGGACACCTTCTCTGCAAATTTGATTTATCTTCATTAATAAGGTATATTTCTTATCCTTTTTGAATTTGAATGAGGTGGAAGCTTCTGGAAACCTTCATATGGCTTGGCAAATCTTCAAATGGGGTCCCACAAGGGATATGCAACAATTGATTATCAACGGTGTGGATTTAATTGTAATTTCGCTAAAAATTAACATTAAAATATCTGGACCCATAACTTTGTCATTATAGCTCTGATTTGCACACTTTTGGGCTCCACGAACATCTACTCTAAATAAGCTTTTCAACGGTAGGTAAATTTCATCAATCCGACGGTCGGATTGAAAGTTATGGATATTTGAAGATGAGTTGTCCTGAAAAAAAGGAATTAACTTTTAAAATTTGATTTGCAATGGATTCTATCTCTGTACAACTTTCATTTTCGAAAGGACATCAGATGTGGATGATTCAAACTCTTCTTCTTTTGTTCCAATCAGAATGGTACTCTTTGAATTATCCATTAATAATTTCAAATTTGCAACTACTGCGAACCCTGCCATGTGGAACATTTCATCTGTTTGAACAGTGGGCCCTATGAGAAGCCTTCTTCTGTAGTTAGGATTCTTCAACTGACTTGATGAGTGGACATCTCCTTTGATTGATTTGCATATGGCTTGTGTGTGGGGTCCACATGGTGAATTCTTCAATTTACTTCTATTGAAGCTTCAATTCAACAATGCAGGGCCCAGGATGACTATGTGTGCTTGAAAGTGGGTTCTGTGACAGAGGCCTTCAATTCTCATTTTCTGCACATTCTAATTCAGCACATCAAATACTAAAGAGCTCATATTGAAGCGGGACCCATCCAGACAGAGTTTTACTCCAACTAGGACTCTTCGGAGAAAATTTGTAAAACATTCTAAATTAATGCATAAAATGAATGAAAAGTATGAAAATTTAGGTTCCAAGGTGAAAATGCATGAAATAATGGAACTAGATGAATAATTATGCAATTCACTTAATTAAACCCCTAATTCATCCTAAAATGATGCGTAAATGTGCAAATTCATGAACTCAACAATTATCTTCCGACAGCAATCGGCATGAAGATCCACCAGCGATCAAGGCTTCATACACCGCGAGTAGAGTTCCAAAAGACGCGGCATGGCCCGCAACTCTTCAAATGCTTTGGCGGCCACTTAATGCAGTTAATGGCCCGTTTTATGATAAATTAATGTGGCCAATTACTCATTATGTTGGACGGCCCAATTAAAAGCCAAGGAATGGGAGTTTCAAGTCAACCACAATCATGGCATTAAACCATGTAACTCCTCCCATCATGAAGTTTAAAGGCGATTCAAAGCCCATTATTCTCCAATGGCCAATCAAAAGACAAGAAAAAAGAGTTACAAAAATACAAATTTAAAATTTTGTAACTCCTCCCATCATGAAGCATTAATGCATCTAAAACTCATAAACTCCCCTCATGACCACCAAAAGCCTATAAAAGGAGGTCATAATTCCCACCATTCCAAGGCATGATGATGATGCTGCACACAACACGCAAATCCTAGAGAGAGAAAACTCTACAAAGTTGCTACAACGACCTCTCCTCTGTTGAAGAAGTTCTGCAGCAACCACCACTACAAGGTGACTAAAGTCCCTTGGGGGGGCACCCCAGCCCCCCCTCCCCCTCGTCCCAAGGCCCTCTCCATCTGTTTTTATGTCTTAGACGTGGCTTTTTAGTCTGTCTACTTAGCTTTTTGTTGGATATAAAACCTCCTCTTGGTCTTTATCCTCTAAAAATCTAAGGTTCAAGCGATCCAAGTGAATCAAAAACATTCTCTGCTCTCACCTGAAGGATGATGGCGAAGTCAACACACGACTTATGAATGTCAATCTGAACGAGTCCCCACAATCTCCTAAGAAGTTAGATCCCATTTTCTTACTTTTCATTGTAGTTTGTATTTTTTAAAGAGACATAAAAAAGCCACAACTCTTGTCTTCTTTTTTTTATAAGAATTGTAAATCGCCTTTCACTGTAAAAACCGCCTTTCATAGCAAAAACACTGCCTTTCACAGCAAACAAATGAAAATCGCCTTTCACGACGTTCAAATCAAAACATGTATCTTTTCTTTAATATATGTACAATGAAAACTAGAAAGAAGTTAATTTTATTTTCTACTTGTGAAGGTGGATCTACGGACTACCACTTGTAATTCCAAGTAGAGTAGAAAATTTGGCATACTCATACAAAAAAGTTGGCGTTCGCTTTGTCTCCGGTCACGAAAGGGTTGGGCCCCACAGACTCTCACATCTGTTGACCCTGGTAGTCCCGCGAGCGAGCCCATCAGTCCCAACAATTCATGGTGGTTATTGTCAGTATAATTGTATAAGGTATATGCTCCTTGGTTTTATAATAGAGGAGAATGTTTCAACAAAATTCAATGCTTCAACTTGATTGTATCCCTTAGCTATAAGGTAGGCATTGAGATGGTCAAGGCGACTGCCATCCACCTTGAGTGTTGTCCTATATACCCATTTGCTGCCCATAATATTCATATCTTTATGTTGAGGCAGAAGGTCCCACGTTATATTTTGTTGCAAAGCATCAATTTCTTCTACCATGGCTTGAGCCCAACTAGGATGGTGAAGAGCAGTTTTTATAGATTTTGGTTCGGTGGAAATCTGGGTAAAGGATAGATAGATAGTGGCGGACCAAGGATTTTTGTTTGGATGGGGCGGACAATGGTCAATTGAAAAAGGCCATTCATTCTTTTGTTAGGTTTTTTTTCACATTAAAAATTGGAAAAGGAAAAAAATGTATTGTAAATAGATTAGTAGTTGATCTTTTTTATTATATTTTTTTTATATCTAATTTAAAGATAAAGTCAATTTCGTCAAGATCATTGTCAACTTCCAATAATGTCTATGTATAGCATAGGTTTAAGACATGATTTTCAACAAGTTTTTATTTTTGTAAGGAAACCAAGCTACTACTAACACCAAACTCATAAACAAGCATTTTAAATTCCTTAATAAATTAATGCATCAATTAGCAACCACACTACAATAATACTAAAGAAACTCTAGAGAACCATAAAAAGTACGTAATAACCATTATATTTTGGAAATTAGTATCCTTTTAGTCCTTGTCCTTTCTTTAAGCTTACCTATATTTGTAAATGAACATTATTAGAATAATGATAGCGTCATGTTATAGTCAAAGAAAAAACCTCCAAAAAAGGAAATTTGAGGAATTAGGGGTTATGAATTATGGGAGTCTGTGGAATTAGGGCTTACGAATAAAGGGAATTTGAGGAATTAGGGCTTAGGGTTAGCATTTAGGGTTTGGTGATTTAGGGCTTAGGGTTTGCATTTAGAATTTGGGGATTTAGGGCTTAGAATTTGGTGATTTAGGTTTGGAATTAGGATTTAGAGATTAAGAGTTCGGATTTAGCCCTAATTTCCCAAATTCCATTGATCCTAATCTAAAGTTTCATTATGGTTCTTTCGGTAGACAAAGAAGTTGAGCCTTACTAGACACCTCTTTTTCTTACCTTTGTCTCAAGCAAATGAATGTTCAACATTGCTATCTCTCTCATCTCTACAAAGACACCCTTCACTCATGCAATGCAAGAGAGACAAACCACGCATAGCTATTCTCTCAAACCCTTTTCCTGCGTCACCGCTGTCACGTCCCCCGCACCCGATTAGAGAATAAACAGGATCCGGGGAGTGAATTTTAGGGCTAATTAAAAAAATTTCCCTTTAGGCCCAAGGATCGTAAGTCCGCTGTGAGGATATAATATTTCAAGCCTCAAATAAAATAAGAATATGCGGAACTCATACAATTCTAGGCATATTTGGATATCAACAATGAATAATGAATCTCAATATATATTAAAGTTGAACAAATAATAAAATAAACTTAAACAAGGAAATTAATTTATTCAATGGCCATCCCACTAATCAAGGCCATTTAAAACAATAATGGAGTCAATAGTGTGAAAGTTCAACGAGAGATAATAAATGAAGAAATAAAATCTAAGAAAGTCCCGATGAATCACTCTCGTGCCGGGAATGATGACGCTACTCCACGTCATCTGCACGCCACTCTCGTTCCTCCTGAACCGGTTGGAGATCCTCTGGGATCTCCTCACCTGATTGCTCCTCGTAGTAGTACTCACCTGAGGAGTCTGCACACCAAAGGATAGAGTCAACGACATGTTGAGCAATAGATAAGCAATATATAAATAATCATGACATGCATCAAGTATAAGAGTAATGACAGGTATAGTAATCAAGAGAATACAAGGAACCGAATCTAGGCATAAAGCATGAATAAATAACTATCAGGATCATAAATAGAAATCCTAACAATACTAACAATCACCACTACCAATGTAATGCAATGCACAAGAGGGAGACTCCGTGGATGTCCTAGCCACCTCACGGGGTACCAGTAACAATCCTATCCAGACTACTGATACGAAAGTCCGGCTCCAAGGGGATCCCAGCTCCCGGTCCTGGGAATAGTAGCACGGTCCTAGCCCGCTCCCAACTATTCAACGCCATGGACGCCGTCCAAAGCCGACTGCCCACCCCGATGTCCGAGTAACCGACCCATCAATAAACCCCCAAACTGCAGCTGGTCATGATATGCAAATAATAATAATAATAATAATAATAATGTGGTGTTGACACAAGAATAGACCAAGACAAGCAAGTCTGGCTAGCTCAATATACAAAACACGTTCATAGGGATTATCTCATTCAAGTCAATACAAGACAAATCCAATCCCATGATAATCCCTTCAGTCTAGCCAGTCATGTTCATCAATTACATAACACGGGGTCCTAAGGTACACTCTAAGTCAGGTCCAAGTCCTAATTCTACAAGGGATTATGTTTCATAATTAATTAGGTGTTTTATGCGAAGAGAGTGTACAAGGATACAAAATCAACGGATACGATTAACAAATCAAGGAGAGATTACAATCCAATCCTAGGTAAGTGTTGTCATCCATGTACCGTATGCGTTTTAACGGAGTGCGTGGGAAATTCGAATCATCAATGCTTATAAAGAATTTCCTTGGTGTACAATCATGTTGAGCATTGATTGATTCAATTCCGTACGTATTCGGTTAAACCCTACACAATACACGAATACCTAGACAACCCATCGAAGCACACCAAGCCACGTGCTACGATTTTAAAACCCCATTAATGGTCACGTGAGAGTGGTTTCATGGTTTCCAATGTCTAAGGCACAAACCTAGGTTAACAATCTCGTTCCTAACAAGAAAGTGGTCTAATAATTAATCTCCTTAACTACTTCCCTACCTGATCCCCAATCATCACGAGACATGTATCATTGGATTCTACGCTCAAAGAGCTTTCCAACGATATATGGCTCGCGAAATTCCGACGTATGGTTCAGAAGTTATGCCCCATAGAAGTTTAACCCTTTATATATATATTTATATATAAATATATATATATATAAAGTGCAACACACCATCCATCGGTCCGATTCATCAGTTGGATAAACCAACATACTCATATATGCATGTCAGGGCAATCAGTACATCAACGTTTCTGTTCCGCTCTTTTATTTTATTTTATTTTATTCACCCATATGCTAAGGTGGTCCTCCTGACAGTCAACGTTCTCATTTTTTTTTTTAAATCAACTCATCCCATGCGCAGGTGACTCATCAGACAACATCTGAAAGTTGTCAGAATTCACACTCCGGTCGATCGGACAATAGGTCCGATCGATCGGTCTGAGATTTGTCTCAGTTAACTGAGAGCAATTTCAGTCCGATCGATCGGACTGAAGGCCCGATCGATCGGCACTGTACCTGAGCCCGAAAATGGGTTTTTCTTCTTCCTTTTTTCTGCATAACACGAGCCTCCATGCTCCCCAATCATTCTTTCCATCCATTCTATTAAATTAAAAACTTCCAAAGCTGCCATTATAACATTTAATCCAATCCAAACCACAAATTTAACCTAACATGTCAATCCCAATGAAGTACCCACAATAAGCTTGGAATTTGGGTAATCTAACAATAGTATCATTGCAATCAAAAGAAGACAATACAGACATGATTAAAGATAATTGCATATCTACTTGCCTCAACCAAGAAGGTTAGAAATTGGAAAAGCTTGAGGAAAAGCTTTCTACCACGAAGATCACAATCTACCCCGCTCAAAAGTAATCTAGAACACCGAGAAGAAGAAAGAAAGGAAAAAGATCATGATCCAACCTATTCTAAACAAAAGAGAAAACGAATAGAAAAGTTGATGATCGAAAAAGGCTTACCCACTAGTATCAATGGAGAGGAGATCGAAAGGAAGAAGATGTGCGGTCTGGATCGCGGAGATGATCTCTTCCGGAGGGAGATCTGGGTTTGAGAAGATGAAGAGGGAGAATGAGGGCTGCTGTAACTCTCGTTGCAGAAGTGATAATGATATTAGGGTTAATCCCTGTTTAAGAAGAAGAGAGGGAGGAAAAGACCAATTTGCCCTTTAAGTGGGTCAGGTAAAAGAATGGACTTTTTGAAGAGTTTATGATCGTCGGATCGCGACGAGCCAAGAGACAAAAATGATCAGCGCGACGAGACCTTTCTAACGCACCCAAAATCACGGTGATAGGAATTTTTCGAAAAAACACTCAATTTTTCCTAATTTGCAAACTACCCCCCTGCTAGGATCAAACGAACTCGGAATCGAACGAAACTTCGCAGACACTATCCGAACACTAAAAGAAACTCACTCAAAGACTAAACCCACTTAAATATCTAAAATACAAATAATTATAATAATAATAATAATAAATGGGTCAACGGGCCTGCTATTGGGCCCAGCTGACCCAGTAAGGTCGCGGACCTTACAACCGCCAACTCTGAGCTCTACCATAGCTTCCCTCAACTACTTCTACAATGGCTTATTTGGAGACGACCTGGATGATAAAACCAATAAAAGAGAGACATCATCTAAGAAAACAAGGCCAAGATCACACAAAGGCAGAGAGGAGCTTACATGAGTCTTCATCTTCCTCCTTCAGTAATAGAATATAAGATCATAGGCAAGCATGAACGAAATTTAAAATCCGAAACATGCATGAAAAATCTAGTTTAAAAATTATAAAACCATGCATGATAAAATCAAGGGTTTTAAGATTTTCAAAATCAATGCATTTGTGAAAATTCAAATAATTCTAAAATGAACATGCATCCATTAAATTACAACACACAAAATCCCTAACAATCTCCCTTTTGCAATTTGGCAACACACTATACTGGATCTTCACTCTAAGTCTTCAGCTCCCATTGAACTGGACAGGTGTTGAAATCTCTTGGATGCTCCTTTGACTTGGCTTAGGCTCTAGGTCTTTTTCTTCATTGTTCTTAATGCTTGGAGCTTGAGCATTCTTCCTTTTCAACTTACTCTCTCTCTATATATACATATATATATATCATCCTCTTTATCTTTCAAGCCTTTTCTCTTCGTTGATCTTGTCATACTTTCCTTCCCCCTTTGATCATGCAATCTCGCCCCCTACAGCAAGCTATACATCCTCTCCATCTTTGGGGAGTTCTATATTCTCTCACCCTTGCATAGATTGTACATTCTTTCCCCCTTTACTATCTAATTGCAAAGGATTCTACACACGTGCGACAAAGAAAATACCTTTCAGTAGCACATGTTAATAAAAGAAATCGAAAATGAAATGCAAAGCAGGCTATCATGTATGATAGGTAACAATCCTAAGGGACCAAAGCCAACTCAAGGGTAAATTTGATCAGTTTGCATAGGTCTAATGCCTTCTTTGATTGTCTACACTTCGCTCAATCCATTTTCTCCTTTCGCCAATAAGTTGACAATGGTTTTACTATGTGGTACAAGGAGCATGTGGTAAAAGGTAGAGAGTCAACTCCAAGGGAAGGATTAGACAATATTTGCCTATATGATCAAATTGCTAAAGATGGAGCATAGGCATGGGAATATGCAATCATGAATAATAAAATATATAATTACACTAAAATGGAGTTATAAATATATAACTATGAGGATTAGTCCAAATCAGAGATATCCATGAGTAATGGGGGGTTACATAGCATAAACTAATGTGAATGTGAGAATCATATGCTATGAGCATTCAAATATATATTGAAATCATTTCATCCATCAATTAATATGACTTTGATGCACAAGGATTATGAAATAAAGTTCAATCATAAAGCCAACCTCAACCATTAAATATACAAAATGGTGATAATGAAATTTAACTATATGTGCATGAGAGGTGGCAATCATGAACTATGATGCTTACTACAAAAATATGTAACTCTATAGAACAATCCATTGTGCATACGGTCTATCACACCCACATAATATATATCAAGACAGAGCCTGGATGTGGAAAATACAAAATCCTATTTAGCATCATTAATAAATATTCATCACTAATAATAACTATAACTATAAAGCACAATGATGAACAAGAGAAATTGCATTTCATAGATAAGACTTGATGGAGCATACAATTTTCAAAACATATGAATTCAACATGTAAAACATCCATCAAACAAAAGATATAACTATGAGGTACAATGAATGGATTTTAAAGAGACTCATATGAACATTAACACAATTACAAAATTAAAAAAAATTACAAAGATGATATTACTAACATAAGCATGCATAAGTCAATATCATAATCATCCATCACTTTTACACATTTTACTTTTAAAAGTATGTGATAGACATTGTGAGATTGCATTTCATAGATATTACTATAAGCTACAAAACAATCCCATCTATCTCAACATATATGACAATAATCACAAGAGATTAATTTCCAAAATAGTATCTAAGATGTGACTATATGAATAACCATATATGGAACAATCTGATATTTACTTAGAGAGGATTATTCAACAATCTAAATCAACACGCAAATCAAGGAAGAGCACAAGTATTGAAACCGGAAATTTAGAACCATATACAATTAGATCAGAATTTTCTACTCACCATCATTGATCTAATATGAGCTCTTGATTTATTTGAGATACTTGTCCATAAAGAAAAAAATTATCCAATTTAAACGAATTTTGAATGCATAAACCACAACCCATCGCTCTGATACCAATTGTTAGATCTAATATAGTTTGCCATACAAATCAAAACATATGGATCTTGATCTACGCATTAACGATGGATAATCTAAAAAACTAAAAGCGTACCTTGCCCCATAATCTTGATGATGAGCGGATCTCTTTTCTCAAATAGGGTTTTCTCCTATCTCCCTTCACCCACTCCAATATGCGTGAAGTTGATGGGTACTTTTCAGATCTCGTAAGTTAAGAGAGAGAGAGGGTCGGAAAACCATATATAGAAAAGACCTAGAGAGATTTATTCCCATATAATAAAGGTAAGTTTCCTTAATTCCCTTAAATCAGCCAACAAGAGTCATATTTGATAAGGCTTACTAAAATTTAATCCAAGATAAACTTAGTAAAACCAAAAACCAGAAAAGGGGAAAGTAACTTAAATTAGTGGACTCAAACCGTGGGTCCCAACAGTGTTGCACATGTGGTCATGAGGATCACTCATGTTTAACATATCATCCATAAGAGATATAACTATGTGTATAAGAAGGAATGAGGCATGAAGTGTGTCATGGATTGCATAGAGATGGAATATGGATCTCATATATATGTTTAACTACAAAGAACATGCCAAATGAATTTAACACTAATCCATCAAAAATAATCCATTAATCAACACACAAAATCACCACCCTTACAAATGTACTTATGAAACTTAGATGATCATGTAACAAAGGATTTTTCAATATCAAATTTAATTTGCATTAAAAGAATATAGAAGGTGAAGAATACAATGCAAGTCTATTACACGATCCACTAGCCATTATCTACAAGAATGTAACAAATGAAGCACAATCATCCAATTCAATTTGCATTTTAGAAGATTGTAACTAGATGAGGAAGAATGGAAATTTATTCTAACATCATACATTTTATCAAAATGATATAACCATAAGTACATGGAAAATGCATTCATACCAAAATCAATTGATTAAAATATTATAAATATAAGGCTTATAACCAATTGAGTTTCAAGTATAACACTAAAATTGAATTTTCATTTAAGAGTTCTAAAATAATAAGTATAAAATGAAAATCAATTCAAATCAATTTCAACTTGTATTTAAAAGATGTAACCATTTGGAACAGATACAAGTTGGTTTTAGTAAAACATAATTTTCCATTTGAAAAATATGCATGGAAAATTCATTTCTCAAAACATCTAGTTTTTCAAAACTACGATATCCATTAAATGATTTTGCAACACATGAGACGCAACATCAATTGATCATGAATAAGATATCTTACTATAAAAGCTTTTGAAAATACAATCAATTTATCATCAAAAGAATATAGAAATGCATATCTTGAGATATAACTATTAGAGATCAAAATACATATCTATCAAGAGGATATTGCAATCAAATGATTTTAAAAACCATAAGATGTAACTATATAGCTTTTTGAAGACAAAATCAACTGATCGCAAAGAACTTTGCATTTTAAGAAATGCGACTATATAAGAAAAAAATGCAAATGAATAATGGGCAACAAAATAATATAACTACAAAGAATAGGTGGGTCCAATGTTTGTCTAAGTTTCTAACTTTGAGAATCCACCTAAGGTCTTGATAGGGTTGTCCTTTGAGGGTTCATTTTTGACATCCCACTTACACTTGGAGATTTAACTAGAAAAGGCTTAGATTGGTGAGAATGTTTCTTAGGGGAAAGAGTGAGCTAGAGGAGAATCTCCATTTTCAACTAAAGTGGAATCAATTTTAATGATTTTAAAAAATGCACTACACTAGTTAGGTTTTTATACCTAATCAAGAGCACCAATGCTCTAATATGAAAGCATCTAGGCTATGAAACCAATTGAAAGTCCAGAATCCGAACCCTAGAGCAGGGGTGAATAGGGTGAGCTTAATCTTATGCAAATTATGACAAATTTTAACTTCTTTAAAATTAAATGGGCATAGGTGAGAAGCTCTTAGGATAAGCACCACAAAGCATTCACCACAACACTTCAATATATAGTGATTCAGCCTCAATGCCTACATCCACTACCGGCTTGTGTTCCTACACCCCCACCGGATTTCTCACTATCTCAATTTATGATTTTCAATGGGCTAAGCAATAACCTTTACAATATGATTTTCAATAGGCTAAGCAATAACCTCTATAATATGTTTTTTTAGGCTAAGCAATAACCTTTACAAACCTAAAGATTTGCTCTCACAATTGTATCTAAAGTACACTCTAAGGTATACAATTTAAGCTTAATGCAATGCCTCTACAATAGGCAGATATGAAAGTTGAAGTACAAGTCACACTATGAATGCAAAGATGAATGATCGATGTGTATGCTTGATGTCTTCAATCAAGTATAAAATGAAAGCTCCTAAATATATACCAAACGCTTTTAGACATTTAAATCAAAAAAACATTGTGTCCTCAATGTGTATGCTTGTTTTTCTAGGCTAAGCAATAACTTTTACAAGCCTAAAGACTTGCTCTCTTAATTGTGTCTAAAGTACACTCTAAGATATACAATTTAAGCTCAATACGATGCATCTACAATAGGCGGATATGAAAGTGAAAGTACAAGTCACACACACTATGAATGCAAAGATGAATGCTCAATGTGTATGCTTGATGTCCTCAATCAAGTATAAAATGAAAGCTCATAAATGTATGCCAAATGCTTTTAAAGATTTAAATCATAAAAACATTTGATTGAGGTTGGAATGCTAATCACATATTAAAAACAACTTGTAAAAGATATACCGATCTAGTCTAAGAAAATTGTGAAGTTTCAAAACCAAAACCTGTGATGCAAGAGATCTTTAATAAAATTTAAAGATGTAGCTCATGAATGTATGTTTAAAGCTAGCATTTAAAAGTATAAATCACAAAAATAGGTCTGATTGAAGTAAAATACAAATCACATGTAGTTTTAAAAACAATTTGAAAAAGATTTGGCTATCAATGCTGAGCAAGTTGTGTGAGATTTCAAAAGCTAATGCATGTGAAATGTGAGTTGTGTTGAATCCAAAGCATAAGATAGATTGAAAGTGATTTTCTTATAATGGAAAACAACAACCAAATATTCAACCAAGTATATGAATCATGTTATATGTGATTTCAAAGGTGATTGCAAAAAATGATTCAATAAGACAAACCAATTTGAGTCCAACTTGGTGTGATTAAAAGTGAAGAATCCAAAACAATAAGTCAATTTACAAAGATATCTATGTTAAGGATACAACAAATCATAGTTAACATGCTAAAATATACAAATGATTTAAACAAAACATGAAAACATATGATGGGGGAAACAAAGTTTACTAGAATGATTTAACTCATGATTTTAAGCCTTAGCTTCTCTTTTGAGCCTGTAGCATTCATTAGCTCATTTCCCTTTGTTTAGCCTCAAAACACCTCTAGGAATCCCTCATAGTTCCTCAAATTTAGCCCTAGAATGAGTTGGTTTATATAGAAAAAACTGTCAAATGGCTAGTTATCAGTTAACCCCCTTCACAGTTCGGTTAACCGAACTCCCAATGGTGAAAAAGGGTTAGTTTTGAGCATCCAGTATCTTGAATTGAAATGGGTTCGGTCAAGGTTCGATCAACCGAATTCACTGTAGCAAAAGTACTGTAGCAAAAATATTGTAGTAAAAGTACTGTAGCAAAAATATTGTAGCACCGATCTTAAAAAAAAAACTATGCCTTTTAAAATGATTAAGCAAAAAGAGATTCTCCAAAGTATTTTACTAGTGGGAGTTTGGGTCATGGAAAACATGCTTAGATTCAAGTTTAACAAGCTTATATTCTAGTTTAAATCAATCCAACGGTTGTTTTAAAAAACATGAACCTATCAATGCCTAAGATGACTTTCTTATAAGACCATAGGCAAGCATGATCAAAATTAAATTTTCAATATAATTTTTAAAGATTTGATGTTAAGTCTAAAAGAATTCAATCTCTATCTCCTTTAGTTGGTGGAATTTCCAAAATAGTCTCCAAAGCCCAAGACCTTAGGTGGATTCCTAAAGTTAGATACTTAGACAAACCTTAAGGCCTTGAACCTCTTTGACCAACCTATTCTTTTTAAGTTAAATCATTTTGTTGGTCATGTTGCATTTGCATTTTGTTTCTATATAGTTACATTTATTAAAATGCATTGTTTCTTTATGATCAATTGATTTTGTCTTCATGCACCATTCTAGTTACATATCATGGTTTTCAAAATCTTTTGATTATAATTTCATCATGTTAGATTTGCTTTTTGCACACATTGAGTTACATGTCTTGCATTGCATTTCTTTACATGATCAATTGATTGTGATTTCAAAAGCTCTCATAGCTAGATTATTCATGATCAATTGTTGTTGAATCATTTGTGTAGATGTCTTGGTACGATTATTTGAACAAATGATTTGAATCAATTTAAGTTTTTCCATGGATTTCTAAGTTATACTTTAATATGGAAAATCATTATTTTGAAAAATCAACTTGTATGTGTTTCATTTAAGTTATATCTTTTAAAATACAATGTTGAAAATTGATCTTCAAAATCATTCTTTTTATGCTCATTGTTGGATTTTGTTTATCAAAATGATTTGAAGATTGTTAGAATGGAAATGCTCTATAACATCATTAGTTATAATCATCTAAGCATGTTCCATGTTCTCATTTCCTTTCCTTTTGGTTTCATTATCTTAGAAATGGAAATGAATATCGTTTGCATATTTGCTTATGTATTTACATTCTTTTTAATATGCAAATGACAATTGGTTCCATGTATGGTTATGATCTTAGTTATATTTGTAGAAATCATACTAGAACTCAAATCCATCATCTTTGCCTTATAGTCATTTCTATTTGGATGGTTATGATGTTGATTCATGTGTATTCTCTAAATGATGTCATTCTTATACATGTTTCAACTTCATAGTAGTGGTCTTGATCATATGAAACTCCTTGAAATTCATCCATCGTATATTTATATGTTTGATGGATATCCTAGTTATTGAATTCATATGATTTAGTCACTTTGAAAATTGCATGCATTTCAAAGTTGTATCCTTTTGCATAGCAATTTACTTTATTCATCACTATGCTCATTAGTCATATCTTTAAAAGTGATGAATATCCATTTATGTTGCTTGATGAAATTTTGTGTTTGTCACATCCTTGCTTTTAATCATGTTGTCATATTCAATTGGTTTCATTTGGTATAATTTTCCATTGATTTCATATCCAATTGATGCCTTATCTTGTGTATGTGATAGACCTTGTGTACATTGGATTGAACTTGATAGTAATATATTTGTTTCATATCACACACCATTAGCATCATGATTTTCATGATTGCCTCCTCCCTTGCTCATATGGGTAAATCTCATTACCACCATGTTTATGTGTTCATAATATTGGTTGGTTAATTGTTGAGGTAGGCTTCATGTTTGAATTTCATTTCACTCATTCTTGCACATTAATAGTCATATTCTTGTTTGAATGAAATGATTTCACAACTTACATAGCATATGATTTTCATAGTTAAATTATTTAATGCTATGTTTAAGTAAACCCCATTGCATCATGGATAGCTCTAATTTGGATTTATCTTAATAGTTATATTCTTTATAACTCCATTTTAGAGTGGTTGATTTAAAAGTCTTATCCTTAAATCTCAATTGGTATTCTTTGTTTCTCCAATTGGTATCCATGATTGCTTTTCTCATTAGACCTTGCTTTCTTTTGGTAATTTGATCATATTGAGCTTTATAGTTAAATGAATCTAATCCTTTCCTTGAAGTTGACCCTCATTTGGTTAAACCATCTACTTCTTGAACCAAATAGTTATATCTCATCAAAAGTTTGACAAAAGAAGAGAATGGATTGAGGGGGAGTGTAAACCTTCATAGGAAGTATTAGTTTTGATCAAATTGACCATTGGATTGCCTTTGGAACCTTAGAGACTACTACCATACATGATCACCTGTTATGATTATCATTTTCGATTTCTTTTGTTAACAGGTGCTACTAATAGGTATTTTCCTTGTTTCATGTGTGTAGGTACCTTTGCAATTTAATGGCAAAGGGGGAGAGAGCATTCAAGTTCTCAAAAGGGTGAAGAGAATGTCCAAGCTTCCTAAGGGGAGATTTTGTATGATCTTCTACCGTGGGAGAGAATGCATATCTTGCCAAAAGGAGAGAGATGCATGGTCAAAGGGGGAGAGCTAATAGAAGAAAGAAAGATTTGAGCTAAAGAAGATGCTTGGACATAGAGAGGATGATGAAAAGAAAGCTTGAAGAATGATCAAGCTCCAAGCATCAAGAAGATTGAAGAAAAGAGCCCAAGAGCCCAAGCTAAGAGGAGGAGCATCCAAGAAGATTTCAAGACTTGTCCAGCTTAGGGGGAGCTGAAGACTTAGTGTGTAATTTCAATGATGAGTAAGTTGCCATCAAATTGCAAAGGGGGAGATTGTTAGGAATTTTGTATTTGCAATTTGATGGATGCATTTTCACTTTAGCATCATTTGAATTTTCACACATGCATTGTTTTAGAAAATCTTGAAATCTGGTTTTATACATGCATTGGATTTTAGACTTGTAGAATTAATGATTTATGCATGTTTTGTTTTTAAACTTAGATGCATTTGTTTTAAAATCCAAACTCTTTTGAAAACCTAATTCTTTGTGCATTACTTTTGAGAAATCAAATTGAGGATTTAGGTTTGTGCCTTGCATACATTCATCATTTTCAGAATCATTTTTGTATGCATTTAAATGTGAAAAGAGTTTTTAGAAATCAAGCAAGCCATTGGTTTTATAATTTTGAATCTTTTTTGGCTTTTTATGTTTCATGTTTTAAAACCCTTAGAATGATTTAAAACATGTTTTTAAGCTTGATTTAATGGCCCAAAAAATTTCCAACCAAAAATACTTTGAAAAATGGATTTTAGGGAATTTTGGTCCTAGGCCAGAAACGCAGTGTACCAGGTCGACCGAGCCTTGTTGCCAGGTCAACCAGGTACACTACCGTTGGCCATTTTTCAAACGGTCATTTTTTTTACCGTTGTGAAGGCCAGGTCGACCGAGCCTTGTTTCCAGGTCGACCGGGGACTAGCCGTTGGGCACTTTTTGGCTATAAAATGTAGTTCTTTCCTTTGTCAAAGTTGGAGATTTTTAAGCCTTCTTAGAGGTGTTTGGAGACAAGACAAAGGGGATGAACTAAGAGAGACCAAAGAGTCATTTGGAGAGCTAAAGCTTGGATTAATGAAGTTAAATCTCTAATTAAGCTCTACCTCTCTTAATCTCTAAGTTATATGCTTTGTTTAAATTATTGGTAAATGGTTTTTAGCATGATAACTATGATGTGTTGAATCCATTCTTCTCTTAATCTTTGATCTAATTAAGATTGGATTCTTCACTTTGTTTTCAAACAAAGTTTTGTTTTAAAATCTTCATTAATCATGCTTAGCCTAAATCTTTGATTTCTTTTAGCATGATTCATTTTCTTGGTTGAAAACTCTATTTGTTGTTTTCATTCATTTAAACCTTAGTCAAATTAATTTGGTTTTGAAAACAACATTGCACATGCATCACATGTTCTAAGTTAACAAATTTCATACAACTTGTGAGCTCTTGATTTTCATGTCATTAACGAGTTGATATTCATACATGTGATTTGCATCAAACTTCAATCAAATCTTTTATGTACCTTAAACTTTTAAATGCTTTGAGCATATATTGAATGAGCCTTCTTTTTAAACTTGATTGAAGTTATCACACACACACACATCATGAGCATACACATTTGCATTCATATAGTGTTTGTGTGAGTTTGTTATACACTTTCATATTAGCCTATTTAAGAGGCAACTTCATTGAGCTTAAATTGTATCTCTTAGAGTGATCTTTTGTGAAGACACTTTCTTAGAGACATCTTTATCGTGTAAAGGTTATTGATTAGCCTAAGAAAAGCATCTTGTAAAGGTTATTGCTTAGCCTTGAAAAGCATCTTGAGAGGTTGTTGTTTAGCCTAGAAAAACAACTTTGTAAGGGTTATTGCTTAGCCTTTTAAAAAGCATAAATAGTGGAAATCCGGTGGGGTGATTGGATCACAAGCCGGTAGTGGACGTAGGCATTGAGGCCGAACCACTATAAACCTTTGTGTTGTGGTGCATGCTTTTGTGGTAATTGTTTTTATTAGCTTCCGCATTTTGTTTGATTTATCATCACATGTGACTAGTTTATGTTAAGAAATTAAAATTGGTCTAAATTGGTCATTGTTGTAGCACACCCTATTCACCCCCCCCCCCCCTCTAGGGTTCGGATCCCCGAACTTTCAAATACTTTTCAATACTCTCCATCGGATGGAGCCCACTTCCCAACACTCCCCCTCAAGTGGAACCCGGTGATCAGCCCACTTTTGGGGACATTCTTCTTTTTTTTTTTGCGCAGAATCATTCGTCCTGGGATTCAAACCTGTGACCGATTGGCTCTGATAACATATTAAGTTTTATTAGCAAACCATTCATACCAAAACCTCGAGGATTTAATACATGCAACATAAATACTTTTCTCATCTCATGCTCAACAGTGGATGAGAGGTGGCGTAGAAAGACACTTTCCATCCGGAGTTCCATCTGTTTGCATTTGATTGAGCACCTCTTTGGTCGATCATTATCTGGCTGATTATGACCTAGGTTTGTGTTGGTTCTGGCCTTGATCTGTTTTGACCCAATACCTTTATAGACTATTTGTAGAGTACATCAAAAAAGGATTGATACAAATAAACTTGTTCCCATCTTATGCTCAACAATAGATGATAGGTGGCACAGAAAGACTTGTTCTTATGAGGGTAATTCCATATGTTTGCATTTGATTAAGCACATATTTGACTGAGCATTATCTCTGACCTTGGTTTGTCTTGGTTCTGACCTGGATTTGTTTTGACCCATTACTTTTATCAATTTTCATATGAATTTAGCTAAGGAGATTTTATACACTTACAAGATTTTAAAGTACGGTTTCCTTGGTAAGATCTCCAAGGAAAATATACTTGAATATCTTGACTTGCCTTGTCCTTATTATGCTTAGGGAGAACTATAGCTTCTTATAAATTGAGTAATGAAGTGCCTTAAAAACAATATGTCTATATTTTTGTGGTATTGGATACTAATGTCAATGGGGTGCCTTACTTTAAAACCAGAAACATTTTGGTAGGGCACACCTGGGATGTCTGGCAGTTACAGTAGTGGCAATGGCATAGGGATACATGTGGATTAGGGTTAGATTAGATGTGATCCAAATCTTATCATTCTGCCCTTGGTCTAGGACCCTAAAAGTTTTAACCGTTGAATAAATTGCTTTTCCATGATTTATACATGTAAGATTGGGGTTGGAAATACACTTTTTTAGGGAGAAGGGGGGTGTTGGGTGGGACGGGGTTGTTTATTGTAGATTGGGACCAACTGTGGTTTGGCTTGTTAATGTAAGTTTGTCATAGATTGGACCTAATAATTATCAGCAGATTTGATGGGTATGAGGCAATTCTTTCTCCAATGTTCAACATTTTTTCACACTATTGTCTCGAGTCTTTGTGATATTCCATATTTTACCAAGCCATGGCCTTTTTCCTCAACATGCCAAGCAAAATTTATATTAGGTTGAGAATGTAGAATCGTCAATCTTGTGAAATGAAAAAATAAAAAAATAAAAAGATTACTCATTTTGCCTTGTTTGATTCTATACTTAATTAAGCACTTCTAATAAAAACATATTAATGGACTCTTGATAATAGCCCACCTTATGTCAGGTTCGATTCTCAGCACATTAAAAGAGGATTGGCAGTTTGTTATAAAAAATAATTTTGTATTTTTTGGTACCCAGCTTAGGGGGATTGGGATGCCAGCCCTCGGGTGGGGGAAGTTTTGAGATTTTAAATTCAAAATAATCTATGTAGTCTCTAACTCAAGACGTGAGTTTTGAGATACATGTATTGCATATTTAAAGTAATCAAGCAATTAGATATAGATAAGATTTGCAAGAGGAAGCGGAGAAATACAAGGATTGTTACAACTAATATATAAAATTTTGTTGAATAATTCAAAAGAGGGATTGATTATTGTTATGCATGTGGGCCAGCCTTATTTGATGTGGATGGGTGCCATGTGGCTTGCCATGCTTCTTATCTTCTACAGGCCTCCTCCAACTAGGCTGAGGGCTAGGCTAGAGGCCAAGTTTGGCTCGTGGTTGTTCAAATAACTTACGAGGTAAGGGTTTGATAAGAATTTATGCAACTTGACTTTCAAAGGAGACAAACCGAGTGACTATGTTTGGCATCGTGCCATTCCAATGTTCCCATGTTCACAGGAGATAAGACTATGGAAAACATATTTAGTATGTGTAAATCAGTAATCTAAATTTTGAACTCACGAGAAGGAATCTCAAAACGTTAACCCGCTCGCATAAGAAAGTTAGGAATGAAAATACGTTGTTTTCTTAAGGAGGATTCGGCGAGATGTCCCTCAAAGTATGACTTTGTTGCAAACAGTCCACTTAAAAAAAAAAAAGTCATACAGCCAAAAGTCCTCTAACACATTCTCATACCTAATATGTCTAATTTACCCTTTCTTTAAATCATAGCTCATGATTGGTGGGATGTCCCATTAATAAAATTCAACTACCATTTAATTGGCAAAGATTAATGGAATCTCATTAATGAGATTTTCAAATAAATTCTAAAAACACACAAATAAATTTCAAAATAACGCAAATAAAATTTTAAAAAACACAAATAAATTTCAAAAGAACACAGATACATTTAAAAAGACACAAATAAATTTCAAAAGATATAAATCAATTTCAAAAGATCCAAAATAAATTTCAAAAGATCCAAATAAATATCAATAAGTTTCAAAAGACTCAAATAAATTTCAAAAGACATAAATAAAATTAAAAAACACAAATAAATTAAAAAAAACGCAAATACATTTTTCAAAACTAAGATAACCCAATTTTCCAAATTAGCGAACAATATTGCAAAAAACTCAGTTAAATTTATTTCAAAAAATATAAATTTCAAATGACACAAATAAAATTCAAAAATACAAATAGATCTAAGAAAATACAAATAAATTTGTCAAAAACATAGAAAAATTTGTTCAAAAACTAAGTTAAATTTTTTTTAAATAGAGATAAATTTCTCAGAAACTAACTATAATTTTCAAAAACTCAAATAAATTTGCAAAAAACTCAAATAGATTTGTTTATAACTCAGATAGATTTGTTCCAGAACTCAGATAAATAGCCAAAAACACGAATAGATTTATCCAAAACTCAGATAAATTTGTTCAGAACTCAAATAAATTTGTTCTAGAAATCAGATAAATAGCCAAAAACTCGAATAGATTTATCCAGAACTCAGATAAATTTGTCCAGAATTCAAATAAATTTGTTCCAGAAGTCAGTTAAATAGCCAAAAACTCAGATAGATTTGTCCAAATTTCGAATAAATCTGACAAAAAATACAGAACTCAGATAAATTTGACTTTTACTAGAATGGGGATGGACTTCTGGAACGAACCAGGTCGAACCTGACCTGAAATCAACCCGCCCAGACCGACCCGAACCAAACCCAAATCGGTCTTCTTCCCCAAACAGAACTGGTTCTTCTTCCTTAGGTCTCTATAACTAGAAATGATGAAAACGCTGCTCCTTCCTTCTCCGGCCACGACTCAACAGCTACGGCAGTGGACGGCGGAGTCTCCGGTGATGATCGTCACCGCGGTCCACTCCTTCTCTGACGAAGGGAAGTGCGGCAAACCCAAGAATCTTCTCTGTTCTTCTTCCAGTTTCGGTGACGATGACAACGATAATGGCAGCCCTCTGTGTTTCAAATCTGGTCTGCAATTTGGAATCAAGAACCCCTCTCCAGCGATGACGATGGACACCAGATCTACTCCCGTCGTTTGCAACCTTCAAAACTGATCCCAGACTTGTCTGCCGAGCGTCTGCAACTTCGGATTTTTGCACAAATCCAATCGGTGTGGCCCCTGGAAACCCTAGGCTCTCTCCATGTCCGGATTGAAGAAGAAAAAGAGGGAGAATGGAAGATTTAAAATTTCTAATTTTAAAATTTCATGCCTAATCAGTTAAAAGGGCAAATCAGTCATTAAAATGTATGAGGTGGCGTGTCTAGGGACCTCTCTCCATGAGGTGACGTGTCTAGGGACCTCTCACCAAAATATGTCCGAGCTGCATGGACTACAGGCCTTGGAGGAAAAGTTGATTGACTGAAGGCCTTACAAGTCCTATATGAGGGACCTTTCGCTAATTATCTCTTTTAAGAAACAACTTGTTGGCACGGTTGTTTCTTGCTTATCTATTGCCTTTTAAAGAATGTTATTTAATTATTCCAAATTCTCTCATGTATCTTAAAGGCAAGGCCCCAAGGTCACAATCTCAAAAAAGGTGCATGGCACTACTTTGTAATTCCTAAAGGTGGACCACATTAAAAATCCTATAAATGTAGTCCCTATCTTCTAATTTCTAAAGGTAGGCATCACGTTTAATTTCTAAAGGTGGGTCCCGTATCCATAATCACGAAAAAGGCGCCCCACTTTATAATTCTTAAAGGTGGGCCATATGGTCACAATCACAAAAGATGGAGTCAAATTGTAAACCCTATGAATATAGGCCCACATTGTGAATCCTGTGAATATGGCCCTATATTCAAATTTCTAAAGGTGGGTACCACATTGTGATTTTTAAAGGCAGGGTCTGTGTTCATGATCAACAAAAAAGATGATCCCACATTATAATTCCCTTAAAGGTGGGCCCACATTTTCCTATGAATATGTTGGTCCTTGTTCTAATTTCTAAAGGTGGGCACCACATTGTAGTTTCTCATGGCCACTATCACAAAAAGGTGGACCCACATTATAAATCATATGAATATTGGCCCCATATTCTTTTTTCTAAAGGTGGTACCATGTTTTAATTTCTAAAGGTGGGTCCCATATTTACATTCACAAAAAAGGTGAGTCCATATTATAATTCCTATAAAGGTGGGCCCACATTGTAAATCCTATGAATACAGGTTCTATGTTCTAATTTCTAAAGGTGAGTACCACGATATGATTTCTATAGGTGGGTTCCACATTGTAAATCATATGTCCGTTCCTTGGAGCAAAACTTTTATAACGTTATCAAATAAGTTTCGTACATCATATTCTTTATAGAGTAATTTAATATAATGTTGCCAAACATGTTCTACGGAGTATAGTCTCTGTACAACCCAATCTCAGTACAAATTTGAGAACAACACAAGAACGATGCCAAATAGCGACCCAATTTTTTATGCTCTTGCACAAAAAATGATATCAGTTCACTTTTATCCTTCTCCACCCAAAAAAAAATGTGTCCGTCCATGAAGGACTCAAAAAGGGACTTCAAGGAACTTCAAAATAATTTTTAGGGGGGTTTGGTCGAAGGTCCCTCAAAGCATGACTTTAAGGCAAACAGTCCACAATCTTTTTTTATAGTGTGATAGGTCCCTTTTTCCAATTTGAAGACCTAAAATGTCTAATTTACCCTTTCTTCAAAATCATATCCCACGATTAGTGGGATATGCCATTAATAATGGTCAACTACCATTTAATTGGCCCAATAAATTTCAAAAGATCCAAATAAATTTAAAAAAATATAAATAAATTACAAAAGATGAAAATAAATTTCAAAATACGTAAATAAAATTAAAAAATGAAAATAAATTCAAAAAACACAAATAAGTTCTAAAGAAAGAAAATAAATTAAAAAAACGCAATAAATTTCAAAAGAACGCAGAGAAATTTAAAAAGGACATAAATAAATTTCAAAAGATCCAAATAAATTTCAAAAGATCCAAATAAATTTCAAAAGATATAAATAAATTTCAAAAGATGAAAATCAATTTAAAAAGAAGCAAATAAATTTCAAAAGATCCAAATAAATTCCAAAAAATATAAATAAATTTCAAAAGATGAAAATCAATTTCAAAAGATCCAACTAAATTTCAAAAAATGTAAATAAATTTCAAAAGACGTAAATAAATTTCAAAAGACATAAATAAAATTAAAAACGTAAATAAATTTAAAAAAACGCAAATACATTTGTAAAAAGTAAGATAAACCAATTTTTCAAATTTTAGAAAAATTTGCCAAAAACTCAAATAAATTTTCCAAAAACTCAGGTAGATTTGTTCAGAACTCAGATAAATTAGCCAAAAACTCAGATAGATTTGTCCAAAACTCAGAGAAATTTGATTCGAAACTCAGATAAATTTGTGCAAAACTCAAATAAATTTGACAAAAAATGAAAATTTCAAATAAATTTGACAGAAACTCATATAAATTTGTTAAAAACTCAGATAAACTTGACAACAACTTAGATAAATTTCCCAAAAAATTAGATAAATTTCATAAAAACTCATATAGATTTGTCAAAAACGAAATAACAGACCTGCTGCCTTCCTTCTCTGGTGATGGCGTAGCATCATCGACTACGTTCAGATATCAGATCAGACTCCGGATCGTCATGATATCACGAAAACAAACTTTAGCAGTTGATCACTTGTTTGCTTTCTACTGACGTCAATTGCTGAACCGGCGCCTTTACTTGATTTGCTTCGGGCATTTGCACAACGGGTCAGGTTTGACGTGGACTAGACCCGACCCGATACTGAACCCAAAATAGAAAAGAAGATGGGTTCTTCTTCTTCGTTCTGTTTCTGCAACTGGACACGAACTTTAGCCGTTGATGAGAAGGAGAGGGGATGAGGTCGCCTGGGAGATGGAGGAGAGGGGAAACATAAGTGGTGTCCACACTTTCCCATACACCCCTAGGTCAAAAAGAGGTCCATACTTTCCCATACACCCAAGTCATCCAATTCCCACATCATGTTCAAGTCGAAACCGCCCACATAGAACCCATCCCAAAAACGATCGGTTTCTCGCTTACACTTCCGAGGTGCTAGGATAGTGGGTCCTACTGATTAAGAACCCATGATCAGTCCTACCAACAAGGTTGCCCATGGCCTCTCAACAAGATCTATGGTCCAGATTTGCCATTTGTGGCCCACCTAGACCCCCACAATCTCCAAATAACGGAATTACCCCATTCTTCTTCAATGCCGTAAGCCTCCCTCTTTGGTTGCTGGATGGTGGACTACGCTTGGGAGAGGATGAGACGAAATATGGGTTGAAGAAGAAGAGGGATAATACAAGATTTGAAATTTGAAATTTTAAAATATTATGACTAAAACAGTTGAAAGGGTAAATCAGTCATGCCAATTGTTTCTAGGGACCTCTCACCGAAATATATTCAGTTGCATAGACTACAGGCCTTGGAGGAAAAGTTGATAAACTGGATGCCTCACAAGACCTCTATCAGCCTCCCTCTTTTGCTAATTTACTCTAATTTTTATCTCTACTTTGGATTCCTCTCATCATACAAATGAACTCTGGACATGTTTCTTTACTTAAACATGTTTCTTTACTTAAACTTCTAACAAGAGTTTAAAATGTTAGACAATTCAAGACATGATGTGACATGGCTTGTCCTTGGCATTTGCAAATGTCATTTTCTTCATCATAATTGTCAAATTTTAGCCACCTAAAGGACCTCCAATACCTTTGAAACTGCTTAAACTTCTTTTGTTTTGTTGGTGGAATTTCTAAACACTAAGCGGAAAGGAGTTCAGAATTTACAAGACCTTCAAAATTTTCAAAATTCTCCAAACATAAATTCTCTAAATTTCATCTAAAAAGCATGCCCAAAGATAAGGATCGGGCTATCAAATCATCTTAGGCCTTATTTATCGGTTCTAAGTTTTTAATTGGATTTTCTTCTAGATTCAATCCGATTGTTAGCAAAAGATTTAATCAGCATAAAATTGGACTTGGTACTTGATGGGGGAATAAGGATGTGAATAGAGCTTGGACAAAGGTGGGCCCCAAATTCTCCTTGTTCATATCCTCAATCGCTCTTTATGCGAATTCCCATCTATTCTTAACTTTCCATGAATTTTCCTCATCATGGATTCTCTCCAAATCCGTTTTTCTGAACTGGGTTTGGAGGAAAGAGCTCGAAACCTCAAATCCCTTCACAAATCCAGTCCATTCTCTAAGACGAATTCCTCTTCTTCTTCTTCTCATTTCATTAAAATTTCATGTGGTTTGAGAGGAGGCCCGAGAAAGCCCCTTTGGAGAGGGAGGGTGCTGTCCACAGAAGCAATCCAAGCAGTGCAATCTCTAAAGTTGGCGAAATCCGCATCCAGGCTAGAGGATGTCTTCGACAGCAAAATCAGCAGGCTCTTGAAAGCGGATTTGGTCGCGACGTTAGAGGAGTTGCAGAGGCAGAACGAGTGGGAAATCGCTCTTAAGGTATTCTTTTCCTTCTTTCGTTTCTTGTGGTGCTTTTTTCTTTTCGTGGGGTTGATGGTTTTGTTAAGAAATTTTTACAGGTAGTTGGATTTGGGTGCGTTTGGATGTACCCCAAATCTTTATTAGCTCCACAACGTGTTTAGATACCATATTTTGATTGGTGGGATGTTTTTTTAATGCATTTTTTGCCGAAAACTGATATTGGTTTGGAGCTGAAAGTTGGACAAGTGGTGAACTGTACTGTAATATCCAAATATTTGAGCTGATTGCAGGTTTGGGTTGTGACAAAGTAAATGTTACCAGTTTGGTTGAGGATGAAAATCTTAAAAATCTATAGAAACAATCCCAACAGTCCACCCCAACCACACACACCCAAACTGTGCTAGGGCCTCTTGTGAACTAAATTTTTGTCATTATTGATGAGTGGCATTTGACCCTTATAATTGTTATTGCTTAAAGAACAGCTGCAAAATGACTCTCCTAGATAGTTTCCTTCATTCAAATCCAAACACTGTAGAGATAGTTTTCTCCATTCAAATCCAAACACTGTAGAGAATCTCAACCATATAAAAATGGTGAATATCTGGATGGGGAATATGAATATCCAGGTTTAGATTTGTCCTCATTTCTCCACCTGGTGGGGATTCTCCGCTAGTCAACCGAATGAACCCAAATACTTTGTCGTCGATGCATCTCAAGTTATTTTTGGTTTTTCATCTATAGATTTGTCTAAAATTGTGTCTTGGATTTTAGGTATTTGGTTTTGTGCGAAAGGAGGAATGGTATAGGCCAGATTTATCGCTTTACTGCAGAATGATTTTTGTCATGGGAAAAAATAAGTTAATTGGAATCGCCGAAGCGCTTTTCTCCGAGCTACTGAAAGAAGGCTTGGAACCTGATACCAGGGCCTATACTGAGATGATTGGAGCATTTCTACAGGTGGGCATGGTAGAGAATGCAATGGAAACATACAGATTGATGAAGGAATCAGGCCGTGAACCTGATAAACTGACATTAACTATTTTGATAAGGAACCTTGAGAAGGCTGGAGAAGAAGAGTTAGCATCTTCTGTGATGAAGGACAGTGCAAAATATGTGGACTTTCCAAATAGATTTACCAAGGAAGTGAAAAAGAAACATGTAAGGATCTTGATCCTTCTTGAATGTTGCATCAATGCTCTCTCTTTCATTCTTTTCTTTTTCAGGATCTTGGTCCTTCTTGAATGTTGCATCAATGCTCTCTCTTTCATTCAATTCTTTTTCAGGATCTTGATCCTTCTTGAATGTTGTATCAATGCTCTTTCTCTCTTTCATTCTTTTCTTTTTCTCTTATGTGACTCATATGGTAGTGTGGATCATAGATTCATTTTTTTTATGTTCACAAATAATATCTTACTTTTTTTGTGAAAAACAGTGTGTCATAGTTGAACAGCATGTAAATTTCATATAGATATCTTGACCAAAATATGATGTCCATGCACATTTATCTGTAATATATATGTAATGTAGTTGTCCTTGCAGTATTTGATCGTTTGTGTGCTACTGCAGCCAAAGATGAGGTCATTTGAAATCGTCTGACAACTATCGTACATTCGGTTATAACCTCGATCAGGTTTCGCATCTGGCAGCTGATTTGGTGAATTCAGAATACTTGAGAATGGCAGCCTGCAACATCTAAATGAATGACAAGCGCCATAATGAGGAGGAATTTCGACGAGGTAACCCGCTTGGTTCCTCTCTATGTATGAAGTTGTGAACGATACTTTAAACATTCATTTAAAGAAAAATCTTTAGATTAATAACAGTTGGATAATGTTTTCTCAAAAGGTTTGATGCAATTTCCTTGGGTTTTCCTCTCACTAACATTCTACTCAAAATGGGCTATTGTGGTGAGACTTTTTATAATCCTAGTAGAGCAGATTTCAATTTAGTCAGTTTATAATGCAATGCTGATTTGTACCAACTATGAAGCAAACAGTATAAGAACTTTATTACAATCTAGAGAAAGCAAACATTTAATTTTATTTAAATCACTTTACCTTTTGAAAAAGAAGAAAAAAGGTAGCCATATAAGAATTTTCTCAAACGTAACTGTTCTGCATGTAGCTATATGTAGACTACCTTGTGGCCCACCTAAATGCATGCCAATCATCCGGGGTAGTGTGGACAAGAAGTATGTTGGTTAGGAGTGCCTCAAAGAATTACCCCCAATCAAATCATATTAGGTATGTATGTAAAGGCCCCATTGGCGCGAAAACATAGTGTTTGGATCTACTTGGATGAGTATCTAGTGGACTTGAGCTAGGGCTGTATACAGATCTTTGATTGCCCAGTCAGACAGCCTGAAAAGTTTGGGATCGACCCATGATATTCTGCTCCTGGTGTCTGTTTGACAATCGAGTCATGTCCAGGTTAAATAGGGTCTGGACCCAAATACCCAAGTTTATTGTGTATTTAATGTATAATAATTTACTTTATATCTAAAATATATGATACTTAATCATTGCATATTTTATATAAAACATGTATTTATTAAATTAACATTATCGTATACAATTAATGTAATAAAGCATTGATATAATAATAACATAGTGGACTTGAGTCGGTTCTGTAGTAAGGGTCAGGTCCACCAGAGCCGGGTCCTTGCAGTTTCTACTATCCTATGACAGGAAGCAAAGAAAGGTTGGATAGCTCCGGATATTATGCGGCTTTAAATTACTAATGCTTTTGAAAATATGATTGCTTAGAGTTTGTGGGGGCATTAGCCTTCCAGGTATTAAGGAATACGTGGTATAGTCATGTAATGGATTAACTACATTTGATCTCCAATCTAAGGCCATGAAATAAAGTTGATTTATTTTAAGATGGCTAGATCTTAAACCCCTCTTGTATTTGGTCAGCTAGTTCACTTCATAAACTATGCCATGTGTCTTTTTTTTCTTTGGAAACAATAACAGTAAGTTGTATCAAAAAGATGGGAAAGATGGGAAAATACAGCGAAGTACAAGGAGATAAGCTCAACGTAAGCATGTATCGGTATAAGAGGTATGTACTGAGCACAGACCACACCTACATAATATGAGCACTGAAATGACAAGGTCATTCAACCCCTTGCTTAGCTAAAAAGTCTGTCATACCGTGCCAACCTACTAATATGCTGAAAAGACAAATGAAACAAAGTTGCTAGGTGACAAATCTTGTTAAAAAAGAATTGCATCTTCCATGGCCCCTTGAAAGACTTCACCCAAGAAATGGCATTTAAAGAATCACTCTCTACATGAGATGTTGACGCGAAGAAGAAAAAGTGCGAAGAGCTTCGAGAGTGCAATGTGTCTTATTTTAAATGTTGTGTTTGAAAATCCACTCTCATTCTTTTCCAATCGTTGTATGACACTGCATAGCTGAAATGTACTTGAACATCAGGACTCTTCATTAACATTGTGGATTGCCAATGTTTTATGGTCTAATTGTGTAACTAAAAAAATCCTCATTTCAGTGGATTTCTCACAAGTGGGATTAATTCAAAACAATAAGATATCCTTTATTCAAGAAAATTGGAGAAATGGATCTCTCGGTGTGAACGCCGAATAAGAGTGAAGTGAATCTTGCTCAAATTAGGCTTTAGAAAGGCATACTGCACATTGTAATTAGATAAACCTCATGTGATTGGATGTTATCAATCAAATGAACCATATGATTGGGTTCAATAGCGGTTAACTGTTTAATTGATCCTGTGAGACGTTCATCATCTTAATGTACACTTATTCTCCCTTGTGTTTTTTTCTCAACTGAATGCCCAACACTTTCTACCAGTTTCTTCATTTGTGTGTTGAGGATCATCACATGCTCGGAATCTAAAAGTACAGGTCAGATTTGCAGGTGGTGGTTAAAACTTGCCTGCTTGATTATGAATGGGACTCATATCAGTCATGGCATCCATGATGCAAGCAGGGTGGAGCATGGCAAATACTCATATTGGATTGAACCGATCGTTGGGCCCATGTTATGTTGGCCTCCCACTTTGTGTGATTAGCATGTCATTGAACCACATTTTAGAAAAAAATGTCCAGACCAAACAGGACTGTTGCAGCAAATCATATTTTGTCTGGTGACCAGACAGAAGGATTCAACCATGATCACATGGCATGGTCATAATCATCCCCCTGTTGCCATCCGTAATAATGTAGTATTTACAAAGCTGAGTGCGGATAAGGCTGGTATGTTGACTTGTGAGCAAGCCCAAAGTAGGTCAAGTATAGGCTGGTTCAGCCAATTTGCATCAAACAGACCATTGTGTTTTGGGATCAATTAAGGGGAATTCGGTCAATTGCTGTCGACTGTCTTGAAAAAGAGGATTAGTGGGTTAGGTTTTAAGAAGAGATCTTGCAGCATGTAAATCATTCTATTGATTTTGTTTTGTTGGAATCTCATCAAAACTGTAAATAATAATTTTTTCGAAACTTCTATTTCCAAAAGACCCCTTCTTTTTTATTATAATAAATTGTAGCTTTTTTATCTTTTAGGAGGAAAAAAAAAATATGCGCTAGACTTGGTTAAAATCCACTAAAACAAAAGGGAAACTTAACCTGCGATCAAGGAGATTTTGAGTGTTTCTCCAAAAGATTTAGTGGTCTTTTACAAATAAACAAAATGGGTAGGAGGAATGTGAAAGAAAAGAAAAAAACAAATAATCCGTTAGGTTTGGAATTGGATTGTATCTCGAGCATCTGTTCTCGTTTACAACAAAACTGTTATCATAACTAAGGGTGTTTGTTGGGCCCAGCCCATTTGGAGCAGTTTTGGACCTTAGGTTTTAGTACTTGGGTCTGGCCTGGATATAAATTTTGGGCCTGTTTAATAGTTGAATTAGGGTTGAATTAAGTAATAGAAAGCCCCAAGCCCATCCCATGCTGGCGCGAACAAGACTGGTCCAATACTTAGTGCCAGTAGAGTGCAGCTTAGTGCTTATAGTTTAGTCAAGCTGAGCCGGGCCCAATTGGCTAAATGGATGGCAGGCCGATATCGGGCTCGGTTCTAGGCACTTATGGCCCGTATTGAACTTGGGCCGGTACTTCCAATTCAGGTTGGCCCTGGATATGCCCCAGCACACTCGCCCAGGCCCATTAACACCATAATCATATCTCCAATTTCTAGTACCTGAGCCTGGCCCAAATTTCTCTGGGCTACAAAATGGAGGCCCAAGACCAAACAAACCGAGCCCAAATTGGTGTCTTTCATTCTGATTGGGACATCTATGCAGTCATGATCACCCCTGCACCATGCCCATCCCATCTGCATAACTTCATCACATGGCTTCACCAGAACCTGAGGTTTTAAATATCATATCGCCATCCATACTAGGTAGGGCTGATAATTATTGGTTTTAGAAAACAATGATCAATAAAGTTTGTAAGTAAACATCGTACCCGAATTCGGCCTGTATCATACATACACATTTGTTATAATACCTGAATGTGTATAAAGATTGCTCCAGATCAATCGGATAAGGCTACGATAATGATATTCGTATTAGTAGATATCCACTCATTCAACTGCACTCCATATAAAAAACTCCTATTGAAGGAAAAACGATGGTGCAAATGTGAAGAAATTAACATGGCATATCCTCTTCAACAGGAAAAGAAGAAACAACGTAATAATATTTACAGAAAATTAGTGTTTACCCTCTCAGCACTCTTTGCATCCTGGACTCAAAATGGTTTACATGTGTCAGTGGCATACAGATACAATAAGATGGGGGAAAAAAATTAAAATTAAAAAGAGAGCGTTGCTTTGCATGTAAGGGGAAAAGAAACAACAACATAAGGTAGTAAAACCACTTCTTAAAGAATAGAAAATAAAATTAACAGCTCCATGGGTGATTAAATAAATAGATTTCTTTAACCGGCTAAGTGGCTTGGAGAGCTTTCAAACATGGTGTGCCACATGTATGCTCTTGACAGCACCATTTCCAGCTCCTGGTGAGTCCAGTTGTGTGTAGGAAGGTGTTGAAGGAACATCACCATCTCCTGAAACTCAAGCTTTTGGAGCTTGTCCGACCACTGAAACAAGATAATTGCTCTTTCAGATAAAAGGGAAAAGGAACATAAGAAAACACAGTGCAGTATTTCATTCGTTTCTATGCTAATCATGCAAGCAATAGGTAAAACATCATAATATTTTGATCTTTTCATCTATGATACACGGATACTTCAAAATGGACAATGTATCGTGTCGTATCGTATCCAATGCTTCACTTGTTGTGTAAAATATGTGTCTTTTTTTTTTGAAATGGTAACTTGTATTAATCAAAAGCTTTACTGTATAAAAGAACAATACTGAGAAGCGGCTGGGGAGGACCCCAGAAATACAGCCACCAACCAAAAAAGGAGAAGTGTTGCAATTCGAACCAGGCCCAAGTCCAATGGGCCCAACCCATGAATTATTGGGTCAATCTGACCCGACCCATTAGAATGGCCCACAGATCCTAATGGGAAGATCGAACAATCTTCTGTTTGTTGTGGGAAGTTGCTATCCTTAAGATTGTTAATTTGATTAGTTTCCTTATGTGATTATAAGTCTTTAGAAAGAGAATTATAGTAGGAAAGAGATGTTATTATAAATATATGAATCCCCTTTAGGGATCGGTACCTTCTGATTATTCAAATTGAATTGAGTTCCATTATTATCGTGATTAATTCTGTGCGTGAGTTTTGGCTGTTGAATCCATCTTGGATTCGACCAAATCCCTGCTGTGGATTTGGTCCTCTTCCCTGGCTGCATCAGATTGGTATCAGAGAACAGATCTGATCTCTGGATCTGTATTCCGATTATCAATTCCGCCCATCTCCCGTTACCAAATCCATCTTCTGCAACTCCCCCATCAAACCCCCTTTCCAAACATTCCCTACCAACAAACCCCACAATCCATTCACCATCATCATCATACTGTCTACAGAACCCACCATCCCTATTCCCAACTACAGCCCACCGAAACCCACCATCCAGCCCCACTGTCACGTTTCCCTCCTTGCCAACATCAGAACAACAGTTCTCAGTTCTCCCAACCAACCCGTCAAGGCGTCAACACCCCGGCCACAGAAACCCATCCCAAATAAAATAAAAAAAAATTCTTCATTCCACAAGCCCCATCCCAGACAGAAAGAAGAAAGAAGAAGAACTCGATCTTTGAGTTTCGGAGACGTACCGGTCACCAGGAGCAGTCGTCGTCGTCGCCACACCACCACGATTCGTCGACGTCGTCATCTCCATCCTCGAAGCAGATCGCCCATCTCCCTCCATCATCGCTGCAGCAGGTCACCGTCGCCGTGCTCCCTCCATCGTCGTTGAAGCACTTCCTCGTCGAGCAAACACAACGAAAAGAGTAAGAAAAGGGTTTTCTGTTTTCCCCTTTTTAATCTTCTCTGCGTGCACGACGACCAAGGCAGGTCCCTTTTTTCTGCCTCATACGTGGTTCTGGACCTGACCTACAGTTGGGTCTGACCTGAGTCCGAACCAGGCCCAGCCCACCTACTAGGATTTTTTTTTTTTTTTTAAATCTCAAGAATGTCTACTCGCAGCGGTCAGACTTTTCGGGGAAAGCTTTCTGACAATCAGCGAGATGCTCTGCTATCTGAATTGTTGCAACGGGTTCATGCATTAGAGACTGGGTTTGCTGCCTTGCAAAAACCAGCAACTGACGCATCGTCCAGTACAGGTATTCCACAAATCATACCTCACCAAGGTGATGCCAACAGACGTGAGTCTATTCATGATTTTATTGAGCGTCTTTTTTCTGAAAAAGACCATGAAGATGCACCACTGGCACCCAAGGTTGATGATATCACCAAACGAGTCAAAGTCGACGTGGCTGATTTCTCTGGACGCCTGAACCCCAGGCTTTTATTGATTGGCTCAATTCTCTTGAAGATTATTTCAACTGGTATCGCATGGATGATGCACAGCGTGTGGCTTTTGTCAAAGTCAAGCTTAAGGGTTCGGCAAGAGCATGGTGGCACGGTGTTGATCATAACAATTTCATCATGGGACGTCCTGCTATCACCAGGTGGGACGACATGCGCGAAAAGCTTGAAGGTAAGTATCTGCCCTCTAATTATTTGGATATACTTCAACAAGAATTTCTTGTCTTCAGGCAGGGCGCTTTATCATTAGATGAGTACACAGAGAAATTCAATGATTACGTCATTCGATGCAAAAGTCGAGAAGATGACCGAGAACTTGTCAACCGTTATCGCACTGGTTTGCGCCAAGAAATTAAGCGCAAAGTCCTCATGCATGACTTTGATACAGTTGATGAGATCTATAACAAATCAAAAAGAGTTTAACTGGAATTACGGTCGTCAAATATGCGACGCTTTGGTGCTCCATCCGGAGATCCCATGCCTCGTAGAGCTCTAGAATTTCAGAATAGTCGCGCTCCACCCCAAGGTTATCGTCCCCCGCAGAGGCAACAGCAGCCCAACCAGTCTAATCAGCGTACTTTTGTACCAAATCAACGGGGCGCCATACCACAAGGACGTGGACCTCCAAGGCCGGATCGGCGGAATGATGGTTGTTGGCGTTGTGGTCAACCGAGCCACTTTGCCAATGATTGCCCACAGGTTCGGAATTTGTACTATTGCGAAGAGGAAGCTCATTATGATGATGAGCAATATGATGAGCATATTGAGATGGAGCCACCACCTGAAGATCAACAAGTGGCAACACAACATATCACTCAGCCAGAAGAACTGTCAGATCCTCTCCCTAGAACCACCACCACTGCAGAAGAAGGTGGTCCTTTGCTTATCATACGCCGGCTACTCAATACCAATGAACAAGAAGAAGAAGATTGGCGGAGAACTTCTATCTTCCGAACACGCGTAAGATGCAGAGGTAAGTTGAGTAATTTAATCATTGATGGCGGAAGTGCTATGAATATTGTTGCGCAGGAAGTGATTGATAAACTAAAATTGCCAACTGAAAAGCACCCGAAACCTTACAAAGTTGCATGGGTAAATGATCAATCAATTCCCATGACTCGCCGATGTTTGGTTACTTTCAAAATTGGCGTTTATGAAGATGACATATGGTGTGACATAATCCCTATGAACATTGCTCATATACTTCTTGGTCAACCTTGGCTCTTCGATCAAGAGGTAATTACAGATCAAAAGAAGCACATGCATTCTTTTAAGTGGAAAGGACAAATGGTGGACCTTCTTCCCATGCCACCAATCGCATTTTCTCCAGCTACTCGCACCACCTCATCCAATCCACATGTTCTCACTATGCGAAAATTTGAGGAAGAAACCAAAGAGCAAAATGTGATGTTTGCACTAGTCACTAAACAAGTGCAGGAGCCTCCTAAAATTCATATTCCCACAGAAGCGCGGGCCCTCCTTCATGAATACTCTGATTTGACTCCTGAAGAATTGCCAAAAGAGCTGCCTCCTATGCGAGATATACAGCATGCTATAGACTTAGTTCCTGGAGCATCTCTGCCAAATCTGCCTGCTTATCGAATGAGTCCAAGTGAACATGCTGAATTGAAGCGCCAAGTTGATGACTTATTGCAAAAGGGGCATATCAAGGAAAGTTTAAGCCCTTGTGCTGTTCCAGCCCTCCTAACACCAAAGAAGGATGGCAGCTGGCGAATGTGTGTGGACAATCGCGCCATCAACAAAATTACGGTCAAATACCGTTTTCCTATTCCTCGGATCGATGATATGTTGGATACAATGCATGGCTCTACTATTTTTTCCAAAATTGATCTACGCAGTGGCTACCACCAGATCCGCGTCCGACCAGGTGATGAATGGAAAACAGCATTCAAAACTAAGGATGGTCTTTATGAGTGGTTAGTGATGCCATTTGGTCTTTCTAATGCACCGAGTACTTTCATGCGTGTGATGACCCAGCTATTGCGCCCTTTTCTTGGCAAATTTGTTGCGGTTTATTTTGATGATATCTTGATATACAGCAAGTCCAAGAAAGAACATCTTGATCATTTGAGGTGTGTGTTTAGCACCCTGCGGCGTGACAAGTTTTACATCAACCTTAAAAAATGCTCTTTCATGACTGATTCTGTGCTTTTCTTGGGTTATTTCATTACTGCTCGAGGTGTTGAGGCAGACCCCGACAAGGTGAATGCTGTTGTTGATTGGCCTACTCCAACATCCATATCTGAAGCTCGAAGTTTCCACGGGCTAGCAACCTTTTACAGGCGTTTCATCATAAACTTCAGTAGCATTATGGCTCCTATTACGGACTGTCTGAAACAAGGGGCATTCAAATGGACCAGTGCAGCCGCCCGTGCATTTGAGCAGATAAAACGGAAGATGACAGAAGCTCCAGTTTTGCGCCTCCCAAACTTCAATCAGGTCTTTGAGGTTCATTGTGATGCATCTAATGTTGGTATTGGCGGTGTGCTTAGTCAAGAAGGTCATCCTACTGCCTTCTACAGTGAGAAGCTAAATGATTCTCGGAAAACATATTCTCCCTATGATCTCGAGTTATATGCTGTGGTACAGACTCTACGTCACTGGCGCCATTATCTAATTGGTAGAGAGTTTGTCTTATTCTCTGATCATGAAGCCCTCAAGCATTTACATTCTCAGCAGAAATTGAGTGCACACCGTGCAAGGTGGAACTCCTATCTTCAGGAATTCACTTTTGTCATTCTCCACAAGGCCGGCAAAGAAAATCAAGTTGCCGATGCTCTGAGCCGCCGCAAGCATTTATTGACAAACATGTCCATCACTGTTCCGGGGTTCGAAGAAATTCGCCAGGAGTACCCTGCAGATAAAGACTTTGGCCATATCTATACCGCTCTTTTCAATGGCGATCCAGCTCAACACCCGCACTTCAGTATTCATGATGGATATTTGTTTCGCGGCACACAATTATGTCTCCCGGCTACCTCCATCCATGAACATATTGTGCGAGAATTACCTGGTGGCGGATGTAGCGGACACTTAGGCCGTGACAAGACCCTTGATCCTGTTAGTGACAGGTATTTTTGGCCTAAGATGAAATCATATATCATTAAAATTTGTGATCTATGCAGGGTTTGTCAGCTGGCGAAGGGTAATAAAAAGAATACAGGACTCTACCAGCCCCTTCCTATCCCACATGCTCCGTGGGAAGATATTAGTATGGACTTTGTTCTGGGTCTACCGCACACAGCACGGAAAGTTGATTCTATATTTGTTGTGGTAGATCGATTTTCAAAGATGGCTCATTTTATACCATGCTCCAAGTCTTCTAACGCATCCAGAGTTGCGCAGTTATTCTTCCGAGAAGTCGTACGTCTTCATGGACTTCCTAAGACAATTGTATCTGATCGAGATACAAAATTTATGAGCTATTTCTGGAAGACACTCTGGCTGGCCACTAGGACAAAGTTGCAATTTTCCAGTGCCTATCATCCGCAAACTGACGGTCAAACAGAAGTGGTCAATCGCAGTTTGGGCAAATTGTTGAGATGCTTGGTTCGAGATCATATTACATCTTGGGATCTGGTCTTACCCATGGCTGAATTTGCTTACAATAATTCAGTTAACAGATCTACGGGGATGTCACCATTCCAAGCTGTGACTAGAGTACGACCGCGCTTACCTGCTGATTTGGTTCCATTACCACTCGAAGCGCAACCAAGTGGAGAAGCTGAAGATTTTATCCGACATATGCAGCATGTACATGATGAGGTTCGACGTAACATCGGCCTTAGTAATGACAATTACAAGCAGCATGTTGATGCACGTCGCCGTTTTGTTGAGTTTGCAGAAGGTGACATGGTCATGGTCAGAATACATCCCGAGCGCCTTCCTCCCAACGCAAATAAGAAGCTGCATCCTCGAAGTTCAGGTCCTTTTAAGATCTTGAAGAAGATAAGTTCCAATGCATATGTTCTTGACCTACCCGCGGACTTAGGGATCAGTTCCACTTTTAATGTAGAAGACTTGACTCTCTACCGTGGACATCACACAGATGAAGGCATTGAAGAACACATCTTATCTCTACCGCCTACTCCTCCTCCTCCGTCTGATCAAATTGTGGATGTACTTGATGATCAAATCGTGTCAACACGTCGTGGAGGTTTTCAGAAATTTCTTGTTCAGTGGAAGGATCGCCCCATCTCCGATGCATCATGGATCACTGCTACTGATTTCCAGCAACTCAACCCGGACTTGTATGAACATTATCAAGCTATACACTCGCCGGAGTCGAGTTTTTCTAAGGCGGGGAGGACTGTTGCAATTCGAACCAGGCCCAAGTCCAATGGGCCCAACCCATGAATTATTGGGTCAATCTGACCCGACCCATTAGAATGGCCCATAGATCCTAATGGGAAGATCGAACAGTCTTCTGTTTGTTGTGGGAAGTTGCTATCCTTAAGATTGTTAATTTGATTAGTTTCCTTATGTGATTATAAGTCTTTAGAAAGAGAATTATAGTAGGAAAGAGATGTTATTATAAATATATGAATCCCCTTTAGGGATCGGTACCTTCTGATTATTCAAATTGAATTGAGTTCCATTATTATTGTGATTAATTCTGTGCGTGAGTTTTGGCTGTTGAATCCATCTTGGATTCGACCAAATCCCTGCTGTGGATTTGGTCCTCTTCCCTGGCTGCATCAAGAAGCTATACAAAAGAGGCAACATGCCTCAGACAAAAGGAAAAAAAGAACCAGATCAAAACGATATGACATCTCTCCAGTAGAAACATAAAGCATCAAGGGATAAGTCCGAAAGTCTGGGAGAATAGAGACCCAAGAGGCTACAGTGAATATTATTTTGAAGATTAGGTCTTTCTTGGGAGAAGGAAATTCCTTCAAAACATCTGTTGTTTCTCTCTTTTCAAATTGTCCAAATGAAGGCAAGAAACGACAGGCGCCACATGATCTTCTTCCCTTTGGAGGTAGTAATCGGACATGCCCATTGTTGGAACATCTCAGGGAAGGATTGAGGAATAACCCAACTACAGTTAAACTCCTTGAGGATTGCTAACCAGATAGCTTTTGTCTACTTGCAATGAAGGAATAAGTGGTCAAACGATTCCTCATCGGCTAAGCAAAGGGGGCAAGCATTGACAAAAAGCATTTTCCGGCAGCATAGATTATCTATAGTCAGAATTTTATTCTGGAGAGCAAGCCAGACGAAAGCAAGAACTCTGGGAGGGGCCTTAATTTTCCAGAGGGAGGGCCAACCTCGATGAGTAGTCGGGGGCCCTACATGAAGTTTGTAGCTCATCATTTAATGTGACCTACATGCAGTTACAGATGATAGGAACGATCCATTTTCTTGCCGCTATGAAGGACAGTTCCAACACCAACGGATTAAAAACGGTGGACATGGTCTGAAAATCATGCTAAACAAGTGACCTCCTAAGCATACCAACTAGAGTTGAATGCAGAATCCTGACTTCATTTGGTTACCCACTTTTAATACCACTACATTGTTCAAGATTATCTGTTCAGCAGGATACACATGATCAATGATAGGGTCAAGCACATGGACAGTTCTGACCTCTATGCAAGTCAGAGCAAATGTGGTTTGAAGCAAGGATGCAAATATCGGCCATTGGGCGTGGCGGACTCGGGCGAATTATCGGCCGCTACGGAAAATCACACCGTAGCGGCCGCTACGTAGCATGGGGCTTTTATAAAAGCCCCACAGCCGGCCCTAACCCTATTTTTTCCATTTTCAAGTGCTGTGTGTGCCTCCAAACCAACTCATTTTCAAGTTTCAACTACAAGACTATGCAAGTAAGTGAGTAACATCAAATTCGAAGGAATCAAACACAAACAAGTGAAACAACTACAAGATCCAAGGCCCAAGCTTCCATTCCACCTAGGTATGTTTTTCTTTTTTGTTTTTTTCTAGTCTTTTGACTTTTGAGAATTGAGATCATCTATTCATCTCTTTCTAAGAGTCTAAGTACTATAAAAAGCTTCATTGTCTTGTAATATGATGAGATCCATGTTTCCCTTTCATCATGCACACATTTTTATTTTTATTTTATTTTTCTCTACTTTTATTTTCGGATTTATTTATTTTTTTGAAAAAAAAAATTGAAAACTCATGGACAACCCATGAAACCACTTGGAAATTGCTTGTAAATGATAGATCTATGTTTCCCATGGATCAATCCATCACATTTTCATTGTTTGTTGATTTTTCTCTATTTTTTTATTTTCTGATTTTTTTTTTGAAAAAAAAAATTGAATACTCATGGATAACCCATGAAACCACTTGGAAATTGCTTGTAAATGATAGATCTATGTTTCCCATAGATCAATCCATCACATTTTCAATGTTTGTTGATTTTTCTCTATTTTTTATTTTCGGATTTATTTATTTAAAAAAATTAAATACTCATGGACAACCCATGAAACCACTTGGAAATTGCTTGTAAATGATAGATCTATGTTTCCCATGGATCAATCCATCACATTTTCATTGTTTGTTTATTTTTCTCTATATTTTATTTTCGGATTTATTTTTTTTTTGAAAAAAAAAATTGAATACTCATGGACAACCCATGAAACCACTTGGAAATTGCTTGTAAATTATAGATCTATGTTTCCCATAGATCAATCCATCACATTTTCAATGTTTGTTGATTTTTCTCTATTTTTTATTTTCGGATTTTTTTTTTTTTGAAAGAAAAAATTGAATACTCATGGACAACCCATGAAACCACTTGGAAATTGCTTGTAAATGATAGATCTATGTTTCCCATAGATCAATCCATCACATTTTCAATGCTTGTTGATTTTTCTCTATTTTTTATTTTCGGATTTATTTATTTAAAAAAAAATTAATATTTGAATACCAATCAAATATCTTGAAAATGGTTCCTAGATTTGTGATATATGTTTCCTCTAACATGTTTCTTTGTTTTTTTAATTTTTAACATACTACTTGTTCATATTTATAGTCAGCCAAGTATTCAGTCTATCTGTCTTTGCCAATTAATAAGTTAAAATGCATCGTGATATTGATCCCGCATGGAGCTTTTGTGAGGCAGTTGAGAATAATAGGTTGAAAATCAAATGCAAGTTTTGTGGGAAAGTCACCAATGGAGGCATTACAAGATTCAAGCACCACTTGGGCCACATTTCTGGCAATGTTGCTGGTTGTACCGAAGTACCAAGGGAAGTCGGGGAAGAAATAAAAGATTTGGTTGGCCAAAACAAAGCTAGAAAAGTAGAGATAAAAGAAAAGAAGCGGCAAGATGTTGATGCTGCCCGTTATGATGTATTTGGAGATGAATACTTTGATGAGGAGGAAGATGCACAGATGGAGGCTACACGCCGAGAGTCTTTGATGAGTCAACAAGAACATGAACGTCGTGCATTTGCTGGAAGCAGATATTATGATGCAGGGGGCTCATCTGCTTCTGTGCCAAGCAGGGGTAAGGGCATTGTGGGGTCCATGCGTAGGGCATTTAGCACCCGGGAACGAGATGTTGATGTAGAGTTGATCTCTACGGGAAGAGCAGTTCCTCCCCCTGTTGATCCTCTAGCACATAGAAAAGAGGGAGCTAAACAACCAAAAATATCTAGTGTTATGAAAGGGGTAATGAAGGCTGCAAGAGATAGATTACAACAAAATGGCTAATTCACAAGAACATACCACCTACAACAGTAGATTCCCCATATTTTCAGACTATTCTTGATGTTGCCGCAGAAGTTGGACGGGGTATACAGGCGCCCTCCGTATATGATGTGGGCACTAAATATCTTGAAGAAGAATATAAAGAAATAAAGGCTTGGGTGGAAAAGTTTAGGCCCATGTGGCAACAGAATGGTGTTACCATCATGTGTGACGGGTGGACCAGCGGCACCCAAACACAATTAATAAAATTTTTGGTGTATTCAATCGCTGGGACCGTCTTTGTGAAGTCCATTGATGCATCTGAACATAGACGGACAGCCACATATATATATACTCTTACGGATAAAGTTGTAGAGAGTGTGGGAGAGGAGTATATTGTACAGATTGTTACAGATAATGGCGCCAATTTCAAGGCAGCAGGTTTGAAATTAATGGAGAAGAGGACCCATTTATTCTGGACCCCATGTGCAACACACTGCATAGATCTCATCTTGGAAGAGATTGGAAGGAAGACAAAAGTGGCTTCATTGATCAAGGCATGTAGAGGAATTACAAGATTTATATATGATCATTCATGGATGTTAAGCTTGATGAAAAGATACACAAATAACCATGTCTTGCTGCGTCCATTATTAACTAGGTTTGCAACCCATTTTCTGGCTAGGGAAAGCTTTGTAAAGTTTAGAACGGAGCTCATTCAGATGTTTGCATCAGAAGAATGGCTTCGTTCGAAATGGGGCAATGCAACTAGTGGTCCGGAGTTTGAAGTCCCAATCCTGATGAGGGACAATAAATTTCGGAAGAAAGTGAGGAAGATATTAAAGGTTTTTTAGGCTTTAGTTAAAATGTTGCGGCTTGTAGATGGTGATGACAAGCCGACAATGAGCTTTATATATGAAGCAATGGATCGGGCAAAGCAATCCATTATGGAAAATGTTAGATATCACGAGAAATATATAAAGATTATTGATGCCCGTTGGAACGATCAGTTGCACCATCCATTGCATGCTGCAAGTAATTAATATATATCTTTGTTTGTTGATTTTTTTTTTCCTAACTAATGTATTTATTATCTTGTTTGCTCACAGTACATTCTACATATTTATAATGTAGGTTATTTTTTGAATCCCGAATTCTATTACCGCAATGTCCAACTACACACCGAAGCAATAGATACGGACTTGCGGGTAGGATTACGGGAGGTGTTGAAGAAATTATTAAATCCAGATGATCAAATTAATGCCATACAAGAAGTGAGTGGGTGGTTACTTAAGAGAATTTAATTATGTTGTAGGGGTTTACTGACTTATATCTAATTTTCACATTGTAGATATCTATGTATACACAAAGGAAAGGAACCTTTGCTGACCCTCTTGTGATACGATCGATTGGAAGGATGCCACCTGGTATGACTATGAACAAAAGACAAATCCACATTGTAGATATCTTGTGATACGATCTAATTTTCTTTATTTATTTTTTGCATTTCAGCTGATTGGTGGATGAATTTTGGAGAGAGTGCTCCACATCTAAGGAGTGCGGCTGTTCACATCCTTAGTCAAACTACAATATCTTCCAACTGTGAAAGAAATTGAAGCACTTTCTCTTTGATCCACATGAAGGTCAGGAATCGGCTTACCATGCAGAAACTCAACAAGCTTGTATATTGTCATTACAATCTGAAGTTGAGAAACAGAATTAGGGAGAGAAGGACAAGGGATAGTCCTGATTATTGTCCCATTAATTTGGATCACATATTTAGAGAGGACGATCCGTTACTCCCATGGCTAGCTGAGATAGAGGATCCACCGCTAGATTCAGATCCGGGGTTTCAGGAAACGATTCAAGAGTTGATAGGTGAGGACATGGGTGAGGCACCTACAGAATGTCAGCCACCTCAGGGAGAAGGTACCAGTAGTAGGACTAGGAGGAGTGGGAAAGAACCTGCTTCTGAGAAAGCTAGTTCCACCACAGTCTCTTCAAGTAGCCATGGTGGAGGAAATGGAGGAGGAGACAATGGGACAGGTGGTACTAGTGAATACTATCAACATGATGAAGACAATATCATTCCTGTAGAGGAAGTACAAGAGTTACCTCCATTTGGAAGATTTGATCCAAGCAGTGGTTATCAACGGCGCCGAAGAGATTCACCACCTGGGGCTGGAGGTAGTAATGAGCAAGGAAATATGGGTGGAGATTTTGGAGGACAACAAGCGGCATCATGGACTGATTCGTGGAACCCTAGTTACAGTGGACAAGGACCCTCACACTCACAGTATTTTGACTATTTTCCATATGGTCAAGTACAACAAGGAGACAGTCTTTAGCTTCGGGGTCCTACTCATATGGTGACTATGGTGAAACGCAATATGGTAGATATCCACCTCCACCTCCTCCAAGTTCCTATGATGTGGGTGCGGCTGCCTTCTTTGGATTTGTGGATCCCAATACTCATCAATATCAAATTCAATATGGTGCCAATAGAAATGATAACACTGATGGGGATGAGGATAACCATAGCCCCTTGAATCTTGGTAGACATTCCTTTTGGTGGTGATTAAGGTATTCCTAATTTCCTATTTCTTTCACTAACTCTCTACTCTCTTTGTCATTTCTAAATTGGTGTTGAATGTTGATTGTTGATCACTTCATAGTTCATTCACTTGATTGAATTTGAACCTTGAATGCTGAAGTATTGATATTTGATTGTTCAATGTTCACTAATGAGCAATGACCTAACTCTTAAGTCTTCTTAATTCTTATGCCTTTATTTCATGTTCTAATTTTTTTTTAATGAGCTTTCCATTACTTTTTAAGTTAACATAACTAAGACACATGAATACATGTGAAAAAACTAATCATTACTATTATTTTCTATTTATACAGCGATACAGGACCTCATATATTGAGGGCACCACTACGCTCCCTTTTCTTACTTACTTTTGCAAAAGAACCACATTTTCTTTCATTTTACAATTTTTTAGATTTTCTGAAATTTTTTCAGATTTTTTTGGCGATTTTAAAAAATCGCACCGCTACGCCGCTACGTATCGCCTGCTTCATAGCGGTTTGGCGGCGGGCGTAGCCGCTATTTTCATCCTTCGTTTGAAGGATGATTCTATGAACCACTTCCCTATTCATGCAAAATTATCTCTAGAGTGATGCTGTGCAGCACTGCCGCTGTTGCAAACATTATCAACGTACCCACGATTTGCAAAGACCAATCAACAAGAAAAAGCAGTGTTGCACTAAGATGCAACAAGAACATATAAGGTAGTGACCACTTGGGGATTTTTCTTTGTTTGTAATATCTGATATTTTCTCATACATCTGAAGCACTTTTGCCTTGAATGCGTAGTTCAAGAAAAAATGAATCCTTATGACTTGATGAGGAGCTGATAATTGATCCAAGAAAAATGAACTTATAAACAGAGACACCCTTACAAAAAGGTCTCCATCTAGAAGTCGCTGCTTCAGAACCCGTTGTAATCCTTTCAGTTTTTAATAGAATATCTTTCACCAATAAAAAGTTAACTTAGAATTCAGCTGATTCTTTACAACAAAAAATGCCTATAAAATGTTGGGAATCCATGATTTCTCTTTGCTTATAAACAGCCCTTTGGTGGTGGGAGAGGATATTTGAGGAACACTAGAAACCTCAAAGTGACTAACTGACTATGGAACTTAATTAGTATATGACCACCCAAACCAATGTTTTAAATCCCGGCGCTGGTCTCATTGCTAGTAGGGACCAGGATGAGTTGATGCCACCATGTCAGTTAGTACGGGCCATGCTTGACCTGTATGGCATAATGGTTTTAAAAATGCACAAAAAGAATCAAATAATAAAAATGCTAAAATGAGTCAAAAATGATGATTGTCAGCTAAAGAGATATATAGTTTAACTTAGCTATGACTTCCTATAGCTAATGGATTGAAGGATCATGTAACACATTAAGGCCACTACATTACCACTTTTTTCATTTTTAGATCAGTGAAGTAATTATTCATAACTTAACACTAAGTAATTTTTAAATGACCAACCACAAACCATATATTAACTAAGGGATAAAGCATTGGTTGTGTTGGGGCTACCAATTCTTTAATGCTACATTTTTATTTTGAAGCTGTCTCAAACCTACTGTATAACCCCAACTCCTTATAGAATAATTAGGGGAACCTACTGTATAGAAGACCTAAAATTATCGAACAACTCCTCCAACTGCACCTGGTAACTGTCTAACTCCCTTCTGGCTCTGATTATCAATCTCCGCTCACCACCATATTAAACCCATGTTTGCCATCTCTATTTCCAGCCTCTATTTGTCTAAATGTCTAAAGCGGGTAGAGGTTTGGAAAATCAGAGTGTTTGGCAAGCAATTCTACCCTCTACCTGCTTTAGAGAAGTAGAGGCAAATCCTCTTAAGATGAAAGGCCCCATTTCTAGGATTGTGAAAATAAGAGCTTTAGCCTCTATTTTTGATGGCTCGATTTTACATGACTCTGTTGGAATAAGAGTAGAGATACCAAACAAGGCCAAATACTACTTATAGGCCCCATTATTTAAATTAAAGGATGATTTAGATTAAAGTACCATACTTCTACTGTCCCTTTTACTTCGAACTCGGAAAGGAAAAATGAAAAAATGGGTTTCATATATGTTTTGGGTTGAGTCACTACGCAACTCTGTACCAGTCCAATGTAATTCTCATGCTGGTCCATGCTAGTCCAACTCGACCAAGTTGGTGCCTACTCAGTCAAGTAACTTTTTCAGTATTCCAGTCCCAAACTCATACTAGTACTAACACCAAGTCAACTTGCCCGAGTTGACCCGGTCCTAGATGAAATTGCAAATCATGTCTCAAACACAGTTTAACATCCCTTCTCAAAGCAACAATCACTTGATTAAATAAATTTATTGCAGGTCTATCTTTATTTCCCATGAACAACAACAAAATATCAAGATAATGGAAATAAGAGCACTACAAACTTACCGTTAAAAGAAAGCTGGCATATATGTACACAAGAAATTCTGGCAAGGCATCTCCTTCCGCAAGATAAGTATCCCACAGCCGTGTGACTAGATGAAAAGGGATCTATACAAAGCTTCAAATTAGCTTTCTTTCTTTCCTTTTTTTTTTTTTTTTTTTTTTTTTTTTTTTGAACTTCATCAAAGCAGTCAGAGTACGTTGACAATATAAAAATAAAAAAAAATAAAAAAAGAAACACACCTCACGTATTAGAAGACAATTGAACCACCGGAAAGCAAACTGAAGAAACTCCAGCCCTTGCTCCTCCATGTGCCTTGAAACAGGTTCTTGCACAAAACCAAAGAAGAAATTTTCAACCAATTGATAAATAGGGAGGCGCCTTTTTTTTCTTTTGGACATATAGCAAGATTTATTAACTATCGACGGGCTCAAAGACCCCACTAAATAAAATATATAGAAGGCCAGAACCCTCCCACAAAGGTACTCAATATCGGTAAAAAGACCAGTTCTACTGATCATTTGCAGTATAGCAAGCACCTGAAATAGGGAATTATGATGAATGGAATGTGGAAATCATATATAAGGTGAAGATACGATATCCAGATTTCCCTATCCATCTATAGGGGCAAAAGTATTAGATTCTCATTGGTTCAAAGTGATTTTTTTATTTCATTTGAAGTAAATGAATTCTTAAGAGTAAGAGGATGGAATGAGTTTCCTGTCAACTCTTTTTTTGAGAAAAAAAAAAATATTGCTCTCCTACCAAAATGTGACATCCATCTTTCCAAGATTTCAGCAGACCTTTTATAGGGCCCGTTAGGCACTTTACTAGTTTAGTAAAAGTCAAGTAAAGTCTCCATTTTTCAGATAAGGGGTCACATCAAAAGTTCACTTTTTCAAAATTCCTTCCTTTTTTTAAAAAAAATCAAAAAGCAACCTCCTTTCTCCACTAAAAGAACTCCACTTTTCTATACAAAAAATAAAAAAGATTACATACCAAACTAAAAACAAAATACTATCATAACCCACTTATATTTTATTCTCTCTTGATTTGATTCTTTACTTTATCTTTATTTTACAGTAAAATTACCAAATGGGTATAGGGCTTCCATTCCACAAGATCGGGAACACATTTAGTAAGCAACCAACCCTCACAGATTGGTTAAGGCTTCAATAATGATGATTACGATGTTAAAATAATATATCAAATATGTTTCAATAATTATAGGTTGAATATATTAGCCATGTCAAAATATCACTAGGATTTGAGGCTTGAGGTCAAGCAAGTTCTACATCCTAGACCTACATCCATGTTTGCATTAACAGAGCAATAAAAGGCCTTCGGCTTTCCTTGATCAAAATATTTTCAAAATAAAGTGAATTTGGAATGATATTTCAGGTCGAGAAATAAATATGGGTGGAATGATATTTTCCTTTGACAACACCGACTAGTACCTGATGCACCTTGAGAGAGAATAAATATGGGTTCCTGGTTGGGTCTTATGAGGTACAATTTTTCATTTTTGTGGTGTTTGATAGGTTCTCAAAGATAACACACCTCATTCATTGTAGCAAAACTTGCATGTGACTCGTGCATGTTCCAACATCTTCCAATGTGGCTGATTTACAAGTATGTTATGGTTATGATTGTCAATCCAGGCCTCCAGGCCCAATCTCGCAGGCCCACTTAGGTCCACTTAATGTACATAGGTACATACTTTAGTTGCTAACTACAATTGTGGATCTAGATTGTATTACCAGATTGTATTGCCTTAATAAGGCATGATTAGAATGTAATTAGGGCATTCAGCCCCTATATAAAGAAGTCACAGTCGACCCTTAAGGGATACGACATTCATCTCTCTCTCTCTCTCTCTCTCTCTCTCTCTCTCTCTCTCTCTCTCTCTCTCTCTCTCTCTCTCTCTCATGTTCTCTCTCTATCTTATGTCCTGTATTTCATCTCTTTCACAATGACATGGTATCAAAGCACAGAGTTGCAATCTTCTATGTGATCAGAGAGGAATCAACCTCTCCCATAGTAAAGAACAGATCAAGGATCTGTTTCAGATATCTCAGAGATTACTCAGCCCAAACATCTACTGCTGATCATAGCCGATCAACAGTGGCCCAACTGTGATCATCCAGACGACACTGGCAACCAATCCAGACTTGGTCGCCCTCTGCTGCAAAGACTTTTGGTGATTTTTTCACAATTTTTTACCAATCGGAGGTAGGTCTTTCGCTCCATCTCGTGCTTTTTAAAATTTTGGTAGTCTTTCTCATCTCATCCGTCCAGAAGCTTGGATCTGTGGAATCTACACACAAGATTCCATCCCAAGGAAGCCATCTCAGACTGGAAATCAGATCGCCAATCCATCTGTGGGCCCCCACGTTGTCATTCAGACTCAACCTGGGGGTCGCCTGAAGGGATTTTTTGTTCCTGTGGTCCTCTGTTCGTCTCAGACTGCAAAATAACATTGCTGCTTGCTGTTGCAGATCAACATATGCTTGTTTTTTTACCTTCTTCAGTTCTTCTTGCTGTTTGTTGCATCTACACTGCCTACTGCTTGCTGTTGCCGATCAACATATGCTTGTTTTTTAACCTTCTTCAGTTCTTCTTGCTGTTTTTTGCATCTACACTGCCTACTGTTGATATTCTATGTTTGGTAACAGTGTTTCTACTTGCTGATTACTGGAAATACATTCATCTGATCTCATGGATAAAATTGAGAAATCAGACACTTCTCTTGTTCGATTTATTGGGAAAAACTATGCGTCTTGGGCATTTCAATTCCATTTATACCTTGAAGGAAAAGAACTTTGGGCCCATATTGATGGATCTGAACCAATCCCTGCTAAGGATGCCAAGAAGATTCTGTCTTGGAAAACTAAAGATGCAAAAATAAAATCTTGGATTCTTTCCTCTGTAGAACCAAATTTTATTTTGTATCTCAGACCATGCAAAACCTCAAAGGAAATGTGGTAATATCTGAAAAATGTATATTACCAAAATCATGCTGCTCGCCAATTTCAACTGGAATTAGAAATTGCAAATTACACTCAACGGACACTTTCCATCCAGCATTACTACTCAGGATTTCTAACACTGGTCAGAATATGATGAAATCAAGTTTACTACCGTGTCTGAAGCACTCCTACCCGAATTACTTTCTTTACAACAGACAGCCATCGGGACCAATTGCTCATGAAACTTCGACCTAAATATGAAACAGTTAGATCAAACTTGATGAGCTGAGCCACTCTCCCAAACTTGGATGACTGTCTTCAGGAGCTTTTACGGGAAGAACAACGCCTTGTTACCAAACTTCCTCTTGAACAACAGAGCTCCACTGAAGCTCCGCTTACCTATGCTGCTAAAACCAGACCACCTCCTCGGGACATCAGTAAAATACAGCGTTATAACTGTCAAAAATATGGCCATTATGAAAATCAATACAAGCTGAAAGTCTGTAAATATTGTAAGGCCATTGGTCACGTTCTTGAAGAGTGTTGGAAAAAGGCTCGCAATTCTGCTTCTCGCACCTATGGGCAGTCGGCTCCAAGTGCTTACACGGTTGCCACCCCCCAATATGCATCTTCTGAATTCAGTGGTTCGCTGCCGTTTGATTCTCCATCATAGCCTAGTTCCTCATCACAATCATTGTCACCAGCTCCTCTTACCCCGAATATGGTAAATCAAATGATTGTGTCAATGCCCTGTCATCTATGAACATTTCAAGTATTGGTTCAGCCCTTTCTAATACATGGTATTTAGATTAAGCGGCTAGTAATCACACGACCTCCTCACCCACAAAATTACATCATGTTGTTCCCTACACTGGCACTCTTACTGTTCAAACTGCTAATGGGGACCACCTTCCCATCGTCTCTATTGGTGATGCCCCTGGCCCTTTGCCATTAACTAATGTCTTTGTGTCCCCTCATCTTGCTACCAATTTAGTTTATGTGGGTCAATTAGTTGAGAGTAATTACAATGTCTCATTTTCTTCTTCTGGTTGTGTTGTGCAGGACCAGGAGTCGGAGCAGTGATCGTGAGGGGACCTAAACATGGCAGACTTTTTACTCTACCAGTGTCTCCATTTATTAAGAATAAACATTTGCATCAGTTGTTTTGTTACTTACTTCAAAATAATTCTCGATTGTGGCATAATAGACTTGGTCATCCGAATGCTATTACGTTATCTACTTTGTTTCAAACTGGATTATTAAATAAAGCAATTGATTCTGTTTCATTTGAGTGTAATGCTTGTAAATTAGGAAAAAGTAAAACTTTACCTTTTTCTCACTCTACAACTCGGAGCAATGAATGTTTTGACTTAATCTACAGTAATGTTTGAAGCATTGCTCCTACCATTTCTCATGGTCATTTCAAATACTTTGTTACATTTATTGATGATCACAACAGGTTTACTTGGGTTTATTTGCTACATTCTAAATCTGATGTTCTTAATGCATTTAAAAATTTTGTTAGCAATGTTGAAACTCAATTTTCCAAATGCATTAAAACTTTGCAATCAGATTTGTGGGTGGGGGTGGGGGTGGGGGTGGGGGGCGGGGGGGAGTATGTCTCCACTAATTTTCAATCTTTCCTAACAGCTAAAAGAATTATATCTCAACGTACCTGTCCATATACTCCACAACAAAATGGAGTCGCAAAACGGAAAAACAGGCACCTCCTTGATGTAACAAGAACACTTCTAATTGAATCATCCGTTCCTCCTCGTTTTTAGACTGAAGCTCTCACCACTGCAGTGCATCTCATAAACCATCTTCCATCACCTACAATTGCTCAATTAACACCACATTTAAAACTTTTTTGTCACCATCCATCGTTTAATCATCTACATACCTTCGGGTGTGTTTGCTTCGTTCATCTGCCTCCCATAAAGCGCACAAAATTAACAGCCCAATCTAGCAAGTGTGTTTTTTTTAAGATATGCAACTAACCAAAAATGATTTTGTTTGCTATGATCCAACAGCCTATCGCATCAGGATCTCTTGTAATCTATGATACCCGGATACTGCAAATTACCTGTGGTATCCGTACCGATACGGTCCGATACGGATACCGGTACGGGATACGGCAAGATACGGCTTGGATACGGCGGGCCAATTTCAGGATACGGCTTGCATTATTTTCACCCAATATTTCTGTCTTTCTCTTATTGTGAGGCCCACCTCATTGAAAATTTGCAACAAACAGTGGGCCTTGTAATATTTGGGCTCTAAATTGAGATAAAATAAGCATTCCACCTAAAATAAATCCCTAACCAAATATTTATATTTATATATTTCTAGGAATGCCATACCCGTATCCGTATCCTAAGATTTTGAAGTTGACGTATCAGACACTCGTTCCCGTGTCCCGTGTCCGTACCCGTGTCAGTATCCGGGCATCATAGCTCGTAATGTTATTTTCTTTGAAAATCAATATTTCTTCCAAACCCACTTGGATTGTCCTTCTCCATCTTCCTCAGCTTTATTGCCTGGCTTTCCAGATGAAACAATTGTTACTAGGTTTAATCCTAATTGTGTATCATAGAAGGGAAAGAACTGCCAATGCAAATGACCACCCTCCTGATCCTCCTCCGGCGAATGGTCCCACATCTACTGGTACCTTACGTCGCTCCTCCGGAATTTCTTGCCCTCCTGAGAGGTATGGATTTACCCATGCTTCCTTGATGACAACACTATCGTCTGTTTCTATCCCAAGTTCTTATTTGCAGGCCGTGCAACATGATTGCTGGAACCAGGCCATGAAAGAAGAATTAGAAGCCTTGACCCAAAATCACACCTGGGATATTGTGGAATGTCCTTCTTCAGTAAAATCCATCGAGTGCAAATGGATCTACTCGATCAAACTTAAATCCGATGGCTCCTTGGACAGACACAAAGCTAGACTTGTGGCACTTGGCAACCGACAAGAGTATGGCATTGACTATGAAAAGACATTTGCGTCAGTTGCAAAAATGACAACTGTTCGGTTGCTTCTCGCCATTGCTGCTTCCCAATATTGGCCATTATATCAAATGGATGTCAAGAATGCTTTTCTCCATGGCAATTTGAAAGAAGAGGTCTATATGCGGATACCACAAGGAGTCACCTCTCCGACTAAGAAGTTTGTATGTCACTTACGAAGATCTCTTTATGGTCTCAACCAAGCTCCTCGAGCGTTGTTCGAAACATTCAGAGATCGTTTAGGCACGATTGGCTTTACTCAAAGTCCATACGATCCATCTCTTTTTTTGTGCAACACATCTACAGGTGTTACTATTCTCCTCATGTATGTTGATATTATTATCACCGGCACTGATGATGGTATGATAAAATTGCTCCAAGCCTCTCTCCGCGACTCTTTCCATATGAAGGATTTGGGTCCTCTGCATTATTTTTTGGGCTTAGAGGTGCATCAGCCTTCCAAAGGCCTGTTTATAAATCAACACAAATATGCGACCGATCTTATTGAGCTTGCTGATCTCAATGAATCTTCCCCAATTGATACGCCACTAGAAGTCAATCTTAAGTTGAGGAAAGATGATGGCGATCTTCCGGATCCACATACATACCGAAGACTCATCGGCAGTCTTGTCTATCTCACCATCACCAGACCTGACATATCTTATGATGTCAATCTTGTCAACTAATTCATGACATCTCCTCGACACCTTTATCTAACGGCCGTGAAGCAAATTATCCGGTATTTATTGGGCACTGTCACTCGTGGTTTATATTATCCAAAGGATAATCGTCTACTTCTAACCGCTTGTGCAAATGCTGACTGGGCAAGTTGTCTAAATACCAAACTGTCCACCTCTGGTTGGGGCATGTACCTCGACAATTCTCTAATTTCTTGGAAATGCATGAAACAAGAACGGGTTTCCAAATCATTCACAGAGGCTGAATATCGGCCATGTCCTCTACTTGTTCTGAAATCCTATGGCTTCGGGGGCTTCTTTCGAAACTCGGATTCGCACAGACCTCTGCCACTTCATTGAATGCAGATAATACTGGGGCAATCAGAATCAATGAAAATCTTGTTCTTCATGAAGAGAAAACATATAGAAGTTGATTGCCACTTTATTCGAGACGAATACAAGCGTTATGTTATCAGTCTACCTCACGTCCCTACTAAGTTTCAATTTGCAGATCTCTTCACGAAGTGACTTCCTCGGCCTCGACATCAATTTCTTGTCTCCAAATTGCTGCTTATGACTCTCCCACATCAATTTGAGGGGGGGTGTCAATCCAGGCCTCCAGGCCCATTTAGGTCCACTCAATGTACATATGTACATACCTTAGTTGCTCACTACAATTGTGGAAGATTGTATTACCAGATTGTATTGCCTTAATAAGGCATGATTAGAATGTAATTAGGGCATTCAGCCCCTATATAAAGAAGTCACAGTCGACCTTTAAGGGATACGACATTCATCTCTCTCTCTCTCCCATGCTCTCTCTCTCTCTATATATATATATATATATATCTTATGTTCAGTATTTCATCTCTCTCACAATGACAATGATCAAAATGAAGAATTGAAAGTGAGTCCACTTCAACAGGGTTGAGATTGATGTGGTTGTATGTAACCTGGATGATGATATGGCCTTCCAACTCATATAGGGAAGATGCTAATAAAAGGAGGCCAAAAAAAGAAGTCAAAAGGCCATCCAAATTTCTTATTTAACTCCAAGTAGATACTATTTGATTGCCTTTTGTAATGAGAAGTCAAAAGGCAATTCAAATTTATGAGAATCACTCAAACATGTATTCTCCCTACGAATCTAAGCAGAGAATTTTAATGGATTTACAAAATTGAGTTTGAACAAGATGATAAAAGTTCTTGAGAATGGTAAAAAACTCAGATTTCAATCGAAGAAAATATATTCATGTAAAATGAGTACAATCAATTGATCATCGATAAAAGTCCCATAATGTTTATATCCCACTCTACTCTGACAATTAGTTGTAACTGCTAGTCCCAAGCCTAGATAAAGGAAGAGGGTTGAACCAGGTAAGTTGAAAACCGGTGTAGAACTTTTGTCACAACTACAGCATGAATTCCAAGACACTTACATGGCTAAACAGATGAATTCCAAGACACTTACATGGCTAAACAGAATTCATGTAGCTGATCCCAACATAGTTGGGACCAGGATTTGATGATGATGATTTTAGGTGAAGAAGATTCCCACTTCAAATGCACATGGAAGGTTCTACAAAGCAAACAAGGAAAAGTAGCCCTAAAAGATGTAATATTACATATAGTGGGTAGACGATACAATTTATGCTTGCTAATCACCACCAAAGGTACTGTTGGAGGTATAATATGTACATATATTTGCATTGTATTTAAACAAGGTGGCTTTTGTTTTCTTCGCTGTCACTATACCATATGGCATGGTATTTCCCCCCTTCTGTAGGTGATATGTTCGCCAGTAGGAAGGAGGTCCATTTCAGAGATGAGGCAAGACTATATGGAAAGTAGGTCAAGTTGCCATTTTGTGCTGAAGATGGAAACAAATGATATGATTTTTGTCGGAGGAAAAAAAAAGGAAAGGAAAGGTCGACATGGGACGCAATGCAGTATATAAAAGACGATGTTTCAAAAAGGATGACAGTAAGAGAAGAATTTTAAGAAGTTAAATAATTTCTCAAGAATTTTCGAACATGCTTGCTTAGCAGGAGGAATAAGTTAAAGAGTGGATGTTCCTTGGCAACCTCCCCCATTGGGTTTTTTTCTAATGTGAATGGACTAAGGAGTATCAAGAAGAAATCCAATGCAAGCAATAGCGGTGGCATCCCACATGACGATAAAGGACAATTCGGATGGCATTTTCAATGCCAGTGGGTGTAAACAGTCCAAGGAGGCAGAAGTTTTAACAATTCAGGAAGCCTTGCAGATTTTTTGCGGTCGTCAACATTTAAATTATTCTTAACAAGATTTGAGACCTGTCAGCCAGTGGGATTCAAGCAAAAAATGTTCTAGTTTTTCATCAGCTAAGATTAAGGGGTAAGATATTGCTTCACTTTGTTATGTTTTCATCTCTCTTAAATAGAACCATTAAATTACTTCTCAGGGTGGTAAAATGTACAAATGGAACCATCTTTTGTCAAAAGATGTATACAAGCAACGCCAACAGTAGCCAAAATTAAAAACACTGTTGAGAAACTAGCTAAACAAATTGCCTTTCTTCATTGTGACCAATGTTTCAAACTTTGGCTCTGGGAATTGGTCCCATGATAAGTATAACAGTAAAATGCAGTTTGCTTCATAAAGAGTAACTAGCATATAAATATAAATATAAATATGTGTGAGAAATTCTCAAAAATACCCATTTGAAAAACCCCCCTTTTTGCTCCCCTATTTTTAAGGCCACCGAGCCCATCTTGAGCCAATCTAGTCTTTTCACACACACTACCCCGCAATAAATTGTCACAAGTCCAAATTAGACACTCATCCAACTTTTACTCACTGTTGGATTGAAATCCTAAGAAATTGATGTCTCTAAAACCATTAAACTTTAGGGGCATAGATCAAGGGGTTAGGATGATCTAAATTCTAATGGAATTGAAATTTTTCATTTAGGTAGGTCTTATTCAGATCTTTCCATCAAATGGGGCATTCCATGGTTGTCATGCGTCATAATGGGCCCCACTTGGAGGGGCATTTCAGAGAGAGAGAGAAAGATACCATCTATCCGGCGGACCAATTCCTTTAGTTTGAAAACAAGCCGTTGAATTCCTGGTTGGGCAAAAGTGTAATGATCTTGCATGCCATCAAGAAATTTTGATAGACACCAATAGCAATCAGCTTCTATGTTAGAGATCGTCAGCGGAGATAGATCTGTAATCGACCAATTCTCCACACTGCCTTCAAGATGCTCAGACAAGAAAACAATTAGAAATGGTGTGACAAGATCATTTATTCCTTGAACATATCCGCTTGCTGGATGACGAATGGCCCTGGAAAAAAATATGAACATTTATTGCATGAAAAAGAGAACCAGACACTGATCTGCAACATTAAATTAAATCAAATGACTTTGAGTTCTCTAACAAGAGCAATTGAAAAGGCACAACAATACTTTTCATTGTTCTCCATGATTAGCTACATAATAAAACTTCGAGCAAAACAACATTGCATGATTTTGACAATCAAGTTAGAAGTCCAGCAGCTATGTTCTTTTGGACTCAATGATATTGTCCGCTTTCGCTCATGGGATTTCAACCTAATATTGCCGCACGGTTTTAAAAGGCCTCATGTGGGGTTAAGGCCAGGCCACACACATATACCAAGGGTCGGGATGCTAATCTTGCGAGCATGTCTCCGATCTGGGACTTATGTACCACTAGTCCACTACATACCCAGTCCTTTTCCCCGCCCTCTCTCTCTCTAGGCGGATGCTCACCGGACCTAATGCCCTTCTACAAGGGAGCTACTGCGTGACAGGTTCTAGATAACCAGGTATAGAAAATCATGATTTTGACAATTAGGTTCATAAGGCCAGCAGGGTATGTCTTCTTCCATTAAAAGGAAAAGAAGAGCATGAACAATTTGAAAGCTATATTGTAACATTAGCGCTATATTGTAACATAAGGCCAACAGGGTATGTCGTTTTCTCAGAAATTTTATATGATGATTAAAAAGTCCCCCTCTACGAGCTCATCAAAGAATTATATTAAAAATTAAAGGGAAACGAGTGATAACTGAGTAGCAAAGGGAGTCTGTGGAGTGTACCTGGGAACTTGTGGTAACAGAGGGTATGGGAATCTAGCTGATGGAAGAAGTCCATTTCTTTCTCCTAATTGAATGTGATTGACAGACCAGTTGAATGGGCAGAGGTCATGGGATCATAACATTAGGGTTCAAAGAGATATAGTTGCTTTGGTTAATTGAAACCAAAAGGAGTTGTGGGCATCAAAAGTGTCTTAAAGAGGAGTTAAAGAGGAGTACGGAGCTGGTGCTCTGCTTCTGCATATTGAGAATTAAACAAAATACAGGTAGGGAATCAAAGGGTGATACATGGTTGAGCTGGTGGCTAATTGAAGGGTGGTGAAGATGACAAAGAAGTTCTGGTAAAGAGTTAAAAATTCATTGGAAACTACATTTCTGAGATGTACATCACCTATTGTCATTTGCCAGAAAATATCATTTGTTGGATGAAATGAAGATCGAAAGTGGATTTATCTGTCATCATAAGGTAAACTAACTTAACTCCTCCCTCTTCTGGATAACTCCTCCCGTCATCCTTCTTTGGCGGAGCCTAAAGCCATCAGCAATGGGTAGCCCTTTCTCAGATGATAATCTTAGTTGAAACTAATTTCTAGGAGTCCCTCTCCATGAGTGATCGGAATCTCTTTTTTGAACTTGGATTCTTGTTTAAGGGCAGAAGTGGACATAGAATTATAGATCCTCATTCTATCAGCAGAAAGATCATTGAGTACGCTTGTCTTGAATCTTCTGAGCCCTCTCAGCTTCCAAAAACTCTTCTAAAGGAGGTGTGCTTACTTAAGAGTGAAGTCAAATAATAGGTCCCAATGATACAGCAGACCAGGACCTGCATAATCACATGGCGAGGGCTTCCTTCCTAGCATTTCCCTTTGCGAACCCCAGTGAGAAGAATGTCAGCATTCCCGGTGCCAGAGAAGCTCCCTGATCCGCCCAACCTCGCTAAAAGATCTTAATATTCAGCTGGGATGAGGAGAACATGCCGAGGAATGAGGAGAATCTGTACTTGAATGCTTGAATGGAGAAGGTTTTTAGTTTGGATGGAGGCAATAAGTTGGTGTGTTGTGCCGCCCTGCCCTTGCAAAGGTGTAATTGAGATTAGATCATTTTGAACATGTTCATAGTTTTGCAGCTTTGTAGTGGGCCGACGGCCAAGGACTCTCAGCTTGGTCCTCATCAGTTGAGTACTAGATACATGAGGATCTCCAATTATTCAGAAAAGGATTAGTTATTTTTAACGATAGCAACACCCATATTACTGGAGATTTAAAGCTTGCTGTGCGCTGTGGTTGTGACTTGTGATGGAGAAGGTGGCACTTGGTATGCATAGGAGGAAGATCTCCAACATAGGTAGGGTTGGGATCAGTGACACAAAACAAAAGGGTTCTTCCATGGAGAATCAGATTGAGTCTCCTGCAGTAAAGGAGCAGGCTAGATGTTGAGATCTGGTCACTGTTTGTTCACCAGTAAGTAGTTCAGTATTTCTACAGGAGTTGGTGCCGCTTTCTACAGTTCATTTCAACCCAATGATCATTTCTGACGGTTAAATCAGGTTAGCAATAAGGAGTGTGAAGCTTGAGATAGGGATGATCTTGATCCAATTCTTGATGTCATAGTGACAAATATATGCTGATATAAGTCTTTTCCTTGGAATACAAGCACTACAAAAACGCCCCTTTCCAAAAGGGGGCATTTCTGCCCTGATCGGGTATCCAATGACAGGCAAGAATCCATTCATCCCACCTACTTTTATTTACTCACCGTGTTAGGAGAATGAGTAGAGAGAGGGAGATATATTACTCACCGTCTTAGGAGAATGTGTAGAGAAAGAGAGAGGGAATATGATTAAATAAGACATGTTCAATCATATCAAGCTATAAAATAGGAGATTCAAATTTGAAAAACAAAAGGACCTTTCTTTGGACATGCATATGATAACGCATTGAATTAGATTTGCATTATTTCTAATTTGATACCAAATCAACCATTAATTAGATTCCATCACAAAATAAGAGGGCCCCATTGAGCAGGAGAAAAAAATAGACATGCTTTTTAGGAGAATCAGAATTCTGATCATAATTGATGAACAAAATATTGGCAAAGAAGTAGTAACACTTTTAGAAATAATGACAATGGTATGCAGTTTTTCATATAAGGATTTGGGGATAAAGATTGTGTTGGCATAATTGTTGCTGGTGATTGATCAAAAATCAAAGGGAGAAAGCAGAAGCAAGAGCTTCAAAAACTTTTGTAGTTCAATTAATTATGACCATCCTACAGGTACAAAGGAGAGAGTTATGTTTTATAATGCGTGAATAGTTGGCGGTCCTTTTAAATGTTTGGGGTTATGATGGCCTCTGGGTGCAGTTAATCATTCTTATGGGGTGTCTTTACTCTGGGTGGGTGTTTTGTTGGATGGCCTCGAGTTGGTCAGCTTATGTAATATCTAATATGGCTGTTTCGGGAATAAAAAATGCTTACAGTTTCCATTTAAATTTAAAAATTAAAAATGGGGAAAAAACCAGCAATGGCCATGGGGTTAATCATAGACCACACCATACCCCCAGCATCTACCTAGCTACCCAATACTGGTCATCTTATAGAAATTGACATTTGCAAGCAACCACTGGGACATTTATTGCAAATCCGCGTTCCACTGAAGGGGGGGGTGGGGGGGGTTATTATTCAAATACACAAAGGTCCTTCCCACAATTTTGTTGGGCTGGGCAAATGCTCAATTGAGCACTGTGCATTTCCTTGTCTTTCTATATTATTAAACAAACAAAACTTAATGAATCACATTTTCAGAAGGAATCTTAGAGTAGAATCCAAAAACCATAGATATTTACCATATTAGTAACAAAAACAAGTATGAGATCTGACCATGTATAAAGGATGCGTTCCAAAGATTTCTGAACTTCCACTTGCTGAAAGAAAGTGACATCAGGTACAGTCCTTGGACAATCGACAGCAATCTGAGTAACAAATTTGAAGACTTAGAACATCCATTAATATATTGAATGATATAAAAAAAATCAACAGCCATTCAATCAGCTCTGTAAATTCACCTGGCGGAGCATGTTGATCTCGTCATCTGAACGTTCAGTATCAAGAATATCATAATATTGAGAAACACAGTCAACATATTCAAGTCGCTTTCTCTTCAGAACACCCTCCCTTCTATCTGAATTAGGTGGTGCATATCCCTGTTGTCAGCTCATGTTTAAAATTCAAACAAGCAACAACATGTTTGATAGTATATGAATGAAATATATGCATAAAATTGACTACAAACTATAAAAAGAGGATGCTTCTCTAGTCATTTTTTCATGTCTAGCCTTATTAAACTTAATCATCACAAACTATAAAAGATGCAATGCCAATAAGGAGGAAAAATAATATGGTGCATCTAAATACAATAAGACCAGATCTAAAGAGCTACAAAGCAGCAATTTTGCATCTAGTACTTTGAGATGTACACCAAATTTCAATCTAAATGGGTTCTTTTCTTTTCTTTTTTTTGTTTTTTTTTTGCATGGACATGCTAATCGATTCTTTAGATAGCAATGGATCAGAAATTATATTAGGTGGTACAGTTTTTTTCAAGATTTATATTTTTTCCTTCAAATTACTATTGATGATTGAAAGAGAAAAACATTACTACACCTACTATGCTTTCTGATTCCTATCTTGCCAAACACAATGGAACTGATAACCATCTATCTAACAAATTACTCAAACTGATTACAGTTTCAGTCACATCTAAATGAACCCTAGATATGAAGCTAATATTTCAAAAATGAAATGATTTCATGTTATAATTACTTAAGCTGTCACTAAGGCCTCGTCATGTAATAATTGCATGAGCTATTACTAAGGCATCAGTCATCACTTCCATACCAGAGGCGCAGCTCCAGCCAACCAGCAAGAAACTCCAGCCGATGCTGATATCACTAGGCCTACAGTGAATCAAAATAGGAACTTGGACGCTGCTGCTTTCCAGAGGAATGCAGTGGGAAGGAAGTATGTTCTGGAGAACATCAAGGAGATCAGACAAAATCTTTGTTCTGGAGAACATTAAGGAGATCAGACAAAATCTATGCCTCCAACCTTTTTCAAAAAGTAAAAAAAAAAAAAAAATGCCTCCAACCTGCCGGCACTATTACAGCAAAATTGCATGCTATGTTCTGATAAGCTGGTCGGATAGCAGATATTTTCACTCCAAAAAAGTTCCTGTGGAGGTCCAAAGCTTTGAGATGGTCCAGGGATGTCATGAGGCAGTAGTATTCAGGCACAGCCTGCCCCACTTGGTCCCAAGCAGGTAAAGAAAACAAGCAATAGGAGTTGCAAGAAGGATCAAGAAGGATCATGAGAAAAGGCAGTTGGTCAGAAGAGATGCTTAGAGACAAGAAGGGGCGGCCTGTAGAAGAAGACATCCAGCTTTATGGAGGAAGATATGGAGTTGGATCTTTAGCATTCATGATGGGCAGGCAACTGCCCACGTTGCCAATTAATTGGATCCCGAGTCGTTGAAGCCTGAGCTTTTGTGCAGCCTTGTTAGGCTCTGAAGGGTGAAGAAGCTACTCTCAGCCAGGTGGAGAACTGGTTATACAAGATCCAGGGGAAGATTCCAGTGGGTATTCATAGTTTGGACTGCAATCAGGTGTGGATTAGGCTTCTCACATAGGAAGAAGTAATTGTTGCTGTTAGAGGGAAAGATCAATCCCCTTACTACTTAATAGATTGATGGATGGAGGTCTTGGCAGCATTTGTTCTAGACTGGATGGTAAGGGTATTTGAAGTTCCCCTCCATTGCTGGTGAGGGTATTTGGAGTTCCTCCACTGTTGAAGTAGACCCAAAAATAGGTAATCGGGCAGAAATGAAATCTGGGAGGATCAAGGCCCTCATTATGTGACTATGGGTCAAACTGAAACAAAATACTTTATCTTGGTACGTGTAATCCATTGGACATAAATCCAATTTTTGAATTCCTTACAATTTTGTATTTGTTTCCCATTCCTGGTAGTATCAAGATGCCGCACTAGGGACTATTAAGGTTGTCATATGTTGCAATTTGATTGGATGCGTTCATTGTTTTCCAAAGCTTGATCTCTCATGGGCTCACATCTTTTAAACTTAAAAATCTCCATGCACGATTTGATCTTTTCATCCTAGGTTCAAAAGGGAATTTCAAAAATTTCATGCATAAACATGTTTTGAATCATATTTTGAGGCTCAATTTAAAAAATGCTAGACATATTTCAAAACATAATTTCCCTGGCCAAAATTCCCTTAGGAAATCATTTTCGTAACTTTGAAACCTGGGAATTTTTGGTTAACCGACCTTCATGTCGGTCACCCCTCGGTTAGAATAGCTAGAAGTCAAAAAATGTTCATTTCTGTAGTTCAGTGACCTATCAGTTAACCGACATCCAGTTCGGTAACCAACGGGTAACTGAATTTGAAAATCTGCATTTTGACTATGATCAAACTAGCCGTTGGATATCACCGTTGGAAGTTCGGTTAACCGAACTGTTGGTGGGTTAGCCAAAAATATAGCTGGTGGACCACTTTTTCCTATAAAATCCAGCTCTCTCCTTGGGATTTGTGCCTGAACTTTTGAGTCTTTGAGGACCAAGGATGGAGAATCAAAATAAGCTAGGCTAGAGGTCTTGGAGGGCTATAATCCATGGTTTTCAACCTTTGATTCTTCACAAATGGGTTTGTCCCTTTTCTCAAATTAATTCATGCTATGCTTTAAACCTTTGTTCTATTCAATAGCATGATTTAAATATGATTTAAATAAATGCTTGAATTGATTAAATGTTGTTTTCATAACATGATTAGTACTTTAAATATGCCTAGCATTATGACTTCAACATTTAGCTTGTTTTACACATGTTTTAGTCTTCTGTTTTTAAACAAACTTGCTAGTATTAGGTTGCATTTTCAACATCAAGTTTGTTTACCATTTCAAACATGTGTTCTTCATTTAATACCTCTATCTCACATTTATGGTTTACATCTTTGCGTCATTTATGAGCAATTAATTAAAAAAAGATGCATATGCATTGAATGACAATCTTAGTTATCTTCTTTGTGTGTATGCAATGAATGTAATTTTTACTTTCATATCAGCCTATCTAGAGGCATCAACTTGTACTTCAATGTATCTCTCTTAGTGCATTCTTAGGCATATAGTGAGAGAAATATTTCATGGATGTAAAGGTTATTGCTAAGCCTTGAAAAGCATAAAGAGTGAATATAAAGGATATTGCTTAGCCCTAAAAAGCATAAAGAGTGATGTAAGGTTTGAGTTTAACCATATACCTCATTGAGATAGTGGAAAATCTAGTAAGGGAAACCGGGAGTGGATGTAGGCATGTTGGCCGAACCACTATAAATTCTTGTGTTAAGGTGAATGCTTATGGTTATGATTGATGGTCATGATTTATGTCTATGGTTATTGATTATATGTTTGATGTTTATTTCATATGTTCATGTATTCCTAAGAAACATCACATGTACTCAAAAGTAATTGACTGTCACCAAAGCATAATTGGAAATAGGATTTTAAAATTAGGCAAGATTTGAGCCCACCCTATTCACCTCCCCCCCCCCCTAGGGTCCGGATCCTGACCTTTCAGGGACATTCAGCCCAGCATAGTTGGATCTCCATGTGGGCAATCTGATCTTCGGCACGCCAATTAATGTTTCCAATGTTTGTCCGGAATGCCATGTCCCCACATTCAGATGTAAGATGCAATACATGTGACTAAAAACACTACTTTTGGTTTGCGCTGTTCCCTCTTGGTAACGTTTTTACATTAATACAGTAAATTGATTGCTATCTCCCAAAAAAAAAAAAAAAAAAGCCACCACATATTACAGCAGCATGCAGCCATGCACACATGTATATCATCACAACTAAATGTAATGCAAACACTAAAAAGGGATGCATATTCATTATAAACAAAGTGCATTGTCAACAGCGTCTTCTGAAGCATGCAAGGCATGTAAACATGACATTTAGATTTCATGTGACTAGATGTTAACTGGACCTACCAAAAGAAGCTTCCATACAGTTGGACGCAAATATGGTGGAATGCCACTCCAAGCTACCTCACGCAGTGACTCTACAAGACAGAAAAAGAAAATGTAGAGTTGATGGAATTGTAGAAAAAAGGAACTAAACCAATGATATCTAGTTACCGAGTGCAGCATCCAAACAAGTAAATAGATATGGTAATAAGATTCTGAATTTAAAATCTGAAAACCCAGATCCTGGAACAGATGGTTAATATACAGAATAATTTGTTTCACCGGTGATGGTAGTAGAGAAGTGAAACTAATGAGATCAGGGACCATGGTTATGTGGTGTCAAAAATCAATACACAACTAAGGCAAGGACAACAAGAATTTTTTTATCGGTAACTGAATAATTATATTAAAAAGGAATAGGAAATAACAGAGAAAACCATCATCTTACCCAAACGATGTAAAGACAAAAGACAAAGGATTATACCAAAATAAAAAAACAAAGAAAAAAACAACAGAGCACTAAAAGACAGCCACCAAATCCGAAGATCCATCAAGCCCTTGTTTTGCCGAAGAGTCCGCAAAACCATTCGCCGAATGCCAAACATATTGAAATCTCACACTGAAGACAACAAGAATTATAGAACCTATGTAAAGCATGCATTAAATGGGTGGCAGAAAAACAAAGATATCTTGCTTTTCTCATATGAATTGTAAGGTAGACGGCAACTTGTAGGGCACGTTTGTGTAGAGGCAATTTCCATGGAAAGATGAAATTGCCACATCAGCAAATTCTATGGTTTTTAAATACCTCGGAAAATGTTTTTTGAGGAAGTTAGAAATTCATGTTTGGTGCAAAAAGTTTTTCCTCAATGAATTGGTGCTAATGTTGTTTGGCGCAGCTACAGATTTCTTCAGTGAGAACTACTAGGTGGGTGGGTCGGTATGTGTGTGGGGTGGATCGGTGGGTGGGTGGGTGGGGTTGGGAGGGGAGGGGAGGGGGAAGAAAAAGGGTGGCTGGGTAGAGTGGGCTGGGAGTAAGGAAATGGGGGGTCAATTTTCTGTGAAAATGGACTTCCCATACCCCCAGAGGAAGTCTATTTCCCTGCCTAGGAAGGAAAAAGCTGACATGGCAAAAAAGTTGTCTCGCAGAAAATTACCGCGCCAAACACATGAAAAGGGAGTTTTCCGTAGAAAACCACATCCTTTTCTGCAGAAATGGGCTACACAAGCGTGCCCGTAAGGAATAAAGCAAATTACGCATATACATAGATATGGAACCATATAAACAGAATACTTATGGAACCATTAAACCTACCAGCAGGGGCAGACCCAGGATATTCTCCTTGGCAGGACTTTATGTAAAAAAATAGAGGGAAGGGGCAAATGTAAAAAAAAAAAAAAAAGCATATTAATTTTTAGAATTTGCAAGGGGTTATTAAGAACTTTGAACTTTTCAGTTTTGGGTGGGGGCTTCAACCCCCATAGCCTTGTACTTGGGTCCACCCCTACCTAAGAGAAAAGAAAATCCTAGTCACAGTAAAAACCCCTCCCAATATTTCATCATTCTACACTGAAAGAAAGGATTGATCCTGTAAGGGAATTAATCCCGTTGTTTTTCTATTGAAGAGAGCTCAAAGATTTGTCAAAATTTCAACTCATATCTATGGTACTTGGATCCTGCAATAGCAATGGACTAGCCAAGTCGTATACTTGGACACTCAGATTAAGGTAATGATAAAGACTACCCCAACTTGAACAATAGATTACTCGGGCTTTGAGCTCTGTACTACTAGTTATTTAGAAATTTCATGTACAAAATGATGCAGACCCTAGGGCTAGGGCTTGCGTGGAGTGCCGAAGCACGTGTCCATAGACACTTAAACAAGTCTCACGGAAACAATAACGAGGACACACCTCAATGGGAAAATCCAATTTCTGTTAATCAACTCTGAGAATTTCTTCCCTACAATGTCATATAAATAGAAAAACATAACTTATAACCTAAGAAGCCTAATTAAACTAGGAAACTATAGACTTAGAAACTTAATCCTAAATACTAGTCACCAAATAAAACTAGTAACTAAAACAATTAATTAAATAAAATAGAAAAAATCCCTAAATCTACTTGGGCCCTACACATGTGGCATGAGGTCTATCTGCATCATTCTCCCCGACTTGGAAAGAACTCGACCTCGCGTTCGGTAAATGTCCACCTAGGTCGAAGATCAATCTGACGAACTTCCGATTCGTTGGTTGATCTACAACTTCTGTGTACAGCTTCATATATAACTTATTTTGATGGCCAAATGTTAAGAGGATGTGAGATCGAACCCTTAGGCACTTCATGTGTGGAACCTGCACCATCAAATCACAATCTCTGACTGGCCATTGTTCATCTCCAAGTTTCCATTGTTGATCCCCAAAGACAAAATCAATGTGAGAATTAATGTGGGGAATTTCAACAACTGATGCGTATTCCCTAGCTGCCTGTATATTTTGATCACCATTACCCATAGAAGGAAATTTGGGGCCAAATGAAGCCATGGAATCTTCAGTGTCATGCTCTGGCTTCTCATTCAGCATATCTTCTACCACTGGTTCCTCAACATAGTCTACTGTTAATTACGGTGACTTTCCTTCTTAAGGCGTAACTTTCCCCATATGAGACTGTTTAAGCACACACTCTAAATGAATTGCTTCCCAATATGCCTCATGAATGGACTTGTGGTCATTCATTCTCTCCACTATATCTAGTCTCAAGCCTCTCAGAAAATTAATTAAATCATGTTCCCCGTCATCCTCTAATCCACATGCATCTTGAAGCCTTGAGAATTGGTCAAAGTATTCAAGAACGGGCAACTCTTCTTGTTTCAAGTCAAGAAATTGCCGAAAACAGTTTTTTATTCCCAACATACCATATTCCATATTTAAGTGCATATTTGGCTCTTTGAAGTGCATTGTAGAATTTAATGATATGGAATTTCATATTGACTTGAATGTAATAATGGGCTGACCTAATGTCGTAGATCTGCACTCCATGAAAGCACAGGCGAAAACGGACCTGAAATATGAGTTAAGATGACCCTGTAATCGCAAGAATAAATCTTTCCCTTTAAATCTGGTCAAATCAAAATCTCTGACTGGTTGATAAGGTTGTGATGATGCCAGACCTACTGTAGTCTGTTGGGCTTCAAATTGGGTTAGATCCAACTACAAGTGGTTGGAACTGACCTGACTTGCCCATATCTAGAAAAGAGGCCCACCAAATAACTCAAGATAGGGATAGACATATGCAAAGAGGGCTTTTTCTTTTTCTCGTTTCTGTCTTGGACTTGTGCAGAAAGAGAATGAAGGAGTCAGCATCTTGTTGTTTTGGACTTCAACGAAAAAGGAGATGATGAGGCAGAGAAGACAATGGGCTTTGATGGTGGAGCTACTACCAGCAACGACAACTGCTACAAAGTTGATGCGTTGTGTGAGTGTGCTAAGGTGTTGATGGTGCTGGCATAGGTGCACGGTATGCTTTTCTGAACTGAGATTTTCTTCTCTTCTTTGATCTCTCTCTCTCTCTCTTTTTTTCCTCAGTTTGGGTTTCGAAGTAGGAAGGGATTTGCCAAAATGAGAAGTGGGGTCGCAGGTGGAGGCGGGATTGGGGCAAGGGGTTTCGTATGACAAGATCTGGCTGCGGCTGTTTTCTGGATTGGGGATTAATGCACTCCAGATAGGGATGTAAATGGTTACCCGATCTCCAATTGTCCAGAAGTTCCAACCCGTTAAAAACCGGGTCTAGGTCCTTATTCAGGCCCCGATAAGTAAATGGGCCCGGGTCCACCTTGGTTCGGACCCGTGGAACCGAGACTGACATATTACCTTAATTTTCGAAAATCTCTCCTAAAAACCATGTTTTTCTTAATAACATTCTCTACCTAGACCCAGACCGGGATCCAGACCCGTCTCATATATGGTTCAACAAGAAATCGGTTCCGGGTCCGAATCCGGATCCAGTTCCACCTTCTCCTTAACGATTCCAATTCCAGTTATGGACCCGTTTACAAGGCAAATCTGTGACAACAAAAACCCAACCCCTCAAGGATGGAGTGCATTTCTTCTTCCAAATATCCAAAAGCTTCCTCTTCATCCTCTCTTCTTTACTTATATAGGTTCCACAAAAATCCTAACCCCTAAAAGGCAAGAAAAATCTAAAATGCCCCTAACAAAATGGGCAACAAAGATAAAAATTAAAACACTCATGAATGGGCCAGGCCCCTACAGTCTGTGCTCTGCATCAGTCTCCCCTTCCTCGGAAGAACTCGACCTCGAGTTCTACAAGTGTCCTCCTGCGTTGAAAATACAGCGTACAAACTTTCTATGTGTTTGTTGATCTTCATATTCTGTATGGGGCCTTGAAGCTTGACACACTTTCTTCTTCCAAGTTGAACTTTGATTGGATGTGCAATGGAGAGAATAGATGTTTCAGGTGTGGAATTTGGATTTTTACATCGCAAACTTTGATTATCCGTTGTTCATCCCCAAAGATGTAGTCAATGTGAGGGACTTCAATGGGTAGATCTTCTTGTTAAAGCATAAGATCAATTGATGTGCTTTCTAATGAACAGATGTGCGGTTCTGGAATTGGCATCGCAATCAAATCCGTTGAGTGGTCCGTCGCCTCATTAACCAAATCAAAGTCTTTAATTCCTGCTTGTCCTTCATTCGCCTCTTCCAACATTTGATCAATTTGTTCACATGTTATTTCATCCAACTCTATTACTAAATCTTCTATTTCTTGACAATCATCTTCCATATAGCTATCAAATATATGAGGCGAATCTACAAAATCATCTTCGACATTCTCTCCATCAATGGCTATTATAATTTCTTTTTTTGACTCTTTTGGCTGACATTTTCCACCTTGAGACTTAAGTTGCCTTGTGTGAGACTGTTTAAGCCTGTGCTCAACACGGATAGCATATTGGTATGCTTCATGAATGGCTAGGTAGGACTTCATATGCTTTCTAATGTTTGCTCTCAAACCCCTGATATAATGAGGTAAATCACGTATTGGGTTTTCATCTAGTCCACATAAGATATGCAATTCTTGGAATTGATCCATGTATTCATCAACAATTAATTTCTTTTGCTTTATAACAATGAACTGCTAAAGGTAGAACTCTTTTCCATAATATTGATCCCCATATTTGAACGGATTTATGCCAAATTCCCCGTGTCTCATTTTGACTTTGAGGCAAGGACATAAAAAAATAAAAAAATAAAAAAGAAGAAAAAAAAAAGCTCTTCTAAAGATAGGACTTGCTATGTAGATCGTATCACAAGTGCATGGGCAAAAGCAGATCTGAAATCTGAGTCCTGATGGATCCACAACGAGAGAAAATAGCTTCTGACCTTTAATCCAGTCAAACCCATTGTTGACCAAACCCACTTCTGACGTGAGGGCTGCAACTGGCTGATGGAATGTGCTGGGCTTCCTTCCAAATGGGCTCACCTTCCAGATGGGCTTCTACTAGTGGGCTCTTGGCCTCTTGCATAGTAGGTCCGGGTCACTACACCTCTCCGGTGATCAAGGACCACAGAAGTATATGGCGCTTCACACCACCATATACCTTCTCTCCCTTTTGGTTTTCTCTCCACCAAACGAGGGAGAGACAAGACAATCCTCCTTGTTGTTCTTCCCCTTTGTTTCTGCATTTTGCAGTTTAAAAAGACTCAAACTCGGAAGATCTGACTTTATTCTTCAGCAACCACGATGCACTAGGGATGCTGCAGCGATGACGATGGCCTCTCCTGTAATTGCCTCCTCCAAGCAACGAAACGATCAAGAACCCAATTTCTTCAAATAGGGCAGCAAGATCCAAACCTATTCCCAATGTGCTTGGAGTAATGGAATTTTAACTATAGACAATCTCAGGAAGAGAGGGAAGATTATTGTCAATGCTTGCCCAATGTGCTTGGAGGATGAGGAAAATGTCGATCATCTTCTTTTACGATGTAGGTGTGCGGCGAAAATATGGAATTTTGTCTTAAGCTGGTTTGGATGTTCATGGGTTTTGCGGGAAGGTATTCAACTTTTTGAGATGTTAAACTCTCTAATTGGAAACCCTAAAGGAAAGGATCTATGGAATCTTTCGTTTCTATCAGTCCTATGGCACATTTGGAACGAGAGAAATGTGAGATGTTTTGAAGGAACAAAATCTGAGGAGGAAATCTTATATGAGAAGATAAAATTTTCGGGATTGCAATTGGTGAAGATAAATCCGATATTCAAAGATTATCCTATTGACCAGTATAATTGGAAGGGGATGGCGCTCTTGGATTCTGGGTGTCAGTCAGACTTTTAACTGTTTTGTTTTATGTACTAACTGTCTGTACTCTGTTTGCTGCTCTTGCTTTCTGTTCAGGATCTTTAGCTCTTTAGCTTGTTCAGTTTTTCTTTTCTTCCTCGTCAGTATAATTCTTTTGTACTGATTTGGTTTAATGAAAGTTAACATTCAAAAAAAAAAGAAAAGAAAAAAAAAAGAAGAAAAAAGGATCCGAACCTATTCCGGTCGTCTTCTCCGGCAAGAGACAATGAAGCGTTCCAAGGGCGGACACCGAAGCAGCGCTGATCTTTGTCTCCCTTCTGCCTTCTCCTTAACTGACGGAGGTGGCTGGTCGGACTCCTATCTGACGATGTCTTTCGGCTGTTCCGTCGACAGGCAGCGATTTTGAAAGGGGGGGTGATCACCCTCTCTGTCTCGCCCTTTTCTACAAGCAAAACCCGAGAGAGCTCTCGCACTTCCTTGTCTGAGGTTGCTTCTTCTTTGCAAACGGGGGGTTGGTGGTGATCACCCTCTCTGTCTCAGCCTTTTCTACAAGCAGTACCCGAGAGACCTCTCGCACTTCCTTCTCTCAGTTTGCTTCTTCTTTTCAAACCGGCGACAATTGCGTGGCCCTGACAACAATGGGGGCGCACCAGGGGCTAAAACCCCTTCTTTCATCGATCGAGACCCCTTTAATAGTGGATCAAAATGGAACCTAAGCAATCGGAACCTGAATGCTCTGATACCAAATGATGCACTCAGATTGCCAAAGGCAAATCTGTGGCAACAAAAATCCAACCTCTCAAGGATGGAGTGTATTTCTTCTTCTAAAATATCCAAAAGCTTCCTCTTCATCCTCTCTTATTTACTTATATAGGTTCCACAAAAGCCCTAACCCCTAAAAGGCAAGAAAAGTCTAAAATGCCCCCTAACAAATGGGTACAGGGATCGATGATGGTGTTGGAAGGATGGCGCCGGTGGTATACTAGAAGATGGGTTTGGGACAGGGAACGATGATGGTGGGGTTACAGAAAGAGGCGATCGAAGGGATTGAGAATGGACGGATAAGCTCCGATCAGATATCAAAGATCGATCGGAGCGATGTGGATCTTCACTCTGTTACCAAACTGAGGCAGGCACTAGGGTTAGGGCTTGCATGGAGTGCCGAAGCACGTGTCCAGAGACACTTCAACAAGTCTCTACAGAGACGATAAAGGACACGCCTCAATGGAAAAACTCAATTTCTATTAATCAATTTTGAGAATTTCTTCCCTACAATGTCATAAATATAGGAAAACATAACTTAGGGCCTAAGAAACCTAATTAAACAAGGAAACTAAAGAAATTAGAAACTTAATCCTAAATACAAGTCATCAAATAAAACTAGTAACTAATAACAATTAATTAAATAAAAGAGAAAAATCCCTAAATCTACTTAGGCCCTACACGTGGCCTGAGGTCAATCTGCATCACAAAATTACCAGTTGGGATATATCTTTTGGTAAGTACTGATGCACCCACTCGCGCGCACACTCCCCCCAAGTCCCTCACCATCAGCTGTACAACAATTGGGCTATATTTCAAGATGCAAATTTGTTTGGGATAATATTATAATTTATAACAATATATATATGAGTTGTAGCCGGTCCTAGTTATTGCAGTATCATAAGAATTTAATATTTACATGAAAAGTCACCATTTTAAATGATCGATTGAATCGGATCCTTGTTGGACTCAATGCCCATGCTTGTTTCAGGGCAACATGGACTCAAAGAACTGAAAAATGGATGTGTGTAGCAAGAAATATTATTTACATAATGCATATGATACACTGACAGCGAATTAAATTAAACCATGCAAACTAGGAACCATAGTAACCAGATATGTCGATGGAGCATGTGCTGATATGAACTACAAAGCAGAAAAGCCTTTGTTACATCAGCAAATATTCATCAATATCGGTAACCAAGGGCTTCTTTAAAAAGAGCTTGTGTTTGTAAACCAATGAAGAACTAAGCAATCAATAAACTTATTCAGATATATCTTAAGGAAAGTGGAAAAAAAGGTCAAGTGCATGGCTTTTAGAGGAAATGTAAGGCCCTGTGTTGTACCAATGTACAATTTATTTGCCTCCCTATTCGATACACACTGGACCCCTAGCTGGTGATTCAGACCATTGAAATAATAGGCCTCATCATAGATAGAGGATAATTGGAAGATCCTAACTCTTAGCCTCTGATAAATGGTCTAGAAATTAAGAACAGAATGCAGCAATTGCAAATGTTGAAAAAGAACCCCAAAAATTCTATCACTAGCATTTTCCAATATGAGGGAAATCTTTTGGACATACGAATTTCTTAACAATCAATCACATCAACCACCTGGGTAACCAAAATACAGGTACTGTGTGTATGGAATAGGGAAGGATATAAGGAGCATAAAGAAGGGAATTGATTGCAGCACAAGACCTGATATTCCCTTAAGGATTTTCCTTTCCTGGAAAGGTAACTAAAAATAGTTAGTAGCGGTGGTAGATGATTCCTGAAAATGAACTGCTCAAAACATGAAATAGGGAACTAGTTTCAGCAGCAGCTGTATTAGAAATGCCAGTAATGCTGCAGGACTTTAGCATCTCGGAGAATTGACCTAAATTGGATAGAGAATGTTGACAGGCTTCATGGGGTAGAACAAGTCCAAGAAATAGATACAAACAAACTCATAGACATGGGGAACGGGTCCCAATAGATGCTATAGCAATACCCAGATCTATAATTAATGGGTTCTCCAAGAATGAACCTTTCTAGGTTCTGTGATTCAGCATTTTCTCCCAGAAACATGGATCACTTATGCGAAGGGAAAAACTAAAGTTTCAATTTCAAATAAGGGAAACATAACAATCAAAAAGAATTAGATTACCAGAAAGCATACCTAATATGACAGTTGGTCCAGACAGTTCTTTTGTGAACTTTGTGATCCTTGTGGAATCCGTTGACCTAGTCCCTGAAACAGATCTCTGCACATCGCCAGATGTATTCTCACTGTTTGTGCCTGATGATTTCAACTTACCAACATTTGACTTGTTTATTGTGTTTCCAGAACTCAGAATTTTTCCCTACATGAAAAACAACTCTATTTTAATGAGAAAGAAAACTTTTTCCCTACATGAAAAAAAAAATTCTAATAAGAAAGCCTTCAATTAAGTTCCAGGAGATATTGCCAGAAAATGGGTACATCAAGAACAAATCAGCATTTGCAAGCTTGGCGAGATTACCTCAGAAGACCTATCCACATGCTCATCTGGTCCAATATCATTCTCAGAATAACTCTTTTCCATAATTGGAGACGATACGGGTGACCCACATTCTTGCAGAGGCTCTGATTTCTGAGTTAACAAAACTTTACCAGGAAAACTACGACCTTTAAGCAACCTGCATAATATTAGATATACAAATACAATATTCCAAATAACATTAGAAACTATTATAATTCTGCGTTTATTTTAGAATAATATATGAAGAAGAAGAAGAAACAAAGAATCTCCCAAGAGTGCAAGCAGTAAAATGATCTCAGGGAATAAGATTTCTTTTTCAACTGACATAATGATCTCTATTGTTTGCAGTCAACTATATATTTGAAAGAAAATCTCTCCTTGGGCAAAGTCGCTTGCCCACTCTTCCTTGTAATAAGTTGCAAATAACTTTAGAAAACCAAGGTCAAAAGATGTCCAAATGCCAGTGTCCAACAAGTGTAACGTACAATCCAACTATTATAACTACTATAGCTCCCAGCAAGTACTTCAATGTGGATAATTGACAAGAGTCTATTTGTGGTGTTTCAGCATTTCAAAATCCCATTGTTTAAGGTTCCAAATTTCAAGTTTTTTAGTCAAAACTTACAATTTTTGGATTTTATTAATTTTAGCCAAATTACAGTTTTATATGCTATTCAGGTTATCTGGACACATTAACTTTGTGGTTTGGAGTTTAGTTAGGGGTCTTCAGTCCTAACTAATTTAACAAGTCTTGATTGGGTTGGTTTAGGAGTTTCATATCTTTATATATGTTGTGGATGAATTTCAATATAAGTCATCTTTTTGTCCCCTAATCACTGAGATCTGGTCTTATCTTCACGGCGAAAGTTCTAAGGTTTGTTGCTTTTGGGAGAGATTGTGATCCTTTCCCTTTGTTTTACACACTGGCCATGCTAAAAATTCAGCAATCGCATCTGAAACAGCTGATTGGAAAATGCAGCAGTTGCATTTTCCAAATGAATTCTCCACTCTGGTCATTAGACCATTAGTTAATCAACAACCTTACAAACATTCACGTAAATCCAGAATAAGAAATGCAACAAATCTAACGAAACAAGTATAACTTCTCATTCAACTCATATGGGTCCGCATGTGAGTCCAAAACAAGAGAAACCTCGTGGCTCTATTAGAATTTGCCAACTATAACGCATGCTCAAGATTTTCTCAAATCAGAGAAACACCGAGGAGCCAGCAAAGTAATGATTATCCAACCAAACATATTGATAGAAACTCTACAAATACAAGCTCAATAAATGAGGTTTATGTGCTGAAAATGAGAAGAACAGTCCGGCGTAAATCAGCTATTCCAGAGATCATCTGGTTTGTGGCAATACTCTCCAGTATTCAAACCTGTTCCAAGGTTTCAATATGAACCAAAAGAGTGCAAGAACCATAACCAAGATGATACTGAAGACCACAATATCATATTTTCAACGCAAAAAATAAGCAACCATGTTGAACTTTTGCCATCAGTCCCCAGCTATGAGAACACCAAAATAATAGTTAATGAATAATAATCAAATATCCATATTTTATGGCATTCAAAACGCAAAATTAGAAAAGACCCAGATGAATTTTCTAGCTGAATTGTTCGAATGATCACTAGATCGACTTCCAGATCTCCCACATCATCCCATTTTAAAGGCACTCCAGCTTCCAGACAAGGAAAAGAAAGAAAGAGGAGAAAATTACAACTACAGAATCCAAAGAAAGCCTTTTTTTTTACTTCAGGAGATCAGAACAATCAAGAGATCTACAGGGCCACAAGCGAAATTTTTTCCATGAAAAACCCATCACTACAAATGCAGAAATGGAAATGACCCAGATCGATTTTTCTGCTTTGGTGAACGAAACAAAGAGATCAGTATCATTTCATACGAGGTCTTGAATGCCAATGAAATTTTTTCTAACTAAGCATTTCCAAAACAAACAGGAAAAGCAAACAAAGAGCTTTGAAGAATCTGAGAATTGGACATACCCATGAACGTTTCTGAGGGTTTGATTGAATCTCCAGTCGCTGCTGCTGCTTTCCTTCCTTTGCTCTTCCTCTCTGGTATTGCTGTTGTTCTTCATGGTTCGCTTGCAGCGAGCATGGTGTTGAATTTTCTTCTCTATCTACTCTTTTCAACCAAGAAAAGCAAAAATGAGAGAAGGATTAGTACTGATGGATCATAAGGGTTTGATCCAGACCATTGATTTGATGGGCCAGAAATAACTCTGATTAAAGCTTTCTATATACTATTTTCTTGATTAACCCCGACGGTAGGTCAGTTTAGAATCACGGTTAACTCTCCGCACCACACTGTGGTCACGGAGTAATTATCCGACAACCTGAAGGAATTAGTCCGGCCCAAAAACTTAGACACCTTCGATATCAAAAAAATAGAGAAACTATTTTCTCAAAGGATCGTTTGTCTACACTTTTTTCCGTATGAAAATGGTGAATATGCATAATATTTACGCATAAGTCATGTTTGTCCATAAGTATTTGTGCATCTTATATGTAAATTAAATGGTGTGAAAATAAGCCTATTTTCACACCAAGATTTGAACATATGTTCAGGTGTGAAAAGAAAATACAAAATCACATGTAATTTCAAAGAATACACGTTTGATGTGGAGGGTTTGGTTTTGGAGCAATTTCCGTCAAAAGAAGTTCTGGATTCGAAACCCCATCCAATGCTAGAAAAATAAAAGGTTCTGGGAAACCTCATCCAACACTAGAAAAATAATAATAAAAGAGGCATTTTCATCAAAGAGATTCTGGGTTCGAAACCCCCCTCCAATGCATTTACAAAATAATAATAAAAGATGTGTCAAGATCGATGAAACCTATGAATAAAAATATTTTTACGAAGGGAACCTCTCTATTTCTCTCTCTTGCCTTACCATACCAAAAAAAATCTAAAATCTATTTCTATAATTGATTAATATTAGCATAAAGCCGGTGAGATACGTGTGTTAAGTTTTATGCAAATTGAATAATGAATTAAGATAATATTGAACTAAATATTAATTAATAAAAATATTAATAATGATCCTATTTTCTTAGCTATCAGACTATAAACTCATATTTCATAAACAAATATGTTGAAATGTATTTTTTTAAGGTGATCATTGATAGAAATGTATATTTTTTAAAAGTATATTTCATGTTGAAAGACATGTTCTTTTTTAAGAATCTAAAATGCAAATGAAAACTTTGATATAAATTAGACCTTTTTTGTCTCATTTTCATATCATTATGGTAGAATATAATTTAATGGTTAATAAGTACCATTTACAAAATCATTTAATACATATACACATATAATTGAAACAAATATAGAAAAATGAATCACATGTGTAAATGATATAAAAATAGTGTTATTAAACAAACGTTGTAAAAAGAAACGCATGAGTGAACGTTACATACTTAAAATTTGAATATTCATCATTTACATGTATAAATTGTATTTATATATCCCACATGTAAAAGACAAACGACCCCTAAATGTATATCCTCTGAAGAAGGGACAGTCTCTAAAATCAATCAGAGGGCCAGTCTTAAAAATCTGGAATTAATGGTGTGTAAGATTATTATTATCAAATGTTATGTTTGGCAACCAAATCCTATAATATAAACTCCTGCAAGGTTTCACCAATTGCAAAACTTCAATTTTGAGGATTTCATTCATTCCTCCTGGTCGTGTATTTTTTTCAATTATTATTTGATATTTAGAAATAAATTTGGGGATTTAATGGGAAAAACCCTCTAAAACAGACTATTAATGAATTTGGCCCGAATAGAAAAAGCCAGACAGAATAGGCCCTAAATTGATGTTTCTCTTTTCTTTTTTGTCTTTTAGCGCTATAGTCGATATCGACGCTCTCGCCTGAACATTCATTCGTCTCTTCCTCTCTCTCTTATTCTCTCTTGCTCTCTGCAACTAATCTCAAATCATAATCTTTGAGAAGGAGGAAGAAGAAAAGAGAAAGCTGGTAGGTGTCTGCAGATGAGATGCATGGAGATGGAGGTGTGCGCAGGGGCTGTGAGGGCGGAGTGCAGCAGTGAAGGAGGGGGAAACGAGAAAAGAAGAGGAGGAAAGAAAGAGAAAAAAAAAGGAAAGAGAGGGAGAAGGAAGGAAGAAAGAAAGGACGTGTGCACTGGCGTGGAGTGCAGTGGGTGGCAAAGGGTAGTGTAGGGAGAAAGGAGAAGAAGAGGGGGAGAGGGGAAGGAAGAAAGAAAGAAAGAAATGAAAAAGGAGGAGAGCCATCTCAGTGGGGTATGTAGGTAGGTGTGCGGTGGCCCATCACGGCTCATCTCATCTTCACCATCGCAGGACGCAGACGGCAGACCTCTCCCTCCTTCTCCTTTGTCCTCTCCGGCCAGCCAACCCACCACTCCTTCATCCTTTCCATCTCCCTCCCATCAACCTCCATCTCACCCTATCCGTAGCCCTCACGCATCTCCCTTATCTCCACGCAGCCCATCATCAGCTCTTCTTCATCTCCATCTCCACGAGGAATGGAATGCAAGTTCGGAGTCCTTAAACCGATCATTTAATTGTATCCATATCAAGCTGGAGGTGTTTTCAAATAAAGCCCATGAAGGTGTTCGATGAAATGACAAAGAGAAAGGAGAAGGAAATTTCACGCTCATTTCTCTTGTTTTTCTTATGGGAAAGAAGTCTGCTGCTGTTGTGGGGTTTGTCCTTCCTTGATTTTGCTCACTAGGAGATATTGAATGAAAGGAATTAGAGAACATGAGTGGGGTTTTCATTTCTTGATTTTTGTAATTTTCAAACATAGTTCATGTATATATATTTTGAAATGTAAGGTCAATACACAGTGAACTTGTAATGTTGTGAATGGTTTCCCCCTATTTGAGATGTTTGAAATGTGTTTGAGATGTCTGAAACTCTTGAGCTTTTGAAATGTCTGAGTGAAGGACTGAAACCTTCCCCATCAAAACTTTCAACTATGACGTTCAAGGATGAAATTGGTATTGGCTAAATCAGTGGAAGTTGCGAAATGAGTCGGATGAAACCTTCCCCACCAAAACTCTATACTAATGTTTTCCCCATTACTTTCATGTAGTGCCCATCTTCATTAATATCTGTAGCATTGTGTTTTATTAACAAACATCTCTTTCATGTAGAGATGATGAACTAGCCAGTATTTGTACCATGGTATCTAGCAACGATTTAAATAAAGTACTGGACAAATCCATTTTTATGGACTATCCTGTTTAAGGAAGACATTCATCATTAGGACAATTGTAATGACTACGAAGTTTTCACTGTGGCATTCGCGGAGCATTGTGTTCACTGTAGTCCTATCACATTTACACAGTCTGACATCCCTTACTTCCGTAGCAGAATTGTCATTGAGTTATTTAAAAGAAGTTGACAAGTGAATGCTAGTTTGATGTAATTCTCTTAACTGGTTAGAAGAAGTTTTGGGAAGGTTTTTTGGGCAGTAGAAGGAGAGGCCAAACATAGATACTTACTTTCTTTACTTCGTAATTGAAATTGTGGAACTTGTGGGCAGTGGTTGTGGAACTTCTATGGTTTTGGGCAGTTGGATTTATATTGTGAAACTTCATGTATAATTATTTGAAATTGAATGGTATGTTAATGTATGGTTGTTAATTGAATGTGTGAATGGAATGTACCAATGTATTCAGAACAATGTTTAGTACAATGGAATATATCATTCTCTGGTTTGTTTAATACGACCAATAGTCGATATCGACTATTTAGCTGAAGCCTAAAAAACACAGTCATAGTCGATATCGACTATTTAGCTGAAACATAAAAAACACAGTCATAGTCGATATCAACTATTGTCATAGTCGATATCGACTATTTAGCTGAAACATAAAAAACACAGTCATAGTCGATATCGACTATTTAACTGAAACATAAAAAATACAGTCATAGTCGATATCGACTATTTAGCTGAAACATAAAAAACACAGTCATAGTCGATATCGACTATGTTATAATACTATAACTTACTAAGTGTAGCTCTAGATGGGGTTTGCTAATCATTTTCAATAATAAAAGTGGGAAAAAATAAAAAATCATTGGCGGGACAATACAAACAACCATTATATTATCATAGATAAGTTCTCAACAACATATAACCCCAAAAAATGGTGATCTTTATAAAAGGAAAAAGTATGTTTAACACTTGTGCCCTTCCAAAAAATGCTTCAACAAAATGTGCAAGCTCATCATGACTACATCTTCTATCAATTACATTAACACCAACAAAAAAAGAGTTCACATTGACTCTTGCATCACCCTTCCAAAAAATGCTTCCACTGATTCAACCAATACCAATTTCATCCTTGAACGTCATAGTAGAGAGTTTTGGTGGGGAGGTTTCGACCCTTCACTCAGACATTTCAAAAGCTCAAGAGTTCGGACATTTCAAACTCCTCAAACACATTTCAAACATCTCAAATAGGGGGAAACCATTCACAACATTACGAGTTCATTGTGTATTGACCTTACATTTCAAAATATATATACATGAACTATGTTTGAAAATTACAAAAATCAAGAAATGAAAACCCCACTCATGTTCTCTAATTCCTTTCGTCCAATATCTCCTAGTGAGCAAAATCAAGGAAGGACAAACCCCACAACAGCAGCAGACTTCTTTCCCATAAGAAAAACAAAAGAAATGAGCGTGAAATTTCCTTCTCCTTTCTCTTTGTCATTTCATCGAACACCTTCATGGGCTTTATTTGAAAACACCTCCAGCTTGATATGGATACAATTAAATGATCGGTTTAAGGACTCCGAACTTGCATTCCATTCCTCGTGGAGATGGAGATGAAGAAGAGCTAATGATGGGCTGCGTGGAGATAAGGGAGATGCGTGAGGGCTACGGATAGGGTGAGATAGAGATTGATGGGAGGGAGATGGAAAGGATGAAGGAGTGGTGGGTTGGCTGGCCGGAGAGGACAAAGGAGAAGGAGGGAGAGGTCTGCCGTCTGCGTCCTAGGATGGTGAAAATGAGATGAAGGAGATGAGCCGTGATGGGCCGCTGCACACCCACCTGCATACCCCACCGAGATGGCTCTCCTCCTTTTTCGTTTCTTTCTTTCTTTCTTCCTTCCCCCTCTCCCCCCCTTTTTCTCCTTTCTCCCTGCACTACCCTTTGCCACCCACTGCACTCCACGCCAGTGCACACGTCCTTTCTTTCTTCCTTCCTTCTCCCTCTCTTTCCTTTTTTTTTCTCTTTCTTTCCTCCTCTTCTTTTCTTGTTTCCCCCTCCTTCACTGCTGCACTCCGCCCTCACAGCCCCTGCGCACACCTCCATCTCCATGCATCTCATCTGCAGACACCTACCAGCTTTCTCTTTCCTTCTTCCTCCTTCTCAAAGATTATGATTTGAGATCAGTTGCAGAGAGCAAGAGAGAATAAGAGAGAGAGGAAGAGACGAATGAATGTTCAGGCGAGAGCGTCGATATCGACTATACGCTAAAAGACAAAAAAGAAAAGAGAAACATCAATTTAGGGCCTATTCTGTCTGGCCTTTTCTATTGGAGCCAAATTCATTAATAGCCTGTTTTAGAGGGTTTTTCCCGTTAAATCCCCAAAAATTTATTAAAATTAAAAATTGAGAAATTAAATTCTTAATTTTGCTGAGTGAAATATATATATATATATAATAGGTGTAAGGTGATAACGATATTATCATAGTAATAATTCTCTCAAAAAATGTACTACAGCCTAATCCATTAATTCTGCACTTTTTATAACTAATTCGTTCAATCAGTGTCTAACGCTAATTTATTAATTTTTTTTTTTTGTATAAACACAAAAAAATAAACATGGAAAAAAGCCCTCCAACTGAATAAATAAACAAACAAATGAATAAAAGCAGGGGGTGGATTACTTCATGAAGCCCATTTCTCGAAGCCCATTCAGTCATTCCATTGGAATCCGCCCCTATGAAGTCTCTAGAAAAGCGTGGGCAACTTTGAGACTTGAGAGACACGGGGGGTAACATGCAGTGGGGGAAAGACGTGGGGAAAGTGAGATTCATGAAAGGGTTTTGGAAAATGCAGCGGAGAGATTCTGAAAACCTCCAAATCTCATAAGAACAATCTGTAAACGAAGGTACTCTTTTTTCTTCTTCCTGAAATTTCCAACTGAAACCTTTAAATCAGGAGCTCGACTGAAAGTACCAACGATTCGTGTTCTTCATAGTTTATATTTATCCTTTTCATTCGAGCCCATGGCTACAATACGGAAAAGATTTCGTCTTTATGATTCCATTTAGATATGGTTGATATTGCAATGTATGTATGTATGTGATTGCAACATTTAGATGTGGAAATGTAGTGATTTTGTGATGTTGTTGGCTGGCCAAATGCAATGTTAGAAAGATTGTAAGATGAAAATGCTGAAATATTCGGTTACAGGGTTTGAAGGGTCTTTTTTCTTGTGCCCCTTTTAATGTTCTAAGGTAGGCTAATGAAGCTCCTATTAGAATGTAGAATAAAACTTGGGCTTTGCTTTGTAATGGCTAAGGAACGTTGGTGGGAAGTCTACAAATGAAAACAAAATAAATCTACACATAGGAACAGAGAATAACTACATTTGCTGCATGAAAATCAAGTAGAATATTGAACTGCTTTACTGGTTTCCCACGCGTGTAGAAAATAGAGAAGAAAATTGTAGGGGTGTTTCTAAAATGACTACTTGAACAAAAGCGATCCTTTTAAAGAAACTCAGGAACCAAGAGCTGCATGTGTGATACGACTGGACTGTGCTTGTTAAAGCTCAAATAGGCTTTGGAGAGAATGTTATAAAAAAAAAAAAAGGCTTTGGAGAGAAACCAAGAGCTACATGTGTGAGTTACACACGCAGCCGGACTTGGCCTGATCTAACCTGACCTAATGCGTGCGTGTGAAAGAATTTTTCCCAAAGACCCACATGGTTCCATCTTTTAGGTTATATCACAAATCCATGCCCACATTTCCACATATAAGGTGTGAAAGTCCTCTAAAGTTTAACTGATGTGGGATGAGAAAAACCTCTCTTACAACAACAATAACATCATCATCATCAAAGCTTTGTCCCAACTATGTTGGGGTTGGCTACATGAATTGTGTTTCTTATTCCGATCTATCCTAAGCCAAATCCACCTCTCTTACAACACTAGCGCACGCACGCAAAAAAAAAAAACCTTCTTTTGCTGTATATTAAATCCTCATAAGAAAAATATGTCGGGGAACTCTCAATCGATTTGTTTTTCACTTTTTTTCAGTGTTCATGCTTGTTTTTAGAAACGTTAATAGCAGCCAAATGGGGAAATAATTGAGAAATGTGAATGTAATAGAATCACAATCTTTTTTTGGCCAGTAATGATAATAGTTATTTATCTGGTTGTCCTTCCTTTTGCTTCATTCAGGTTATCCTTGTTTTTCAGGCTCCCATTTATCTTGATGCTCAAGCTGATATAGGGTTCGGATCTGAGGCTACAAGGCATCAGCAGACCATTGATTGTTGTTTTGACTTTTGAGACTAAGCGCTTTTTCCATGGGTGCCAATGTTGAAAAAAAATTAGTAGAGCTATGGAGTGTTTCGGTGCTAGTGCTCGTTTAAAATGTGAGTTCCCAGACGAGGGTTAGGAGCATGGTTTAAAAGTTCGGACTCGACAAATAACGAGTCGGGTCCTATGGGACTTGGTTTCAAACCATGGGACTTGGCCGTGTTACTCGGCAAAGTCCTAATGCGAAAGACTCGGCCCTCCAACCAATTTTCTTTGAAATTGGGACTCGGACCATGCAACTCGGCCTCAGCCGAGTCGGGTCCCGAGTCCGATTTTTTAAACCTTAGGAGTTCCTTAGTTCACATTGGCTTTCTGTGGTATCAATCCAATGTTGAGTTCACTGGTGTTTTTAGCATTATTTGGATAGCAAAGATCAATTCACATATTTTTATTCATACATGTAAACAGACCGTAGTTAATTAAATTTGTCTAAAATGGCCTTCAAACTGTGAAATGTTAGTTTCAAAACAAATCGCAATTTGGTCTGCTGTAGTTCAAAACTCTTACGGGCCAAGAGTTTGCTGTTGTTGGAAATGTACAACTGCCCTGAAAAAAAGTTCACACCAAAACTATGAGTACAGAACATCTATCTGGTGGCTGTAAATCCATTAGTGTGGCCCACATCTAAAATCCAAACTGCTTAAAAGCACTTTCCCAACTCGTGCTATCTGTGGGCCAAATTTCACTCCAAACTAAGTGTTGTTTTTCTTTTAACATGATTACACAATCAGATTGATCACACGTAACATGAGATCAAATAATGTATGCTACATGTTATCCATTAGATGGCAGGCATTACTCCATTTTGAGTGAAATTCTGTCCATATCTAATGTAGAGTGGTTAGGATTAGCCAGTCTCTAGCTTACATTGATTTTGATTTTCTTTTTTTTTTTTTTTTTCAATTTTTATGTTAGCAGTCAATTTAATGGCTCAAGCCAATAAATATATACTTTTATCACTCATCATCTTTTTGTTAACATGACCGTATTTTTAAGTATAAACAGGTGTTCTTATTTGTTTTCCACTCAATCAAGTGAATAGGAATTCGATCTTTGAATGCTTGGATGTTGTGCAAAATGTATTTTAATCTTCGAAAATCAGTGTAAAAGATCCCTAAAAGCCTCACAAAGCTTGGATAAAAGACATGTTAAAGGGCTTTTTTCTAATAGGAATCAGCTAGAATTTAGAAAGGAGACTACCCTTGTGGGGGTTTGACTCAACTTGGTGAAGTCGACTCAAATGGCCGATTTTGAAACCATGGTAGAGATAAAGTTGTGTTACTCTGTTACATAAAGATTTTATGAAGTTGATGACACAGTTATCATTTTTTGTGGAAAGTCGTTATATTGTGTTATTTATATCTCAATAACTAGCGATGAGTTGTCAAACATGTATTTTTTACTCTTCTCGATCATGATTTGGGAAGTGCTTTCATGTGTGCATGCATGTGCAGTTTTGTTCATGTTTAGCTAAGCGTTTTTCCAACAAATAATTGAGTTTTCTTCCACTGCTGTTGTAAATGTTGGGTTTCCTCGATCAACGTGCTAAAAAAATGAGAAATTCATTTTACCCAAACAAGGTGGCATGTTGTTTCATTAATGACCAAACCACCTTGCAAAACTAACGGAATTCCATTCTACATCATACCAGTCGAAGAGTCCCATTCATAGGATTTATAGGATTATGGGCCTCAGCAAATAAGAGTTTGTTGAGTTTTTTTTTTTTCTTTTTCAACCCTATTTGTGGGGAACCTTGTTTTGTTGATCCAGACCATTTGGTCAATGGTCAATGTGTTACAGTGTGATGCCTCAAGAATTCTTGTAGGTTTGGCAATCCTAACCTTCCAACTAGCGGGCATTTAGATGAATCGTTAAAAAGTGAATGCAGCAATGTTTTAGGGGAAATCACCCAAAAACCAATCTTCCCTTCGGGGAATTTTCAGGAACCTTTATCCACATTAGAGCCTACAAAATTATGGGCAAAGGATAGGCCTGTTGGGCATTGATATAGGCATATAGGATTATATGCATTTCTAAGCTGTGGGACTTCATATTTCCTCTTTCTCAAGTAGCATAGAAATTGTATGCTTGATGATCAATGCACATTCAAGCATCGTATTTGCTCACAACAATGGTGCTTGCTGTTAGTTTTATTTTTTATTGACTGAAATGTCAGGAAGATAATGGAGGTGTTCACTCATGCATTTGTTTGGTTGCAGGTTCTTTGTATCATAAGCTTTTGTTATTTACAATTTGGTTATACTGTCATTAGTATATTATCTAGCAGAGGAGCAAATAGTACAATCCCGACACTTTGCTCTGTGAAATCATCAAATCTGACTGGTGGATCCTGTCCAGTAAAGGATGTTGCAACTTTTGAGAAAACAGCAGACACAAGCAAATTACTGGATGCCTGCAGTAGTGTTGATCCACTAAAAGAGTGCTGCAGACCTGTTTGTCAGCCTGCAATCGTAGAAGCTGCACTTCACATTTCTGGAGTAGCTTCTAGTTTTGTAGCAACTGCTAATATAATCGGGAAGACTACTGAGATGGAAGTTCTCAGTGACTGTAAAGGGGTGGTGCATGCGTGGCTTTCTCAGATTTGACAGATTTGTTTTCATTCCTCTTTCCTTTCTTTCATTATCTTGTATCCTATAAAAAAAACACTGGGTTTGAATAGTGAAGACAAGCAAATCAACCCTAATGACGCGGACATCATGCTCCCTCCACAAAGATTCTGGAAGAGGAAGAAGAGGGCCCAAAACACACGCACACATGCCTCCTCATGGTTGGATGATCCTTGCCAAGTGTTAGATTATGATTTTGGCCAAGATCCACCGTCAAATCGCGATTCTAGAAAAGATCGACCGTTGGATCTTAATTCTGGCACAGATCGACCATTGGGTCCTAACTCTGATAAGGGTCAATGGTCGGATCTAGTCTGATCTAACATTTGATTGAGATGATGAAGACCACATGTGGCAAACCAGGAAGATCCACATTGGGATGCACCACGTGGGAGGGACCAGCAAAAAAGAGAATTGAAGATCAAGGCGGGGCCCATCTGAAGGGCCCATCCATCCAAGTGATTGTACCATCAAATTAGCTGTGCAGCCCACCCAAGTTATTTATTAGATTAGTTTGCTTCTATTTAATGGATTGATTTAATGTTTTAATATTTTAGTTAGATGTTATGATCTTGAACATAGGATGAATTAGATGGTTGATATTTATTTTAGGGGTAGGTTTTCTCAATAAAAGCTTTGTAAGGACCTTTTGTTGGTTAATGAATGAATGATTAATGAAGGATGGTTGCTTTTGGCTACTTCTCCTACGCAAGGATCTGGTGTGAGACCATCGGGCATGAGGCCTTGCTTGCTGTGTGAGATCACGAATCAGGTATGTTCTTCTTCTTCATCGAATCCGTCCCCAAATGCAATTGTCAACATTCTATTTCATCAAAATCCTGTAGCCGACAGATCTTTGATTGACCTTATTTGCATCAAAGCGCATCCCAAGTGGCTACAAGCCATACCAGTTCAGATCCCCAACAAATCCTTAATCACCATCCATCAAAGCCTCAATTCAGCCACCCAATTAATCTAACACCTGCCGCCCCCGCCCCCGCCCCCATTCACTTGTGTCAAAGTCGTCACATCCAAAAAAAACCAAGTGGTAGAATCCCTTACACTTCATAACCCACCTACCACCAATATCTTTGCATCTCAAATTCCACCATTCCACATAACAGAACTCAGGTCTGATATAATCAAAGGCCAGTTCCAAGACAAACCAGCCCAGTCTAAACAGGCCCAGCTGAACCAGCCCAGGTCCAAACAAGCCCAACCGAATCCAGCCAGCCCATTCTCAGCCCAGCTGAATCTGACTTTTAGGTTCTTTGGCCCCTTCTGATCCATTTTGAGCTCTACTTTACTATTAATTCAAATCTGAAAGTGCACTTGGTGATTAATGCTATAACTGCAGGATTCATTCAATTCAACTCTGAATTTCATTATCTATTCATAAAACAGATTATGAACAGATAATGAAATTCACAGTTGAATTGAATGAATCCCGTAGTTATAGCATATTAGCATTAATCAGCAAGTGCACTTTCGGATTTGAATTAACAGTAAAACAGAGCTGAAAAGGGATCAGATAGGTCCAAAGAACCTAAAAGTCAGATTCAGCTGGGCTAAGAATGGGCCTGGCTGGGTTCAGTGGCATGTTTGGACCTGGGCTGGTTCAGCGACCTGAGTTTTGTTATGTGGAATGGTGGAATTTGAGATGCAAAGATGGTGGTAGGTGGATTATGAGGTGTAAGGGAGTCTGCCACTTGGTTTTTTTGGATGTGAGGACTTTGACGCATGTGAATGGGGGCAGGGGCTGGTGGGTCTCAGATTAATTGGGTTTGGTTGCTGGTTGTAACAGGTGGCTGATTTGAGGGTTTGATGGCTGGTGAGTGGGATTTGCTGGCTGATTTGGAGTTCAACCGATACAAACAAGGCCAATCAAAGATTTGTCGGCTAGATCTATAGGTGGGGTCTGTCGGCCATTGGATTTTAATGAAATAGAAAGTTGACAGTTGGATTTTGGGGCGGGTTTGATGGAGAGGGTGATGGGAAAGAAATCCAACAATAACTCTTGAAAGTAGAAAGGGAATAAGAATAATATACCTGATTCGCGATCTCACACCACAAGGCCTCACGGCCCGGTGGTCTCACACCATATCTTTACGCAAGAGAAGTAGCCACAAGCAACAATCATTCATTTATTAACCAGCAAAAGGTCTTTACAATGCTTTTATAGAGAGAACCTAACCCTAAAATAAATCTCAACCATCTAACTTATCCTACGGTGGAGATCATAACATCTAACTAAAACATTAAATCAATCCATTAAATAGAAGCAAACTAATCTAATAAATAACTTGGGTGGGCTGCACAACTAATGTGACCGTACAATCTTTCAGATGGGCCCCACTTGATCTTCAATTCTCTTCTTTGCTGGTCCCTCCCATGTTGTGCATCCCAATGTGGATCTTCTTGGTTTGCCACATGGGGTCTTCATCATCTTAATCAAATGTTAATTGGTATCAAAAGATCCAACCTCTGCCCTCACCCAGTGAACCCATCGTGGACCAAGCTAAGCTTATGAAATTGTTTGGCCAACTTAATGCCCGTCTAGATGATATGATTCAAAAGATGGAGACTCAGGCTGCCGCAACTCAAACTCTCAACTAGCGCATGGCAAACCTTGGGGTTAGTCTTCATGAGGAGGACGATATAGAATCCAATGCCGAGGGTGTTGAAGGAAGAGTTTGTGGCCGGGGCGCGGGCCCTCCGCGGCAAGAGGGTAGAATAGGTGACGGTCCACGAAACAATGAGGAACGTGACCCGGATGACCAGATCATGAAGTCCTTTAAAACAGAAACCCCAAGCTATGATGGTTGACTTGACCCAAAAGTTTTCCTTGATTGGTTGTCTGACATGGATCACTACTTTGAGTGGCATAATATGTCAGAAGGGCGTATAGTGAGATTCACCAAAATGAAATTGGTTGGTCAAGCTAGGCTATATTGGACCAATGTGGAGCGCCAACTAGAGAGGTTAGACCATGAGCCCATTAACCATTGGGATGAGATGAAGGAAAAGCTAAAAGAGAAATACCTTCCTTTGTCTTATAAGCAGAAACTCCTAGACCAATGGAATGCCCTCAAACAAGGGAGTATGCCTACATTGCTCAATTTGAAGAATATCTACTGCGATGTGTTGTCAAGGAAGAAATTGGAATGACACTTTCTCAATTTTGAACGGGTCTTCATTCGGAGATCCAAAGAGAGTTGTTTCGATATGATGTAACCACTTTAGATCACATGTACAGGGTGGTACAAGACTTAGAGCAATACCTGAGATCACCATTTGAGAGGTGCGTTGACTCTCGTACTTTTGACCCTCGTCCCGCACCTTCAGGGGTGAAACTAAATTATGGAAACCAAATCCAAGGGTCAATCCAGCACTGCCTCTAACATTAAGGAGTCCAAAGATAAAGGAGTAGTTGGCGAGAGTTCCAAGCGGACTAACCTGACTAGGTGTTACAAGTGCCGCGAGGTTGGACACAAGGCCTTTGAGTGTCCTACAAAAAATCCTCAATTATACCTTGAGGGCACCGAGGGATATATTGATGACCTACATGTGGGTGAATATGTGCCGCCCGAAGGTGTACCAGTGATGAGGAGGATGAGCATGATGAGAATCGTTTGTCACTCCTTAGATTTATTCCCTATCTTTGTGAGGAGAGTGAGACCCCTAAGGATGATTATGAGATGTGCCAAACCGAGCCTAAGTCCGACATCATAGACATGCCTAAGGGCGTGTTTGGCACTTAACTAAGTTAAAGTGAAGTGAAGTGAATCCAGACAAGAATTGACAAGGGTCATATCAAAAGTATACAATTTCAACATTCCCTCCATCTTTTTCAAAAAAAGTCAAAAAAGCAACATCTTTTTCCCACTAAAAGACAAAAAAACTCCACTTTTCTATACAAAAAGTCAAAAAGATTCTATACCAAACAACTAAAAATAAAACATCATCATAACACCTTATATTTTATTCTCTCTTGATTTGATGCTTCACCTCACTTCACTTCAATTCACCATACATCCAAACAGGCCCTAAAGTCGATTTAGTTGATGATGTTCCCAAAGTCATGGTCCATATCATGAAACCCGTAGATATCATTCCTACCCCATATCATAGTCTATTAGAATCTGCATTTGCACAACACATTCACATTTTGCATGATGAGACCGGGAGACATCTTAACAGGCACAATAAATTTTGTAAAGTGAATGCAGATTCCCACTTTATTTATACTGGATTTCAAGTGGGGGAATTTATGACGATTCACATTAGGCCTGAACGATTTCTGCGAGGAATCGTGGAGAGGTCGCAAACCTGTAATGTTGGACCTTTTGAAATTTTGAAACAGGTAGGGCACGATGTGTATGTGATTGATCCTCCACCTGTTATGGGTGTCGATCCAATTTTCAAGTTGGAGGATCTTGTTCTTTTTCGAGGTCCCACTGTTGTCCCCGATCACCCATATACAGTTGACCTTGAAACTATTGAACTAAAGAATGTTGGGTCTGGCCAGATACTTTTACCTTGGCCTTCTTTTATCCTGCCTAAGCCTACACCACATGCTTAATAAAAGGGAGGTGCTAGAAGATGTTTTGATTTGCAGCCGCAGGTGGTATCAACCAATCATGGAGGGTACCAAAAGTTCGTTATCAGATGGAAGGGAAGACCCGAATCTAACTGTACATGGATTCAGAAGAAAAGACTGCATCAGCTCAACCTGGATGTCCCCAAGGGGTACGACTGCTTTAATTCGCTAGAGGCGAATTCTTTTCAGCCAGGGGGAATTGATGTGGACATCATACTCCCTCCACAAAGATTCTGTAAGAGGAGGAAGAAGAGGGCCCAAAACACGCGCACACATGCCTCCTCACGGTTGGATGATCCTTGCCAAGTGTTAGATTATGATTTTGGCCAAGATCCACCGTCAGATTGCGATTCTAGAAAAGATCCATCGTTGGATCTTAATTCTGGCACAGATCAACCACTGGGTTCTAACTCTGATAAGGATCAATGGTCAGATCTAGTCCGATCTAACATTTGATTGAGATGATGAAGACCCCATGTGGCAAACCAGGAAGATCCACATTGGGATGCACCACATGGGAGGGACCAGCAAAAAAGAGAATTGAAGATCAAGGCGGGGCCCATCTGAAGGGCCCATCCAAGTGATTGTACCGACAAATTAGCTGTGCAGCCCACCCAAGTTATTTATTAGATTAGTTTGCTTCTATTTAATGGATTGATTTAATGTTTTAATATTTTAGTTAGATGTTATGATCTTGAACATATTTTAGGGGTAGGTTTTCTCTATAAAAGCATTGTAAAGACCTTTTGTTGGTTAATGAATGAATGATTAATGAAGGATTGTTTCTTTTGGCTACTTCTCCTATGAAAGGATCTGGTGGATCGCGAATCAAGTATATTATTCTTCTTCCCTTTCTACTTTCAAGAGTTATTGTTGGTTTTCTTTCCCATCACCCTCTCCATCAATCCCGTCCCCAAAATCCAACTGTATACATTCTATTTCATCAAAATCCAATGGCCGACAGACCCCACTCATAGATCTCGTCTGACAAATCTTTGATTCACCTTGTTTGCATCAGTCGAACTCAATACATAGGGCATCCAAGTGGCTACGAACCATACCCGTTCAATCAGCCAGCAAATCCCCACTCACCATCCATCAAAGCCTCAAATCAGCCACCTGTTACAACCAGCAACCAAACCCAATTAATCTGACACCCGCCAGCCCCGCCCCCATTCACATGCTGAACCAACCCAGGTCCAAACTGGCCCAACTCAACCCAGCCAGGCCCATTCTTAGCCCAGCTTGTTCTTTGGACCCATCTGATCCCTTTTAATTGAAATCTGAAAGTGCACTTGCTGATTATTGCTATAACTGCGGGATTCATTCAATTGAACTCTGAATTTCATTATCTATTCATAACAAGACCAAAACCTTAGACCTAACTTTCTGTCAAATCCTCTAAGGGGATAATAAATCTATTGGAAATTAGTTGAGCCCTAAGCTAGTGGAGGGGATTCTCTTCGATTGAGCCTCCTGATCATAATTCGAGGGGTTCATATCGCGGGATTGTGACAAGGCCTAGAGCCACACCTCTAACTCCCAAATTGAAATCTTACACGAGGTGCAATCTGAACTTTCAAGTTTTATAATATTAATTGTGAATGTTAAATGTTTTATTGATCTCATATAATCATTTAGTTTTGCATTGCACTGTCCTGCATCACCAAATCTCTCGTGTAACTTAGCTGATGATGCACCTGTAAAGGCAATAGTTAGTAGGCACAAGTAGTGCCGAGGAGCAAACTAGCAAGTAGTGATGGGATTCTCATTATTTAGTTCAAATCGAATTGGGGTATCTAGTCTTTGTGGGCATTGAGTGTTTTATTCCCACTTTACAGCTTTGCACACGTCCCTCTTCTTTTTTCTTTTTTTTTTCCGAAGAAGTAACAATGATATATATTAGAAGGAGAACTTCCCTCTTACTAATACACCTCGATTTTTTTAAAAAGGGAAATATTCTGCATTGGCATGTACAAATGAAGAAATTGTTTTAGACTTATAGACATGTACTGGGAACAAATTCTTGTGTGTGTTTTTATAAAGATGGAAACGCGGTAGATGTACTATAGGAACTTGATCTATCCATAAAATGATATGGCCTCTTGATATTTTCATTAATATATATATATATATATATATATGAGAGATGCTCTTATGAGAGCATCTCTCACCTTACTATGAGAGATAAAGGTGGGGGCCCTCACATTTAAGTTGTTGACATTGGATATGGATGTGAGGGCCCCCACCTTCTCTGTCATAGTAAGGTGAGAGATGCTCTCATATATATATTATATATATATATATATGGATGGATGGAATGTTTGTTGTGTTCTCTGCTGTTGCAATTCATTGTATGACCTTCTGCGCATGCTTTCTTTATCACATTTATGTAGGAGTTGTTGGGCTTTGAAGCTGAGTTCACAAGTAGACTTCATTTCATACACATGCTACTTAGATTTTAGAATGGATGTCTTGCATTGGTTGATTTGGTTCTCTCATTGTGATCTGCTATTTATATTTTCTCATGCTCCATCTGGCAACGATAGGAGTGTTGTCATTCTCTAACCCAATTTGCACGAGGATTTCAGCACATAGAAATTGCTTTTTGTTGTCATTTTTTAAAAAACCTTCCTTTTCTTTTCAGTGGTTGGGGTGCACTATAGTTTGCTACTGTTTATGTAGATACTAGCCAGGTTGTCTTTTAATTCATTTTGTGAGCTCTCTGGCTAATCATTAGTCTTTTTATTTGTAGTTTGCCCTTTGGAATTCAAAGTTCCTTCTTTGATAATTAAAGCATGCGGTAGTTTAACATCTCCAAATACTTCCTGTTGCGTGTCATTGAATGCTTATATTGTGGAGATACAGAAGCAGATGCTAATTACAAATAGGCAAGTCATTAACTGTGCAACATTGTTGGGGTCCATGTTACAGAAGAATGGTGTCATGACGAATGTCTTTGAGCTTTGTGACGTTGACTTAAAAAGACTTCAGTCTTCAGGGTAAGTTATGTCATTTAAAAAAAAATACATATTTCATTCAATAGACCAACTGCATTGGTGGGTCCCAGTCAATGAAACATCTCCATTGTAACCCACTCTGCGATCACCATTGCTTTGGTTGGCCTCATCATGGGAATGATCATTCTTGAAGCTGTTTTATAGAATTGTTACCTCTGATGGATGTTTCGCATAGGACAAAGCAGATGGTTACCCAAAAAAATTATGGATGATAATTTGGGGTATCTCTCATCCCAATATATCTCACCACACTGAAAGGTCTGGATCTCCAAAAGGTGGGACAAACAATTTATTCAAAATAAAAAATTGTATATTATTTTTATTTTTTATTCTTTTTTTTTTTTTAGAATTTTGAGTACCTGATCTCTGTTTGATTTGGAATTTTCTTTTTGTTTTGTTGGATGGTGCCATACAACTGGTGCAGCATATGGACAGCTAGGTTAGGCATTATAGATCACTTCTTCTCAATTACCTTCTTGTTTTGTTAGTTTATGTAGAGTTATTTTTTACCCTGTCGTACGATAGAAAGTGTAAACATCTTCCCTCTTGTGTCTGCATCTGTGATGTGATATTATCTTCATGTAGGTTGTTTGCTTCGTAGTTTTCCTGCTTGTGTTTGACAATTCTACTGGCTTCAGCTTTACATGTGACTTGACTGACAACGTTTCTGCACCATGGCCTTCATCATCCCCAATCTCATCCTTGTCCTTTTGCACTCCTGGTACCTAAATTTGTCAAAAATCTGTTCTCTCTCTCTCTCTCTCTCTCACACACACACACACACACAGCCAAACAAAGAGAAATTCTGAATCTAAAAGGATCAAATACCGTCATGGTATCAGAAAGTCTGGTACAAAATGGCCATTCGCTACCAATTTTAGAAAGGTCCTTTTACTTAATTGCTGAGTCATCAACTATGAGTAATATTCTTGAGAATTGGTTGTGGATGAGCCACTATATCAGACTTTGAAATTCAATAAGTTGTATTGATCATTTCACCTGAATTTTTAGCCTGTATGGCTGTGACAGATCTTACTTATCCAGATATTTTTAAATTTATTCTTTTCTTTTTTTTTTTGGTGATTCTTTCATATGTTCAGAGATGTCATTGCCTGCATTACCAACTTCAGAGACTTCTAGAAACTCTGGTATGTATTATAGGCCATTAGTAACACTGCCCATTAGTAACACTGCTTACTATTTTCTACTTTATACAATTTCGCTGGTGCATGTTTATCTTTTTTCTAAAACTGCTTGGTTTCATTATAACTTTCATAAACATCTAAGAAAAATTGCATACTCATGAATTTAGCTTGTCTTTTGAGGTTCTTATTCTTTATTTTCGTTATTCGAGATTTTTTATTAACTTGTTACTCATCCCATTTCGATCAATTTGGTGCATCATTGTGTTTCTAATAGGCAACGACAATTTTTTAGCATATAGGGAGAAGTAGGAGAGACGCGGAAATTTAAAATGATGGCTGGTGCAAGAGAACTATACAGACCATCATCTGACCCAAAAACAACTGTACAAAGGAGGATCGCAACAAAGGGCCTACATAAGGAGAACAACTATCTAAAAAGCTCCATGTCACAACAAAGCTTTTCTTGAAGCCCATACATAAGATTTTCTCCTACAATGGGACCCCCCCTAAATTAATTGCACCACTTCCCGTAGTGGAAAATTCCCCTAGCCCATCCTTCATTTGAATCATTCACTTTGTTTGGGCAACAAGAGGACACAAGTGCCTCCCTGCTTCTTTTCTAAGAACTCTTCCGATGTCACTGGTCTGGGCTACCCCTTGCTGCTCTGTTGACGTTAAGTTTTAGAAAACCAGGAGTTCCAGGCTTCCATCTAATCTTTCTGCTCTCTATGTTTTCTCCCCATCCCATTTTAGTGCTTCATCTTCTAAGCTATAACTGCACGAGAAGTCGAGGCAGCAGAAGGAATGGCATTTTCTAAATCGAAAATCCTCACCATTCAATGCCTTTAAGTGAGATGTGCGTAACCACAATGTTTCTTATTTGGATGTGCCCGTCGACTTTTGTCGTTTTTAACCGTCATTTGATTACTAACAATTGTCGTTTAATATGTGACTCAATTCATGTCGCAAAATACCTGAGCATTGAATTGCTTAGTTTACATTTTGGAATTCTTTCTTTGGAAATAATCAAGATGCATTCCAAAATCTCAACTCTTATATTTTGAGAAAATCCACATCGCCTCTGATTTAATGGGCTCAGTGAATGGTGAATGGTAGAATTTGTTGAATGTAGTACAGAAAATATCAGATTTTGTTTATTATTTGGTGAATGTGAGCATGATAATACACAGTCAAGTTCTAGAGAGATGAAACTGTGAAGACCTTATGAGATTTGTTTGTATGCCCTTTTACAGAATGCTAGGCATCAATCCCGTGTCTTTGTCTTACTAGTGATAGATCAGCCAAGTGTGCATTGCTAGATATAAAGAATCAGCTAATTACACAGATGGGTTATCATATGTGATTCGTGCAATATTTTTTCAAGTGTTAGGAGCTTATGCATTGGACAAGGTGTCCCAAAAATGCTCTGGAGTCCAAATATGAAATCTGAGATGTGGCTTGCATTTGGGCAGTACACACCTCTCTATATGAAGGCATATGCACCAGCTGAAGTGTGCCTTTCAGTCACTCTCCATATTAGGTACCTACATCCCTTTAATATATCTTGTCTATGAGAAAAAAGGAGGGACAATTTGTAGTTTTAAGGAATAATGATTTTAAAGTCATTTATTTATTTAAGATTTGTCATTTGGGTTAACTTAAGCCAACCCTTTTAACTAATTAAAAGGCTTAAAACAGCTAAATTGCCACTACCTTTATATTGATATATTCCGTATTTTATTCATTTAAAATTTCCATGCCAGTGCCTCTAGCTATTCTTGGGCCCATACATTGGTCTAGTGATTCTAAACATTTCATAGACGCAATGTCGGAAAGTGACATACTGGTGTATTACATCTAAAATTGATTACCAATTGCCTTTTTTTTCCTTTCAAATGGTTGACTGTCCTTCCAACAATATGATTTGTCACACCCCCAAAGGTGACACCGGGGTTATGCGTGAGATTATGGCCAATTAAAAAATTTCCAAACATTAATCAAATGTAACTTGGCCCCAATCACGTCCCATTTGGATCGAAGACCGCTGTAAGATATAAACATTTCCTCGAATTCGTATAACAATTAGCAGAAGCTTCATAAATACAAATGGTATCTAAAGATGTATAGTTAAGAGAGCAAATACTGAAATATATTAACTAAAGTTCAAGTTTCAAACAGGTAAACAAAAGTATTATTTACAATGATAGGCCACACTAAAACAGGGCCTAACCAAAAGAATAAGAACCAAAAGATGAAACTAATCAAGATATGTCGTGAAGGCTCTCGATACGGGGACGATACGGCTATACAATGCCGTCCGTACTGTAATCTAGGAGGTCATCAGACTGATCTATCTGAATCGTCTCCGTCGTCTCCTCCTCGGGGTAGAAATGCTCGGTGCCTATGCACCAAGAATAGTTACATCAGACATGAAGGTCGGCAAGAAGATAAATATATAAATCACCAAAGATATGCAGTACTAAAGAGAATAAACGATATACAAGATCATAAGAATACAAAGCATCAGAATCAAGAACAAGCTAACATAAACATCTTTCAAATAGGCAGTCCACATATGCTAATCATCACTGCCCTCCCAACTTGATCGGAGTTGTGGTAGAGAAAAATGCACGGGACAACAACCCGGCCAGAATTGCACGGGATAATAGCCTGGTCAGAATTGCACGGGATAATAGCCTAGCCAAAATTGCATGGGTAACCCGGCCAAAGTAAACAAAGTGGATGCATGGGGAACAAACAATCTACAAACCTCCCATAATCAAAAGCATCCAATGGTGTACATCCATCACAAACATCACGATTTGCAGTCGCTCTATAGTAACAGTCAAGGATGAAAATATCGGTAGCGGCGGGCGTAGCGGCCCGCCGCCAAACCGATACGAAGCGGGCGATACGTAACGTATCGGAGATACGTATCGGCGTAACGGTGCGATTTTAAAAAATCGCCAAAAAAATATGAAAAAATTCCAGAAAATCCAGAAAATTGTAAAATGAAAGAAAATATGGTTCTTTTGCAAAAGTAAGTAAGAAAAGGGGGCGTATCGGTGCCCTCAATATATGATGTCCTGTATCGCTGTATAAATAGAAAATAATAGTAATGATTAGTTTTTTCACATGTATTCATGTTTCTTAGTCATGTTAACTTAAAAAGTAATGAAAAGCTCATTAAATAAAAAATTAGAACATGAAATAAAGGCATAAGAATTAAGAAGACTGAAGAGTTAGGTCATTACTCATTAGTGAACATTGAACAATCAAATATCAATACTTCAGCATTCAAGGTTCAAATTCAATCAAGTGAATGAACTATGAAGTGATCAACAATCAACATTCAACACCAATTTAGAAATGACAAAGAGAGTAGAGAGTTAGTGAAAGAAATAGGAAATTAGGAATACCTTGATCACCACCAAAAGGAATGTCTACCAAGATTCAATGGGCTATGGTTATCCTCATCCCCATCAGTGTTATCATTTCTATTGGCACCATATTGAATTTGATATTGATGAGTATTGGGATCCACAAATCCAAAGAAGCCAGCCGCACCCACATCATAGGAACTTGGAGGAGGTGGAGGTGGTCCAGGTGGATATCTGCCATATTGCGTTTCACCATAGTCACCATATGAGTAGGACCCCGAAGTTGAAGACTGTTCTTCTCCTTGTTGTACTTGACCATATGGAAAAAAGTCAAAATACTGTGAGTGTGAGGGTCTTTGTCCACTGTAACCAGGGTTCCACGAATCAGTCCATGATGCCGCTTGTTGTCCTCCAAAATCTCCACCCCTATTTCCTTGCTCAGTACTACCTCTAGCCCCAGGTGGTGAATCTCTTCGGCGCCGTTGATAACCACGGCTTGGATCAAATCTTCCAGATGGAGGTAACTCCTGTACTTTCTCTACAGGAATGACATCGTCTTCATCATGTTGATAGTATTCACTAGTACCACCTGTCCCACTGTCTCCTCCTCCATCTCCTCCACCATGGCTACTTGAAGAGACTGTGGTGGAACTAGCTTTCTCAGAAGCAGGTTCTTTCCCACTCCTCCTAGTCCTACTACTGGTACCTTCTCCCTGAGGTGGCTGACCTTCTGCAGGTGCCTCACCCATGTCCACCTATCAACTCTTGAACCGTTTCCTGAAACCCCGGATCTGAATCTAGCAGTGGATCCTCTATCTCGGCTAGCCATGGGAGTAAGGGATCGTCATCTCTAAATATGTGATCCAAATTAATGGGACAATAATCAGGACTATCCCTTACCCTTCTCTCCCTAATTCTGTTTCTCAACTTCAGATTGTAATGACAATACACAAGCTTGTTGAGTTTTTGCATGGTAAGCCGATTCCTGACCTTCGTGTGGATCAGAGAGAAAATGCTCCAATTTCTTTCACAGTTGGAAGATGTTGTAGTTTGACTAAGGATGCGAACAGCCGCACTCCTTAGATGTGGAGCACTCTCTCCAAAATTCATCCACCAATTAGCTGAAATGCAAAAAATAAATAAAGAAAATTAGATCGTATCACAAGATATCTGCAATGTGGATATGTCTTTTGTTCATAGTCATACCAGGTGGCATCTTTCCAATCGATCGTATCACAAGAGGGTCAGCAAAGGTTCCTCTCCTTTGTGTATATATAGATATCTACAATGTGAAAATTAGATATAAGTCAGTAAACCCCTACAACATAATTAAATTCTCTTAAGTAACCACCCACTCACCTCTTGTATGGCCTCAATTTGATCATCTGGACCTAACAATTTCTTCAACACCTCCCGTAATCCTACCCGCAAGTCCGTATTTATTGCTTCGGTGTGTAGTTCGACATTGCGGTAATAGAATTCGGGATTCAAAAAATAACCTACATTATAAATATGTAGAATGTACTGTGAGCAAACAAGATAATAAATACATTAGTTAGGAAAAAAAAAATCAACAAACAAAGATATATATTAATTACTTGCAGCATGCAATGGATGGTGCAACTGATCGTTCCAACGGGCATCAATAATCTTTATATATTTCTCGTGATATCTAACATTTTCCATAATGGATTGCTTTGCCCGATCCATTGCTTCATATATAAAGCTCATTGTCGGCTTGTCATCACCATCTACAAGCCGCAACATTTTAACTAAAGCCTAAAAAACCTTTAATATCTTCCTCACTTTCTTCCGAAATTTATTGTCCCTCATCAGGATTGGGACTTCAAACTCCGGACCACTAGTTGCATTGCCCCATTTCGAACGAAGCCATTCTTTTGATGCAAACATCTGAATGAGCTCCGTTCTAAACTTTACAAGGCTTTCCATAGCCAGAAAATGGGTTGCAAACCTAGTTAATAATGGACGCAGCAAGACATGGTTATTTGTGTATCTTTTCATCAAGCTTAACATCCATGAATGATCATATATAAATCTTGTAATTCCTCTACATGCCTTGATCAATGAAGCCACTTTTGTCTTCCTTCCAATCTCTTCCAAGATGAGATCTACGCAGTGTGCTGCACATGGGGTCCAGAATAAATGGGTCCTCTTCTCCATTAATTTCAAACCTGCTGCCTTGAAATTGGCGCCATTATCTGTAACAATCTGTACAATATACTCCTCTCCCACACTCTCTACAACTTTATCCATAAGAGTATATATATATATGTGGCTGTCCGTCTATGTTCAGATGCATCGATGGACTTCACAAAGACGGTCCCAGCGACTGAATACACCAAAAAGTTTATTAATTGTGTTTGGGTGCCGCTGGTCCACCCGTCACACATGATAGTAACACCATTTTGTTGCCACATGGGTCTAAATTTTTCCACCCAAGCCTTTATTTCTTTAAATTCTTCTTCAAGATATTTAGTGCCCACATCAGATACGGAGGGCGCCTGTATACCCGGCCTAGCTTCGGCGGCAACATCAAGAATAGTCTGGAAATATGGGGAATCTACTGCTGTAGGTGGTATGTTCTTGTGAATTAACCATTTTGCTGTAGCTTTGGCCAATCTATCTCTTGCAGCCTTCATTACCCCTTTCATAACACTTGATATTTTTGGTTGTTTAGCTCCCTCTTTTCTATGTGCTAGAGGATCAACAAGGGGAGGAACTGCTCTTCTTGTAGAGATAATTTCTACATCAGCATCCCGTTCCCGGGTGCTAAATGCCCTACGTATGGACCCCGCAAAGCCCTTGCCCCTGCTTGGCACAGTAGATGATGAGCCCCCTACATCATAATATTTGCTTCCAGCAAATGCACGACGTTCATATTCTTCTTGTTGGCTCATCAAAGACTCTCGGCGTGCAGCCTCCATCTGTGCATCTTCCTCCTCATCAAAATATTCATCCCCAAATACATCATAACGGGCAGCATCAACATCTTGCCGCCTCTTTTCTTTTATCTCTACTTTTCTAGCTTTGTTTTGGCCAACCAAAGCTTTCATTTGTTCTCTTACTTCCCTCGGTACTTCGGTACAGCCAGCAACATTGCCAGATATGTGGCCCAAGTGGTGCTTGAATCTTGTAATGCCCCCATGGGTCACTCTTCCACAGAACTTGCATTTGATTTTCAACCTATTATTCTCAACTGCCTCACCAAAGCTCCATGCGGGATCAATATCACGAGGCATTTTCACTTATCAAATGGCAAAGACAGATGGACTGAAATTGAATACCTGGCTGCCTATAAATATAAACAAGTAGTATACTAGTATGTTAAAAATTAAAAAAAACAAAGAAACATGTTAGAGGAAACTTATATCACAAATATAGGAACCATTTTCAAGACATTTGATTGGTATTCAAATATTAAAAATTATTTTTATTTTAAAAAATAAATAAATCCGAAAATAAAAAAATAGATAAAAATCAATAAACATTCAAAATGTGATGATTGATCTATGGGAAACATAGATCTATCATTTACAATCAATTTCCAAGTGGTTTCATGGGTTGTCCATGAATATTCACATTTTTTTTTCAAAAAATAAATAAATCTGAAAATAAAAAATAGAGAAAAATCAATAAAAATTTAAAATGTGATGGATTGATCTATGGGAAATATAGATCTATCATTTACAAGCAATTTCCAAGTGGTTTCATGGGTTGTCCATGAATATTCACATTTTTTTTTTCAAAAAATAAATAAATCCGAAAATAAAAAATAGAGAAAAATCAATAAAAATTCAAAATGTGATGGATTGATCTATGGGAAACATAGATCTATCATTTACAAGCAATTTCCAAGTGGTTTCATGGGTTGTCCATGAATATTCACATTTTTTTTTTCACAAAATAAATAAATCCGAAAATAAAAAATAGATAAAAATCAATAAAAATTCAAAATGTGATGGATTGATCTATGGGAAACATAGATCTATCATTTACAAACAATTTCCAAGTGGTTTCATGGGTTGTCCATGAGTATTCACATTTTTTTTTTCACAAAATAAATAAATCCGAACATAAAAAATAGAGAAAAATCAATAAACATTCAAAATGTGTTGATTTGATCTATGGGAAACATAGATCTATCATTTACAAGCAATTTCCAAGTGGTTTCATGGGTTGTCCATGAATATTCACATTTTTTTTTTCAAAAAATAAATAAATCCGAAAATAAAAAATAGATAAAAATCAATAAAAATTCAAAATGTGATGGATTGATCTATGGGAAACATAGATCTATCATTTACAAACAATTTTCAAGTGGTTTCATGGGTTGTCCATGAGTATTCACATTTTTTTTTTCAAAAAATAAATAAATCTGAAAATAAAAAATAGAGAAAAATCAATAAACATTCAAAATGTGTTGATTTGATCTATGGGAAACATAGATCTAACAATATGAAGCTATTTTCAAGTTGTTTCATGAGTTTTCCATAAGTGATAATGTTTTTTTTTTTTTAAATAACATAAATCCGAAAATAAAAAAAACAATATATAAAAAAAAAAACAAAAGATATGCATGTAAGATCAAAAGGAAGCATGGATCTACAATAAAACAACATAATGATGCCATTATGTTGTGATTCATAGTAGTTAGAGAGTGATAAATGAAATGATCATCTCAAAAGTTGAAAAAATAAATCACATATACCTTAATGAAGAATCTTGTTTTGACTTTTGAATCTTTAGATTTCTTTCAATAATGGTTTGTTGGTGATTTGGTGGCAAGATATCTTGAAGAGAGGGATTTGGGAGACATTTGGGACCACAAAGAGGTGAAAATGGAAACTATAGAGGAGAAGAGAAGAAAGACAAGGGTAAAAAACCCTAAAAAGTCCAAAAGGGGGGGTTTTATAACCCCCCCACGTGTATCGGCCGCCACGTATCGTGGCGGTATGTATCGGCCGATACACAAGAGTATCGGCCGATACGGGCCGCCACGGGTGCGATACACCCGTGGCGGCCGATAACTTTATGTATCGTATCGGCCTTGGCCGATACGGCCGATATATAAGCGTATCGGCCGATATTTTCTTCCTTGGTAACAATCCTATCACAGTGGTGTCACAACTGTGTTAAACGGTACAGCTGAGTGGTGCCTAACACAAGAATCTTTTTCATACCATAGTGAAGGACTAGGCTTTCTTGCGTGAACAAGTATCGTAAGAGAGACTACTTCCATTTGTCAAGCAAATCAAGCAAACAAACTTCTTCAAGATATCCAAACACTTAGTAGTCCTCTTCAAGCCATTACAATCAAAGCCACCTAGCCACGACACTTCCATCAAATATCAAAACGAACGAAACATCAAAAGGGATCCTAAGTCCATCATCTAAGTGCACCATGTGATCCCAACCAAAGCAAAGTAAACGAAGCTAATGACCATGTTCGTAACATGTAGACAAGTACCAGACGGTACAATTCAGAATCAATAGCGATAGACAATCCAAACCTAAGTCTAGTATTAAACCCGAAGCATCGTACAACCTACTCAGTCAACGAAAGGAATTAGTGCCCTTGATACCCAGGCGAACGATCTTTGTGCATAGATTTAAAGGGGCATCCCGTTGTCCCGTACCGTTCAAGATTGAGTTAGGTTAAGTCCCGATATGACCGGAATAATCGTGAAGAACGTCGGCTCAAAACATCCTCACATAAAGTCAAATGAGTCCAAAAAGGAAAGGGTAGCCAAAGTTTCACCTAAGTCGAACCAAAAGAAGGCTAAAAGACCCCTTTCATAAAGGGATCCTTAGTTGGCCCGGTTGACCCCACACACAGGCAGCCGGTCGACCTGGTCAAGGCTCAGTCGTCCAGCAATTGTAACATAAAATAGGGAATAGTGTTTTTGTCAGGTGCAGAGCACCTGACGCAGTGTGTCCAATCGACCGGGCCTCCTTGGCCGGTCAACTACGTGCATTGCAGTTGCAGAACCCAAGTTCTGTAACTGCAATGAACAAGGGTCATTTCCCTTCCCTCTTTCTTGAACCTGATGAGAGACCAAAACAATGATAAAAGCAATCTATTCTAATCCCATCAATCTATCTAATCTAGTCATTAACATCCAAATCCATTTCATTAAGCTAACAAGCCTAATTATCATAACTTCAATCCTCTAAAGCATCAATTGAGCAATTAACATATAAACCATCATTCTGCCATACAAATCAAGGGAAACAAGCATATAAAGCATAAACATATTTATCTACTTGCCTTGATGAAGAGCTTGACCAAAAATCAAAGAGAAAATTTGGGGAAAAGTCCTCTCAAAGCTCAAACTTGTGCAAATGGCTCTCAATCCCAAAACAAACTACAAAATGGATGCAAATGGGTTGGGTGAGCTCCTCTGTTTCATTTCTAATCAAAAGGAAGGAGATTCACTAAGTTTACAAGCTTTAGGAGCTTACCTTAGAGTGGGTTGTGAATGAAAAGCTTAGAAAAGAGAAGGGTTGTGATCTTGGGAGCTTGAGGAAGGACTGAAGGAGATGGGAAGCTTCACCGGCGACGTCGGAGCTCCGGTGGCCGTTAGTAGTGAGGAGGCAGTGAAGGGCTGAGTTTGGAGAAGGCACAGTGAAAGGAGAGAAAGAGATGGGATAAGAGATGAATGAGAGAGCTTATATTAGGTTAGGTTATGGGTTAATTTCAAATTAGTCCTCGGTTCACTAATGATGATCTTTGGGTCTCTTCGGCGCGTCGAATCAAAACGCGACTAAAGACTAATGTTCGTGAAATGCTGAGACCTACCCGATGCACCCATACTCACAAAAACTCATAATCTCACATAAACCCTTGAAAACTTCCCGAAATTGCAAACCACCCCCCTACTGTACCCAAACGCGCTCCAAATCACGCGAGATTTCACACGCATGATCCAAACGTCAAACCCAACTCGCTAAGGCTCTAAACACACTTACTAACTTATCAAGCAATTAAATATAGTTAATAGGAGATTAAGGGTCGGGGTGTTCATGTGCTCTGATTGGTCAGCATCCGCCATGGAAGACATGGAAAACACAGCAACTTAACTTGATTCTTACTATGTTTGCACAGCATATTTTGAAATGTTGAGTTAGTGTGCCTTTTCCACCCACGGGACTCCCACACATGAAGGGTGTGAGATTTTTTATTCAGCCTGTCCACAAAAGTGAGATCCCTGAATTATAAAGGTGTGCCATGCAGGAGCCTCGTAGGTGAAAATTATCCTTGATTGTGTATTAGTGTCAGGATGCACAGGGAAGTCAGTGCTTACTCCAATACTTGCAATCTACTGTTAAATTCCGTCAGTAGTTTAGTAATGCAAAATTTCATTTCTTTAAGTGATTCAAAAGTTGGAGAAAATGTGATCTGTTTAAAGCTAATGTGTAGCATTTGCATGGTACTATGCCGGCGATCAAGTTGGTTCTGTCAGAATTCATGTGCCCATGTTTTTTGCTTTGGCTTTCATTATACTGTTTTGAAATGTTCGACAGCATTTTATAAAGTCTGGCATGCAGAAATCTGTGGAGGCCAGGAGATATCTTCCTGGGCTTGATTACATGTAAATTGAGAATACATTTTTCATGTATAGCAGCTTCTTTGGGCCTTTTTTTTATTCTTATTTTTATGATTCATTTGCTTTTCTTGAATGGACTGGGATCATGTGTTGCTGTTCAGTCTTGGAAAATTGCAGAAAAATTCCTTTCCATTTTTTGGAGTTGCAGTCGAGCAGATGGTCCCCGAGGGATGATCTAAAACCCTCACGTCATCCTTATGATTTGATCAGCAGCCTTCTCCGGTGAGTGAAGGATATGGTTTTAAAAATCTGCCTGAGTTGATATGAGTCACAGTCCAATGGGGAAATAGAAAATCTAGATTCATAGGACATCCATTTCTATTTTTAATCTCTTCTCTAATTATCTCTTACTATTTTTTTTTTTTTTTTTTGGATTTTTAAGGCTCCAGGGTGTCTCAGAGATGGAATTAAGGAGTCCAGATTACTATTTTGTGCGCGCGCGCATGTATGGTTATCTTGGTTTGTTTTGAGTCTATCTATGATGGATGCATGCTTGATGTATTCTTTTAGGTCTTCTACAGTGGAACCCTATGAATAGGTGGGATTATGCTTTTAGATGATGATGACAACCTAAGCTGGAGTGCATGACATGGGCTGTCCTGAATCTGGCTCATTGGCCCATGGATGGCTAAGTGTTTCCACTGCCCAGTAATCAGGTTATTCCACACACACTAACAAAATACCCATATCTCTAGCCAGCTGAGCAACAACTGAGAACAGTAATAAATTTCATTTAGCACTTGGATGGTTTAGCATTATTATGGGGCTTTGTTCTTCTTCCTGCATTTCCATATAAAATACTACATGTATGAAAGTAGGGCCAGCAGGGCACATTTATCCAAACACCTTATGCTTATGTGTATTTTTAAAATCTAGTGCAATTTCATGGAAATTTGGTGGCCAATTACAGGTTAATGAGATCTTTGAAAGCTTTTTCCTTGTAGAATTTGATTAGAAAGTCTTAAGAGGCTTAAAGAGTGAAGAAATGGGGTTAAGATGTTGACAATGACGATGAGGCCCTTTTCCTTATTATCCTGTAAGTCCTACAACACATTTTGCCAATTATACCTTCTGCTTGGTGGTGCAATGGCAGGAGTCAGAAAAGATGGAATTGTGTGTTTTTCTTAGTTCTGAGACATAAATCCGAATCTTGAGTTATAATAGGAGTAAGAGTGATTAGGGCCACTCCCATGCCCACAAGCCTAAAGCGCCATGCCCAGGCCCTTGTGCTGCATTGCATTGTGTAAGCCATTGGTTAGGATCCATGCCAACTAAACTACCAGGGGGCACATTTGTGCAGGTCCACAATCTTATGTTTTATGTGGATTTTTCCCCTTACTTTACCCCCTTGGATTCATTTTTCTGTGGGATTGCAGAAAATTGCACCAGCTTTTGATGCATTTCCTCATGAAAAGATATAGCATCAAATGATGGAAAAGATTTTCCACAGAAAAGTTATTACACAAATGTGTGCTTATAGTTAGCCTCAAATCTTGAACCCATCCCTCAAAAAAGAAGGAAAAAGTCTGTAGAATCCCATTTTATCTATGGCAGTAGACGCAGGAAATGTATTACAAGTTCCCTGTGTCCATCTTTCATGGTCCATACCTGTATTAGTTATTGTCATAGACCGACAGAGCAATCTAGTAGGACCCCCAGTGAGCTTGTTGGGAGAGAGAATGCCTTACTAGTCTCTCACCATTAGATTAAAAAAAAATGACGCCTTACAAAATCATACATTGAACTTTAGGGTCAAAGATCTAGGGATTAGGATGATCTAATAAGGATGATATTTTGCACATCCTTAGGTCCGATTGAGGTCTTTCCATTCCTTGCCTTCCCCTGACTGGCTCGGGCCAGGTGGGCCTCATAAATGAGTTTGCTTTGCACTGTGTGTAGACAGTACTTGTGGGAATAAAATCCACACATGCACATGTAAATGTATCTATTATGTCAGATTTGTCAACTAAATCCTCAGGGATTCCTCACTGTTTATCCTCGAGGATTCAAAAAAGTACATGTTTAACGAATTTTAATCCTTGGAGATCCTCATTCTGAAGATTTTCAAGTCCAACCCTCCCTCATAAGATTCAAAAATTTCTCAATTTTGTAAATTTATGCACCAATACTAATTTTTCTTAGCTATATGCCTTGGTAGTCAGTATGCACCGATGTTGATGTAAAATCTTTAGTGAGGGATTATCAAATTTGTTGTAGCAAATTCCGCTCCCGTTACCAAATGTTTTTATATTTTGAGTGAACTCCATGTGTTATATTGAAGAAAGGTAAATGAGCTGACCTCGAGCTTCAAATACTCAATCCGTTGTCGAGCTCGAGCTTGGATGTTTTACGCTTTTAAACTGCACACTTACCTAAAACTTGATTTTAATCCTTGATCATGATCATTGATTAAAAAACATGCAAGATGGATTTTTTAGAAAATTGTTCTACCCATATAATTTGGAAGTCCCACATGAAATGCTTCAGGGGTGTTCATGAGCTGGATTAGCCCACCTAAGCCCGGCCCACATTTGGCTAGATTTGGGCACTATTTTGAGGCCTGAAAAAAGGATGTCTGATTGATGCCCTTGTCAATCAAAACCTTGTTCAACCAAAATTTAAGTATAGTTTCAACTTACAATTGGTTTCTCTCACGGTAATAGAAAAATAATATAGCAAATGAAAATGAGGATCCAATGGTCAAAGAGTACTCCACTCAAATGAGTACAATTTTCTTGCAAAATTAAGATCCTATCAGCATCTGCCACTCAATGAGCACCTTCCTATCAGCATCTCCATAACTCTGTCCATGTATAGATGTCCCAAACAACCGACTACTTGATAACAGATTCCATGCAATTGAGAATGCATATCTTCTCAAAAATCCAAGTGATTTCTTCATGTTCTATTAGGAAACACATGTTCTGTAAAGGAAAATTCCCCCCTGCAGTTCAGGGGCCTTTCTTCTCCTATCTTTCTGAGCATCTGGATGTGGATGGATAATTATAGAGTCCAAGAGCAGCGGCAACATCTTAGAAACAACCACTCCAAACTGCATACAGTAACAATCAAAATCATTTATCACCATCAAGGAAATTCAAATAGTCAAATAGCTAGGGATGAAACGGGTCAGGTATGGATTGGACTTCTCCATACCTAGTCCTCGATCAGACTTGGGGTTCAATTACAGGATCCATACAGTACTCAAATTTAAACTAAAGACACTGTCCAGAGCCCAAATGAGGGTCTGAATCCATAACAAAATTGAGACCCACCAAATACTTAAATATATAAACCTGGAATTGGAAAAACCTCAGGTGAGCACGGGGTACGGACAATAAAGTGAGGACCGCATCTCTAAATACATAGCGGGGCCCACTTGGTGATCAATCACCAATCTCAGGTTTGGCACCCATCCGAATGGACTAAACTGTTGGATTCATCGTGTACCCATTTTGGATGGTGAAAACTTGTCGCCGTTTGATTGAGTGATTGGGATGATGTTTAAAGCTCCATCACCCTCTACAATTAGGTGAGGGAGAGATCTTTCGATCCCCCATTCCCATCCTTGGGTGGGCCCCACAAGAAATGGTGCCCATCTTATCATGAGCACGGGGTGGGGGTGGGGGTGGTTGGGTTTTCCTCAGGAGTGGCTTTCAGTATTTGTGTTCTTTTGATATTAAACTCATGGACCTAAATTCACACTCGAATTAAAGTGGGGGGCCTAAATCTTGGATTTGGAGTTGGTGCCCCATTTTCAAGATCCAATTCTTCAGGCATTGCACTGTTCATGGACCCATTTTCATCCCTAGATAACTCACTATAATGAGCTCATTATAATATGGAGAAATGGTTCAATACCCCTTTTGTCATGTTAATTTCAATATTTTTTCTCCTAAGGCAAATGATCCTATACATCTTATGGTACATACCACCTGATGGGGCCCCACCTTATGACCCATCATAAACAACAACCACCCCCACCCCCCGGGTAATAGTCACCAAATCCCATGGTTTTGAACAGATCCAAATGAATTGGACCGCACCCCACCCTCCGTAATAGTCACCAAATCCTATGGGATTGAATAGATCCAAATGAATTGGACTGTTGGATGAAAGGTCAATTTTATTTTATTTTTCTATAAAGTTGTTAAACTTGCCGTGGATAAAGGGCCTTGAGGCATTAGACTGACTTCAAATCTCATATCTAGAGTAGCCTAGTTGAATCTTTCGTTCCTTCCTATCCCATAGTCTAGGTGCCCCCAAGTGGGCCTCATAGGTGGTATGTACCTAAGGGTTCACCATAAGTATGTACTAGAATAACATGAGCACGGGCAAAATAATCATAATATTAAAATTTATAAAAAAAATTTATTATTAGTTTCTTTAAAATTAAATGCAAAAGGTTTTAGTCTGAGAGAGGAAAGAAAAAAAAAATCCATAACAATTCAATACATAATACCATATAATTAAAAGAAAAAAAAAAAAAAAACAGAAGCCCATGAAAATTGAAGATTAATTATCAAGAAAACTAAAAAACAAAATCAAAACAAACAAACAATATAAACTATGAATAAAATCCAATAAGATTTGAGAGACACATAGAAATAAAACATAAAAATGAAAATCCATAATAAAATCAATAACATAAGCAACTTAAAAGAATCAAACACTCATGAGAAAAAAAAAATAGAGCACAAAAGGGCAAAGACAAAAGAACACACAAATTCATAAAAAGCCATCATAAAAAAATAAAAAAAAATAAAAAAAACACTAAAAATCCATCACAAGTGAGAAATTATAATAAAAGAAATACAAAATAAAATGAAATAAATTTTATTAAAAAGACTATAAAAATATATATAAATAAAGATCCATAGACAATACAATGATAAAAGAAATTTAGAAGAACCAAACCCATTTATGATAATCTAATACTCAAAAATGAAAATCTGAAGCCACAAAAAATATAAGGAAAATCCATAAAAAGATTTCACAAAGAGAACTTAAAGAACCCAATGGAAGTAATATAAATAATTAACTCATAATGATAAACATTAAAAAAATACAATAGAAAAATGAAAATTCACAGAAAATCCCATGATAAAAAGTTATTTAAAAGAAAAAAAAACAAGGAGAACCCAACACTCAAAAGTTGAAAAAAAAAAGGGGAAAAAAAGACTCACAATCTATGAAAGCCATAAAATACAAACCATAAAAATATTGCAAATCTATAGAAATTTTAAAATGATGATTCTTTTGTATAAATCATATTAAAATGACATAATTAAAATTGCTCAAATAAAATATGATGAACTCAAAAGTAAATGAATTAGAAAAGGTTTACCTCTCAAATTGAAACGTTTAATAATTGCACCGATTGTCTCAAGATGCTCACATTTTAAAATGGGTTGAACACCGATCTAAACTAAGCATACAAATGAGACCTGAGACAATACTAAAAAGAAACAAAAGAATTATTGAAGTTGCTCTAATGAAATACAATGTACCTAAAAGTAGATAAATGGAAAAAAAATGAAAGTTCTCTTGACATAGAGAAATAGTATTATATTGGAGAAAGTAGAAAATGATGATAAAAAGAATGAGCTTAATTCTTTATTTAGATGGACCAATATTATTGGAGATTCTTTTTACCATTAATTCCACATTCTTAACAAAAAGTATACAATCAAAATCAATAGATAAAAAAGAAACCAGAAAACCCAAAACCGAGAGTGGATTAAATAAAAAAGACTAAGGATTAAATAAACCAGACAATCCAGAAAACAGCATTTCACATTGTAAAAAAAAAAAAATGGAAAAAAATCATATAATCAAAACAAACAAAAATACAAGAAATTCCTTAGATTAGTGGGCACGTAAACACTGGGACCCATTAACACTCAAATGCTATTGCCTTGATAGAAATAGGATGATCTTGAGAGTTTCTTAATAGACAAAAGGCATGATGGAGAGTCCAAATCACAGAAAAAAATTTATTTGGAAAAATCTATTTTGTATTTTTTATCAAAGAATCAATTTGACCATCAAAATAACCCAGAATGAGGTGAAAATTTGTGGTATCCCATAAATAGCAATGATGTTTGTCTTAATGATTGTGATTTTTAATAGATGGGGTCTATCGTAGTGTTCTACTCCATTTACGTCACGATTTATAAAAGTTAAAGCCACACACAAAAAAGAAAAAAACCAAACTCCATCATTTCTCCATCAGCAAGCATGCATGGTAACACATCAGTTACATGGAAAGCTTCACACCTCCTCTTTTTTAACTCTACGTTGTTGTAAAGAGTTTTTATTTTTTCAATAATATTATAATTTTCTTATTAATAATGAAACTTATTGTTTTTGTTGATCAATTCCATATATTATATATTCATTTGAGTTTAGTTTTATTGTAAAATGGTTGTCATAGAAAATTAAAATGACATAATTAAAATTTCTCAAATAAAAAATGATGAACCCAAAAGTAAATGAATTAAAATAGATTTACCTCTCAAACTGAAATGTTTAATAATTGCACAAATTGTCTCAAGATGTTCATATTTTAAAATGGGTTGAACACTGATCTAACCTAAGCATGCAAATGAGACTTGAGATGGAACTAAAACGAGACACAAAGAAATAAAAGAAATATTGAACTTGCTATAATCAAATACAATGAACTCAAAAGTAAATAAATGGGAAAAATGAAAGTTCTCTTGTTGACATAAAAAAATGGAATTATATTGGAGAAAGTAGAAAATGATAATAATAAGAATGACCTTAATTCTTTATTTAGATGGACCAATATTATTGGAGATTCTTTTTACCATTAGTTCTGCATTCTTAAAAAAAGTGTACAATCAAAATCAATGAACAAAAAAGAAACCCAACAACCCAGAATTAAGAGTGGATTAAATAAAAACGACTAAGGATTAAATAAACCAAACAACTCAGAACTCAGTATTTCACCTTCTAAAAAAATAAAACTCATATAGTTTAAACAAACAAAAATACTTGAAATTCCTTAGAGTAAAAGCACTTGGATATTGGGACCCATTAACACTCAAATGCTATTGCTTTCATAGAAATGGGATGATATTGAGAGTTCTTAATAGACAAACGGCATGATAGAGAGTCCAAATCACAGAAAAAACTTTATTGAGAAAACTCTAGTATTTTGTATTTTTTATCAGAGAATAAATTTGACAGTGGAAATAACCCAGATTGAGGTGAAAATTGGGGATATCCCATAAATAGAAATGATGTTTGTCTTAATGATTGTGATTTTTAATAGATGGGGTCTATTGTAATGTTCCACTCCTTTTACATCATGATTTATAAAAGTTACAATGCATGAGTATGAAAATAATAACAACAATATTTATAGGGGTCAATATTCTAAAAATATAGTTATTTTTATAAATACCTTGTAAATAAATTCTAACTCCCAGTCAATATTCCAAAGTGGGGCTGAGTCCCTTCCTCATTAACTAATTTTAAGTTTTTGTTGATAACTATTAACAAGAAGATGCTTATGTGGTGTAGTGGTAGAGTTGCCCATTTGAAATTTATATTATCTTGAGTTCGAGTCACAACAGAAAGATGAGTGGAGTATTTGAAAAATTCAAAGCGGTTTTGACTTTACTTGAAGATGTACACAGGACCTCACATTGCTCAAGTTTAACTCTTTAGAAGGCTTTATATGCATTTCCATCTCTATACACTTTAAGAACTTTTGAGCATTTTGACATGAGATCTAATTGCGCACGTGAGTCAGCCTTGACTTGGGGTGCTGGGTCCGAAAAACATTTAATCGGGCGCGCGGGGGGTACAAATCCAGCCTAACTTGGCCTCGAGGGACCCAAATTGTTAGAATTATTTATTTATTCTAATAAATATGATTATTATTTTAATATGTTTTTATAAACTGCTTTTAAACATTGTATTTAATGTGGATTAAAACGTAGTGATTCAATTAATTTTTAAGTTGTGTGATTATTGGGCTTAATGGTTTTTTAACATTGAGGATTAATGCCCAACAGACACTAATCTCACTATATTAGGGCCATCTCTTTCTCGTAGTCTTTTAACAGAAGACGAAATCCTCTCTTTGCTCTTCTTCTTTGTTTTTTTATTTTTCATTTGAGCATTCTGAGAAGGAGTCTGGAGTTTAGCTGCGTGTGCCATCGGACCTGAACAAAAAGGCCGTTGTTTCTTGGGGGCAGATCTATTGAAAACTTTCGCATCTAAGTTTCATCTCAAGAAGTGGAACTCGTCCTAAAGAAAGCATCATCAGACGTGCTTCGGCCATATATCTATTGTTGTTGTTGCTCTTCGACTTCTGCCAACGAACCACAGTTGAAAGATTCAACAATCGGATATTATTATTGATTTAAAATTTAATTGACAGCAGCCCCATTTTCTATAGTTTTTCGAATGAATTTAAACAACCACATAAGTCTTGACATGTAATTTTACAAATGACCCCCTATGCTAATATGAAATTCTCAATCTGCCACCTTTACAGGCAATCAAAAGGCCGATTTTTTATGGCTGACAAGATCCTAGAAGTTCTTTTTTAAATCATAAAATGTATAAAAACTTCCTAGACCTAACTTGGATTAAACCCAAAATACTAATGCGAAAGGACCATTAAATCTGAGTCAATGTAACCAAAGTCAATGCCATCGGCTTAATCCACAATAAGATTACACTAAGGGTACTTTCATCATTTTCCTACGAAGACATGGAGTTTCATAGATGGATTAATACTGCTACTCACTGTAAGTCAAGGTGTTTTTTTTTTTTTTTTGTAACGCAGTTTCAGCCCTTTGAGCCAGAATAATTTTTATGGGCTCAAGAGAGAAAGCTAGGTAAAATTCTCCTGTGACCCCAGTGTGATAGTGCAGTTTCAAACTCGCAACATCTAGATGCAAACCGTAGTCCTAAGCCGACTGAGCTATCCCTCGGTATGAGATTATCAAATTACTAAAGATGGTTACTTGTAAAAATCAATACAATTCAGAAAGAAACGATCTTCTTTGATCAACTATTCATCTAGTATTCAAACAATCATGATCCAAAAATCTCCCCCTTTGAGAATCAGAACCATCCAATTTCTGAATTTTTCATGTTGACTGTGGACTGTTGGTTTATCAAAAAAGAACCCACTCAAGACATATTAGAACTGCTTAATGAAAGATAGGTATTAACTTGTAAAGAGAGCTGAATAAATTACTGCATTGCTTGATCAAACATAATAGAAAGTGAAAATCAAAATCAAAATCAAAGTAGAAACCAACTTACCATAATTGCAGGCACGTTAATCTCTGTGGCGTCAATTCATCGGCGACCTTATCCAGTGAAAACGCAGACGGCTCCCTCGGCCGGCTCGACAACTCTCTATCCAGGAGAGGGGTGTTCTCCGGCGACGTGTGAGTGGAATGCGGCGAAAACGGCGGCGATTGTGACGGAGATGAAGAGAAGAAGTATTTCTGGTGGCCGGGGCCGACGCTGACGGGAAGAGGAGATGGAGGGGTTGGGGGTGAGGAGGAAGGGGAAGCAAAATCCATCTCCATCACTCCATCAAGGAAGAAGAATTTGAAGAGGAAGAGGTTTTTGTTTTGTTGTATCTTTTGTATAAGTTTGGGGGGTTTTTTGAAAATTACCCGCCAGTTCTAGTTTTGGTTTCACCTAACGGTCACCTCCCAACGGTCAGACGAACAATCTAACTTCACGTTCCTGTGCCTACCGACCGAGTCCGAGCTAATACATTTTGTATTTGACAAAAGTAACCTTCTTCTCTTCTCTTCTTTTTTGTTAAACCACTGGGTCAAGGAAAAAGAATGGATCCACCTTCGGCCCAATTTGTGTAAATAGGTTGGGCCTCCAAATCCATTTTATATAGAATGGATCGACTTTGAGCGAAGACCCGAAACGCCCTATGTGTTTGTTGGGTCTGGATCCGAAATTTAATTTGTGAATTTTTTTTGGGCTAACATTTGGACTCATTTCAAATGAGCCAAGCTCATGGAGTGGCTCAAGCGAGCCCGAGCCTGCATATATCTGGGATGATCCGATGGGCAACATTGATCCAGGCCCACCTACGCACAAACTACCCTGCTTCAAAAGGATTCCAATGATAAAATAATCTTAATGTCACTAGAAAAAAGGGGTTGCATTGATCATTTAAAGCCTATTTGTTGGAATTAAAGTCATCCAACAAAAGATAATGAAAGAGAAGTGAGGATCTCACCTTTGACTTAAATAGGACTAGCAACAAACTCCCCTGCTAAGCCCGGGCCAAAAATAAAAATATATTAAAATTTTAAGAATTATTTTAAAATATTATTAAGATAAAAATAAGTCTAAAAGAAAGAAATTTATTATCTTTGAATATTAGAATCTTTTAACATGTAATGAAAATAAATATATAATGAAGTAAACTTACATAACGTAACGACCTCTTGAATTTAAAGGCATGGATCATTACATAAGTATGATTGTGTGTTTATATAGGGTCAACTCTCCTAAGCAAAAGCTTAGGTTAAGGTAGGCTCAAGTTTGTGGTGGGGCCCACCTGCAACCCACATGGGGTTGGTGATGGGGGGATTTTAAGGACTCTCTTGGACCCTTCTCTTTGCAAAAAGTTAGTCTCAACCGTGGTTTTCTACCATCCTCATCTAGCTCCAAAAGTTTAATGCTCAACAATCCATTCAGATTGGTACACAATCGATCCAACAGTTCAATAAATCCGGAACCGACCAAAAGCTAGTGGACATGTACCATTTAGGGAGGTCGTTTGTTTGGTCCATTTGGATGGACTAAGGGTGGGCCCCACAAGCGTAAGCTTGCAGAATAAAATGGAGAGGTATGGTGCCCGGGCTCAAAAAATATAATGAAATATGTGATTCTTTTCTAAGATATTATTGGAAAATAACAGATTTTATAGAAATAAATAAGTAGTTTATTTCTATTATATATATATATAACTTTAATAAAAAAATAAATAAATAAATAACTTAGTGGGGTCACATAATGTAACATCTAATGGTGGGCCTCATATCCCAATTCCTTCAAGGTGTGTCCAATTGGACAGTATGACCTTGCTAATGTGTCATTCCTAGGATCCTTAGTGGGGTCACATGAAGTAACATCTAAAGATAGGCACATATCCAAATATCTAAAAGTGTATCCAATTGAACATTTGGACAATAGGCCCTTGTTGATATGGTGTTCCCAGGATCATTGGTGAGGTCACATGATGTAATATTTAAAAGTGGACCTCTTATCCTAATTCATTAAGGTGCATCATGATGTGTTTAAAGGTGGCCTCGTCTACAACAATTATTAAAGGCATGTCCCATATCAACCCTTATACTATTTCATGTATATATAATTAGAAATGAAATGTATTCTTAATATGCATTTTAATAACAAATATAATTATTTCTAACAACTCCTTATTTCTTGTAGGATTACTGAAAATGAGTCATATGCATAATATCATGTTACCCTTTATATTAATGTTGATATGAATCTTTATTGCATTAAACCTAGATTGGTGATGTCTTTCCAATTGTATGATGTTTAAGCATATACTTAATTTGATCTTAATTGTATGGTGTCTTCCCAGCCAACTCACCATAGGCTTTGTCGATAGCACTGCACCATCCGCACCTATCTCATGCCATGTGTGGGACATTAGAGAAGCTATGTGGTTTTATTGTAGTGTTGGGCCAAGCATGTCCATGAAATCGGATGACTTTTCATATATAATAATTGTTGTGAATTCACTCTTTAACCTTGATTCTTGTATATTTATCCGAGTATTAATAAACTATAATGGGTATTAGAATTGAGCAACATTATTTATGATGGTGGGCCACAACTAATCATGATGGAGGGTTTTCAGGAGAACTAACAAACACATGATTGTGCACAATCGTTTACAACATGGAATGGATTTGGAGCTTAACAAATTGAGTTTGTACTTCTATGGCCCACCTTGACTATTGATCATCAGAGTCTATTATTTTCTGTTCGTTGAACATTTAAATCCACTTTGTAATTAACAGTCTAGATCATGAAATTAATGGTCTTGATACAACTCCATATTGGTTGGTCCCTTTTGTTGGGTGTTCCATCATCCGTGCCATTGGTTTGATGAGCCAAGCTGAATGGTGGTGCCTTTTGAAGATGTCTATCAATCGAGAAATCAAAGTGGTCCCTACAAATCCATATGTTGTTTCTACTTTATGTGGATGATTGACCTATTCTCAGATCATGATAATTTAGTCATGCCCATTCTCTCTGACCCCAACACCATTGAAGTGGGCCCCACAGAACTTTATTAACTGGAGTTGATTCTATTCTTGTAAGGAAAATGAAATAAGGTTTACTTTAAAATGGGAGTGATTGAGGTTTTAGGGAGACCAAATCTAAGGAGTTTTGTTGTTAGAAACAATAGTGTGATCTAGATTTAAAATTATAACTATTCCTAGGATTAAGAGGGGATTTGAGAAAATTTGTTTGGGTTGGGATTTTAAGGGAGGAGTGTAGTGGCCCACATTAAACCGAAAGCTCTGTGTGATTTTATAAGTATTTTTCCAGACGTGGCACCCCTCACAGCTCTCCTCATTTGCTTTAATATATATAATTTGATTTAGTCGGGCAACAACTAGATCCTAATTTCTCATTTTTCCAGTTAATTCATTTTTTATTAAAGAAGTGATTGTTCAAGAGCAATTTATAAATCTTCACTCTTATTTCTTTAATTTTAGCCGATTGAAAGACTATATTTCTTAAAATGCCTATGATTTCAATTTCATACAAACAAACTGGCCCTTGCATACTAGAAAAGTCAGTTAGTCCAAGCCCGAACTGGCTATACTCATTCAGTCAAGTCCAACCAAGAACTCGGGATACTAGCTCCGGTCCGTGACCGAGCCAGAATTAAATCTTAGACATTTTGAACGTTGCCACTAAAATTAAATGATTGTGGGAGATGGGCATTCTTGTAAATTGGCAACCAGAGTTGTAGTTGGAATCTTAAAAATCCCACCTGGCAGTCCACTTTCACGAGTCAAAATAAGCGTGTGCCTCTACCATTCCAACGGCCGAAACCTAGGTATGAAATCCGAAAGGGAAAACAGCACGTTTTTGGAACAAGAAAAATGTGAGGGGCCCACATAATTGCTGATTAGAGCGGGCATCCAATTGCTGGAATGATAAATCCTAAAAGAATTGTATTAAGGAGATTCTCCTGGCTTAGTAATACAAGTATTTAATATTAACATAAAATTAAAAACTTGCTCACTTGGTGTTGGGGTTAAAGAGTTGGGACTTAAGTCTTTTTTTTTTTTTTTTAAGCTCTACTTTGGACTACAGGTCACGAGTGATTCTTTAAATTTGAAGATGGAATTGATCAAGGGACATGGATGTGATACTAGGGTGCCAACGCCACACGTATTGGTCAGACTGGTTGAAGAAAATAAAATATATATATATATATATATGTGTGTGTTAGCATCTCTCACCTTACTGTGAGAGACAAAAGTGGAGGCCCTTACATTTAAGTTGTTGGTATTGGATGTGAAAGCCCCCACCTTATCTCTCTTTGTAAGGTGAGATATGCTCTCCTAAGAGCATCTCCCATATATATATATATAACACAAGGTTGCAGTACAAATGGTGGCCTAATGGTTTTGCCCAATGTAAAGTAGGAACAAGTAGGGATAGGAATGGGGCAGGGCGGATTGGGCTCGGGCTTTGGACATACTTGAACCCGACCCACTTGGGTCCCATACCCACCCCAGGCCATGATGAGTTCTATGGTTGTCATACCAAACCCACCCCATGACAGTCATGGGGCAGAGCAGGTCACGTTTATTAGTGTCTGACTTAATAGTTTTTTAAAAATAGGAATGAACAAGAATAGATCAACATACGATATGGAATAAAATTAGAACCCCCGATCCCCTTATTACCACGTTATAAAGGCAGACAATCCCCATCGAGGAGTCATAACTCACACGAAAGTGTGTAAAACGGGCCGTGCTGGCCAGCCCATTAACATGACTAGCTCAGCCCAGTCGTGCCATGCTGGGCTGTTCAGCCCACGGGCCAGCCCCCATGTCCCTCATTTTTTTTTTCTATAAAATGAAAGAGACTTCATGGACTTCTACAAATGAAAAATAAAACTTTAATTATTTGATTAGGCCATAACACGGCCCAGGGCACCCTGGCCCAGCCACTGACCGGGCCAGGAAAAATCGGTCAACTTGCCAGGCCTTGCCACAGCACACTGTGCCGGCCCAAGACAGGCCTGGGCAGCCCAGCCCAATTAGAACCCTTAATTACAACAGATGCTGGGAGCCTCATCTAGGTACATGTTGGACAGTAAAGATGCTGTGCTGAGCAGCTCCCTGGTAGGGCCACACCCTAAGTAATATATTTTGTGGGATTGACATACACGCTACAACCAGTTTTACCGGACTATTACTTCCATAAAACTGCACTAAATGTTTGAAAGAATTAGGCACAGGAACTCATTAATTTCAACAAACCAATCAAAACACATTTAGAGCTCTCGTTTGATTTTTTTTCCCCCTTCACTCATTAGACAAACCCTCTATCCATCAACAGCTATGAAGATATGAAGATTGTGTTAACGTCACATTTTTTTCTTTTTTTCCACGTGCCCTTATTTCCCCCATCCACAATGGGAAAATATCAGTTTAGTTTTGACCCCGTTTGGAATGTCAGAATGCAGTTGCCCAACAATTGCTTTACCTGTAAAAATCTAATCACCTGAAGTCTGTTTACCGTATTTGAGAAAGAACGAAACGGCCATCACAGGTGACTCAGGTCATCCAAAGCCGTGAACCCTGACCTGCACATAAACTTAGTAACATGCAGTTCACTCCGGGAGATCTAAAAGAGCCCATTGATTCTGTACAGATAAAAGAAGATATGCAACCTAAAACGGGAGAGAATGCAGGGCCTTTAAACATCAAGGGCACTTAAGATGGGAAGGGCCTATTTCATCCTGCCGGACACTTCCAAGTCAGAGCTTGTGTGATATGGATATTTATGGAGGCATGGTAAGTGGAGATCCATCATAGAATGTCGACTCACCCACAATTCATCCTATGAAAACAATCCTAGAAATTTGATGGTTCATACGCATGGCATGATATCAAGTGGACTTGTTTACAACAGCATTCCTCAGGCTGCAAGGTACTCTAGTGTAAGTGTATGGTCTATAAACTTAAATCTCATAAAACGTGACCATGCAGTTGCAAAATGGAACTAAGTCAACAAAAGATGTGAATAAACATACCATATGATGCCTAATAACATATAACATTGACAACAGGTTTCTTCTCTTGTCCAAATCCCAGCATCTCGAGTGTTTTTGAAATAGATCGACAAGAAAGATGACTGCCGGGTTTCTGATCTGCCATTCCAACTCCACACTGCAGGTAACCCATCAGATAAGAAATTACAGAATAAGAGAAGCTGTTCCTGACGAAAAGTCTTCTTGAATGCAGAAATATGAAACTACAACTTTGTCAATCAGACGTAGTAATTCTCTGATCACACTAACCTAACACTTCTGATTCTTTACATGTGCCCAAACTCAACAGCTAGTATCGATCGTACCTGTCATGTCGCCTGCTGCAAAAAATGAAATGACATGATGTTACACTGACACTCCTGGTTTGCAATTAACATTCCATTAATGCAGACAAAGTAAATAAAGCAAGGCAACAAAAATGAGATTTTGGGGTTTAAAAAGTGACCTCAGACATGCATTCATGTAATAATGACACGGTAATTTGTAAGGTTATTTATTTATTTTTATTTTTGGCGTTGATGCAGGCACCTGAATACAGCTCTTGATAATTTTTCCTTTTATAACGAGTTGTGTCCCAACTAAGCATTTTAATCCATTGTACCATTCTCTAATGATACTTCAAATATATTATATAATTTGGTCCGTGCATTCATGTTAGCCTTTTTACCTGTTTTAGAATTAACTGAGAAACTCGTTAAAAAACTACTTTGAAAAATAAAAATAAAAAATAAAAAATGAAGATAAATCATAGTTCATTGAAGTTACAGCTTGAAATTATTTTCAATTGGTAAAATATTTAACTGACTCAAACTTTGAAGATAAAATTTTACAAATAGGGAAAGAGAACTTCGATATTTCCAATAAATTCAATACTTCCAACAAAGCACCCAATGACATGATACAGTACGATATAATTTTAAATAAGTCCCTTTTCAATTATTGTTATCATTTGTTTCATAAATTATCTTTCTGACTGTTATTCAAGTGTGGAGCATAGTTCGATAAAATTTATTACTTGCTATCAAGATAACAATTTTTAAAATAGTTTGACATCAAGAATAGAAGTATCAACATATAAAGTTTCTTAGGGAAACTCGGTCCATGTCCACAGATATCCAATTCTTGTCACATTTTCAGGCTGTGGAGGCTTATCATTCAGCTGAAGGCTGGGACTAAGAGACTCTCTCATAGTACCCTTCTCCCCTCAGTTCAACCTTGCTCACACACACCTAATTTAGCCAAATGATCGTGATAGCAAATCCTTGCATGAGTTGGACAGAATACAACTCAAACTTACCATGGTTTGAACCGTGAGTTACATTAAACGGCTAAACCAGAATGTGAAATCACAATTTAAAGACAATAGTTGAAGCATAAACAGTATTGAAGGAAGAGGTTTGAGGTTAGTATATACAATACAGTTACAGGGTAGAGTAATTACTTCTTTTTTTTATATCACACAGTAGAGTAATTAGTAATTACTACCTTCAAAAATTGAAAATGGTGCGTAATTACCAAAAAGGTCAGCTCAGAACATCACTGTATATAACCAAAATGATCTGTATTAATTATTAAAAGGATTCTCAGCTAGTACCTGTGACGATCATAATCCCTTGAACGTTCCACTGACCGTGAACGTGACCTCCGGCGACTCCTTGAATCATAGTTGCGAGAACGATCATATTCCCTATTGCGCTCCCGATCATACCCACGATCACGATCATAGTGCCTATCACGATCCCTACTGCGACGATCATAATCCCTTTCCCTTTCTCGACTACCACTGCGTTCCTCTCTGTCTCGTTCATGATCCCTGCTTCTAGCCCTATCATGGTCTCGACTGCGCTCTTTCGATCTATAGTATATATTGGAGGTGTATGCAACATTTTCAGTATTAAGGGGCAACTATTTTTAGGACAAGAGGTACGCAAGCATTTCTCAAATCCTAACAAGATACATGGAGAGAACATTACCGTCTGTCATCTTCAGAGACCTTTCTGCTCTTATTTCTCTCTTCCTGAACAAATGAATTGCAATTTAGTACACAAAATACCAACATTGATGACATTAAGTTCTATTTCCAACAGGGCATGAACAAAAAGAGGATAACATTTTTCTCAAATTTTCATTTCATTTTTTTTTTTTTTTGAATGATTACTTACATTGCAAAAAGCAAGCAGTACAGGATGACAAAAGCGTGATGGAATCAATTGACTAATTCTCTGAAGGCAGCCAAAATAAACACTCCTCGGAGCCTATCAATCCAAAGTGCTAAAAGAAAGCCTCTCTCTTGTTTTAGTATCAAAACAAAAATTACCCTAACGCAGGGCCCGTCATCACATCGTCACTTATTAACACACAAAATGCATGATGTTCCCAGTTTTTGGATCTAATAATCGCGTTACGTGTGGTCAATCAAAGATGGGCCCTCCTCTCATTGGAGTGTAATTTAGCCCGGAGATAGATAGGAGAGAAGTTTACTTTGAGCGGTTTGAATTTAAAATGAAGCCTGCTATGTATTTTTTTGGCTTCTCCTTAGAGATCTCCTAGGGTTTCTCTGAGAGTCAGATTCAGGTGTGATGCAGCAGAAGCGGTGCGTCACTTTAAGATGATTTTTTTTTTTTGTTTTAAGCCTAGATATCTTACACATGAAAGATCAATCAAGTAAATCATTCGCCATCATCTTGTGAAGTCAAAAGAAATGAGATCGTCAAGATAAGCCTCACTAAAATTATAACTCAAATTTGAAATGGCAAATAAGGGCATCAACTATGAAGCGCGGATACTTCAAAATCGGCAACATATCGTGTCGTATCATATCCGATACTTCACTTTTTACATGTAAAATCTGTGACCCTATCATGTTTATGGCGTGTCCCTGCCGTATCCATGCATCAAAGGGCACCAACCTTCAAATTCAATGCAATTTACAAAACCTGCATGGAATATGTTCTAAAGTAGAATGTCAACAAACAGCTCACTACACTTAACACCGATACAAGTTAGTAAAGTGGAACAACAAAGCTGTTAATTAAAAAATTGAAACAATTTGATAAATATCATGTGAACATAAGCGTCAGGTGATGGCACGTGGTTATGCGAGCTATCAAGTGATGGTTACGAGACAAAGTCCTCTACATGCCTCTAAACATTTATTATAAATAAATAAGATTTATTATAAATAAGACTTCATTGATCATATCAGAAATTTATTCTCAATGTTGGCCAATCAAGAAGCAACATATGCACAAAATGGATGTAGCAAATATGAGAATGTTGTAGAGGATGTCTGGTAAAAGTAGAAAGGGTAAAATTATAAATGAGCGCTTTCAAGAGCATTTAGGGGTAGCATCAATAGGGGGTAAAATTAGAGAAAACCGTTTAAGATGGTTTGGGCATGTCCAACGCAGCAAGGCAATGGCGCCGGTAAGGAAAAGTTTGGCCATGCAGGTTGATAGCTCACCAAGGGGAAGGGGTAGGCCAAAGAGGACCTGAATGGAGGTCGTAAAAATAGATCTGAAAAAATGCAACTCATCTAAGAATTTGGCTCAAGATAGATGTTGGTTGTGACAACAGTAAACACAAATGCGTGTCAGCCAGTTTTTTGGAATTTAACAGTGATCACATGCGCATTGACCAGTACGCTAAATTGGACGTATCCGTCAATTTATGAAGCATATTGAATGATATGCTCCGATCTGTATTCTAAAGGCCCCCAAAGCCCCTCTTTTCTACGTTCATAAGGGAATTGTTGATGTGAACTGCAATGAAGATTGTGTAATTGCGCGAGCTATGGATGGAGACATTTGACCGAGCACGTGTGGTTTAGACCCATGTGTGAAGGCTCCTAATTGATTTAAGAAGCCAAACAGCCCAATATTGCAGAGTCCAAAATGCAGGGAGGATTTTTCAAAATCAGAAAATTCAGCCAGAAAACAAGTCAAAAACAGGGCAGAAAGTCCAGAACCATCCCGGCATCCCAGTTAGTGACTTGAGATATTGTTGACTTTTCTTGCCTATCTACTTTTCCCCAATTAGATCTTTAAGGCATCTAATAGATTAGAAAGTACTGTAATAAAAATGCTTTGACAGGTGGAAGAGATTTCTAAAGAAATTGGTGAAAAAGCCTTTTAAATGCACAAGTCGACTATGGGATAAACAGTCGACAATAGGGTTATTGAATAAAGAAAAGAAAACTTCTTTATTATTTTCTCCTTTACTTGTTGCTCTTCATTATCTCCATGCGTATGTGGTGCCTGCGTATTGAGATTAAGCTACAGGTGAATCAAATCTCATAAAAACCTTCAGTTTTTCAAGTCCAGAGCATGATTTGAGAAAAAATCGTCCGAGTCCGAGTTGACTCGGACACTACTGAGTTGGGGCGAAAGAGTGGACTCAGCCGAGTGAAGATCCCGACCCCTTCCCCCCCCTCTTTTTCTTCTTTTGAGTGATGAAAACCTCATTTATCAGCCTCCAAAACACTTCTCTTGCAACTAACCTCCTCAAATCCGTCTCTTTTTAAAGATCTAGCTCACCAAAGAATCACTCCACTATTCACATCAAAGAGGGCTTTTTGATCTGTCAACTTTGAGGTATGTTTTCTTGAATCTACAAGCATATATTGTTTAAGGAAGATGCTAAGATGAAGATATTGCTTGAAGATGGTTTGGAGGTCCATTATTTGTTCTAAAAATGCATTTTTTTGTATTTTAGGGTCTTTTCTATTTTGAAAAAATATGAAATCCGAATTTTCTTTCATTATTTACTTATGTTTTTGGCATGAGATTATTATTTTGGGTGTATAACATGGATCTATGGTTCTTACCCTAGATCTATGCATGTATGTGCAAGAATAATATTTTCTTTACTTTTTCTAGTTAAAATAATTATTAATAATATGTTTTTTTTTTACACACTTAAATTGTGTATAATAGATGATAACAAGGGTATGGGCAACAACAATATGGAATCTTTGTGGTACCCGTATCCCCGCAAGTGCAATGACCACCACCATATGCATATCCTCAACTTCAAGTTATGGCTCCATCATCAAACTATGGAGAAGGTCCTATAAATCCAAGAGCGGGGCAAGGGTTCTTTCATTTTGACATTGCTCAATGATCATGATGAAGATCTAGAACCTGCAAGGGATTCAACATGGAATTGGAATTTAAATTTTAAAAAGAAAGAGCTAAGGAATGGTTTTACATTTTTTATATGCTATAATTGAAACTTAGTTACATCTTACTAGTTGATAATTGATTTGGAAATTGGAACATGGATATTGTCTCTTCTACTTTTAAGTTTTAATTGCAATTAAATTATTAAATGGCTTGTCTTAATGAATTGTCCCAAAAAAAGGGCAAAATCTATCGTCATCATAGAAGAATAAAAAAAGTAAAACCATCTACAAGGATGGAGGGATTATTAGGCGCCAATCCACTTTCACTATTTTTTAGACATTTTTTTTTCCTTTTTTCCCCCTTTTACAGGGGACTCAGGCCGACTTGGCTGGGTCGACTCGGACTCGGGCCGACCTGAGTTGAGTCCTGAGTCTGGGTTTTAAAACCTTGGTCCAAAGTGTTCAGTCACTGTGTACTGCAGTGTAGCAGTATTCCAACAGTTCGCATATTGTCTTTGGGTTCCTTCAGGACCCATGACTGTGACTCTGTCAATTGTAAGGAAAGTTGTGTTCTACAAATCAATCCTTTAGGGGTTGTTTGTCATCTTCACATGGATATGGAAATGGTCCACATCACATGTGAGTCATTCTCATATGCAAATGAGTCACATGAGAAACACAACCGCAATCACGTTCGTCATTTTCACACCTCCTCACATGTGAATCTGAATGCATACAATAGTTGACCTTTTTCACAAAATTTTTACCATTTTAACCATTTATTACAAATTTCTTAAAATATATGATGAATGAAGGCATGAGACTTGACTTCCTAGCCGAAAAACGACCATTCTGAAGAGGATTAAGGGTTCAGATCATGAAAATGGGGCCCACAGAATTCAGAAATATAGCTTTTCAGAACTAGACTTTTTTTTTGCAAATATCTAGAAATCTGAGGAATTTAGGGGATAACCTTTTTTATGCATATAGAAGAAAAAAAAAAAGGACCGGGTCCAAGGGACGAGAAAACAGTATGAATTCAGTGGTTACATCCAACAGTTTTCCTTTTTTTTTTTTTTTTTTTGCAAATATTTCACAATCCATAATGAGTTAGGATTCCAAGTTTGAGCCCATGGCCGTGATTGGACTCTAAAGAGTTTGAATGGTTTGGATCATGAAAATGGGGCCCATAGATTCCCAAAATGGCCACTTTTAATTCTGGACTTTCTTGTAAATATCTCAAGATTTAGGACGACTCAATGGTTGAAATTTGGTCCCATAGACGTATCACCCTTCTAAAGACGGCGGACAGTTCAAATTATGATTTCAGGGCCCACAAAAGTGTAAAAAATTAAAAAAAAAAAAAAAAAAAAAAACCTGGGCAGTGATCTCATTAGAAGCACTGTTCACCCGCCTGAATTTACTGTTCATCCACCTTGTAACAATGCAGTGTGATTCTGTTTACCATCTATTGAGGTGTGAAAAAATTGGGCACAAATTCACACCATTTATACACCTATTTTTCACATCATTTACACAACTCATGTAAATCAACCCAAAAACATGTCAAAATGTGTAACCACCGCGCATGTGAACCATGTACATATGTAAATGGGTTTAAACAAACGACCCCTTAGATCCAAGTGTAGTAATTCAATAGTAAGTATTGGGCACTAAGTAGTTAGTAGTGAGTATTAAATATGTAATTAGTATGTAAGTACAGATATATTGCATACTACATAGTACATGACTGATGAAATCATGATAATACATATTATATACATGGTAAATACTAAAAAGTTCTACTAGTAAGTATTAACATTTTATTAGGTCTCAAAATAATTGAGCAACATGAATACAGGAGAACAAATACATCAGTATTCTTACTTTAAAATAATATAGTGATATGGGACCTACACGACAATGAAGGGTCCAATACTACCGGTGAAAAAAAATTAAAATCGAATATTTTCTACACTTTTGGTTTTTTCGGAGTTTTTAAGACATTTAAATTCATGCACATAATTGATACATATCACAGCAACCAATCTGTATTGTTTTTGCGGGTAGCCGATATTCCCCCTGCGACCGCTTTTTTTCATTCTCATTGTCTATCCCAATGCCTTGGTAGAGATGAATTCAAGCAGATGATGAATCCAATCCTTACATATCCAAAAAGTTACAAAACTGATGGGCAAAAGTGAGGTGGTTATATACATGCCATGCCTGAGAAGCTAGCAATTGACAATCTATATATACCATACTCATTGCATTTGCATTTACAAATAGATCTAAGCTGCCAAGCTGGATTTTGTCACATAGGAAAATTACAAATAGATCTAAGCAGGATTTTGTCAGAGAAAAAGGCATTTAAAATAACCCCAAGAATCAGAATCCATTTCGTTAGAAACTTATCATGCACCAAAAATGGTCAATTCAAATATTCTGATATAGACCATACCTAGCACAAAAGAAAGAGCTGAAATCTAGGTACATAGCGTAACAGATTAAAAAGAATAGTAAGTTATAAACAATAGGCACACAACAGTCAAAAGAGTTAATACTGATTCATAAGTAGGACAAAAGTTGCATAAACTCACCTGAAGCTCTGCTAACTTCTCACGAATTTGCATATAGCCCAGGTGAAGCTTTCCTCCAAAATGATCAGCCAGACGACGGTCACTGGAGACAAAACAACATCCAAATAGTACATTTGCAACAAAACATACAACTTCATTCCATGGCTTCAACAAGTAGTTAGTGCATAGTGACCCCATAAGTTTGTAACAATCATAATCTACAAGCATAAAACAGAAAACACGCACATTTTCTAGCTGCAAAAGTTTTCCTCGTAAAACTGGGCCCAAAAGCCTGCTGGTAACAAGGAGGTATAATGCGCCAGGTCAAAAGCTGTACGACTTCAAACCCCAAATACTAGTATTCTATTGCCCTCAGAATCTAAGAAACGTAAACGTGACTGCGGGATAAGGAGACAAGAATTTACCTGTCATACACACTCAAGAATGCTCCACATATGTCACAGACACGAAGCTTCTGATCAGTCTGTAATGATACCAGGTTTTAAGATGAGAAAAACTTTGTTGGATATACACGTGCATGTTTTATCGATAAACTGGTATTAGTATTGATGGATGAAGCCAAGTCTAAAGTAATAACAAAGTCAAATTCCGGTGCTGGTCTCCGTGCCAGTCAAGATAGGGGAAAGTCAGTGCTGCCTGTGCCACTTCGTGCCAGCCATGCTGGACTAAAATGGGTAATGGGTAACAGGCATGGCGGTATTGAAAAATCACCAAAAAAATAAAATAAAGAATGAAATAATAGGAAAATGCTAAAAATGAGCAACATTTGATGATTACTTGTGTCTTAAATCAATTATAGATATATTTAGCTTTTTTTTTTTACAACTGGCAGGATCACATCCCTTCATCCAGCTAATGTAAGGATTATTTAACAAGAAAGCACCAGTACCAAGATCTAACGATTATTTATAACTTAATACTTATAATAACAATAAAATAACAAACCACAAAAAGCAATTTTAACTGAGGGATGAAAGCTTGGGGCCATGGAGATAACCAAGTTTCAAGCTGGATCGAACCTATATGTCATGATTACCATAATCTCCACTACTTGTTACATATTAATGAAAATCCAATGGACAAAATACTCAAGATTATCAAACAACTCTTCCTCATCATCGTACTAATAACTCTATGTAGCTGATCATCTGTTCACCATCATTCTCATCCTGCCTACAGGCCCCATTATTCATAGAGTATAAGAATTCTTATCAGTGAGTTCCTATTTATGTTCTTGATTGAGGTACCAGATGACCCAATCCATACCAGTCCCGTACAAGTACACACCAGTTCATACCAACTCATGCAAGCCCGTACCAGCCGGTTCCAATCTGTACAAGTCCGTGCCAGTCCCGACTGGAATGAGTATCGGCTTTGTTTAGGATCTCAGTCCCCAACTCACCTGAGTCCAACTGGGACTGAGTACAGACAAAGACTGTACTTGCTCGAGTTGACTTGGTGCCAGATAAAATTTCAAACCATGTCAATGAAACATTCTATTGGATCCTCCAAATGTACTAGAGATTTTTCTTTGTTTAATCAGACTGTGCGAACTACCGCGGGATTAAATTGATAAGCCATATGATGAAATTATGGGAGAGAGTTATTGAGAGAAGACTGAGAAGAACAACAAACGTTTTAAAGAATCAATTTGGTTTCATGCCTGAAAGATCAACCATGGAGGCTATCTTTCTCCTAAGAAGGTTAATGAAACAGTATAGAGAAGGTCAGAGAGATTTACATATGGTGTTCATTGACTTGGAGAAGGCCTATGACCGGGTTCCTACGGAGATTCGATGGAGAGTACTGGAAAAGAAAAGAGTGTGTGTCGCATATATTGAGGCGATAAAGGATATGTATGATAGAGTCGTGACATCTATAAGAACGACTGGAGGAGAGACTAAAGAGTTTCCTATCACGATTGGTGTACATCAATGCTCAACGTTAAGCCCATACTTGTTTGCCCTAGTTATGGATGAGATTACAAGACATATTAAGGATGAGGTGCCGTGGTGTATGCTATTTGCAGATGACATTGTTTTAGTGGATGCGACGAGAGAATGAGTGAATGCTAAGCTAGAATTGTGGCGGAAAACGTTAGAAACAAAAGGGTTTAGGCTAAGTCGATGCAAGACGGAATATATGGAATGCAAGTTCAGTCAAAGTAGGACACCTAATAACATAGAAGTAAGTTTGGGCACACAAAAGATTGTAGAGAAAGAAATCTTTAGGTACCTTGGATCTATGGTGCAACAGGATGGAGAGATTGATACTGATGAAAGTCACAGGATTCAGGCCGGGTGGACCAAATGGAGGAGTGTTTCGGGGGTTTTGTGTGATCGGAAAGTCCCCTTCAAGGTTAAAGGAAAGTATTATAAGGTGACGGTACGTCCAGCTTTGTTATATGGATCAGAGTATTGGGCAGTAAAGCATAATCATATTAAAAAGATGGAAGTTGCGGAGATGAGAATGCTAAGATGGATGTGCGGGATCACAAGGAGAGATAGGATTAGGAATGAGGAGATTAGGGGCAAAGTAGGAATAACACCGATTGAATATAAAATGAGAGAATCGACTGAGATGGTTTGGCCATGTTAGAAGGCGCCCAATGGAGGCACCTGTTAAAAGGTGTGAAAGCATGGAGATTGCCAGGAGTAGGAGAGGGAGAGGGAGACCCAAGAAAAGTTGGAAAGAAACTATTAAACATGACCTTGCCTACATGGATCTAACGGAAGACATGGCCCTAAACAGATTTGATTGGTGTCGTCAAATCCATATAGCCGACCCCACCTAGTGGAAAAAGGCTTGGCTTGGTTTGGTTTGGTTTAATGTATCAGAAGTTATCCCCCCCAAAGCCAGTTCCATGTATCAACCATAAGAGGAGACATGATTGGAATGACGAAACATCGTTTCAATTGCATATTCCACATAATGTTTCTTTGGTTAAAATCGTCATCAACACTCTCATCCCAACAACTTAGCCATTTGGTTTGATAATAAAAACCACCCAAAGCAAATATAAGTTCCAACGACTACTGAAAATTGTTCAAGATTCTAGTGTAAGTGGCAATTGAGTTAGAGAAACTAAAAAAAATAAAAGTGTGGATCATTAATGCTGGAAAGTAAAAAAGTACACCTAATGAAGTGGCAGGAGATTTCCAAATTTAAAAGGGTTGTTTGGGGTTCGGAAGAGAAATTGGACCTTGCCAAGAAAATCATGGTGAAGGTACAGTGTGAACAAGCATTGTAGAGACATGTTCTCTTTCCATAAGAGGGAAATGTAGGGGATGATAACCAGGTAGAGTCAGTACGGGTAGGGCATCCAAGGTGTGAAAAAGAAACAAGTCAGGCGGGCAGTGGGGAGAGGTCAATTAGGGAAGACAACCAAAGGATGTGTCTGACTTCTGGTTGGGGAGGGCACTGATGTCCAGTTTAGGGACAGATATTTTGGCCGGAGTTGTAGGATTCTTTGTCATTGTCAACATATTACGAACTTTTATGTGGGAGGATGGTTTGGAGTGGTAAGAGTTTGTCCTAGAGCTTTGGGAAGTTAGACCTACCAAAGACTATTATTAAGGCTTTAGCTACTCCTTCATAGGGTCCCTCACCTCATTATTGGGCCCAGTGGTCTAGTTCTTCCAAGGTTTGTACCATTTGGTTGGAGCATTACAACAGGAAAAATACCCACAATGAAAAATATGACGTAGGTGCAGAAAACCTGCAGAGGCTTCTCCATTATGTTACAGTAGATCAGCTTTTCATCCAAAATAGAATAGCAACGATTACATGATCCAAAGTATCTGATTAGTTTGAGGTGAGATAGATCATCAAGGGCTTAGTAGACATTTTTGCATTCATGTCCTACAGGACTTTTTCAGAAGAGAGGAAAATGACATCACTCACAATTCACAAATACAGGACAACATAGAAAGAAAGGGGAAAAAAACTTTCAATCACAAAGAAATGTTAGTCAAGGAGGTAATCAAGGCTAGATTGCTTTTCAAGCGACAACAAAGAATGAATTCAATGGAGTAGATACAATACAACCATTGTGAACTCCATTTGAGCAATGTGTATGTTTGGCGACCATTTTAAATAAAGGTGGAAACCTCCCTGTCCTAGATATTAAAAATTTAGTGTAAACAATAAGGCTTGAGGAAAACTGGGGCTGGTGGTATTGGAGGCATAATTTGTGATCATGACAGAATTTGTGAGCTACACCAGGACTGGTTTCAGGACAAGTGCTGATAGATGGAAATTCTACTAATATGCTAAAGTGAGTAGGTATGAGAGGACAGATTCCATGGAAGCTCGCTTTCATTTTGTAAGAAATATGGGATTTGAGTGATTAAGTGTCAGCTTCATTTACGCATGATTTATGGAGTACAAAATACAAATGAAGCTGTCAATAGATTATGTTGTTAACACTTACAAATGAAGCTGTCAATAGAGAGAAGTTTGAATTTATTTTTCTATTCATTCGCGCTGATTATGTTGTTAACACTTACACAGTCCACATCTCTTATACTGTATATTGCTTTCACATATTACATTGCTTTCCTTATAAATACAACCAGTTGCTCATCACGCAAGCCCGCCAACACCCCCCCCCCCCCCCACCCAAAAAAAAACACCCCACCCATCCCCACCCTGACATAGAGAGAGAGAGAGAGAGAGAGAGAGAGAGAGAGAGAGAGGTTGTGTTCTAGTAACTCACAATGCGAACATCAGCAGCAGTGTACTTCGAGGAATCTAAAACTGGCTCCTGCCTTGCACCTAACTGGAAAAAACACATTATGAATGTAAGATTTTATAGACTCTAACAGGCAAGTAAATATTGCTGAAGAGAATATTTTGGGAACACTTTATATGTCTTATATCTGATACTCTGGAAAGAGATGAACTGTTTAACAATAATCTACCAATTTCCCTACAGTTAATCTTGTAAGAAGAGTTGAAATTTGAAAGATAAAGATTAAAGAAAACCTTTTTCAGGGCTTCTGCTTCTTCCAATGCTTTCTGTGCTTCATCAACCATACCTTGCTCACCTGCAAACACAAGTTAACAGATGTGGATAACTACATTTTGGAATACAGCTCACAAGAAAAAGATAAAGACAAAGAAACATCACAATCAATTATAATAATCACAAGACCTCAAACAAGTCAAACATCCACCAATTATTAGCTTTCAATTGAAAGTAGCAGAAAATAAGAAACATGCAGAAAAAGTACCATAATGCCAAGGAAATACATGGATTGAAGTGCATGTCAGTGTAAGATATTCCAGTTCCAGATAATAATGTGAAATCTCACTTCCGTCAATTCCAGCAAAGCTAAAATTAAGCAATTATTGTGACGTTAAAAAAAAATCAAGTGCAGCCCCAAGAATCCAAATTTGCAGACAGCCTGCTTGAAGTTTGTTAATGGTTGTATTTTAAATTTTCTAATATAAACAACAGTGAATGGAGCAAATTTCATTTAAAGAAAGAAAATATAGAAAGGGAAAATAAAAACATGAGCAATATGAGTGTTTTATTGACCAAAAACAGTAGTATTAACACAAGCCAGTACAAAAAACACCACCGCCACAAAATAACACACAACTACATTATCACATCAAAGGACCTACAGATATTGAAAACCCTATCTAAATGTTGTTTAGCTCTTTGGTATGCAGCTTTGCTAACGCCTCTCCATATATGATGGAAGTCAACCTCCACGAAATTGCAAATATCCTTCATTTTCACATGAGATGAAGCAAAACTTGCATTTGACCATCTTGATGCTAGCCCATCATCCAATAGCATTAGAAGAATCACTCTTCACCATTAGCCGACCCTAGGACGAAGCTTTAAAACCCTCATAGCCACCCTAATAGCCAGAATCTCTACTTCATCACAATCTCACTCTAACTGGACTGGATAAAATCAACGAGCTGGAATTCCACTTCCCTTTTTTCTTTAATAGGCCTTCCCAGTCCTTGTATAAGTTTCCCAATTAGCAAAACTCCATCGAATTATAATTCAAAGTTCCTTGTTCAATAAGGCCCATTTAACAAGGCCCAATTTAATGATGTCATAAATTACCTCCATGGCCTTTGTTCCATTAAAAATTCAGTCATATCTTCCGTTCCATATAGACCATATTATAGGATATATATCTCAATAAACTGCTTATGACATGACCACACGTGAACAAACCACCACCCCAGTATGTGACCAACTCCCCTAACCCCACTGGGAAGCATCACAAATTGACCGTTAAGGGTAACCGATAGTCTCTTCTTCCATATTGCATATTGAGTAAACATCTATAAAATGGCAGAATAAAGGGTGATGGCAATCAAGTGGTTGATAGCCAGAATAAGGGGTGATCAATAGGCTCTTCCTCCATATTGCATATAGAGTGAACATCTAAAATGGCAGAATAAGGGGTGATGGAAATCAAGTGGTTGATAGCCAGCTTAGGGCCTCCACTCTTGAAGGACTGCCTGCAAACCACCAAACATGGGTTAAGTGGAAAATGTGGAACGAGGGCTCTCCATAAAGACTTGGATAATAATTTTCCTGACAAAAAATGTTTCAAAATTCATAGCTCACAAAAGCCCCCACAAATGCAAACGTCACTTAGAAACCCTGCTAAAGAGATATACACCATCTCCTCTTCTTCCAACAAAGCCCTTCTAAAATGGAGACACAACACTAACTTCCCGCCATCTATCTAATTGGTAACAATCACACACAGCTGTAGTTGGGTTCTACCTCAATCCCTTCCAGAGTGTTATTCCAAGAATGGTTTTGCCCGATTTCTAGCATTAAAGGGAAGACCATGTGACGACTATCTTTTTTGGCTTGCAACTGGACGATTTGGAAAGAAATAAACAGAAGGTGCTTTGAAGGGATCTCTAACCCCCTAGGAAGACATAATCCTTAAAATGAAATTTTGTGTCGCCACGTGGATCTCTAGCATTGATGTAATTATGTTTAATTGGAGGGGAGTCATATCTTTTTTATTAGGTCCCCTCCTCCTCCTTTAATCCCAAGGCCTCTGCGCCCCCTTGTATAGTTCTCTCTTTTTGGAGGGATCTTTCCCTGCCGCTTCTCGGTATAGATCTTTTATACTGTAAAGCTCTTGATCAATACAAGTTACCATTTTAAAAAAAAATCACACACAGGACTTCTTTGGCGATATTTTCGAGTCCAGACAAACACAAAAACTTGGCATTTGAAGGAACTTCCCCACCTACCCATCATCCCAGCGCCCCCAGTAACTCGATTACCTATAGAACACCCCCCTTGTATAGTTCTCTCTTTTTGGTTGGTGGCTGTCTTTTTGGGGGGATCTTTGCCTGCCGCTTCTCGGTATAGATCTTTTATACTGTAAAGCTCTTGAACAATACAAGTTACCATTTAAAAAAAAATCACACACAGGACTTCTTTGGCAATATTCTTGAGTCCAGACAAACACAAAAACTTGGCATTTGACCCCCACACACACATAAAAAAAAGAAAAGAAAAGAAAAAACACCCACACCCACAAAAAAAAAAACCCTCGCCCTCCTTCCCTTCCCCTCAGTCACCCACATATTTGACTTGTCACTCGATGCAGAAATCACTATCCTAAAAAAATTAGCATGGTAACCCACTGACTGACAACCCTTATCCCTCCTTATTTTTTTTACCTTCACTTCCTCTTCCCTCTCCTCCCACCCCCGACTCTCCTGGTGCACGTGTGTTGCAAGGTCGTGCATGCGCCGGGGGGAATCGACTTGTCGGGTAAAAATACCACAGGGATACGCACGTCATGAAAAAATGAAAGGGAAGTTTTTTTTAACTTGCTGCCACATAGCTTTTTTCTCCATTCCAAATATCTACCAACATTTACCAATAGAGCCCAATTTCTTTCCTCCACAAAACCCCTTCCCTCTGGATTTACAATCACACTCCAACCTGCCAAGAGCATTTCTTTTTCTTTTCCAATAAAAATTGTACTGAACAGGCACCAATTTATTAATAACACTATCTGGGATCATAAAAAGAGCCATGTAGTGTAGGTTCACCGAAGTGGCTCTATTAGTTTAACCTACCTCCAAAAGGCAAATATTGTCACTTCCAAATCACATTTTTTTCTCATATGATGGGTATCAGCCCCCAAAAGTAAATCCATACAAATAATTGGATGTTAACCAACCTTGCACTTTGCCCTATCAACATGAGAATGAACACTTCCATCAATCCTAAATCCCACCATCAAGCTTTTTACCAATGTTCACTATGTTGAGCCCAGAGAACAGTACCTTAATACATAAGTCATGGCTGCCTTTGGAAACATAGCATGGAAAAATGAAGTTCAAATTTCAAATAGTACAGCAGAAAAGGGCATTTCATGATCACAACAAGGCGTATAAAGGTTAATAGTTACTATTCCAAAAAAAAAAAAACAAAGGTAACGCTTTAATAAAATTAGTATCAAGGCAAATTTGCAAAACAATGAGCATACCAAGATCTTCTGCCTTCTTCAGTTTTTCATTTATCATTTCTTGTGTGCGAGCATCTGGAGGAGGCAGAACTGGCAGTGGGGCCAATGAAGGAGGGTTTTGAAGTGGCTGAGGTAAAGAAGCTCTGTCTTTGTTGAAGGCATCAAGAAGAAGCATGGCCTGCATCAGAGCATAAGAACAGAATGATCACCCATTAAAATTATGGAAGGAACACTAGGAAGTAGTTAGAGGCATGAATTGATATAATGAAAAATAACTCAACAAACTGCCATGAGAGAGAGAGAGAGAGACAGACAGACAGACCAACCTGTTTATCTGCTCTTTTGGATCTGAGTTCTTCCACCACTTCTAAAGCCCGAATCTTACTGTCTGTTTTGCCTTCCAAATCTGCAGATCCATGCCATTCATATGTGTATACTTGTTATAAATACAGTATAAAATAGTAATGGAGTAACTTGATATGATGGAAACACAGTCCCGAAAGTTAATTCATGAATCAAAACCATTTGTCTTTTAAAACAAAAAACAGGTAAATGGACCCCACATCACACACACACACAAGATAGAGATGGGAAAAGCATATAATCCAATAGGAGATTCAAGTATTATGTCAAACAGCAATTCATTTGTTTAAGTGAAGCTATGCATCGCAAGGAAGCAGATGTAATAGGCAATAAATGAAAATAAACAAATAAATAACACAGACAAATCATGCATACAACAGGGTATAACTTAAGTTCTTTGAAAGCGGACGTTAGGAAGAAAAAAAAATCTAATCAATAAGGCCTGTACACCATCTCCAAGCTTTAGGTAAAATTTATACAGGGGGCGAACCCATTTTGGGGACAGCTCAGTCCAATTTGTATAACCGTCAATGGGAAAACGAGAAAACAGAGGGAAAATGTAAAATATAATGGACACAATTGCTGGTTGTTGATAAACACGCACTCAAGTGCACAGACTAGGGGGGTTTGCTGTCTTTTAAAAAGGAAACAAAATGCCCAGATTTACAAAGACACTGGTTTGAGTTTGTGAAGTAGAAAGTGGTGTCGTTCAGAAAGAAGACAGTTTGAACATATGTGGAGATGGGCATTTCTACAGAAGTGAAGGTAGCAACTCACATGGTGACATCTTGAAGAAGAGGATGTGCAGTAGCAAGTGTAATTGTTGGGAAAGGAGAAATGTGGAGATGGACGTGAGGATAGTTCTGTGGCAGTAGGTGGCAACTGCAAGTTGGTACATATTGACTTATTGAGGGACAAAATGTGAGGTTCTGAGGATTTTTTGGAGTAATGATGGCTACTTCTTTATGGAGGAACTGCTCTGCAATTAGACAAAGAGGAAGAAGATCAAAAAGTTAGAAAATGGATAATTAAAAACATATCCTCCAGAGTACCATAATATATCTTGCCAGATGAAAATGCTTTTCAAAATAATTTTCTTTGATGGAACAATCATGCAGATCCACTAGGCTGCATGGGATGGTACAGGTGTCAAACTCCAATACCTGTATGAATCTAGCAAATCCCAATACATAGGATGCAGATTCAGCATGATATTCAAGGAAATTTATTTCTTCTTTTGGTTGATCGGTGGGCGGTACAGGACTTTTGTGAAGACCTAACTGCCCAGGGACAGTCGTGTGAGATGAGACACCATTAACCACTGGGGTGTCTCAAGTTTCTCATATAACTGTTTTCCATTTAAATAAGATATACAAAAAAGGTACAAATAAATAATAATAAAATATGGCTCGTACTTTAAATAAGCAAGTAATGATTTCTTTAGAAAAAAATCATGCAATAATGATTTCTGGCTCCCCCTGTTCTGTAAGAGGACCATTCCATCTGCTCTCCTATCATTGATAGACATGGATATAAGTGGGCCCCACAAGCTGAACTAAATACTGCTCTTAGAACATTTTCCTTAATAAATATCTAAACTTATTTCAACTATGAAATAATGAATAAATTGGTAACAAAAGTTTCCATAAAATATCCGAGAAGGCATCATGTCCGAGACGTGTTTGATAAAGGTATGGTGTTCGTTTCAAAGAATTTTTTTTTTCCTTTAAGTGGTAACATAGCGAGCCTGCAAGATCAAGGTTGCAATAGTGAGCACTTTCCACTCTGCCATGGGCCCTTTTTCATTTCAAAGAATCTACAAAAAACCGCCCATGATCTGGACAGTCATTCAATATGCTGATTGAAAGTGCAACATAGCAAAAAACACTTAACATCATTGCAAGAAAGTAAAATTATAACGGCCAGATAAACATAAAATGTGTACAAAACAAACAGAATGAGCATTCATTCACAAGCAATATCATCCACTAATTGCTGGCATCATGGAAGAAGTATTACCAAAATCATCCACTTCTTTCAGCTTTTCCTTGATTTGCTTTGACAACTCAAGCACCTCAGCCGTCTACATTTTATTAAAGCAAAGATTTATCTTTCCGAGGGAAGGTGGAGTTTGATAGTTAGAACTAACAAGATGAACAATGCTTGAACAAAACAAGTACTACCTGGGTAACCTCGGAAACAGAAATAGCAATAGCAGCTTTCGCATCCTCATCCTCCAGACGCTTAAGGGCTCTAGTAATTTTCCGGTCACACTCAACAATAAGTCTATCTATAACATCCTCCAGATCCCTGTCATAATTGTGAAGACCTTTCGATTTGGCATCCTCATATCTAATAAACTGTTCAGGAGGAACCATGACAATGAAATGCAGAGGATACTTATTTGCCAGTGTCCAGGGCATCAATGACTAAGAGCACTCCAATGCCACCATAAAAAGGTTACAGGAGATAGAGCACTTGAAGAATTGTTCAAGGGCCAGATTAAGAATCTTAATCTGAACATCAGGGAATTTAGAGACAAATGACTTTCGATTAGATCAACTATACACCAACAACTGGAAGATGAAACCTTACATAAATCGAAAGAAAAACCCATCATTCGGATTTCAGAAAGTTGAACATAAATCATCTGGCAGATGCATAAACTTCTACCTGATTCTGACAAATATAAAGTGGCACAGATGGGGGAATTTTTTTTTTTTTTAAAGGTGAAGATAGGAATCCCCAAGGAAAAACTCTTAAATGTGATAGATGTTGATAGATTATCTATAACATGTGGTTATTGGTGCTTGAGGCTTGATCGCCCTTACAGGGCATATATTCAACCATATCTAATTAATTCCTCTTTAAAGTTCCACCATATTATAGCATTTTATCATCAGAAGCCAGGACACTGCACCCCACTAAGGCACTACTACACAGTGACCATGTGAACTTAGTCACTGTGTCTTCTCACTACCTTGCACTGAAATGTGCATAAAATGATGCTCAGCTGAGTCATCCACGCATTTGGTCCATCCAGTAATGTTATTAGCCTTTCAGCAAACCAAACAATTCATATAGTGGGCTAACTCATCACAAATGGGTTATGGAAAATGGGGATATAGCACTGTCCAATGGATGTCATGCAAAGAAGACTAGCTAGCAACAGTACTCACTTTGCAGGAAGCCAGGAACAACCAGCTAAAAGTATGAAATTCAAATGAATGGCTTTTACCTTTTAAGGTGATACAATTTATGAAAATGCTGTATCACAGAAGAGTGGGGCCATATAAAATAAAATAAAAAAGAAGGTCAGACCACCCACACAGTAGCAGGCCGAACAAATAATGGCAGTGCATTCAATCAAGGATGCGCCCCCACACCCCCCAAAAAAAAAATCTCTCTCTACTCAGCCCCAATATGATATTGAAAGCAGTTGATCTGGTACTAGTACTCAAGCCATTGGTGAGCACATAAATATGTTTCAAGAAATAAAAAGAAAAAGAGGAACAACATGCAAAACAAGCTTTAGAAATAAAACAATAAGGATACTCTTTTCTCAGCTGCAAGGAGTGCACCTTTGGACATGGCCCCAAATCCATTTTCTGGTACAACCAAAAGAATAAAAAAAGATACATATGGTGTAAGCATGATAAACATAAACAAAAACGAGTGAAACAAAAACGAGTGAATTCTAATGCACTTAATTACGAGAACAACATGTACCAAAACAAAATAACAATGACATCAAACATATCTTGAAGCGCATGAATAAATACCAATAAAAAAATTGCATGAATATCTTACAACATAAGTAGGTAGGAGTCGATGATATATTCATCCCCAGATTCCATCCACGTCTACCATGTGTATGGCACCTTCCATTCTCCAAGACTACAGTAATAACACCAATACACCAAGAACATAGTAATAGCGCCCCTTTCTACATGGATGGATGCAAAAATCACAAAAGCCCTAAAGCAATGTGCTATCTACTCAACCAAAAACCAGAGTGCTACAAAGTATTCCGATTACGCTGAATCAATAAGGGGGAAAAAGTGCATAAAGATGATTAAAAAAAGGAACTTTCCAGTACAAACCTAATAAATCATCATCAAAGCCCTAACCATCAATCTGTGGCACTTTCTACCCGTGGTAGAAGAAACCGACACACTCAATCGGAGCAGATTGTACCTGTGGTGCAAGGAAGGTAATTATCTCGCCTTACCCATCAATCTAGGGCATTTTTTTCGCCTAGATGCATGGAAAATTCAAGCCCCAGAAGAGGCATATTAGCCTTTTATACTCCAATCAACAACAAAAGAAGTAGAAAGCCCTAGGGTTTGGAAGATCATAAAACCCGAAATCAGTGGAAGTATCTAGTCTCCTAGCTCTAAAACAACAATAGCAGAAGAAGTGGGGATTTCTAGGGTTTTGGAAAGGGAAGGAATGAGTACCGTGAGTTGAAAGAGCTCGTGAGGGCAGAGACCCACGAGGAAGAGACGACATACGTCTCGATCGTAGTACTTTCGATTCACCTCTCGCACATCCCCGTTACGATTCGCGCCCATGAGCACATCGAGCTGCTTCCTAATGGCGTCCATTTCTAGGGTTTTTGCTGTTTTCTCCCCGTTCCTAATACGAACGATAGAGCTGCTGAGAGTGATCGATTAGAGGATGAAAAAAAGCTACTGGCTTCTGTGTTGGATCTCAGATGAGGATTCATATTGAGCCCCCGTTCAAGGAGTGTATTTAAATGGGGCCTGTCAATGAGCATGCTGGGCTTGGGCTGTCCATTCTAATCTTGAATTGGGCTGTCCCTTCCCGCCTACAATATTGGACTCGCCTGCCAAAGGTTGTCTAATCCCAATTTTAAATTGAACAGGCTTATATCAAATCATGTCCTATGTGGACCCGTGCCAAGCCAGCGCTTAGCACCATCTTGAATGCAATGAGTACTTAATATGTATGAATATATATATATATATTGTAAGCTTTTCAGTAAAAGGACCAATTTAGTCATTAGACTTGATGGGAAAGTACGGTTGTTATATTATATAAATGCAATTTTTATCAAGATTTAGCACAATTGAACATTAAATTGGTCCCTTTGTTAAGGGAGATTCAAAAATAAATTTGAATTGTTGATTTGCTTAGTAGACCTTATGGCTGAATTTATCACATTCAAAATCTTTTTTCTTTTTTCAATAAAGAAGAAACAGGGGATTATTAAAAGCTATAAAACAAATGGACAAGCTATATTACTTGGTGCACCCACATCAAAAGCTACAAAACAAATGGTTGAGCCAAGCTTACTTGAATCATCTATTTAGATGGCTCTCTATGGAAGGTTGAGAAAATCAAAATAAGCCAGTGGAGCAACTTAATTCATCCAAGCTGGAACATACCTATTCAACACCACATGCATGTTAACAAGATCTTTCAATGTAATTCTACAAGTAACCTCAATAATCTTCCATTTTCTAGGACTCATGTATTTTGGAACCTATAGACTGCTACTAGATTTCTAGTTCAAGAATGCATCCTTCAAAATCACTGTAACAAGCTTAGGATGATTAATCCAGCACAGGTTTTAGTAAATCCATGGAAAAATAATGAGATTTTCTTACGGGCGGGCCAGGCCTAGCTTGTTTTGTTCATTCTAGTCCTATTTTGGCCGGGCTTTAAAATCATTGTCCGAGCCCAACTCGTTGGGCTACAAAAAAAAATTTTAAACCCTATATTTTCGAGCTTAAGCTGGGTCAAGTCGGGCTAAGTACTCATTTCAATGAGCTCAATTGACAGGCCTACATGGTAGCCCCTTAGCTGAGCATGGTTATGGATCCCACCTCGCTCGAGGGGATCATCATCCGCCCCAGTTGATCCACAACCCACAACTTTTCACCGTCCAAAATGAGTGCACAGCTGATCCAACAGTCCAATGCATTCAAATGGGTGCCAAACCTTGGGGCCCCATGATTATCAAGGGAGTCCCTATTGTATGGTATACTTTGATAGACCATGAGCCACACCATGTGTTTTAAGGCCCCTGCGCTCACCATAACATGAGCGCAAGGGGCTCTTGTTTTGTATATATAAATATTATATGTGCAAATATTGCAATTTAGAAGTCTCACAACTGAAATACTTTGGCATATTTATTCAAAATCACCATTTTTACATGAGTAAGATGCTTTTTTTTTTACAGCTTTTTTCAAATTCATAAAAAAATCATGAAATATTAAGATATGAAACTAAATGCCTTGAACTTTACCATTAATATTGTCGCGACCCCGGACCGGGCCCGCGGGACTAATCCGGGATCGGGATACTAATGGTGGTGTGGTGTGATGAATGGTTAACATGAAGAGTGAGTCAACAAGGTGCACACACTTATTTAATTTCCCCTATGTGTCCGCGGTGAGGATATCACAACCTTGTATGAACATTTCTATTAAGTGTGGAAGCGTGTAGCAAATCAAATATTCAATCCATTCTCTCATAAAGATAATGACACAAGTATAGTATTGTATCAGAATGAGTAATGATCATTAGCATGTTTCCCAAAAGTAAATTAAAGTTTATACAAAAGATCATTTAATTACATTCCAAAAAATAGAGGCCAACAAAGGCCAATATAAACAACATACCAATCCCCAAAAGAATGGTTAGAAGTTTTTCTCAAAATATTATCTCTCTCTAACAATCCAATGTCTAAATGACATCATCAGCATGCCACTCGACTAGGCGTTGCGGTTCACCTACCGCGTCCTCAAGATCCGTCTCGGGATAGACAATGTCCGAACCTGAGTACCAAAGAGTAAGTCAAACACGACGGTTTGACAAATGGGTAAAATACAATGACAATATAATAAATAAATGAATTTACCTTCAAAAGCTTCAAAAGCATTTAAACATGTTTAAATAACAATTTCTATAAACGAGATAAAACATTTATCCAAATACAAGTATGTATTGTAAAACATGTAAAGATAACCAAAGAAACAAGAAATAAGCAAGATGACAACCACACGAAGCTAAGTCCTCTATCACTAAAGTGACAGGGCAATAACTAGGCACTGATCTCAGTCACTCGAGGTGAGGAGAAACAATGGATCTTATAAATACATATACAAATACTATACATGACCACGGTAGTGAGCCGGGGCATCGGGGACCACAGTAGCAATCTGCGGCATCGAGACAAGAACACAGTAATAACAGGGTAGCGGGATCCAAACTGCAGCTGGCGGGACAAGAGGGAGATCTCTAAGTCGGTGGATCAGACCAACAGGGTTATCCAAGCTTAGTGGTGCCAACTCATAGGTCAAATGACAAGATTAAAACATGTATGAAATACATCAATTGCAAGTACATAAATAGACGGGACGGGGGTGCTCAAAGGCACAACTGTCACTTCATGTCGGGCAATGCATTTCGAGGTTAGCAATTAATACAAGTACAATTTCAATGCTTTCGAGAATAATAAATCATGTAGTATAAATCTCTGGAACAGTGAAATACAATAAACAATTGAAATTTCGGATAAAATTTCAGGTTCGAGATTTATTTGAAGTGAATAGGGATCCCGTATGTCGGTCTAATAATAATTTGATACTCTTGGAGTTTAGGGACATTACGGGCTCCTTATACACTTTGAATTTTCAAAACTTCGAATGAAATATTCGTGATGCGGTTTCTTTCTCAAATGGCCTCATACATTGCTTAGTAAATCCCCCTGACATAGGAGGGTTCTCAATAAATAGTCTCAACATATTTAAACAACTCATCACTGTCCCAAACATAGCCTTTAACCGACAAAACTCATCGCTCGAGCGAACCGGAGAGTTCGCTCGAGGTTCGCTCGAGCGATGAGCTTTCTGGAATGGTTGCTTGGGTGGGTTCGCTCGAGCGAAGTTGAGGTCGCTCGAGCGGACTCATCCAGTAGGTGGTTGGCTCGAGCGAAGTATTGGTTCGCTCAAACTAACCACTCTCTGGAACGAGTTCTAGGAGGTTCACTCGAGCGGTTAAGGGGGACGCTCGAGCGAACTGCCTACTGGAATGCTCTGAACCCTTTTCTGGACACTTCGCTCGACCGAAGTGTCATGTTTGCTTAAGTAAACTGTCCAGAAACTGATTCTGGGACAATTCAGCTCCTCTCTATTTCTTCCTTCTACAACCAATTCTAGCCTCTTTTATACATCCAATGAGGAGTCTAAAACTTCATTCAAATAACATCAAATCTCTTACAATATCGATTCCATTCTCCTCCATCAACATCACATCCAATACAAAGAAAAGAGGGAAGGAAACCACTACACACAAGAGTACATTTGAGATGAAACAAGAGAATATTGAATGCCATGAACCCAAACATTTCTATGACAATAAATGCACTATCAATGCTCTATCATGAACATTTATTTCAAATCCATGCAATAAATGGGTATGAGTGGTAAATACCAAAACCATTGAAACTTTATAAAAAAAAATCAAGTCATCCACTTGCCTTGGGTCTTCAAATCAAGAAATCAAACTCTTATACTCTTCTAAGCCAAAGATCCAAGCTATAGCAAAAATCCCTAAAAACAAACCCTAAAATGGGTCAAAACAAGAAATAAAAAGGGCAACCTTACAATAATGAAAATGGAACCTCGATCTTCAAGATCAAGGAAACACAAATCTAAGAGATGGGGAAGGTTGCTTACTTGTAGGTTCTCCAAATGGGCAAGGTGAGCTCAAAGAAGATCTTGGAAAGGGAGGTTTTCTTCACAAATGGTATCAATGGGTATCCTTCAAGATGAGGAAGAGAATGGTGAAGTCCATTTTGATGTTGGTGCAAGTTTGGTAGGAGATTGAGATGAAGAGAGCAAGAAGAAGAAGAAGAAAAGGAGAAGGGAAACCCTAGCTAAAGCTTGTGCTGGAAAAAGGGGAAATGAGGGAGAGGGGTTCCTTGATAAGCAAATGGGGAGTGGGCTCCACTACTAACAATCTAGTTGAGCTGGAATCATGGCTTTCGGGACTTCTAATGAATTCGACAAAAAAGAGAAAAGTGATCGTCAAAATATCTAGTTTCCAAAAAGTATATGTTTCGTGGGTTTCGGGGATATCAAAATTTTGGTACAAATTTAGTGCACAATGACTGTTTTGCCCTCAATGCTAGGAAAGTCGGGTTTCGGGGTCTCGAACAAGCACGGGATCAACATAAAAGTCGTAGGGATTAACAATACAAATAAAATGAGATTAAAATAATGAATGCAAGAATCTCCGATAAATCCCCAAGCACATACAAGGTCATAAAAAGGAACCCCCAAAGGGCTCCACTAATCACAAAGCGATCAAAATTCCCCAAAACTATATCAAAAGCTATTCCAAACCCAACTTAGTAAAATACTACTAATCACACTTAAGACTAACACACGACTTAATTAACACTAATTGGGTTCACTCGGGTCGGGGTCTTACAAATACTATAATATTGAGTGCTCCAAATCATAATTGAGGACCCACAATAGTATAGAAGATTATAATTGTAGGTTTGGACCTTTTTTTCACAAACTACTCAAAATCTATGTAGATTTAAGATAATCAACTTCAAAATCATAAGGTTTATTTCTCCAATACACAAATTGAATGGTTTGGATTAAAAGTATGGGGCCAACATAAATAAAAAAATAAAGGTTGTTGTTGGGGCCCACAATAATGCTAGCGCTTTTTATAAGAGAGGTGTAAAAACGAGTTGCAAATGGGTATTCGATTATCCGATTACCCGAAAGTTCCGATCCAAAAAGAATTCAGGTCTGGAACCTATTTTAGGTTCCGATTCATAAATGGGTCCGGGTCCGGCACCTAATTTAGGTTTCGATTGATAAATCAGTCCGATTCTGGGTTCATATAGGTTCCAACTCGTGAATTCGAGACCTGGTATATGAGTCTTTGATATTGTAAACTATACCTCAAAATAAACTTTTTTTACATTTTTATTTATCATGTTGGAGCTAGTAGACTTGATGCACTGTTATATGTTAAATGATATACTTATTTTAAGAAAAAATAAAAAAAATAAAAGAGAAGTCAGAACCAATTTTGGAATTGGGTTGGGAGAGAGCAAAAAAGGTTCTGATCACTAAAATGGTCCTTGGCTGGTTTCCCTACCCCTGGTATCCAATTGTCTTTCCAGATATCAATGTTGGTCCCATTACCCACCACCCAAGACATGTTTTGGAAAATGAGGTCCCTATTCCTAATCAGTCCCTTCCAGAAGGGAGATTCCTTCTTAGTCAAACTATAGTCCCTCAGAGAAGAATTCCTTAGATATTCTTGGGAGAGAAATTTAACCCATAAGGCCTATGGGTTTTGCAAAAATCTCCAAACTAGATGACTCCAGAAGGCTGAAGATTGGAGGCTGATGTCTCTTACTCTTAGACCCCCATCATAGATTGGGAGGGTAGCTTGTCTCCATGAAATTAATTTGATTTTCCTTTCCTCCGCATTTGTCCCGTGCCAGAGAAATAATGCTTGGGAAGATTTGATCTTAGAAGAGACATTTTTTGGTAGATTTTGGAGGCCCGGCCAGTAGTTAGGGACAGAGGAAAGAGCTGATTGCACTAGTACTCTTCTTCCCACAAAGGAGAGCCTAGGCCCTTTCCAATTGGACATGCGCTTGAGAATCTCGGAATGGACCACTTTCCACGTGGTGGGTTCCCCTGCTATGAAGTCTAGAGGTACCTAAAGGGTGGCCTAAGTAGTCAACTGAGGCAGTAATTTTTTGGATGTGCAAAATGGTAGAGATGGCTATTTGGGATCTTCGCGGGGTATTACTGGAGAAAATGATTTGAGATTTGGTTTTGTTAGCTCTTTGACCTGCCTCTTTTGTGAAGAGGTCCAGAGTTTTGGATAGGGTCTGGGCCGCTTTCTTTGACGCATTGAAGAAAATCAGGTCATCCGCAAGTTGAAGGGTTCCCACTCTCTCCCCTCCTTGAACAATTCTGGGTATGGGCAGTCTACGGACAGCCCCAAGTGGTAAATGACTCCCTCACCACAAATTAGGTACAAGTAAGGGGTTAACAGGTCACCTTGTCTAAGACCTCTCTCAGCCCTAAATCCCTTCGAAAACTTCCCATTGACTTTGATCATGAAGAAAGTGGAGGTAACACAACCCATGATTATGGAGGCCATGGTCCTCGAAAATCCAAGATTTAGAAGGCATCTTTCCAAAAAGGGCCACCTAATAGTATCATAAACCTTTTCTATGTCAACTTTAAGGCTTCCAAATCACTTTTTCCGTCTCCTTTGACTCATCTGATGGGAAATCTCTTTGGCTACTATGATGTTGTCCGTGGCCCTCCATCCTAGGATAAACGCTCCCTGATTCGGAGAGATGAACTTGTGCAAGAGAGTCCTGATGCGGTTAACAATAATCTTGGCAATTATTTTATACCGCACATTGCACAGGCTTATGGGCCGATAATCCTTCAGGGACTTAGCATCTTCTATTTTGGGAGAAGGACAATGGACATTTTGTAAGTTTGATCCCCCAAGTCCCTTTCCAGAAAGTACCTCCTCACGTGGTACATCACATCATTCTTGATGGTTGTCCAAAAGCAGCGGAAAAAGTTGGCATTATAGCCATCAGGCCCTGGAGCTTTCCTCTAGTTAATGGAGAACGTAGCTTTGTGGATTTCTTTCTCCTCAGATGGAACTTTGATTAAGGAGGCGTTATCCTCCTCACTAATGACCAAAGGCAGGTAGTCACGCAGTTTCAACTCAAGGTTTTTGTCCTTATTGTTATCTCTAAACAGATCCTTGAAGTACTCAAGGCAATGATTCCCAATGGCAGCTGGGTCAGTGATGAGTTCTCCCTCTGAAGAGGTGAAGGAAGTAATCAAGTTCCTTCTATGGTGCATCTTGGCTAGAGCATGGAAGTATTTCGTGTTCGGATCTCCTTTTTGGAGCCAGTTAACTCTAGCCCTTTGAGCTTGAAATGTTTCAACCTCTCAGAGCTTAGAGAAGTACTGGTGGGATAGGTCTACTTCAAGATTCTTTAGGAAGGTGGAAGTGTGATATCTGGGACTAGCCTGGATGCTATAAATGCTCCGTTTCAGAGTATCAACTTCCCTGAATATGTTACCAAACTCTTTTGAGCTCCATTCCTTAAGTTTACCAGTGAGGTCCACGAGCTTACCATAGAGATTAGTAGCATCTCTTTGTTAGGGATTTTGTATTATTGTAATTTGATGGATGCATTATCATTTTAGCATCATTCGAATTTTCACACATGCATTGATTTAGAAAATCTTGATTTACATATGCATTTTTTTTACTTGTAGAAATATTGATTTATGCATGTTTTGATTTTAAACTTAGATTTTAAACTTGGATGCATTTAAATTTGAAAAGAAGTTTTATAAATCAAGATAGCCTATGTTTTAAATCTTTCAAATTATTTTCGGCTTTTTATGTTTCATGTTTTTAATCCTCTTAGTTTGATTTAAATCATGATTCCAAACTTGATTTAATGGCCCAAAAGTCCTCTCAAAGAAATACTTTGAATTATGCATTTTATGGGAAATTGACCCGAGCCGCCCCAAGGGACCCGGTCGACCGACCACTTTGCAAGCCGACCGGGAATAGAGCCGTTGAACTCTTTTCAAACGGTCAGATTTATGACCGTTAAGCCCAGGTCGACCGGGGACTCGCAGGAACTCATTTTTTTTAGTATAAAAGCAAGTTCATTCATTTGAAAATTTAGAGGAACTAAGAGCCACTCTTAAGGAGTTTGGAGACAAGGAAAAGGGGAATGAACTAAGAGAGACCAATGGGTCATTAGTAAAGCTAAAGCTTGGATCAATGGAGTTAAATCTCTAAGTAAGGTTTACTTTTTATTAATCATATGTTATATGCTTTGTGTAAATTATTGGTAAATGAATTTTAGCATGATAACTATGATGTGTTGAATCCATTCTTCATTTAATCTTTGATCTAAGTTGGATTGGATTTTTCACCTTGATTTCAAACCAAGTTTATTTTAAAATCTTTTTAATCATGCTTAGCCAAAATCTTTGATTTCTTTTATAGCATGATTCATTTACTTGGTTGAATCTTTATTTGTTGTTTTCATTCATTTGAACCTTAGTTAAATTAGTTTGGTTTTGAAAACAACATTGCACATGCATCACATGTTTAGTGTTATTTAGTTTCATACAACTTGTGAGCCTTTGATTTTCACTTCATCAACAAGTTAGTATTCATACATGTGATTTGCATTTCACTTCAATCAAAACTTTTTGTGTGCCTTAAACTTTTAAATGCTTTGAGCATATATTGATTGAGCTTACTTTTAACTTGATTGAAGTTATCTCACACACACATCATGAGAATACACCTTTGCATTCATATAATGTTTGTGTGAGTTAGATTTTCAATTTCATATCCGCCTATTTTAAAGGCACTGTAATTGAGCTTAAATTGTATATCTTTTAGTGTTTGTGTAGACACTACTTTGAGAGGAAATATTCTTTTTGTAAAGGTTATTGCTTAGCCTAGAAAAGCACATTGATAGGTTGTTGTTTAGCCTAGAAAAACATCACTGTTAGATGTTATTGCTTCGCCCATAGAAAAGCATAAATAGTGGAAATCCGGTGGGGTGTTGGATCACAAGCCGGTAGTGGATGTAGGCATTGAGGCCGATCCACTATAAATCATTGTGTGATGGTGTATGCTTTGTGGTGATTGTTTTTGTTTAGCTTCCGCATTTAATTTTATAATCATCACTTGTGATTAGTTAATTTTAAAGAAGTTAAAATTTGTCATAATTGGTCACTAATTTGTAGCTCACCCTATTCACCTCCCTCTAGGGTTAGGATCCCGGACTTTCAATTGGTATCAGAACCTTGTGCTCTATATTAGGATCAAGTGTTTTGAAACTCTTGATTAGGTGTAAAATTAAACCTGGAGTTAAAACCCTAGTGTTGTGTTTTCATGAAGATCATTAGAATGAATTCCACTATGTTAGATTGTGTAGATTCTTCTAGACCCCTCCTTCCATCTATTGGAGATTCAAACTTTGAATTTAATGAATCTCAATTTGATTTAAAAGAAGAAGAAAATGATGAAAATGAAGATGACCTTCAATAAGCTTTTGATGATTTATGTACATTTTCTTTAGAGCTTGTTAAGAAAAATAAAAAATTAAAAGAAGAATCTAAAAAGCTAAACAAAGAATTAGTTTCTTCAAAAGATGAACTTAGAGAGAAAGAAGAAGTAATACATTGTTTAGACTCTCAGTTTATGATCTTTTTGCATAACCTATCTAATATTAAAGATGGACTAAATGAATTAAAAGTAGGAAATGATGATCTTAATAAGTAAAGTTCAAAACTAAGAGATCGATTACAAAGGCAAGACAAAAATATTAACAACCTAGAATCCAAGTTGATTATTTCTAGGGAAAATTTATCTAATGCTCAAAATAAGATAAAAACTCTAGCACTTGGATCTAATGTTATTAATGAACTTAAACTTGATTTAAAACTTTCCCATGAAGAACTAAACAACAATAAGGGAATTGAAAATGAATTATTAAAAGTTAAAAATGAAAATTCAATCCTTATAAACCAAGTCACTCAACTTGAAAGCTACAAACAAAAGTATGAGTGTAAATTTACCCAAGGTGAAGAGATATTTGAAAAGTTATTTAAATTGGATAAATCTCAAAGAGATAGGGCGGGTCTTGGATTTGATAGGTATATTTCACATGACCCTAGTTTCACCAACACATTTATGAAAGGTGAGTCCTCATTCTCTAGTACTCATTCTTCCTTGCCCATGACTAAATGTAATTATTGTGACATTAAAGGGCATTTTAGGTTTGAGTGCAAACTAAGAAGAAACCATGTGTCTAAACCCATCTATGAATCCAAGAAAGTAGAATCAAAATCTATGAATGATAAGACACTAAAAATCAAGGAAGACTCCAAGAAGATCAAACAAGTAAAATGAATTAAAAAGGAGTCTCCTAAGATAGATTCTAAAAAGGTTAAACAAGTTAAACCAAGTATAAAAGAATCTATAAACAAAAAACTTCTCAACCTATCTCCCTTAAATCAACACATGAAAGAACTTTTGAAGAAAGTAGCAAAGTTAAATTTAAAATTCGAAAGTCAAATAAAGGGAGGAAATAAGAAGAAAAGAAAAATGAATCAATCCCCTAAGAAACAAACTCACCAACCTTAAAAGACTAATCACCGATCTAAGCTAAATTTAGTCAAATCTAAATATCATGGTGATAAGTCCAAATTAAAAATTTATCAAGTCAAATCTCCTAAAGTTGGTGGGACTTCTAAACTAGACCTCAAAGATCAACCCTCTCAAGACCTTAGGTGGATTCCTAAAGTTAGATACTTAGACAAACCTTAAGGCCTTGAACCTCCTTGACCAACGTATCATTTATAGTTAAATCATTTTGTTGGTCATAATTACATTTGCATTTTGTTTTTTCATAGTTACATTTCTTAAAATGCAATGTTTATTTGTGATCAATTGATTTTGTCTTCATGCACCATTCTAGTTACATATCATGGTTTTCAAAATCATTTGATTATAATTTCATCATGTTAGATTTACTTTTTGCTCACATTTAGTTATATCTCTTGCATTGCATTTCTATATATGATCAATTGATTGTGATTTCAAAAGCTTTCATAGCTAGATTTTTCATGATCGATTGTTGTTGCAAAATCATTTGTGTGGATGTCATACTTAGATTACTTTAAAAAAAAACAAATGATTTGAATCAATTTGGATTTTTCATGGATTTCTAAAGTTATACTTTAATATAGAAAATTATTGTTTTGAAAAATCAACTTGTATGTGTTTCAAATAAGTTATATCTTTTAAAATGCAAAGTTGAAAATTGATAATGTGTTATCTTTCAAATCATTCTTTTTATGCTCATTGTTGGATTTTGTTTATTGAAATGATTTGAAGATTTTATTAATGGAAATGCTCTAAAACATAATTAGTTATAATCATCAAAGCATGTTCCATGTTCTCATTTCCTTATACATTTGGTTATTTCATCTTAGAAATGGAAATGAATATTGTTATAAGCTATTTGCATCTTTGCTCATTTGGTTACATTCTTTTTATTTACAAATTGATTTTGATGTTATATCTTACATTGCTTGGTTGGATATGGTATCATTGATTTGCATGTTTGTGCCTAACTTTGTATATATTTTCATTAATGCAAATTGATGATTGTTTATGTGCTTTATAGTAAAATCTTTTGTTTTATTATCATTTGAGCGTTAATAAGTACATATGTGATTTAGTGTACTAAGCTCATTTGGTATATTCCTTATATCGATTTTCCATTGCATTGTAAGCTTAGTACATTTGCTAGAGTGGAGATGTTGCGTGATAGATTAATGGATCATTTTAGATGAATTGAAATTAAACCATTGTTCTTAATAGGTATACCCATATATGATATCCTTTTTCATCTATATGCGATCCATGATATCCTTCTAACTTCATACCTTCTTGTGCATGCATAGTTATATTCTTTATGGATGATATGGTATGAGTTAGATCTTGAGTGCTGATTGACCCCCTCTATGCAAATGTCAAATCGTTCCATATATGGTTGTGATCTTAGTTATATTTGTAGATATCATACTAGAACTCAAATCCATCCTTTATGCTTTCTAGTCATTTTTTTTAAATGGATGGTTATGATGTTGATTCATGTATATTCTCTAAGTGATTTCATCCTTATGTTGGAAGTAGGTGGGCCTCGTGGATAGATTTTCAAAACTTTTGACCCACTTGACTCAGGGATCAAGTATCCAGAAGGCCATAAATCACATCCAGGATGCAATCCCTCTTTTTCATTAATCATGTACAGCAATATAACCTATCTAGAAGATAGAAATCAGCAACTACATGCAACAAAATAATCTACAACAAGTAAAAAAGCAGTTATACCTTTGGAGCCCGGTAGTGTGAGGCCCCACCCTTAGTGGGCCCTCTAAATGCTATTTTATAGACTAATCATTGCTAATCTATACTAATTATTGGTTAATTATGCTAATTATTGCTAATTATTACTAATTAGGGCTAATTACCATTTGATTGGGCTAATTAGGGGTTGATTAGAGAGATTAGTTAGATTTCCTAAGTTAGAGTTAGAACTAGCTTAGTTGAGTTAGCTTTGTGGTTAGTAGGAGGTTTTGTTAACCCTAGGGTCTAATAGAGCTAGATAGGTCATTAGTGGGTTTAATTTTAATTAGTGAGGGTTTAGTGTAAAAAGGTGCTCCTTTCTAGAAGCTTCCAGCCAAAAGACCTAATCTACCCTAACCCTAACCATAATCACATGATAACCCAAGGGCTAATCTTGTCTTAAGCCACCCCTTCCCTAATCTATATATAGTCTCTTATCCCAAGAACCCTAATCCCTAAGCCAGCCCCCATCCCAAGAACAATTCTCTCTTCTCCTTCATTTCCTCTCTTCTCCTCCTTCATCACTCAATTCTTCCTACGTTTGAGCTGTTGCTGATTTCTGTGCTGGGAGAAAGTATTGTAGTTGCTGCAACAGTTGCTGCTCCATCCTTCCTCTTCCTTTCTCATTTCATCCTTCCAAGTTACTGTGTTGAATCTGTGCTGGGACCTTTCCCAAAAGCTGCTGCAACTACTCCTCTTCCTTCACTGTTGAGCTGAGATTGTTGCTGTGACTCTGCTGGAACCTCACCTTGGAACTGCAGCAAGTGTTCTTCTCATTTCTTTCTTCTTTCTCCCTCAATTCCTCCCTTCATTTGGGCTGAGACAACCACTGTTGCATTGCTGGAATCCTCTTGAAGCTACAGCAGATTGCTACACCACCTTCTTCCTTCTCATTTCTCTCTTCTCCCCTCTCATTTCCCCTCATTCCAGCCCCTGTCACTGTGCTGGAAGCCACCATTTCTGTGCTTGAATCATCCCTTAGAGTTGTAGCTGCTGCCTCATCTTCTTCCTCTTCATTTCTTCACCTGGGAGGTCCTGCTACTGCTGGAACTTGCATCAAGGAACTGCTGCTGCTGCTACTGCTACAGCAGCTGTGTCATCTTCTTCTTCACTTCCTCTGTTCTGCTGGACTGGGTTCTCTCTCTCTTATATTGCTCTTTCTCTCTACAAACCTTCCTAAAAGGCAAGTGCACCTACTACTAATTTAGATTGTATATGTTTTTCTCGATTTCTGTAGTTTTATTACATGCTTCGTGGTTAATTCAGTCTTAGAAATACTACCTGAGCTCTGTTTTTGGTTTGGATGGATTTGGGCACTGATGGATGGGGGTTTCACCCCCCATTTGGAAGATCAGTGGGTCCAAGAGTGGTTAATGGATGGGATTTGGAGTTAATTAATGTTTATAGATGTATTGGTGAAGTTTGGAAAGGTTTGGAAGTGGTTTGGGCGAAAAAGGAGTCAAAATGGAAATTCTGCAGAAGTGCACCTGGGAGGCAAACTGCAGTGTTCCCGGTCGACCGGGCCCTGCCTCGGTCGACCGGCGACACTGCAAAACTGAAAAAAATGACTCTTAGTTATTTTCTGCAGATTTCGACCGGGACTCGACCGACAGTGTTCTAGGTCGACCGAGACCTGTCTAGGTCGACCGAGAACACTGAAAAATGGAAATTTCTGCTCCCAGTTAGCTTTTCTCTGCAGACTGAGTTTTCTGTTGTCCAGGTCGACTGGGACCTATCTTGGTCGACCGGTAACACTGTATTTTTATGAAAAACTGGCCCTTAGCCATTTTCTTGCGAAATAACTTATTTCAGTTGTCCAGGTTGACCCGGAACACACAATCTTCGCAAGGAATGACTGAAAGTTGGTTTTTCACCCGAAACTCAGACACTTTACACCCAAATCAACATGATACTTAGAATTAACATTTATAAAGTGTTTAAAGCTGGAACATCAATCTTTCTAAGGTTTTTGGAGTATGCGGTCAATCACCTAGGCCAGGTTGGTTGACCGGACACGTTGGAAACCTTTAGAAACGAATTAAGTTGTCCAGGAAGCCTGATTCAGATTAGTGAGTGCACTCGGTTGATCCTCCAGGCCAGGTGATCAACCGAGCTCACAACACATCAGGTTCACCTGGAAAACCCTGATTGTTCCAGTTTTCAACATTTAGGAGTTGTGATCAGTTGTGGGGCCCATTGACCATCCAAATGAGTGTTTATCAGTGTTCTAAGTCCGAGTCAACGGTGTGGCTCAACCTTGACTCGCGGGGACCACTGATTAGTGTTTGGTTGATAATCTAAGATGATTCGACCTCTAAGAGTTGTCAACAATGCCCTTAACCACCTAAGCACCGAATACAGTATTTTATGGCATTAATGATTTCGTTTAGAGATCGAATTACCGGAGATAGACCCGAACCTAAAGTGGCCATTACCTAGGATTGGACCGTCGCTTTTCCCCGTTGATTCTCTTATTGAAGTTCATACTTCATTATTATTATTACTGTCATTCTTAGATCTTTAGTGTAGCTGTTTACGGTTAATTAACATAAATGGAGAACCTGAACCTAGGATATCTAGAGGTGACCCGATAGTGTGATTTGAGAGAACATTGACCCGTGTCTGTGTCTAGGCGGGCCCTTATTGGGCCTAAGTGTGGAGATGTGAACCCCTAGTTGGAAGAGGTAGTTTCTTTTGGGATTTTAAGTTATATGGATTTAATGGAAACTGTTATCAGTATAAATGGATTAGTTGCCTCGTATGGACAGATTTATATCAGGCCATGTGTTGTTGGGCCTTGGTATGGATCCAACGAGTGGGCTTGGGCCTTGAATGAAATCCATAGACTAAGTTGATATGTATGGACCTCATAGAGGTGTGGATAGGACCTTGTTCACGCAAGGCAAAGCCTAGACAGACGCAGACCCTTAGAGTTATTCTCGAGTCGGCATGAACATTCACTCGGTTGATTTAAGCTCAGCCTGTGGACTGATCATCCCCGGTAGGAGCTAGTTGAGTATTGAGGAGCTATCATGATGGGCTGTATGGTTAAGACGGACGGTGTGATACCGTGCCGGTCTGGAGTGTTGAGATGATGAGTTGATGAGATGATTTGCGGCATTAGTAATTCCCAGCACCGATGAGATTTCCCCGCCGCAACTGTGTTCAATATGGGAGGGCCGCGACATAATATCCCGCGGTATTCCAGCTCGTGTGAATGTGCCAGTTTGTTGTAGTAGTTAGATGTTTATATTTATCTGACTCCTTATGATTAAAATGCACAACTGCTTAGTTCATTTACCTTGCTATTCATTTAATTTATTTACCCGTCTCCATTTCCTTTGATATATATGTTCTATGTTAGTAGTATGCTGTAACTTGCCAGATCTTTTAGATCTGACCCATTCATTGGTGCTTAGGCCTTGATCCCGAGATCCCTGACGATGCACTAGCTCTAGTGGAGGCACCTGTCGCTGGAGAGTTCGCGTGGGGCCCGGCCGACATGGATGTCGAGCCGGAGGGCGAGGATTTTATACAGGGGTTTTGAGAGTCCTCTTTGTTTTGGGTTTGAGAGGCAAATTTTGTAGTGAGCTGGGTAGAATCCAATATGTAATAACTTTAATTACAACTGATACATTTTTAATTAGACTACTGTTTTGCTCACATTTATATATATATCGATACCTATTGCTTCCGCTTTATTTAATCGTTATGCTTCCGCAAATTTAAATGTTATTACTATATGGTTCAAAAAGTTTTAAATTGGACCTCACTGCGACCTACGATCTTGGAAGTTCTCGGATTTTCCGGGAAGTAACGCGCCGACTTCGGGTATTCGAACGATTATATCGGTATTCGGAATTGGGGCGTTACAGGTAGTGCTCTAATCGAGGAGAAGACAACCAACTAGAATAATAACTCTTCTTGAAGCAATTAGAGATCTCCAAGACCTTGTTGTCTTCCACGCTATGATCTCTATCAGATCTCTTTTCTCAAGAAGATGTGTGGGATCTTCAAGAGAAAACCATACTAGAAACTCTAAGGAACTAGAAGGTAACTAGAAGAGAGAAGAGGAGAAGAAGAGTTGTGCAACACTTGCACTAGAGGCTCTTGGGCGTGGGTATTATGTCATGGACGTCCAAGGGGTGTATTCCCCTTTAAATAGACCTCAAGTCTCCTCTCTTATCTCTCTTACTAATTTGTATTAGAAGTCACACTTCCACACAAATTAGTAGCTTACTATTACCACTACTAGAAGTCCCACTTCAAATATAAATTGTAACTTTCTAATTCCTTCCTTTTAGAGTTTAAGTAAGAATAGAATCTTTCTAATACTTGGGCTAGCGTGGGGACCACTAGGGATTTCTTAGAAAGTTGGCTCCAACTGGGACACGCGATCCCACATCTCATGTGTAATCCGGGCCCACAGTTAATTACAAATAACACCACTATATAAATGCAATTGCACTCCAATCTTATGAATAAATTACAATGAAGACCATAAACTTCCCAATTACCACAAGTAGGCCCCTCTATCATTATCCATGGATCAATTGGAATAAATCCGTCTCATCCAATCTTAGATCCACATCTTATTATCCTTGAGCCCCAATTAATTACAGTGATCATCAGTACCATCCAATTAACTCTTAATCGAGATGGATGCGCACTTATTAATGATAAATCCATTAATTGGCACAAGGGGATGATGTAGATAGATTCCATATTGACCATTGGATGTTCCCACAGTCCTACTACCACGTACCCAAGACACTGAGGTGTTAACCTACAATTGGCCTCACTCATTGGTGACTCAAAGCAAATGAATAGATAGAATCTTGAGTTCATCAATATCTTAAAATTAAGAGCCTATTGCTAGGAAGTTATGAGAGCAATCCTTAAATCGAGACAGTATTTCATAAGGTGTTTCTCATGGTCATTCAATACATCCAATGTACCGGCACTATGATCCAGAATCTTGCATTCTAATGATCGAGACAAATCACACAATCACATAGTGATCAAAGTGCTGCAACCTTATCAGATGAGATGCCCAGTCTTAGCACTAGTTGTGAAGATATTTTTAAGTATAAGATTTGTGACACATATCTCCCATATGTGGATCTCATTTATATACATATATCACATCTAATATACTAATGAGACTCGGTTCATCTCATGAACCATCATGTCATATGTATTGGTTATGTGCATTAAGTAATAAAATACCATTCATCTCATGAAAGGAAAGCATGATTTTATTGATAAATAAAGAAATTAATCAGTTTATTACATCAACTGATGGATTGAGTCCATACAATCTAACACCTTATACATGTTTCAACTTCATAGTAGTGATCTTGATCATATGAACCTCTTTAAAATTCATTCCTTGTATTTTATAGTTACATCTATTGTTTGATGGATATCTTATAGATGTTGAATTCATATGATTTTGACACTTTGAAAATTGCATGCATCACCAAGCTATATCCTTTTATGCAATTTAACTTGTTCATCACTATGCTCATTAGTTATATCATTAAAAGTGATGAATATCCATTTATGATGCTTGATGGAATTTTGTGTTTGTCACATCTTTGTTATTAATCATGTTGTCATAATTCAATTGGTTTCAATTAGTATCATTTTCGATTGTTGTCATATCTTGAGAATGTGATAGACCATGTATATTGGATTGAACTTGATAGTAATATATTTTTGTTCCATATCACATTCCATTAGCATTATAATTTTCATGTTTGCCACCTCTCTTGCTCTTATAGGTAAATCTCATGACCACCATGTTTATGTGATCATAATCTTGGTTGGTTAATAGTTGAGGTTGGCTTCATGTTTGAACTTCATTTCACTCATCTTGCACATAATAGTCATACTTAATGATTGAATGAAATGATTTCAAAACTTTCATAGCATATGATTTTCATAGTTAAATTGATTGATGCTATGTTTAGTAAACCCCATAACATCATGGATAACTCTAATTTGGATTTATCCTAGTAGTTATATTCTTTTTAACTCCATTTTAGAGTGATTGATTTAATAGTCTTATCCTTGAATCTAAATTGGTATTCTTTATTCCAATTGGTATCCATGATCGCTTTTCTC